>JAVGWX010000018.1:50560739-51160739 GCA_036924085.1 Ariolimax columbianus
TATATGAAGCCCTTAGCAACCATCTGTTGTAGTCATCCACAAGATGTATAGGTAGTTACTAAAATAACTGATCCAAAAATTACTTCAATAAACTCAACATTATAACAACAGTATTTATACATCAGATCAATGAATTTATATTCCCTTGTTGCTGTGTTAAAAATAAGTTTTTATGCATAATGGTATGTCATAAATGTTGAGGGTACTGTCCCTTTCTTTTTAAAGCTTTATGTTATTTAGTTGACACTTCTTTAATACCTGCAAGTTGTATGTTTTTTTTTTTGGTAAAAATGTAGGACTGTAAAACAGGAAACATTGTCATAAATCAGTATTACATGAGAACTGTAAAAAGGTGTGCCAATGCAATGTTTCAACTAACAGTACCAGGGACTAGACAAACAGTTTAAAAAAAAAAAAATTATCTAAATAAAATAAATGTGTACAATAGATTATTCTTCTACATTCATGCTGAATAGGACATCATGTCAGTTTACAGCGATATTTGAGTAGCAAATTACTTTGTTTATTTTACATAATTATTTTATTTTACTGTTTACAGTAGGCCAATCACCTATTTGCTTGTACACTGAGTTTAAAGTATATGCAAAAAAAACAAAGGGACCTCTACATCCTCATGTGTAAAGAAGAAGAAGATTTTACTTTTGTCCAGTCCTTGATCTTCTTCTGATCCATTGGAAAATGAGTGTCACTCCTTTTTTCCTGTATCAGTATTTAGTGTGCCCTTAAAGCTTTACTGGCATCCAGAAGGCTACTTTGCACTCATCACACTTTTAATACCCATGTGAGTGGTGGAGTATGCACGCCATGAGCTGAAGGATTTCTTACCTTTAGGTTGAATCATTTGTTACTCCTCTACATTTTCATTTTTAACCTTCCTGTTTTCTCAACAACCATTGATATTCAGTTTTACTATAGTCCTTACATGTACAGGTCATATTCATATATCTTCTGTACAGTTGTGTGATGTACTCACATGCTGTAAATTTGTTTTATTTGTGTACATCTATCACATATTTGCATTAAGTTCAGTAACATATTCACTAAAAGTGTATATATTGTACAATACTGTATCCATGCTTTGTTAGCAGAACAAGGAGGCAGGAACAGCAGAGGACCAAAAGGTTGCCTTGCTCAAAGTTTTCTTTGAAACTGAATGTTATTTTCATTTCTTTAAACATCTGCTTGACCACAGCTATTATGGAGTTTATTTGCTCTGTGAGGGAATGTTTGGATGTTGTATCTTTATTATAAATCAGTGTCTCTCAACACAATTTAATTATCGAGTACCATACAGAGAAATCAGTATATACATCAATGGACAGAAACATAAGCAGTACACCAGATCCAATTCACCAACTCAAAAGAAATCAAGACTACTAGAACATCTATACCGACTGAAGATCTCACACACCGGTGAGTGCCCATGTGGAACAGGATGCCAGAACCCTGAGCATATTCTACAGGAATGCCCATCTATATGGAAATGACCAAAAAAATGATGTAAAAATGACCAAATCCATACAAATTGCCTATTGTCAACTAGTCAAGGCATAGATTTTTTTATAAACATAAAAGGCTTAGTTTATTTGTTACTTTAAATTGATATTTGCATAATTTATACAATTTTTAAATAATATATTTTGAAATAAAATTTAATTTGGTGATTGTGGTAAAATTACTTTGAGTTGATGAACATTGTGTTTTGCCCATCACCAAAGGGTTCAACTTTAAGATGTGTTTTGCCCATCACTAAAGGGTTCAACTTTAAGATGTGTTTTGCCCATCACCAAAGGGTTCAACTTTGAGGTGTGTTAACATTGAGAAACACTGCTCAATATCATGTGAATAGATTTGTTTCTTTTTCTGTAAAATAATATAAATTCATGTGACCTATGTCTGAATGAAAGTGCTGAACCTAAGTTACCTCATTCCTAGAACACTTTACTAACCAAATGGCAATAGTGTTTTAAATTATTTCTGTTTGCTTACGTCCCTGTTACGTAATTAATACTATACCATGTTTGTGTTTAGTTCATTTGTAAGTAATGCTTACATATTTGTGTAATAATTTGTTTTACCTTTGTTTTTATTACAGTAGCAGTGTCACCTTTACATCCCTACTCTTTTTAACCGGTGACATAAATGTTTTTGTTTGTTTTATTTTCTGTCATTATTTGCATAATATAATTCTCAGCATTCACGTAAGGAGGAGTTCACATCTGCAGGGTCATTTGTGGTCTCTCAATCCATTATCCTGACAATTTGGTTAAAATATGAACTGGTTTTGTTCAAATGAGAAATCATGGTGATAATAATAGAGAAGGCACTACTGAAACAAATTAAGTATTCAAATAGAAGATAGTGGTTAAGATTGTTTCATTGCAATGACTTAGAGCATGACAAAGTTGAAACAGGAAACTCCCGTCGTTCATTAATACATTTTCTAAAGGATAATATGTATAGGCTGGCATGATATGGTAATGAATGAAAACCTATGAGAAAGGAGCAAACAATAGCCAGTTGAGCAACAGAGCAAAGGCCGTCGTAAACGATGATGGCATAATTGATTTTGCTAGCGCTATTTTTAGTAAGGATTAACTGCGTAACTTTTTATCCTCAGTCTCAAGTCGCCTGACCCCAGTGGCAAGTCAAGGACAAGATGACTAGGGGGCAACTACGAGATGCAGGGGACTCCGCATCAAGCACCCGTGAAAAAGACAGCGGAGTCCAGAATCGAACCCACACCACCTGATCACGAGGCCGACCACTTCACCACGGAATCCCAGTAATAGATCAAACATTAGGAAATGGGGTGAGATAGGACATTTGCTGCGGAAATCACCGTCACACATGGACACAAAGAAATCCAAAGAGGAAGAGAATTAGACAAAGAAACACCTGGAGACAGAAAATGAACTTTGTACCATGGATCTCAACTGGAAGGATAGGCTGTACCATGGATCTCAACTGGAAGGATAGGCTGTACCATGGATCTCAACTGGAAGGATAGGCTGTACCATGGATCTCAACTGGAAGGATAGGTTGTACCATGGATCTCAACTGGCAGAAGAGGCAGCTGATGACCAAACTTGCAGGAGGAGGGGTGTCCCAAAAGGACAAGCATTGATGATGTAAAGTCTCTGAACAATCGACCAAAAAATCTCATTTTCTCCAGAATACTACGGACCTGTGAAGAGATGCAATGTCAAAGAAGTATATTTAGCATTTAGGAACTTGGGCTGGAGATAATATATTAACTTAAACAGTTAGCATAATGTTGCTAACCAATATATTGGCATAGTGAAGCAGTTATAATTTTGTCAATTATTCATGACTAAAATATGGTCCATTACTCTTGGCCTAATGTATTAATTTTTTACTTCACGCATGTCGACGGCGTGCGCTATTGATACGGCTTACAATCTGAAGGTGCTGGGTTCGCTCCCCATCATAATACCATCTGTTACCCCTTAGAGGAAGCAGACACTTACATAAAATGCAAGCCGACGTCAGATGCACCGGTTGCATAGGTAAAATAAAAACAGTCCAAGTTACACCGCCATGGGGAATAGAGAAATAAGGCGAGCACAGAAAAACTTCTTGACCTTGGTATATTAACTTTTGTTTCATGCAGCTCTTGGCCCATTTACTGGACTTTTATACAGCTCTTGGTCTATTTATTTGTCCCCTTGGTACAACTACGTTTCATACACCATTTGGTCTATTGTGACATTTTGTCCTTTAATTTTATTGTATGCAGTGCATGGGTCAGCATGTGGTTTGAGTCTGGTACCCCTGTTTTGAAAGCTTAATGCCTATGTGAACACAATCTGCAGCCTCTCATTCTGTGTGTATTTGGAAACAATGAACTGAATTAATTTTTTTTAAACTCAAAGAATATTTGGCTGTTTAGCTTAGACAGATGGGTGGTGCTCCCTTGATAGAAACCTTACAGAATTACTAGATATGCACCTTGTTGTAACAACCAACATTGATGCACTGTGTTGTAACAACCAACATTAAAAGTGAGTTTGTCAAAGTGTGAAGAAGTGGAATTAAAACAAAAACAAGCCCAAAATAGGAATTAGTGGTGAGTTACTGCATTGCAGTTCCATGTTCTACACAATCTTAAATGAATGGTGGTAGCATGTTAAGAAGTCATCTAGGGAATAGTAGCATGTGAAGTCATCTTTGAAAAGTAAGTTGAGATCACTTCTATGAACTATGTAACACTAGGGTAGACTCCCCAATATGAAATACCTGATCTCTGGGTAGTAGAGATCAGACATCCATGTGCAGTGTTGCGCACTTTAAAAATCCTTCGGCAGTTGGAAACCAAGAGTAGGTTTAGCGGTCGCTGCCTGGGCAAAATTTAAATATACCCAATCTATTACAGGAACGTCGCCAGTACTGCAGAGCTTGTGCACTAAGCTAGCACACCCAGACAGTGTGTGGAGAAGTAGCATCATGGGTTGGAGGGGGGAAATAAAATTGCTAGAGTGAGGGAAAGGAAATATGATATTGTTGTTGGTCTCTCCCTTTTGAGTATAAGGCCACTTCTACAGCTGGCCTCCTTTATGAAGACTTCAACAAAGAACTCTGTGTGCTTTTTCAGTGGTAGATTCTGCATCTGCTTTACATGATAAGGTTGCTAGCCACATACACAGATCTCATTGTATATGATGTTGGTGCAGTGGACCTATATTTCCTCTACATGGCAGGCCTCTGGATCCACTCAAGGAATGCTTGCTTTCTGAACACGAGTAAAATATTTTAAATTTTATGAAAAATAATACTGCCATCAGAGATAAAGTGTCGGAGAATGTACAAGGTTTCATCATTTTATTGAGGAGAGGTGAGCAGCTCCTCTCTCACTGCCTAACCATAAGTCTGGCGTACGTTTTCAGCTGGGTAGAATAGAACGGGACGGGACCAAGTCGACCCCCCCCCCCCCCCCCCCCCCACTATGCTACTCAAATGCTCATATTTTTTATGTTGCAAGATACCCAACAATTTGTGGTGGTTTGATCTCTACGTCTGCAATGTACTTCTTGAACGTTACTGATCTATCTAATCAATTATCATTTTGTGTAGTACACATAACAAACACTACAAAGATTTCTCCATTTTCATTTATCTGGCCCATTCCTTGTATTTCCATAATCTGCTCAAAACTAAGGTTGTCTGCTCACAACTAAAGTTGTCTGCTCCCATTTAGCAGTGAAGTCCATCCCCCTCCCATTAATATTATTATTTGTCTTCAGATCTCATGTTTTTTTTCCATTTCCACATCTTAATTTATGGTCCCTGTCAAGAAGCCTGTGCTATGGTTCCTTTAGCAGCTTACATATTTTGTTCTCACACCCCCCACACAATCAATTCTCTGAGGCGGTGGTGATATTCTTTACTTCTTGGTAGGGGGATATCATGACCATTTTATAATTTTTGTTAAAAAGAGGGCAAAGGCACACATCACTTCCTATTTGGTTTTATGAGCTGCAGCGACTGTCGTTCTTGCTTTAGACTATAATAAACATATTGATTGAGTCACTGACATCCATAGGATCATCAATTATTGTTCCTAGTACCATTTATTTCACTGCTATATTATTATTATTATTAATGACAAGCTTTACTGCATTAGAGCCCTTACTAATATTTTATTATTATCAATATTTCCGCATTGAGCAAATAAAACGCTCATTCCATTAATTGCAAGAGTCATCTTTTAATTTTAGTGCAAAGATTGTATGTTCATATTTTAACAAAATACCTGTTCCCTTTATATCAAACATCTGTTCACCTACAAAACACATCCTTCCACTTTGGTGCAAATATCTCATGATCAAAAAGAAGCTAAGAATTTCAATGATAGCTAAAAGTGTGCCGTGAGATAAGTTTCCGAGAGGGCTAGACTGGAGACTAAAAATGTGCTGTGAGATATCCGGACAAGACACAACCGTATACGGCATAACGGGATGAGACATAAGGCATATCCCAAATGACAAAAGTCATAAGCAGGACAAGACATAACCAAACAAAACATAACTGGATGAGATTCAGAGCACAACCAGAAAAGACTAAAGGCACACAACCAGACAAGACTAAAGGCAGACACGACTAAAGGCATAGAGGCAGACAAGACTATAGGCACACAACCAGAAAAGACTAAAGGTACAACCAGACAAGACTAGAGACACACAACCAGAAAAGACTAGAGGCATACAAGACTAAAGGCACACAACCAGACAAGACTAAAGGCACACAACCAGACAAGACTAGAGGCACACAACCAGACAAGACTAAAGGCACAACCAGACAAGACTAGAGGCATACAAGACTAAAGGCACACAACCAGAAAAGACTAGAGGAAGACAACCAGACAAGACTAGAGGCATACAAGACTAAAGGCACACAACCAGACAAGACTAAAGGCACACAACCAGACAAGACTAGAGGCGCACAACCAGACAAGACTAAACGCACAACCAGACAAGACTAAACGCACAGCCAGGCAAGACTAAAGACACAACCAGACAAGACTAAAGGCATAACCAGACAAGACTAAACGCACAGCCAGGCAAGACTAAAGACACAACCAGGCAAGACTAATGACACAGCCTGAGACGACCAACCCGTTGCGCTATACAAGAAGGTCATATTACAAATCTCATAAACTGACCTGACTTTGTTATTTGTTTTCCTTAATCAAAGGGCCGTGGATGCCCGTTTTTTGCTTTATTGTAGCTTATATCTTCTATATATGAGCACAGGAAAGTGCTCAAAATACCACGAATAGAGAAAAACACAAACATTTTAAAGAGTTGGATGAAGAGCAGCATTGGCTAGCAAAATAAATATACGTCTGGGAACGAAAGTTGAGTGCGAACGGAAGACGGTGTACCATAGTTTTCTTCAATCCCTAAGGATGTACGCTGTCCCCACTGTTTTTCAACATTTATATGGAAACAATTGTGTTAGAGATTTAACAGGATAGGACACACGATCCAGAGTCGTACATTCATTCATAGGCGTCTCAGTCTATCAATTTCAGGTCACGCTTATAATCTTCTTGACAGCGATAGAGTGGTCTAACTTTGCTAAGGTTTCCAGAAGGTTAGCTGTTCGTATATGATGTTTTTTGGAATTCGCCCACACTCCATTTGGTATACTTAACTTACTTAACTTCATTATTCATTCATAGGAGTTTGTCTTTGCAGACCATGCGCGTGGCACCCTGTGTGTAGCCTCTTATGACGCCAAGTCTATGCGCTGAATATGGGGACACTGAGCTGCCTAAAGTGCAGGATCCCCCTCTCGGCCTCACTGGTGTAATCCAAAGGAATGCAAAGCATGACAATCTGGGACCAGCTCAGCTGCAGGAGCTGCCGGAATGATTTTTCAATTATGGAACCATCCGCCCTAGGTGATACCCCTCCGGATGTTATGTCTGAGTTTACTCCAGCAACCCTACCCTCTCCAGAGGTTTCCACAAGGTGGAGTCGTTGACCGCAGATGCTAGTTACTCGAGACATCCGATGATACTCTCATCGTCCCAAGACTAGCCTGCAGTCTGAAGGACATGTGGGTTTAAAATCAGAGTTCCTCCTCTCCTAGACGAACTGCCTGGACAGGCTAACGAGCTGTGCCTACCCAGGTTTAGAGTCAGAGATTACTTCTCTTAGATTTGCTGCCAACCAAGGCCAATGAGACCAATCTGCCCGCCCAGTTATACCCCCGGGTACTCGGTCGTGCCCCCACAGCAGGCTTTGTAAGAAACAGGTGGCCCTCTTCATGAAGGTGACGCAGGAGACACAACAATGTATGAGAGCATCCAGATTACATTTCCATATATGAACTGATATTTGCAAATGACCAATGCCTCACACCTCAAAGTCATTTGGCGGCGATGATGCAACCTGCAAAAAGTATGGCATGCGTATCGGCACGTCCAAGTCAACAACTCAGTGGTAGAATCTGTACTAATCTGTTTTGCATGATAAGGTTGCTAGCCTTATAGACAACTCTCATTACTCACTTTTACAGCAAGCAAGTTGGTGTAGTGTGTTTTTCTTTCTTCCGTCTGAAGGTGTCTGTAATTCTACTCAGGGAAATGGTTCCTTAATAATGTCGAAGTCTTCACTCTCGCTACTAAATGTAAAAGCCCTCAGTAATCTGTCAACTATGCCATCAGATCACACCGTAGAAGAGTCGTAATACAGTGGGTCCAATTCCAGTACAACATTCAAATCAACGAAGAAGCTGACAGACTGGCGAAAGAATGTGGAAGGCTACCACAACCTGTTCAAGTGTGACACGAAGAGTCCTAAAGGTTTATTAGCGCCGGATACATGCACACTGGCTACACAAACAAATTATGCTTATTACCAGTTGGACAGAGCAGGAAGACTAACGTCTGGTCAGGAAAAATATACTAATCAGGCATGTTGGTCAGGGTCAGGCAAAATATACTAATCAGGCATGTTAGTCAGGGTCAGGCAAAATATACTAATCAGGTATGTTAGTCAGGGTCAGGCAAAATACACTGGCCAAGACCCTCACTTCGGCTTCCTCGTAGCCCTCCCTGGAAACGGGTTGTTTTCATGGCAGTCTGGCTAGCGAGGTAAGGGATCGACGTGATCCTCGTAATAGTCAACGACATGTAGATGAAGCCGAGCATAGCACAATCACATGGAGGACCCCAATCCACCGTCATCAACACGCTCTGGATGTGAGGAAAGCTATTGCAGCCCGCAATTGAACGTCTTTGTCACGGCGCACGACAGAATAAACATACTCATTGTGGGCATTCGAAACAACAACCAGTTGAACAAAAGAGAGCAGGCGATGGTCTTCAGGCTACGCACAGGGCACAACGAGAACCAGAGAAAGCACATGTTGCCAACACTAGGCAAGCACTATGGCAATGTCGACAGCCTCCGGATGACCGCTGCTTTCTTTGAACAAATTCAAGTTGACGTGTGATAGCGTTTGGAGAAGGTCAAGTAGAAGAACAAATAAAATAGCTGTTGTCAAAGAGGGAATGAATGTTGATAGATCGTAGGGAACGCTTGATTTGATTATTCAGAACCTCGTTCTCGAACAGGCTCAGGCGGTCAGGTACCTTGGCAGCATTTTCTCAATTGACGGTAGGTGCGACAGAGAGAGACAAGATGTCAGAAAGCTGCGGGAGTGACTTAACAGGCACGACTGCTCAACCATCTTCACATTAGTCTGACACCAAAGCAGAAACTGACCCACAGCATCTTCCTGTTAACCCTCTGCTACCAGAGGCAACCCGTGGGATATGTCCAAGGCGTGAGAGAGTAAAATCTGCACCAGCGAAATGAGTTGTCCGCCGGCGTCTCTATGAAACAGTCCGATGTTATCCCTCGTGAGATCTCTCGATTTATAAAATGGGAGTTCATGATCTCTTGGCCCAAGTAGATATACGAATTAACGTTCACGACTGGACAATCTTCAAGGCGCAAATCTCCTTTCTGGGCAGAAGGTGTTGCGCATAATCTGGGTTTTTGTTTCTACTGATTTGTAAGCCAACTGCAACGTTGGCTCTGCTGAGTTCATTCAGGCTTTTCTCCGCTTCTTTGACGTCGTGGCTGAGGATAACTATGTCATCAGCGAACCTCAGATGAGTAAGAATTTCCCCATCTATGTTTAACCCGCTACCCACCCAGTGTATGTGTTTAAAGACCTCCTTAGGGGCTGCTATAAATAGCTTTGGAGAGATTGTATCAAAGAAACAAAAATGAAATATTTTAAGAACCTGTTTTTCACATGTCAGTATACGGCTGCGAAACATGGACAGTTTTTAAAAAAATGTTTTAAAATTTTACGTGTTTGCCTCACTAGTTTCTACTTCGGAGTCACGCCTATTCCACCCCAGACCGTAGTCAGTTGGGTGATATTAAAACGCATAAGCCAGTGCTTGAATGTATATGTGTGTCTGTATGTACCTATGCTAGGTTTGTGCGCTCTCAGAAGCCAGCCCAACCAAAGTGCAATGGAAGGGTCTCACCCTGAGGGCACGTTTGAAAGTTGTGCAAGAGTGTGACAAGGAAAGTTACTCAAACCTCAAGAAAGACAAACGAGTCATTGAAGTCGATATGCTATAGTAAAGTAAAGTAAAGTATCCCATAGCATTACTGCCATAGGGGTGTGAGGTGTTAGCGATCTCACATTTCAAAGACTCGGCTATATGAGAGCGGTAGCCATCTCCTCTCCCTCGCCGCTTTTACTTCCCGGACTGAACCGGTACCCATTTAAGGCTGGGTCGACCCGGGAGCCATTGCGGTCTGAAAAAAACATTACCGCCTCAACTGGGAAATGAACCCAGGACCACTCAGATGCGAAGCCAGCGCGCTAACCACTGCGCTACGCGGCTCCCATGCTATAGAAAAGTCATCAAAATATCATGGACCGAAAAAAAGAAGAATGCAGACATTCGACAGGAGTTGGGCATAAATGAGAACTGGTTCATAAATTCCCACATGACCAGAAAATTGAAATATTTTGGCCACATCAAAAGACAATGGTCTTGAGAAAACAGTAATGGAAGGTATGGACCTGCAAGCGAGACAGAGGCAGACCAAGATGGTGATGGCACCAAGATGGCGATGGTACCAAGATGGCACAAAGATGGCGATGGTACCAAGATGGCGATGGCGATGGCGCCAAGATGGCGATGGCACTAAGATGTCAATGAATGCTTGGGTATGACTCTGTGAAGCAGGCTGGAGATTTGGCAAGCGAGGTAGACCAAGATGGCGATGGCACTAAGATGTCAATGAATGCTTGGGTATGACTCTGTGAAGCAGGCTGGAGATTTGGCAAGCGATGTAGACCAAGATGGCGATGGCACCAAGATGTCAATGAATGCTTGGGTATGACTCTGTGAAGCAGGCTGGAGATTTGGCAAGCGAGGTAGACCAAGATGTCAATGAATGCGTGGGTATGACTCTGTGAAGCAGGCTGGAGATTTGGCAAGCGAGGTAGACCAAGATGTCAATGAATGCTTGGGTATGACTTTGTGAAGCAGGCTGGAGATTTGGCAAGCGAGGTAGACCAAGATGTCAATGAATGCTTGGGTATGACTCTGTGAAGCAGGCTGGAGATTTGGCAAGCGAGGTAGACCAAGATGGCGATGAATGCTTGGGTATGACTCTGTGAAGCAGGCTGGAGATTTGGCAAGCGAGGCAGACCAAGATGGCGATGAATGCTTGGGTATGACTCTGTGAAGCAGGCTGGAGATTTGGCTAGCGAGGCAGACCAAGATGGCGATGAATGCTTGGGTATGACTCTGTGAAGCAGGCTGGAGATTTGGCTAGCGAGGCAGACCAAGATGGCGATGGTACCAAGATGGCGATGGTACCAAGATGGCGATGAATGCTTGGGTATGACTCTGTGAAGCAGGCTGGAGATCGAAATCTCTTTCAGACGTGGAACGACAGTGATGTTCTGCAAATGACTTTCTTGCATGATGATGATGTAAATGTTTATTTATACAAAAATATTCATTTTGCTGAAGACGAAACAGCAAACTGAAAACGCACTATTATGAGCAGAGAAGAATTTATAAGCAAAGCATCGGTGTGAATGCTGAATCTCGCGATGAAATATTTCAGAAAGCACGATTTGCCAATTGCAGGGGAAGTAACCGTTTAAAAGTATAGCGCTTAAGTTATCTCCCACCACGCCGAAGCTAACTCTGAACTGCAGACAAACTGTAAAATTATTCAACAATCGATTTGCCAAGAAGCGCAGAACCGAGTCGGTATTTAACTGTTCCCCTCCTCTTTTCCCGATACATTCGTGTATTCACTTTTTATCCGCTCGTCCATTATTCTTGTCTGCAAAGCACAGTGAAGATTTATTCACAAAAGAGGGTTAACGCGGACTTCATAAAAAATTATCTCCCTTAGTCGCCTCTTTTTATGTTTTCATCTTTTCTTTTTCTACTGCTTTGTTCTTTTCTTGTTCCTTGCTTATTTTTATTATTATTTTAGATTCTCTTTCTCTGATTCTTTTCGCTTATCTTTTTTTCTTATTTCTTATACTTTTTCTTTTATTTATCTTCGTCTTCTGATAAGTTTTACTATTTCAGATTTATTTTTATGCTCCTTCTCGCTCTTTTTTTATGATTTTATTATAATCCGAAATTTTTATTCTTTTTCATCTCCTTTTTCTAATTTGTCTTCATCTGCATATCCCTTTCCTAATTCTTCTCGATTCCCATCGTGTCCAGTTTGGCAGAGACTTTTTTTATTCCTCAGGCGGTTGTTCCTCCACGTACGGAAAGTAATGGCAACCTACCGTACTGCACACTTACCAAGAAACGAATAACAGACAAATAGGTGGCGGTTGTAAGAAGCCACGTTCTGTAAAGGACATGCTACTTGCTTGCTTGCTTACTTCTTTATCTGCTTCACCTTTTTCTAATTCTTGTTGTAATTTTTCGTATTCGTATTTATTATTCGAGATACAGCCCATCCCACAGACCGTACAACCACGTTGAGGCGGGCTTGCCAAGGTGTTCTTCTATCACCTCTACGAGCGTCAGTAGCCAGGAAACCTCTACGAGCGTCTGCAGCCAGGAGACTACGAGCGTCAACAGCCAGGAGACCTCTACGAGCGTCAGGAGACTACGAGCGTGAGCAGCCAGAAGACCTCTACGAGCGTCAGTAGCCAGGAAATCTCTACGAGCGTCTGCAACCAGGAGACTACGAACGTGAGCAGCCAGATTACCTCTACGAGCGTCAGTAGCCAGGAAACCTCTACGAGCGTTATCAGCCAGGAGGCCCCTCTACGAGCGTCAGCAGCCAGGAGACTACGAGCGTCAGCAGCCAGGAAACCTCTACGAGCGTTAGTAGCCAGGAGACTACGAGCGTCAGGAGACTACGAGCGTCAGCAGCCACGAGACCTCTACAAGCGTCAGTAGCCAGGAAACCTCTACGAGCGTTAGCAGCCAGGAGACTACGTGCGTGAGCAGCCAGAAGACCTCTACAAGCGTCAGTAGCCAGGAAACCTCTACGAGCGTCAGCAGCCTGTAGGCCCTTCTACGAGCGTCAGCAGCCAGGAGACCTCTACGAGCGTCAGTAGCCAGGAGACTACGAGCGTGAGCAGCCAGGAGACCTCTACGAGCGTCTGTAGCCAGGAGGCCCCTCTACGAGCGTCGGCAGCCAGGAGCATGACATCGTGTCCCTCTTCGCATGACTTCGTGTCAATCTTGATTTTGCATGACTTTGTGTACCTCTTGATTTTGCATGACTTTGTGTCCCTCTTGATTTCGCATGACTTTGTGGGCCTCTTCATTTTGCATGACTTTGTGTCCCTCTTCGCATGACTTCATGTCCCTCTTGATTTCACATGACTTCATGTCCCTTTTGCACACGTCCTTAAATCGCTGTGTAAGAGGGGAGGGAGCGATTATTCTAGCTCCAGTGGCCAGCCAATTCATAGAGAATATCATCTGACAGTCTCTTATCCCTGATGAAGTACACACGTCCCAACCATCTAAGGCATCGTTGGTTCAATAGTTAGTACATGCTGTGAGTTTATGGTGGCTGTAAAATCACATTATGTGGCACTCTCTCTTGTCACCCAATCCATAATATACGCCCTAGGCATCTCACGTCAAAGGTGTTGAGTCGCCGTTCATAATGTGAGTTTCCCTTCCACAAATAGAGTACCAAACCATGATAGACCCGGACCATGGTGTAGTGAGCCATCTTATTGTTCTCATAGACTCTTTTGGTCCTTTTGAAGATCTGTTCACAACTATCAAAAGACGAAAGATGGTCTGGTGCGGGCACGCCGCGAGGTCCAACGGAATTACCAACTCGATACTCTTTGGTTCCGTACCGGGACAGAGAGAGCGAGGACGTCCAAGGAAGAGATGGGTGGACAACATCACTGAGTGATCAGGCCTTCGTCCCGGTGAGATACGTCAGGCGGCGACAGACAGAGAGGAATGGCGTGGGATTTTTGGGAATGTGTGCCCCAACGACCTGATGGGTTACGGGATGAACTGAACTGAAGACTCTTTTCGTCAGGTGGGCTAAGCCAACTGTTTATCTTCACCTCGTGCAAGAGAGTGTTGATGATGGCAGACACCGGATAAGTAACGCTGTTGACGACTTATAGAGAGACACCATCAATCTTCACGGAGGAGGGAATGGTAATACCATGTGCACAGAACTTCGTCTTTTTCGAGTTTATGGTGAGTCCGAACTGTTTGCAGACTTTAGCGAATTTACTTCACTAATCAGAAGGTCAATATAATCTAGTTATTAACGCAACTATTTATATAATATGATCGACACATAATATGGATATTTATACAAAATAATCCACACATAATAATACAGAAGGTCACTGAAAAAACACAATCACCCACCGGAGGAGGTCGGCAGTTATAAAGAGATCAAGAAAGCCATACAACAAAAGATGAGAGAGACGAAAGAAGCGTGGATATGTGAGCAATGCGCAAACATCGAAGAGAGACTAAACAGAAATGATGCTAAAGGAGCATACAAGGTGGTCAAAGAACTGGTAACACCAAGACAAAGCAGGAACCTTATGATTCATGATAAAAACGGCAAATGTCTCATTGAGGGAAATGATGTACTGGCAAGATGGACAGAGTACTGTTCCGAGCTATACAACTATGAAGGGCGAAACAAACCTGAGAAAACATTCCCCCCAACACCAACAAATATAGAGGATAAACAACTGATAACGAAGGAAGAGGTAATTGCAGCGGTAAAGACATTGAGAAGAGGGAAGGCGGCCGGCGTGGACAATATACCAGCAGAGCTCTTACAAGCAGGCGGAGAGGTAGTGGTGGAAGGCCTGACACACACTCTGTAACAAAATATGGGCGACAGGAAACTGGCCGGACTTATGGACGAAATCTATAGTTATACCGTTACATAAGTCTGGAAACCTAAAGCTGTGCCACAATTACAGAACAATAAGCCTCATTAGCCACCCTAGCAAGGTCATGCTTAAATTAATCCTCGATTGATTGAAACCCCAAGCAGAGAACATTATTGCCGAGGAGCAAGCAGGGTTCAGACAGGGAAGAAGCACTACAGAACAGATATTTAATTTAAGGCTGCTAAGCGAGAAATATCTAGAACAGCAGCAAACACTGTATCATGTGTTTGTGCATTTTAAGAAGGCGTTTGATAGGGTATGGCATAAAGCGCTTTGGTAAACCATGAGGATGTATAATATCAACGGAAACATTATAACGGTCCATGAACACCTGTATAACAAGGCGTCTAGTGCAGTTCTTGTGAATGGGAGGCGAGGAGACTGGTTTCGCACATCAGTTGGTGTGAGACAGGGATGTACACTCTCTCCAACTCTTTTCAATATATTCCTTGAAGGAATTATGAGTGAGGCACTTGGAGGTCACGTTGGTACTGTCAAGATAGGGGGCCGAACGATTACTAACCTTCGTTTTGCAGATGATATCGATGCGTTGGCAGGTTCAGAAGCAGAACTCCAGGAATGGGTCAGAAGGATCGATGAAACAGTGGTATGGAGATAAACGCTGGAAAGACAAAATTAATGACAAACAACGCTACGGGCTTCAACAGCAAGATAAAAGCAAACGGTCAAGAACTCGAAGTAGTTGACCGTTTTAAATATCTTGGGTCGATTGTCAGTGATGAAGGATCAAAATGTGAAGTATTGGCCAGAATAGCACAGACAATATCGGCGCTTGCACGGCTTAACAAAATCTGGCAAGATAAACGGTTAGCACTACGCACGAAAATCAGATTAATGCGTACACTGGTCCTGCCAATATTTCTCTATGCGTGTGAGACATGGACAGTTACAGCTGACCTTCAACGAAGGATACAGGCCTTGGAGATGAGATGTTTCCGAAGACTTTTAAATGTCACGTACAAAGATCGATTTACAAACGAGGAAATCCGAAATAGAATTACGCCGGCAATAGGGCCTTTCGAAGATCTCTTGGCAACTGTCAAAAGAAGGAAACTCACTTGGTACGGTCACATATCGAGATCAAATGGTCTTGCAAACACAATCCTCCACGGGAAGGTGCATGGCAGACGACGAAGAGGCCGGCCCAAAAAGAGATGGGAAGACAACATAAAAGAATGGACCAGTCTCCGACCAGAAGAGTCACAGGCAGCGGCTTCTGACAGAGAGGGATGGCGTGGAGTTGTGAGGATGTCTTCATGTGTGCCCCAACGACCTTACCGGTTACGGGATGACCTGACTTGACCTGAATAATACAGCTATTTATTCAATGTAATCTGCACGTAATAAAACGACTATTTGTAACGTATAATCTACACATAATGGGACTATTTATAGAATAGGATTTACACATATAAACGACTATTTATACAATATAATCTACACAAATAAACGATTATTAAACAATAAAATCTACACATATACAAGCCTATTTATACAATATAATTTACAAATATAAAATGTCATTTAAGGAGGAGCTCTCCACTATATCGAAATACTGAATCTACACATAATATGGCTATTTATACAATATACTCTACACATAATACGGCTAAATATGTAATATTATCTACAGTTTGAACGACTATTTACACAATATAATCCACACTTTGTACGGCTATTTACACAATATTATCTACACTTTGAACGGCTATTTACACAATATAATCCACACTTTGTACGGCTATTCACACAATAAAATCAACACTTTGTACTGCTATTTACACAATATAATCCACACTTTACACTACTATTAAACCAAAATAACACTTCCAGTCTTAATGTTTTCTTCTTCTTTGGCGGTCGTCCTAAAATGAACTTTGTTACATTGTGCCACAGGTAACAGCAAGGCAGCGATATCAGGGTTTTTCGGCCAGACACATCCAGTGTCAGCACGGTTTTTTAAAACCGGGTTTGCCTTCCCAATTCGATTCCTCTTTTCTTAGCCCTACATCGTAAGCGCAGTCTGTTTCATTGCTGCCACTTGGGCCGAAATAGAGTCTTGGTGGGCTCTTTATCCTTTGACCCTGCTGAAATTAGCCAGCGGGATCAAGGTGCTGAGCAGCGCATGAGCTGCAGTGGTCAGCGACCCATAGCTGACTGCTAGCGACAGGGCCAGCGAACTAGAGCTGCCAAGACCCTTCTACGACTCCACGCGGTGATCTGGATAACAGGCAGCAGCAGGACAGACTGGCTAAGAAGAAGGGATCGATGAAGGAATGCTAACCCGGTACGCAAAAAATGCTTGCTGAAGTCGGATATGGTGAACCAAAAGGTGAAAATATCGCAGTCAAGCTGTAAACTACGACACAACGCATTCCGTTCTCTGGACTACATTCTGCTACTTAAGTCCTTTTAGGGTTTGGTAGCGGGAGATTGAGAACGAACGAAGCGTAGCCAAATTAGCCAGCAATATGTCAGCTTACTCCCTATTTCGTTGTAAACCACCAATATAATTACAGTGCAACACATGAAATAACACATTTGAACTGTAGACGTTGTGCGAAGAATTATGTCACGTTGTCAATAATCAATATCACTGCACTGTTGGCACACATATAGGTTTGTAGTCGCTGTCTTAGCATATGGCAAAGGAGATTAAAAGTGAGATTTTCAGAGTTGCATCTTTTTAACAACCTAGTCAGCGTGTCTATATCAACCTTTGATTGACGCCAAACATCTGTAGTCAGTGCATCATCGTTGCATGTATTATAATATGACCATCCAGTAGAAGGTCATAGATTTTAGTATTGTCATCGAGTAGAAGTCATAGATTTTAGTATTGTCATTCAGTAGAAGGTCATAGATTTTAGTATTGTCATCCAGTAGAAGGTCATAGATTTTAGTATTGTCATGCAGTAGATGGTCATAGATTTTAGTAGTCATCCAGTAGAAGGTCCTAGATTTTAGTATTGTCATTAAGTAGAAGGTCCTAGATTTTAGTAATGTCATTCAGTATATGGTCATAGATTTTAGTATTGTCATCCAGTAGATGGTCATGGATTTTAGTATTGTCATCCAGTAGATGGTCATGGATTTTAGTATTGTCATCCAGTAGATGGTCATAGATTGTAGTATTGTCATCAAGTAGAAGGTCATAGATTTTATTATTGTCATCCAGTATATGGTCATAGATTGTAGTATTGTCATCCAGTAGAAGGTCATAGATTTTAGTATTATCATCCAGTAGACGGTCCTAAATTGTAGTATTGTCATTCAGTAGACGGTTATTGACTATAGTCTTGTCATACAGTAGACGGTCATAGATTGTAGTATTGTCATCCAGTAGACGGTTATTGATATTTTTTATTGATATTTATTGGTATTTATTGCTCATCTTCATGAATGATTTATGTAATCCAATTTTCCCCCTTCCCCTGTCCCACCTCCCAAAACAATGTATATTTTACAACCCCACAATGGATACTTTTCAAGTCCCAAAGTGTCAGCTCTGTTATTGATGTTATCCGCACGATACACAACCAGGGGCAGTAGATCTAGACATGCAAATTCGAAGAATTATTGAAGGGTAATGTAGTGATACAGAGAACATGCCATCCCACTTTAGATTATCCGAGAAATCGCGCGATGAAGTCCCCAACACGTTATAGGCAACGACAGTAATTGTCATTACGGGACAAGCCTAAACTTTAATGAGTATATGACATTGACATGTTTCCTGTTTGATCCTTTTTACAGATCTAAGCAAGAGACTCTATTGGATTATATATATTTATATAATCCTGAGCAACAATTCCTTCGAGTATTGAAAGTTTTAGGATAATTCAGAGATTCATAAAATTGTCCGCATCAAATGTATTCTTTATTTGAAACGAGGCTGCACGAGAAATTGTTTGATGAGCCATTGGGATTTCTATCAGTGGGGCTCATTCAGGCATGAAAGGCAGTTATGATAGAACTCTGTGGGGGGTTTTTATATAATGAGAGAGTGAATATAAAAACTTCAGTCTACATTTTTTTTCTACTGAATTATGTTTCAATGCTTTCCAACAAACATGAATCTAAAATTAAATAAGGCGGATTCTCTATCCAGCTTGCAATCACGTATTGTTAAGCTTTAATAGTTGCACATCACACGTGAAGGTGGCAACATCATTAGTTGGGAAATGTTGTTTCCTAAGACTATATAGACGAATCCTGGCATGATAAACTTTGCCGAACCAAGGGCACAAGTGTGAGGAGTCGGCTGTGAAGTCGACGCACGCTTTGCTCTTTCGATCGACGAACCTATACTAGCCCTCCGTGATGGATTTGGCTCTGTACAATCTGAGCACGTTTTGTGAAGCAAACGCGCTAAGTGGAACATTTCTGTGCAAACATCTCTCTATAGATGACTTTTGAAGCTTTAAAGAAGAACTTTCAAGGAGTCTTTAGCTACTTCTGTCATCAAAATGAACGACGTCTGTTCTTAGCATGCCATATTGCAGATGCTAGAAATGCGCTCATCGGGCAAGAATACAATTCAAGTGCTGTCTCCGCAACGAAGGTTGGCTGCAATGTACCTCCAATATCCTATGTCTCTTGTCTTGACGGTACACTCTGCAAGACCGACATTAACCCTCCTCTTGATGTTGCTTTCCCACTTATATCACAGCCCGACTCCTGTCCGCCTACCTTCAGCCCGACTCTTGTCCGCCTACCTTCAACCAGACTCCTGTCCCCCTACCTTCAACCCGACTCTTGTCCGCCTACCTTCAATCTGACTCTAACCCCATACCTTCAACCAGACTCTAGTGCCCATACCTTCAACCCGACTCTTGTCCGCCTACCTTCAACCCGACTCTTGTCCGCCTACCTTCAATCTGACTCTAACCCCATACCTTCAACCCGACTCTTGTCTCCATACCTTCAACCCGACTCTAACCCCATACCTTCAACCCGACTCTAACCCCATACCTTCAACCCGACTCTAACCCCATACCTTCAACCCGACTCTTGTCCTCATACCTTCAACCCGACTCTAACCCCATACCTTCAACCCGACTCTAACCCCATATCTTCAACCCGACTCTAACCCCATACCTTCAACCAACTCTAACCCTATACCTTCAAACCGACTCTAACCCCATACCTTCAACCAACTCTAACCCCATACCTTCAACCCGACTCTAACCCCATACCTTCAACCAACTCTAACCCCATACCTTCAACCAACTCTAACCCCATACCTTCAACCAACTCTAACCCCATACCTTCAACCAACTCTAACCCCATACCTTCAACCCGACTCTTGTCCGCCTACCTTCAATCTGACTCTAACCCCATACCTTCAATCCGACTTGTGTCCCCATACCTTCAACCCCACTCTAGTCCCCATACCTTCAACCTACCCTTCCACTAATGTTTTCAAATAATGCTTCATCCTAGAAATAATGACATTGCAAGATAGCTCACAAGGAGGCTGCGATATCTGCGCCTCATCCGATTTCAGCTGGCTTTTTGGGTTGTTTTTTTCTCATGTGACCCTTGTTATCTTAGACAGACAACCCTAGTGTGATCCTTGTTATCTTAGCCAGACTACTCTAGTGTAATCCTTGTTATCTTAGCCAGACAACCCTAGTGTGATCCTTGTTATCTTAGCCAGACTACTCTAGTGTGATCCTTGTTATCTTAGCCAGACTACTCTAGTGTGATCCTTGTTATCTTAGACAGACAACCCTAGTGTGATCCTTGTTATCTTAGCCAGACAACCCTAGTGTGATCCTTGTTATCTTAGCCAGACTACTCTAGTGTGATCCTTGTTATCTTAGCCAGACAACCCTAGTGTGATCCTTGTTATCTTAGACAGACAACCCTAGTGTGACCCTTGTTATCTTAGCCAGACAACCCTAGTGTGATCCTTGTTATCTTAGACAGACAACCCTAGTGTGATCCTTGTTATCTTAGCCAGACAACCCTAGTGTGATCCTTGTTATCTTAGCCAGACAACCCTAGTGTGATCCTTGTTATCTTAGCCAGACAACCCTAGTGTGATCCTTGTTATCTTAGCCAGACTACTCTAGTGTGATCCTTGTTATCTTAGCCAGACTACTCTAGTGTGATCCTTGTTATCTTAGACAGACTACCCTAGTGTGATCCTTGTTATCTTAGCCAGACTACTCTAGTGTGATCCTTGTTATCTTAGACAGACAACCCTAGTGTGATCCTTGTTATCTTAGACAGACAACCCTAGTGTGATCCTTGTTATCTTAGCCAGACAACCCTAGTGTGATCCTTGTTATCTTAGACAGACAACCCTAGTGCGTTGCTTGTTACGAGGCTGCTGTTTGGGGGGGGGGGGGGGAAAGGGGGGGGGGGGTAGGGTCAGCTCTTGTTCACTGATTCCGACGCAAGCAGCCAGCCAAAGGTTGATGACTGCTGCCAGCTGACATGGAGAAAAGGCCGGTCGGGCAAAACATACTGATCAGACTAAATTAGTCAGGGTCAGACAAAATATGCTCATCAGACTTTATTAGTCAGGGTCAGACAGACAAAATATGCTCCTAAGACTATATTAGTCAGGGTCAGACAAAATATGCTCCTAAGACTATATTAGTCAGGGTCATACAAAAATATGCTCCTAAGACTATATTAGTCAGAGTCAGACAAAATATGCTAATCAGACTATATTAGTCAGAGTCAGACAAAATATGCTCATAAGACTTTATTAGTCAGTGTCAGACAAAATATGCTCATCAGACTAAATTAGTCAGAGTCAAACAAATATGCTCATCGGACTAAATTAGTCAGGGTCAGACAAAATATGTCCATAAGACTATATTAGTCAGGGTCAGACAAAATATGTCCATAAGACTATATTAGTCAGGGTCAAACAAAACATGCTGATCAGACTAAATTTGACGGGGTCAGACAAAACATGCTGATCAGACTAAATTTGACGGGGTCAGACAAAACATGTTCAACATATATTAGTCAGGGTGAACTAAACGTTATCATTCAACTATATTAGTCAGGGTCAGACAAAACATGCTAATGACCCAATGTAAGCCAGGCGAGTTTGCTGATACGCCTGGAATTGCACTACAGCCAAGAATCTAGATTCCACCTAATTGTAATCTTTTGAAAAAATCAACCACTACATACTACCAAATAAATGTGGTTTAGAATGAAGATCTGAGCGCGAGTAACTTAGTGAAAAATTGTTTAGATCCGTCAGGAGAAATTAGCACGGACCAAGCGGGGAAGGCGCTAACTGCTAATACCAACCTCATATGTAAAAGAGTTCATTTATTAGAATTCACACAATAAAAATAGTGTGACATAAAAATTATGACATATTTCATTGCACAAGATATTCATGTTTTATTCACCGCAGCAATGTTTTATTTTTTTGGGTAATGTTTTTATTTTTCACTTGCAATGTCGAAATATATCAGAATGATATTTGTCTCCCTTTGATAGTTCGTGTCTATGATCGTTTATCTCCCTTACATAGTTGATGTCTAGGATCGTTTGTCTCCCTTTCATTGCTCGAATCTATAATCGTTTGTCGCCCCTTGATAGTTCCAATCTAGGATAGTTTGTTTCTCTTTGATTTTTCGAATCTACGATTCTATCTCACATCAGATTCTAGGATTTAGAGGTTCTCAATTTGTTCCGCATTGGTAGAAAAGTGGCCCAAAAAAGAATGAATAGATAACCATACTTAGTAGTAATCTACATTTATAAAGATAGAGTAGTGCCTCGACTGAATCGAATAGTACCACTAAAACCTTCCAAGTATGTAAGAAAGAACAACTAAATCGGGCTGTGCATGGGACCAGCAATCACATCACGGAAAACCATTGCCGTTGAAACCACTACTATAAATGTAAAGGACACAGGTGTAATAATGGTTGGCCTATGCTTCACTTAAAGCAACAACTCGAATCAATCCGTACTTATAAGAGGCAGCTGACAGGCACAACATGAAAGGCACAGCAATCAAACCTTCGGGCATCTACCCTTGCCTTGTGTTTCTCCGTAGCTGAATACGCTGCGCCAGTCTGGAAAAACTCTGCACATGCGAAACTAGTTGATACAGAGCAATATATGAGGGGGGTCGGATAGTATCAGGGTACCTTAAACCCACCCCAATTGATAAATTATTCCCCAACATTGGCATAGAACCCCCCGAGATCCAAAGAAGCGTGGCAGCAGAAATCTAACAAGAAAAACAGAAGCACGACCCAAGGCACCAAATGCTTGGACATCCGGTTCAAAACACTAGACTCAAAGCCAGAAATAGCTTTCTAAAAACAACAAACCCCATACATACAAACCCTGAAAGTCGCCGTATCGAGAGGTGGCACGAACTGGTGCAGGCCCCCAGAGATGGAACTTCGGGAGGAACCTGGACATCATCTACCATACACAACATGGAAATCGCTGAACAGACTCCGAACTGGTGTATCACGATGCAAGAGGAATATGAAGCAATGGGGATACACAGATGATGACACATGTGATTATGGTGCAATACAGGACACAGACCACCTGATGACCTGCGCCAACCTCCAGGAAACATGCAATAGGTGCGACGTGCTGAAAGAAAAAGACAAGGCAATCCATGTCACTGGATACTGGATGCAAGATATATAACGTGGTGCTTGGACACAGAAAGTAAGGAAGTAAGAGGCAGCTAGAGAAAGTAAGAAAGTAAGAGGCAGCTAGAGAAAGTAAGGAAGTAAGAGGCAGCTAGAGAAAGTAAGGAAGTTAGAGGCAGCTAGAGAAAGTAAGGAAGTAAGAGGCAGCTAGAGAAAGTTCCTGGAATTTGTGCATTTTAAACAACAGGTTTGCAATTGCCACGCAGTTCATTTGAGATCGGAATTTTGTTCACGTTGATCTTCTGGTAAATATTCCCCTGATCTTTGGGTAGTGAGATCGGAATCCTGATGTTTGGGTAGTGAGATCGGAGCCCTGATCTTTGGGTAGTGAGATCGGAGCCCTGATCTCTGGGTAGTGAGATCGGAGCCCTGATCTTTGGGTAGTGAGATCGGAGCCCTGATCTTTGGGTAGTGAGATCGGAATCCTGATGTTTGGGTAGTGAGATCGGAATCCTGATGTTTGGGTAGTGAGATCGGAGCCCTGATCTTTGGGTAGTGAGATCGGAATCCTGATGTTTGGGTAGTGAGATCGGAGCCCTGATATTTGGGTAGTGAGATCGGAGCCCTGACCTTTGGGTAGTGAGATCGGAATCCTGATGTTTGTGTAGTGAGATCGGACTCCTGATCTTTAGGTAGTGAGAGGGGGTCTCTGTGGCGAAGAATTCGGGGTCCATGATGTCAATTTTTTCCGGAGTTCTTTGCTAGAGCTACGGAGTTCGTGCTTGGTGCGATGCTCTCGACAGATGAAGTTGTTTTTTTTTAAAGGTAGTGAAATCGGATTCCTGATCTTCGGGTAGTGAGATCGGACACCCGTGTTCAGTGTTGAGCACATTAAAAATACATTGACAGTTGGAAATCGAACAAAAATAGGCTTAATGGCCACTGCCAAGATAACATTTAAAAATTCAAGTAAATATCTATCAAAATTAGTTGTTCCTTCCCTCAGTCCTAGTAAGCCGCAGGAAGTTCCAAATTAAATATTAGGCATAGTCGATACTTTCTTCTACCTGGCAATAGACATTAAACATGCTTGTTTGAATACCAGGATTCTAAGTATTCCAAGAATTGCCACGCGAATGAAGGTACATTGATCAATGAACAAATGCTCCAGACACCAGTAAGTTATAACGATTTCTATTGGAGTAAAATAGCCTTCCCAGTACATTTCGTGGCAACTGAAAAGACCAGCGGCATTTATTCTGTAAGCTTATATAACAGGAGTGTTCAAATGAAACCTGACCAAACTGCAACAAGTGAACATACGCCCGATGCGCCTGATGACGTCACTTCTAATGTAAACAGTACATACCAGCCGCCACGTTTGCAAAATGTCATTATCCTCCGACTTAGTTTCGTCAGCAGACCGTTGAAAACATGGCAGGTGTGATACGTACTCCTTCCAAAGTTGATCAGCAAGCGGTGATTCGGTATCTAACAGCTGAAGGATGTCGACCAGTTGACATTCATTGCAGAATGCAGGCAGTGTATGGTGACCCGAATTACTACATCGATTTTGATGATGGCATCTTCTGACTTCACCATTTTCGCCTGACCTGGTCTGGAAAGATCTTTCGTTAACTCACGCCCTTCTTTAAACATCGTTGTCCAGTTCTTCACTGTAGTATTCGACACACTTGTATCCGCTCTCATGCATACACTCTTTCAAAACCCACCAAAGCACAAGCTGTTTTTGATTAAAACAGTCGCTGTGACGCTCGATCTGGAGGACGCATATAGTCGTGTCGATTGTTGGACCGTAATGATATGTCTGGAGCAGTGTGGTATAACCCCGTGGCTGGTTAGTTGGATATCAGATGCTCTGAATGAAAGAACAGTTGTATTCCGTGTAGGATCTTGGACATAAGAACCGATGAGGAATATGTCCAAGACTGCCTCAAGGGTCTTCACGCCCAACGGATGCTGTTCAACATATACACGGTAAAATTGGGCAACATTCTACCCACAGTAACAAGGTGAATATTTGCAGATGGCATCCTGACATACAGGATTGGTTCAGGCAGGCATGAGTTGGTCAAGGGCATCCAGGAAACCTTAGTGGTGTGAGGACCCCAGCAAAAAGGACTTTCTAAAAATTATATCTATAAGAAAATGCTTCCAGTTTACGGTGAGAAGTGTTTATCGCGATGGTACAGAACTGGGTCAAGAAGCATATGCAAACTAGGTGGGGAACGATAGGCGATGGGGGTGGGGGGGGGAGGGGTTTAGCAGAGGGAGGATTTGAGCTGGCAGAAAAGTAAGGTAGACAGAGCTGACATCATGGCCCAAGAGGAACGTGCAGTGGGGACAATGGGTAGAGTTAATTAGCGACCGCCTTTTGGAAGATGACGCTTCAGTTGATGAACCAAAAATGCACAGATTGCAAGATATTAAAATCATGCGCGGGTCCAGTAGAGAGGGGTGCCTTGAAAACGAAAAGGGGTGCGTAGAACAGGTGAGCTAAAGGAAACATGAGTATTTATCCTCTTCGTCATTTATTGAGGAGCCGAGCACATTTTGGTGTGCATGTAGTGCAATGCCGTTGATTCTTAACAGAACAGAACTGGTTACATAGGAGGACAGAAACTAAGATGGATCTATCATCTTTATCTTCGTCTTCGTTCGCTCTCTAACTCCCGTAATCAATTCCTGTGAAGAGGTTTGAAAGTGGTAGAATGTTGTCAAGATAACGGATTTCGTTGTGTCGTTGTTTTGAGTTTAGTTGCAATATTTGCACCTTTCGGTCTAAACACATCCTATTTTGCATTGCCATTTTGGTTACTGGGTTAGCCTTTTCTCTTCGATCCTTTCTCTGTAGCTAGTCTGTCCTGTTGCAGTCTGTTATCCAGGGTCACAACGTGAAGGTGTAGAAGATGCTTTGCAGCTCTGGGTCGCTGGCCCCGACGCTTTGGACCATTAAACCGCTGCAGCTCATACACTGCTCGACATCTTGACTCCTCCCCTCCCATCATCTCACGAGAGCGTTCTACTATTGCACGTATATCACATACTACTAATTAATGACAAGGCGCCAGAAAATCCACTTGACAGAAGGCTGGATAACATAACAGAAATTCAACACTGCCCACAACAAACTTAGCCCAAGAAAGAAGACTTCAGCTTCTCACGTGGCCTAATAGTAATAGCAATTGTGGACTGACAAAGTAAAGTAAACACGTATTTTATTAACAAAACAATGTGTAGCATAGATTCATATAGGATATATAATTCGTGGCATACAAATGTGACATGAACACCGCTTTGTCATCACGCTTGCTAGGCAGCATGTTCGTAAACATTTGGATCAAATGTGAACAGCACAGTAAACGTTTTCATGGCTTCTGGCTATATCTGAGATTGTTACAAGATGGCGATGATCATTCCGCTTCGTGTGAATAATACATAAAGAGATGATGGCATTCTGATTGAACTAGGTTGATAATTGTTTTGTGAGTAGTATCATTTAGGCGATCTTTTTCTATTACGGGATGAAACTTTTTCTTTTTTTTTGTGTCGTCTCACTTTCTACCGGGTTGTAGCCCAGTGCCGTTGTATGTGTTTGTCTTTCGTTTCTCTCGCTGCTCGAGTAACATTTGTCCCCATTTTATGGCAGATCTCGTTTATGCTGTCTGTCCACCTTTTCCTTGGTCTACCTCTCGCCCTTCTTCCTGATGTTCTCCTGTAGAAGGTTACATGAACAATGGGGTCTGGTTGCATTCTCCCAAGATGGTTGTCAATCAATCCAATCAATAGAAGAAATAATGAAGGTTAAGAGTCAATAAAAACAAATAGGTGATGGCTCTGTGTCCCCGCCCCAAGACACAGACAAACGATTTCTACGTTACGGCCCGCAGACAAAGAACTAATGAAAACAACAAATGACAAGACATGTAAAATTAGGTGATATCTTGTTTTATGTTGCAGTATTATTATTTTTCTGCTGTTTTCGTCCGCTGTTTTTCCGGACTAAAGCCCCGTGGCCGTAACGTAGAAATAGTTTTGTTTCTATCTTTGTGCGAGGTCACTAGGCCATCACCTATTTTTATTTTTACTATGGGATATAACGATCTTTTCTTTGTTTTTAGGTTTATCGTTTCTAGAGGAGTCTGGAAAGACGGACTTAGAGCCAAGCTAAGGAGAAGTGAAGTTTGTGGGAGAATGTACAAGTGGATCAACCACTACCTCAAACAAGGAACGGCCAGAGTCCAAGTACAAGGGCAGATGAGCAAAAAAGTGACACTCGAGCAGGGAGTACCCCAAGGGGGAGTACTGTCACCCACATTCTTCCTGGTGTATATAAACGACATTACAGAGAATATACCAAGAAGAGTCCATAGCTCAATGTTTGCAGACGATCTGGCTATGTGGACCTCTGAAAAGAATCTCACCATAGCAAGAAATCGGATGCAGCAGGCCCTAACACCGCTGGAAGAGTGGGCGAACTCATGGCTGGTCAAAATAAACGAGGAGAAAACCACATGCACAATATTCTCGCTTTAAATCAAACCACAAAACACCAAATTAAGCCTAAATGGCAAATTCCTGCAGCCAAATGACAACCCAAACTATCTGAGAGTCACATTTGATCGGCGCATGACATGGAAAAGTCAGATCGAGAGAAACCGAATGAGAGCCAGAGAAAGAATGGCAATCATGAGGAAACTTGCTGGCACAAGCTGGGGAGCAGACGAAAGCATACTAAAGAAACTGTACACTGGAAGAGTGAGACCAGTTCTCGAGTATGGCATTGCGGCATGGACAACAGCAGCAAAGGCGAACTTCTATAAAGTTAGCAAACTTCAAAACCAAGCCATGAGAGTTATAACAGGAGGCATGAAGTCAACGCCAATTGTAGAACTTGAAAAGATTACAAAACTGTAATCCATGATCGATAGAAGAGACTGCAGAGCCCAGCTGCAGTCATAGAAACTCCGAAGACTGACTGACCATCCAATGCACCAGAGACTAAACAATTTGAGAAATGGGAAACTAAAGCGGAGAAACTTTGCAGAAATAGCCAAAGCAAAGATGCACGAAGATCCCATAAACGCACTAACAACACCAAAGTCCATCACTACTGTACGAAAACCTACCTGGAGGCAGGATATATTTCCAGAGGTGGTAGAAAATATACCAGGTATTGGAAACAAAAACTGCCAGACTGAAAAAGAAAGGAGAGATACTACCCTAAGCTTTATATCGGAAAACTACCCAAGCATGGACTGGACCCATGCATACACCGACGGTTCTGTAACAAACACTACACAGAACGGAGGGGCAGGAGCATTCCTGAACCTACCAAATGGCAGAAAAATAACACTGTCATTCGCTACTGGTAAATACACAAGCAATTTCAGAGCGGAGGCAGAGGCACTGAGGGCGGCAGTGGAAGAAATGGTGACACATAAAGAAAATGAAAGCCATACAGTCCTGCTTACAGATGCTCTCGCCGTAGTCACAGTGCTAAAAAGCCAGAAAAACACTGAGCTTAATGACTTAAGAACAGCACTCTGTCAACTATGCCAGCAGTCCGCACCAAAAAGGGTAGTGGTACAGTGGGTCCCATCACACTGCAACATCCAAGGCAACGAGGAGGCAGACAGACTGGCAAAATAAGGCGCAAAACTACCATAAATATATACTTGTATGACGTACGAAGAGTCAAAACGGCTTATTAAAGCCAGATACATGACCAAATGGGAAACCGAACATACTGGTTACACCAAAAACGATGCATATTACCAGTTGAACAGAAGAGAGCAGGTCGTTGTCTTCAGACTTCGCACTGGCCACAATAGACTGAGATACCACCTATTCAACAAATTGAAGATAGGTGGAACTGACAAATGCCCGTGTGGTACCGGGAAAATGACCGCTGAACATCTGCTGCAGAACTGCCCGAAACTGCCAGAACTGCACCAGTGGAACCACATGACAAGCTCTATGGCAGTGTCGACAGCCTCAGGATGACCGCCGTTTTTTTCGATAAAATAATGGTTTCTGTCTGACTGCGTACGAAGAAGAAGAAGTTTCTAGAGGACAGGGCAGCTGGTCCCACTCACAATCTTCTTTAGTTGCCTGTTACTACAAACATGATAGTTTTTTGCTCACATGTCAGGCCCCAGCTTTACGAAGGAGGACATGAGATGGTTTTGTGCTCGATTTTTTCAACTGTGAGAGCATGGTTAAAGTAATTGGGAAACGCTGTTTTTCACGATCAGAGGTACGGGATTCAATCTCCAACATTTCAGTCGACTCAGCCCTTAATGGGTACATGATCAACTATTAAGAATTGGCCAACCGCACCTCATACAAAGCTGAAATATATATTACATAAAATTAAACAAATCTTCACATATAACATAAACTAAGGAACTTTGTATGTCCTTTCTTTATGAGTTAATATACTATGTTGATGTATTCCTCCCCTCAGTTAATATACTATGTTGATGTGTTCCTCTCCTCAGTTTATATACTATGTTGATGTATTCCTTTCCTCAGTTAATATACTATGTTGATGTATTCCTCTCCTTAGTTAATATACTATGTTGATGTATTCCTCTCCCCAGTTAATATACTATGTTGATGTATTCTTTTCCTCAGTTAATATACTATATTGATGTATTCCTCTCCTTAGTTAATATACTATGTTGATGTATTCCTTTCCCCAGTTAATATACTATGTTGATGTATTCCTCTCCTCAGTTAATATACTATGTTGATGTATTCCTTTCCCCAGTTAATATACTATGTTGATGTATTCCTTTCCTCAGTTAATATACTATGTTGATGTATTCCTTTCCTCAGTTAATATACTATGTTGATGTATTCCTCTCCTTAGTTAATATACTATGTTGATGTATTCCTCTCCTCAGTTGATATACTATGTTGATGTATTCCTTTCCTCAGTTAATATACTATGTTGATGTATTCCTTTCCTCAGTTAATATACCATGTTGATGTATTCCTCTCCTTAGTTAATATACTATGTTGATGTATTACTCTCCTCAGTTAATATACTATGTTGATGTATTCCTTTCCTCAGTTAATATACTATGTTGATGTATTCCTTTCCTCAGTTAATATATCATGTTGATGTATTCCTCTCCTTAGTTAATATACTATGTTGATGTATTCCTCTCCTCAGTTAATATACTATGTTGATGTATTCCTCTCCTCAGTTAATATACTATGTTGATGTATTCCTTTCCCCAGTTAATATACTATGTTGATGTATTCCTTTCCTCAGTTAATATACTATGTTGATGTATTCCTTTCCCCAGTTAATATACTATGTTGATGTATTCCTCTCCTTAGTTAATATACTATGTTGATGTATTCCTTTCCCCAGTTAATATACTATGTTGATGTATTCCTTTCCCCAGTTAATATACTATGTTGATGTATTCTTTTCCTGTTAATATACTATGTTGATGTATTCCTTTCCTCAGTTAATATACTATGTTGATGTATTCCTCTCCTCAGTTAATATACTATGTTGATGTATTCCTCTCCTCAGTTAATATACTATGTTGATGTATTCCTTTCCCCAGTTAATATACTATGTTGATGTATTCCTTTCCTCAGTTAATATACTATGTTGATGTATTCCTTTCCCCAGTTAATATACTATGTTGATGTATTCCTCTCCTTAGTTAATATACTATGTTGATGTATTCCTTTCCCCAGTTAATATACTATGTTGATGTATTCCTTTCCCCAGTTAATATACTATGTTGATGTATTCTTTTCCTGTTAATATACTATGTTGATGTATTCCTTTCCTCAGTTAATATACTATGTTGATGTATTCCTTTCCTCAGTTAATATACTATGTTGATGTATTCCTTTCCTCAGTTAATATACTATGTTGATGTATTCCTCTCCTTAGTTAATATACTATGTTGATGTATTCCTTTCCTCAGTTAAAATACCTTGTTGATGTATTCCTCTCTTTAGTTAATATACTATGTTGATGTATTCCTCTCCTCGTCTCGTATATGTCTACTGTCAGTTGTCCCTGACGAAGACATTTCAGTCTTAACATAAGCTTCGTTCTTGCTTTCGTCAGATCGTTATCTGAACCATACTTGTGTATTTTACACTACAATGAAATCGCTAACACTTCATCCTCTACAGCAGTGTCAGACTACCTTTACTTTATAGTTCAAAAAGACAAATCAACAGAAATTGAACTGGTAGCATCAAGAAATGAATGAATCAGACAATCAGTAGAATAATTAGTCTACCACTTAATTCCAGACATAGTGTTTACGATGGAATCACTTATTCCTGCTAGGAGGCAGTAGCGAAGCGGGATGCTAATTTAAAGGTAAGCTGAGTCATGAACATAATCGTTCCCCTGTTCTAGAAATATAAATACAGCCAGGGAGGACCGAACTAGTTTGTGGCTATTGGGCTGTGAGAAAAATAGCGCGCTATAACCATCTCCTAGTTACCAATTGACCTAATTCCTATCCTGTGTTAGGCTGGACGCAACCAGCTTTACTGCTTCGTGTGTTTGCCAACATGTCGCTACGCTTAAACAAAAATGGCCACTACAATTTAAATTTCTAATTCATTTCATACCTATTCTGTGCAAAGGAATGTTTTCTCAAATTCTTCACAAAAAGTTTTGGAATAGCTCAGCCTGTCATGTCTGTTCTAACGCTTCGCTACTCCTAGGAATCCAACACTAACATTCCATGATCACACGGAAGTGAAACAAGGGGTGTGGGGTGTTAGCGATCTCACATTTCAAAGTCTCGGTTATATGAGGGCGGTAGTCATCTCCTCTCCCTCGCCTCACCGGTACCCATTTAAGGCTGGGTCGACCCGGGATCCGTTGCGGTCTGAAAAAACATTACCGCCTCAACTGGGGAATGAACCCAGGACTACTCAGATGCGAAGCCAGTGCGCTAACTACTGCGCTACGCGGCTCCACGATGATAATGAGGAACGCAAAAACCCATTTTTGTCTCTTTTAAACGGTTTCTTTAGAACGACATAAATAGATTGATATGGTTAAGCTACACCTTTCTTACTCTTTTGTCGATCAGGAATTTGTGTAGATCTACTGACCATGTACATGAATCCCGTTGCGTGTCCAGTTTGGCAAGCATTGGGTTTTTTTTCTTGGTACGATCGCTTCTCCGCGTACGGAAATTAATGTTAACCTATCGTACTTTCACGCCTGCCAAGAAACTTATAACAGCCAAATGGGTTGGTTGCTATAGTAACGACGTTCTGCAAAGGACATGCTTCTTACTTTCTTGCTACAGTCTAGGATAAATACTAAATGCATTTCACATGCGCCGCTTGAGGAGAAATATCACGGAGAGACAGAGTAACAACGAGATGTTAGGCCGTGAGAAGATTGCCAATCTGATTACGGTCATCTGTCAACACAGTTTAAGATGGTTGGGATCAGTAGCGAAGCGTCATGATAATTTTAGGGTAAGCTGAGACATGAACATAAAGGGGCACATTTAAAGATGTTAAAAAAATGTTGAGAAGTGTTTAGTGTTTGTGCTGAGTGAAGTAGTTAACACCCATGATGTCGACATACTTCTGCACGTCTACGTTTTCTTGTAAATCCGTTCTAAGAGTCTGTTTCATTTCTGAACAAAGTATCTTTCACCCTCTCCTTTAACACGTGATCAAAACGTAATCACAAAACGAAGCAAACCTGCCCTTTAAATAACATGTGAAACACAGTTTGAGAGCTTGGAAAGGCAGATCTAGTTTGTGGCTAGTTGGTTGTGAGAAAAAGTTGTACCGTAATGACCGTCTCCTAGCTACTAATTTATCCGATTTCAACGCTGTGCTAGGCTGGACACAATCATCTTACCTTTCCAATAGTAACTGATAAATTCACTTTGCCGCTTCGCGAATTTGCTAACATGTCACTATGCATTAAACACAAATGACCATTACAATTTCAATTTCTAATTTATTTTACATACATTTTATACAAAGGGATGTCTTCTCTAATTCTTCAAAACCCTTTTGGGATAGCTCAGCCTATCATGTCTATGATAACGCATCGCTACTGGTTGGGACACAAATAGAAAAGGAAAGGTAACTAGGTGTTTTTTAACATATGATTCAGGTAAGGAATGTGCAGCAGCAAGTACAGGTGGCAGTGAAAAAGGCTAATGCAATGCAGGGTTTGATTTTAAAAAAAGATGCATTACAGATATGAGCAAGAAAGTGAAAGTACAATTGTATAAATCATTGGTGAGACCTACACTGGAGTAAAGTGTTCGGGTGTTAAGTACATATCACAGAGTGGATATAAACATGCTAGAAGTGATACAAAGACGAGCATCAAAACTGATCGTGGAATTTCACAATCATATTTACGAAAAAAGTTTGCAAGGCCTGCCTTCAGTATCCAGGCCAACTTGCAAACTTACCTGTAGACTGGGGGCAGGCCTTGCAAGTTGGCCTGTAGACTGGGGGCAGGCCTTGAAAGTTAGCCTGTAGACTGGGGGCATGCCTTGCAAGTTAGCCTGTAGACTGGGGGCAGGCCTTGCAAGTTGGCCTGTAGACTGGGGACAGGCCTTGAAAGTTAGCCTGCAGACTGGGGGCAGGCCTTACAAGTTGGCCTGCAGACTAGAGGCAGGCCTTGCAAGTTGGCCTGTAGACTGGGGACAGGCCTTACAAGTTGGCCTGCAGACTGGGGGCAGGCCTTGAAAGTTAGCCTGCAGACTGGGGGCAGGCCTTGAAGTTAGCCTGCAGACTGGGGACAGGCCTTACAAGTTGGACTGTAGACTGGGGACAGGCCTTGAAAGTTAGCCTGCAGACTGGGGGCAGGCCTTACAAGTTGGCCTGCAGACTGGGAAAAACACCTTCAGTAAACCGGAGACTCAAAATTTGTAAGCCAATAGCAAACGCAACTTCGGATATAGTTGTTCATTGGCGCTGAAGTCAAATTGTCTTACAAGACTGACATGATACCAACAACAACTGTCATTCCTATAGTGTGATTGTCCCCAATGATAGATCATACATTCTAACTTGGAAATCATTCTTAGTTAGGACGTTAAATAAGGATATGACGAGATATGACCATCTTCTTCCACATTTTCCTTGTTCATCATTATTATCATCATATCAATGCCTCAAACCGACCAAGTAAAGTCTGTGTCTGTCTTTGTGAGTAAAGTCTCTGTCTGTCTTTGTGAGTAAAGTCTGTGTCTGTCTTTGTGAGTAAAGTCTGTGTCTGTCTTTGTGAGTAAAGTCTGTGTCTGTCTTTGTGAGTAAAGTCTGTGTCTGTCTTTGTGAGTAAAGTCTGTGTCTGTCTTTGTGAGTAAAGTCTGTGTCTGTCTTTGAGAGTAAAGTCTGTGTCTGTCTTTGTGAGTAAAGTCTGTGTCTGTCTTTGTGAGTAAAGTCTGTGTCTGTCTTTGTGAGTAAAGTCTGTGTCTGTCTTTGTGAGTAAAGTCTGTGTCTGTCTTTGTGAGTAAAGTCTGTGTCTGTCTTCGTGAGTAAAGTCTGTGTCTGTCTTTGTGAGTAAAGTCTGTGTCTGTCTTTGTGAGTAAAGTCTGTGTCTGTCATTGTGAGTAAAGTCTGTGTCTGTCATTGTGAGTAAAGTATGTGTCCGTCTTTATGAGGATTGGAGTGTTGTTCGTCCTGATATATCTACACTAATTGCTCCAACAGAGTCATGTCTGTGGTTGTCTAATGAGGCGGATTGAGTTGTTCGCAATCATACATCCACATCAATAACCAACAGAGTTATGTCTGTGGTTGTCAAATGAGGTGGACTGAGATATTTGCCATCCGACACCCACATCAATAACCAATAGAGCCATGTCTGTGGTTGTCTAATGAGATGGACTGAGATGGTTGCCATCAGACACCCACATCAATAACCAACAGAGCCATGTCTTTGGTTGTCTAATGAGGCCGATTGAATTGTTCGCCATCAAACACCCACATCAATAACCAACAGAGTTATGTATGTGGTTGTCTAATGAGGTGGACTGAGATGTTTGCCATCAGACACCCACATCAATAACTCCAGCGCCATGAATGTGACTGTCATTATGAGGCATGTTAAGTTCTTGACCGGCGACTTAACCATTTCATGAATATCATATTTCATATACTGTAATTCTTCACTATTACGACTTGGCCAGGGTCCAAATCCGGCATTGAAAACACAGAAATGCACCAAACCTATCTGAAAACATTCAGACTTACGTAGTCCACAGTTTTCATTTATTGTGAATCACATCTCCCACGACCACCTGCAAGTCTTAAAGAATGACACATCACATCTCGTCTACATTTCTCATGCACGTACGGGCCTCAGTTATCACGGTAATTGTGATGTTATATAAATCAGCAATAGCCGTAACCGCACAGGTAGATGAACTGTCATTTACATCAGCGTAATCATTTCAAACATGTTATTATCGTTACATGCGATAATTCTCAATCGACGATGTCGGTGTTGTTTCAGACATTATCTACAAGTTGTGGACACATGAAAATGGGGTTTAACCTTCACCGATAAATTGATTTCCATGAACGACAAATTGAAATACGAAACTAAATCTCTGGGATCGTCGCATTGGTCCTGATAAACGAAGCACATCCGAGAGCGACCTGGTTTTCAATGGGGGTTCTGTTGATGGCTTCGAAAAGCATTGATAACAGATGATTAGGCTTATGTGGAAAAAGATGCTCACGTTACATCTTGAAGAAACGTTTAACTGGTGTTAAAACAAAACTATAATGTAAGCAAGCCCATGAAATACAATCTCATCCGTTCACTAATGTAGTTAAACATCATGCAGTGGTCTTGTTTATACCATCTGTGTGTTCTCTGCTATTTAAATAAGCGATTACGAAACTGGGATGCTAGTTCGATCAGGAACAACATACTGACCACGAGGCTGCGTCAGAGTCAAATCTTTTATACTGACCAAGACTACATCTCTCTCATAAGTGTTTCTTCTAAACAGGCTGTTTTCAAGGCAGCCTGGCTGACGAGATGTTGATCGATATGATCCCCGTAGTTGCAAAAGCCACGCAGATGAAGCCAACCATAATATAACAGCCTGGACTACCTCGGTCCACCGTCACCCGCATGCTCGCGATATGAGGAACGCTACTACAGCCCACCACTCAACACCCACATCAGGGCGCACAAAACAGTAAACATATTCAATGTAGACAAACAACAGCAACAACAAATCAATGTATATGTAGTGTTTTTGAATGCTTTGTCGTCCTTGCAGTGAATACCAGCTGTCTAGTATTAAAAACCCTTTAGGTAAGTCATTTGAAGGGCTTCTTGCCGTATAACAATAACATGCACATTAGATCTAATGATTGTGTCAGTGTATTCTGCAATTAATAAGTCTAACAGCCGCACATTCTTTAAATGATTCGCGTGGATGTCCCTGCTCATTAATGACCTATGTTAACAAATGATTCGCGTGGATGTCCCTGCTCATTAATGACCTAAGTTAACAAATGATTCGCGTGGATGTCCCTGCTCATTAATGATCTAAGTTAACAAATGATTCGTGTGGATGTCCCTGCTCATTAATGACCTAAGTTAACAAATGATTCGCGTGGATGTCCCTGCTCATTAATGATCTAAGTTAACAAATGATTCGTGTGGATGTCCCTGCTCATTAATGACCTAAGTTAACAAATGATTCGCGTGGATGTCCCTGCTCATTAATGACCTATGTTAACAAATGATTCGCGTGGATGTCCCTGCTCATTAATGACCTCTGTTAACAAATGATTCGCATCAATCATCCTGAACAATACACCTCACAAAGTCATTTAGAGTGTAGATTAATGCCAGAAAAACAAAAACTATGGTAATAGTCAAATAAACACAAAGAGAAAATTAGCATATAGGTACAGACGAAATAACAAGTGCACAAGTTGTCCTAATTTTGACAAATAATGACACATGATGTCCGTGGTCAGGTTAAAATCAGAACTAGGATCGTAGTAAAAACAAAAAAAGGCATTCCGGGAGAAACAAAAGCTTTTATCATCAAGTAACATCAATTATTGATCTGTGAATAAATAATCACCACACACATTTAGACCATAGTACTGCACAGCTTTGGAACATGGACTTCAAATAACAAGAATGAAAAGCCCTTGCAAGCTTTTGAGATGCGCTATTGCGGGATGCACAGAGTGAGTTGGACAGAGAAAATGTCAAACTAGCAAGTGTTTAAAGATATAGGGGCACTTATACATGCTAGATCTTAGCGATGTAGGGGCACATAGACAAGCTAAACATTAGCGATATAGGGGCAAATAGACAAGCTAGATCTTAACGATATAGGGCACATAGACTAGCTAGTGCTTAAACATATAGCGGACAGTGCCGTGATATGGCGACACGCCATCAACACCAGTTTCCGGACTGACTAACAGAGGACAGTGACGTGGTACAATCACACGACATTAACCCTAGTTTCCGGACTAACAAATTAAAGGGATGTCACAGTGACGTGACATGACCATTAACATTAACCCCAATTTCCGGACTAACTACACTACTGGCGACAATGATGAAACAAACCAGAGGATCAGCTGGCCAAATTAATTGGATGATAGTCTCTGACGCCGAGGATATGAGTTCAAATCTTCGGTATGCCGTAAGTTTTCTGCTTTCGGAATTAAAATAAGAACATAGTTTGAACAGAGCGTGGCGATTAAAAAGGCAAACGGCCTTTGTTTTTCAGCCAAATATTTCTTCACGATGAGCCTCAGCTGTGGAAAGAAACATCATACTTTGATTTATTTTTTACATATTTTGTAAACAAACGGGATCATTATAAGCTACAAATTAACTACAGAGAGGTCTAGATTAGATATTAGTCAGAGAGAGTGGGGAATGCTTGGAATTGCATTGCCAGAGGAAGTAGTGAAAGCTGGGAAAAATAATGCATTTAAGAATAGATTTTGAAGGGTATGGTATCCATATGAAATACCCGGATTGGTCCATATACGAGGTTTGTGATTAATGCGGCGAAAACCGTTCAAACGGTGAAGCGGAGGCCTGGGCTATAAAAACAGCTGTTGAGATTTTGCACCAACAGTTTACTTGTGCAAATTGTTGCCGGTGGATTTGGTAATTTTTAGTGACACCAAGTCGTTTCTGAAGGCGCCGAAGAACGCCTCATACAAGGAAAATGAGATATTCTTGGTGGGGAGGGTGATCGACAACATCATCACTGCCCACCGGATAAATGTCACCTTGCAATGGATCCCTGGACATAGTGGGCTAATAGGGAACAAGATGGCCAACAGATTGGTAAGAATAGGAGCCTTGAAACAACAATTGGATAAACCCTGCAATATCCACACAGTAAAACGAATGGTTAAGAATAATGCTCGAGAATTCTGGATGAACAGGTGGGCGACGGGTCAACAGGTCGCAGTGTATTTAACGAAATTTCACAGCCAAAAAGTAACGATGACATAAATGAATTACATAGAAGAGATCAAAGTCTCATCTTTCAGTTCCGAACAGGACATACCAGAGTCAATAGCCACTTGAACCGTATCAACCCCCAGCACCTGCCTCTGTGCAGACGTTGTTCTCATCCTGATGAAACTGTTCGACATCTACTCATTGAGTGCAAGGCGCTTGCAGACATGAAGAAAATATTCTTACAAGCACTGCCGACAATTACCAACACACTGTCCTCAACTGAAGAAGACCGGTATATATAAGAAGGGCATTGGGCTGCCAAGGGCAAGTTTGCTCACCAGCTATGGATAATAATAATAATAACAACAACAATAGTTTGGATGCGCATAGCCTTTAGAGCAAGGAAATGTAAATGAAACTGGTTGTAAACAGACTCTGCATAGTCTTCTAAGCCATTATAAAGACGTTAAGTTAAGTTAACTCATCATCATGTAGCATGTCTTTTATAGAACTTCGCTACCATCACAGTCTGTCTGAAATAAACTCGTTGCCTTGTCAAAACGCCAGCCTCCGCCACAGTCATGCACAGTCATTCCTGGATATATCGGTACTATCGTCTTCTTGGTCTACCCCTTCCTCTTTTGCCGAGCACAATACCTTCCATCACCGTTCTCTCGAGACCGTTGGGTCTCTTGATGTGACCAAAGTATTTGCATTTTCTTGCCAAAATGGAATTGATGAACCAGTTCTCTATGATCAACTCTTGCCGAATGTCTACATTTGTCTTTGTCCAGGGTATTCTGAGGATCTTTCTGTAACATTTTGACTCGAAGGATTCGATTCGATAACTAGGTTTGGCAAATGCTAGGTATGACTGAATAAAGGTTGTCATTCATTGGATGCGTTTCAAGATATCAGATATTCTTTGCATAGAGACATATGCAGATAATGTGTACGTGGATGTGATAGACGTGTGTTTTAAGTACGGCATGCATGTGGGTTCTTAAGTATCTTTTGAGAACTCTTTCCTGTTTAGGTGGTACACAGGTGTGCACGTAAAGCTTTAGCGGCGTGTTTTGTTCACACCAGACAACGATCTGCAGAGTGCGGAGATAGACGTCCGCGTGGAGTTAGACGTCCGAGTTCGGAGTTGGACGTCCGACTTCGGAGTTGGACGTCCGAGTTCGGAGTTGGACGTCCGAGTTCGGAGTTGGACGTCCGAGTTCGGAGTTGGACGTCCGAGTTCGGAGTTGGACGTCCGAGTTCGGAGTTGGACGTCCGAGTTCGGAGTTGGACATCCGAAATCGGAGTTGGACGTCCGAAATCGGAGTTGGACGTCCGAAATCGGAGTTGGACGTCCGAGTTCGGAGTTGGACGTCCGAAATCGGAGTTGGACGTCCGAAATCGGAGTTTGACGTCTGGATTCGGAATTAGACGCATGCGAGTTTAGTAGACTGATGTGAGTGTTGTGAGAAGTATCGGAGTGGAGTAGACGTCTGTGAATAGGGTAGACGTCTGTGAATAGGGTAGACGTCTGTGAATAGAGTAGACGTCTGTGAATAGAGTAGACGTCTGTGAATAGAGTAGACGTCTGTGAATAGAGAGCGGCAAGATGGTGCCGGACCAGCTTCAGGTCTACATTGCTCTGGTGTTTTCGTTCATTATGGATGCCGCAGGACCACGGATTTGCCTGAAATTCACACTAGTCGACGGCTTACACTTGTGTTCACGGAAACGTGTCGTTTTCCAGTTGGACTGGTTTATTCGTTCGTGTTTTGTGTTTTCTTCCTTCCTATTATTCTGGCCTGGACATCGGCTATATGAATTACCACTACGATTAAACCTGTATCGTATTTTCACGGTCTAGTTCACATGGCCGAACTTCACGAGATTGGCGCCCTACGCATAACTGCAGACAGCGTCAGGTTTGGTGTGACTGAAATTAAGACACGACTATTATGAACTAGAACACGAACCGGCAGAAATGCTCCTATGACCTTCTGAGGTTATTAAACAGACACGACACACATCGATAGATGGCATCCCCCGTCTCTGCCTTGTGGGATACCTGTTTACGGAAACAGACTTCGGGAGTAATACCTGAGGAAAAATCTGTATCCTGTGCTATCTCCAGTCGTCTCCATAATAACTTGCCACTGGCCATAGGTAGCTCAGGACCAGAGAGTGAGGTTAACAAAAGGCGCAGTATCTTTCTAACTTTAATTCAAATCACAGAGAAGATCATCCATTTCTGCGGATAAAGCAAAAGAAAAGACTGTCCACGCGGCTGAACAAAGAGAGTAGTCTTCATCACATGTGATAGACGAACATTATTCATTGATGAGAATAGAGTAGATGTATGAGAATAGATTAGACGTCTGAGAATAAAGTAGACGTCTGATAATAGAGTATACGTATGAGAGTGGAGAAGTAGACAATCCGCTACCTCTGTCCTGGGGCGCCAGCGCTCTACCATTCCACCACTTACACACTCCATCATCGTGTGCCATGCAGACACGTACAAATAGCCATAAAAAGATACCCGCAATTGTAAATAAATTCTGGGATTGACCGTTCTCCATACGATAATGTTAAACCATTATACATCTCACGCTGTGATCGAGTGAATTCATTTGTAGTTGAATGGATGTATTTACCAAACAATCACACATCTGCAAAGTCTTTCAATAGGAAAAAAATCTTAAACAAGACAAATAATGATAACAATTGTTTACAACTAATATTAATTAACCATGGGTATCTTTATCAAATATAGTTCTGATATGCCTGGGGCCTCGTTGTAATTATGTTCGTATCTGCTGTAGCTATGATACGCGGCCTAAAACAAACAATATCGATACTTTGCATACCGTTATCACGTTGCAATATTATGTTGCGACAAGTTCAGGTTGAAAGTCTCTAATCTCTTGCCATGGGACATATCTAGCAAATCGATACTCATTTAGTGTGTCAAGAAAGAATGCTGTGACCCGATACCGCTGCTCGAAACCACAGAATTTGGAAATCGATATCTTAATGCAGTGGATCTCAGCCTTATGGAATTTTTGCGCACAATTTACAGGTTTTAAAGAAGTATTTCAACCCATACTTATTTCTAAAATTTATCTTTCGGGCCCATGGAAATAGACAATGTCTAACGCTGGCAGTCCATAGTTGGTATAAATAGACTGTTGGTTGCTTAGTTACCAAGCTAGTGTTCGTGTTTCAGAAGTAGGGAAATGTAGAAAGATCATTTTGGAAGCTCTTTACACCCAAACTAGTTAACCAGTTCATATGCAAAACAAAGATTAAAATATCCTTCTGCTTATTCATCAGTCATCAAGGTCCCGTTTTTCTTAAAAGACCATTGATGTTTGTAATTCCGTCTCGCGAGGCCAGTATTGTTCTCTGACTAGCTTTATTTATGCGTGAGCTTGCTGCTTTGTGGGATATATTTCACGATCATGGTAAGCTTCCCACATGGAAGCCTGTTACATGTTCCAATAATAATTTTTTTGTAAATGTTGACCTTGAGTCTATTAGGCCAAATTCTCAGACTGAAGACGACGACTTGCTTTCTTCTAGATAAACCGTAGTAGTTTTCTCTACGGAAGTAGAGCGTTGATCAGCCCATTTTCTCATCAAGTTTGTTTTACAATATCGTGCACATATGGCAATAGTTTCCAGCAATATCAAATATCCAATAATTTATTCGTTCGTTCTCAAACTCCAGCTACGAATCCCTTAAATGGCTTTGCAAATACCAGGATACAGTCAGGAGAACTGAATGTGTCGTAGTTTACAACTTGACTGCGATATTTGCACTTTTCGGTCCGATACATCCGACTTCAGCATGGCATATTTGGGTATCGGGTTAACCTTCCCCCTTCGATCTCTTCTCCTTAGCCAGTCTGCCCTGTTGCAGCCTGTCATCCAGGATCACCACGTGGAGGTAGAGAAGAGTACTGGCAGCTCAAGATCGCTGGCCTAGACGCCAACTCATGCACTGCTCAGAATATTGATCCCATCCAATACAACGACCACAGATACACAGGATCTGATTGATGGCGGTAGTTCTCAAATATATGATATGTCCAAGCAAAAGGAAGAGATAGAGAATGTTTAGAGACGAGTGTATGTGTGCACGCATGATATAGTTGTTGCCTTGTTTAAAACTTTGTGTTGCTTAGTGATTTCAACCAATGTATTTTCAATGTATGTAGGTATGTATGTATAGTCTTTGCTGTCATATCTGCTTAATTTAATTGTGTGTATACCTAATATTCGTGTGGTTTGTTCGTTCCACTTCATGTGTGGGGCGCGGTGTTGTGTGACGATCATTTTCTAGCACGTCCTACGCTATTCGCAGGAAGCCTATGTGTGTAAATTTCATTGGAATTCGGAGATACACGATCTGTTCTTCATGTGTAATAGAATACGCGTTGTTGGATAGGACGTCACTACGGATTGCGCACCGTCCTTGGTTGGTGTGCACGACCTGCTCGGAAATTGCGTGCCATGACCGGAAGGTGTAAGGTATGCTCATGCGTGGCGCCGCATTCCAGTGGCGCTGAGGTCGGCTAGCTCTTCCCTGGAAGAGTGAAAAGTGAAATTAGAAGCCTGCCGATTAAAGTGAGCTCACAAGCCAACCTCACCTCCTCGGGGTACACACTGGGCAACTAGAACCGTGAGGCTCTAGGCTAACAAGGCAATGGCTCGCCTCGGGGGACGGGCTCCTTCAGGTTACTTGCAGATGTTGGCCCACCGCAGCTTGGAGAGGAGATGGGCGCCGCCAGGTGATTTCAAGCCTAAGAATCACACATGAGGACAAAAACGAAATCTATTATACCGGATCGGTCGCAGCCCGGACAGGCAGAGGGGGTTGGCGTGGGATTTTCATGTCTTCATGTGTGCCCCAACGACCTGATGGGTTACGATATGAACTGAACTGAACTGAACTGAATACCTAATTATCAGCATAACCGATCTTGTCTATATTGTTACCAAGATATATGAATGAATCTACCTCTTATAGTATCATGTCTTTCAGTTCAAGCTGATTCTTGTTATTCTGTTTCCATTTTTTTCATCTGTATTTTTTCTCTGCGTTGATATGAAATTAGCATTCCAAATAACTTTCATGTATTTGTGGAAATCTAACGAAATTAAGTGCACCACTAAAATACAGATCAACTCCAATGTTGTCTGTCCTATTTTGTTCACTCTGTGACATTGGAAACAAAAACAACTATTTCTGAAAAGGTCCAAGCTTTCATCAATGGATTCTTGCACCAAATTGACGAAATAAAATGCTATAATGAAGTCACTAATATAGAACTGTTAGAATGAATCAGGCAAATGCCAGTGAGACAATACGTGAGAAGAACAATCTTTAATGAAACCAGCTGTTAACATTACAAGGCAATCAATGTTCTAGAATTCTCCGGGCAAGAGATGCAGTGGCAGACTTAAACACTTGTGGAGTAGGGACGTCGAGATAAACCTAAAAATGGCAGAATAGATGTAGGGGGCAAGGGGGGTATGAAAGGTGATGCTGTAAATGATTGCTCGTGGCAGCAAGACTTGGCGAGTATTTGTTGAAGTCTTATGCTTCGTTGGCAGTTGAACAGTTTTGATTGATTTATTGATTGGTTTCTAATTATATGTTTCTTTCCTCTTTTGTTTTGTTCTTTCTTTAATTTCTGTTGAATTAAATGACGTTTTAACTTAGATAATATGTAGTTGCCCATTCCACAAATGATAGCATTTGCATCGCTGATGTGACGAACTATACCGGTATTTAAGTGAGGAGCAGTTGCGCAGTTCGCAACTTCACTCTCTCGTCCTGAGCATTCTAAGTTCAGCAGCACAACTTAAGTCAAGGTGGTTGCTGATATCAACAGGATGCAGTGGATAAGCATGGCGTTCTACTGTGTAGCCTTGCTCTTTGCATTTTGGTGGGAAAACAAGAAATGAAAGCGAGGCTCAGCCGAAGGCCCTCTCTCACAGCTCTTCACACCTCCGACAACCGCCTGGTTGTCGAATGGTTCGATATCATATCAGTAGCACGAGACAATGAAATCATGCACTGGCAGAAATGACCGCCTTATTATATTTAAACTCTATCCAGTGATGATCTTAAGTTGTTTCCCACATCTTCAACATGGGAAACTTTCTCTAATAAAAGGGGCTTGTCATAAGTCTTTACCCTGACAGGAGGAGAAAGTTGAAATTTGGCACAGTGCTTATTCCTTCTCGATGTAGCCATCACCTGAATTTATACATTTTTGCCATCTCTGAGTGACCTTGAAAAGACCTTCAGAATAAAGTATCATATTTTTTCGAACTAAACCAGTTTTTACAAGCCAGTATGGTTCCGTCTGCCTGTGTATTTCTGTAGCTGTTTTTCCCTGCAACATCAAGAATTTTATCACAGTTCTGGCCTCTAATTTCTCCATTGTTCCGACAGAACGTTAGAGTAGCAGATTTGGTCAATAAGGTGTGTTGCCCTGTGCACCATACCGGATAAACCCATCGAGTAGGAAAATTCATACTTCTCAAGCCCAGTGAAAAATGAATGAGCTACATATGTACCAAACTTCCAACTGTCTCCTCATACTCCTTCATAGTCACGGTAAAGACTTATGACAAGACCCTTGTAAAACCAAAAGGACTCTGGCTTTGGTTGAGAGTGATAGGTTGTGTCAAAACAATGTAAAATATCTGACTGTTTTTATTCATTAAATTATTAATTTATTTAAGTTCATTCCTAAATTCAATTATTTATTTTCAGTCTTTACTGATTCACTTTCAACCTAGTTGTTAATTCGCTTTCATCCATATATTACTTTCCTGTCACTCATTCATTAATCCCTTGTCCCGCGTTCCTTAATTCACTTTCGCCCATCCATTAATACACTTTTCTCCACTAAATAATTCACTTTCACAAGTTCATTAATTCATTTTCGTCAATAGACTAATTCACTTTCATCCAGACATTGAAACATCTAGACAATCTTCTCCTTCTTCTTCATTTAATTCAAGGAAACCGTGTTATTTATCAATTGTCTATATAGAGCTTACCTTTCTAGCCAAACTCTACTTCATTCTCAGCCGGCTTTTGGTTGTGTGAACGGCGCGGTTTACAAAATCAATTAGCCTAGGAGTCTTCTACTTTAAAGTATATGTAATTAATGTCCCGTTATTAAATGCTGCCAGTCTGACAGAAGACATAATCTCATATCTGTCACGCATAGAACTATCACGGAAAAGCTCAAAAAGAAAATAGAAATATCGAAAAGAAAAAAAGAAGAAATGACATGAAATTAAAACAAGAAGAAGAAATAGACAATGAAAAGAAGAAAAAAAATTAAAGAAGATATGATCATTAAAATATTAAGTTTGGTGAAAATGATATTTCCGGTTCCACTAAGAAAACAAGGTCTACATTTTGGAACCCTCGCGTAAACCATTATGACTCTTCAATTAGAAAGATGGAAAGTGCAGAGAAACCTCAGTTAACCTTTCGAAATTTTAGACCTCAGAAAATCCATATTAAATTTTGGAAGCACGGTAACTCGAGAATTAAATTGTAGAAGATGCAACGTAACTGCGGGCATCGCAAAACACTAAACACTTGCAACACAGAATTCAAAAAGGACACCAAACAGTTGAGGTGACAAGGAGCGATCGCTCTAGAGGATCGAACATAGTCCGCCCAGTTGATTATATCTGTGATTATATCACTCGCCAGGGAATTCTCCATTAGGAAGCCGCAGTACGAAGAGAGAGCAGTTGAGATGAAATGTCGTTCTGTTGTTATAATTATCGGTAAAACGAGACTTATTTGTGGTGGTATGTTTCTATACTTTTTTTTGTTTGGTATGATATCCTTTTATTTGTGGTGGTATGTTTCTTTACTTTTTTTTGTTTGGTATGATATCCCTTTATTTGTTGTGTATTGGTTCTGAACATTTGTTGCTGTGGTACGTTTCAGTACTTTTATTTGTTTGGTACGACTCAATACTTTTATTTGTTAATATTTTTATTTATTGTATAATGTATTAATATTTTTATTTGTTTGTAGTATGATTCTGTACAATATTGTCTTGACGTATGATTCTGTACCTTATTTTTTTGTGGTATGTTTTTATATCTTTATTATTTGTGGAATGTCTCTATACTTTTACTTATTGTGGTATGTGTCTTTACCTTTATTTGTTGTGGTATGTTTCTATACATTTATTTTCTTGGTATGTTCCTATAATTTTATTTGTTGAGGTATATTTCTATACTTTTATTTATTGTGGTGCATTTGTTTTTCTGAGCCTAACACACAGAACATGATGTTCGTCCATCCCAATCTTTGTTCAGCCGTGTGGACCGTCTTCTCTCTTGCTTTGTTGAGGTATATTTCTATACTTGTTGTGGTTTTTTCTATAGTTTTATTTGTTTGGTATGTTTCTATACGTTTATTTCTTGTGGTATGTTTCTACACTTTTATTTGTTTGGTATGTTTTTAATACTTTTATTTGTTTAGTATGTTTTTATACCTCTATCTTGTTTGATATGTTTTTATACTTTTCTTTTGTTTAGTATGTTTTTAAACTTTTATTTTGTTTAGTATATTTTTATACTTTTATTTTGTTTGGTATTTTTTTTTTTTTGTTCGCCTTATTTCTCTAATCCCCAAGGCGGTGTGCGTTGCACTGTGGTTTTTATTTTGCGCCTGTCGGCCCAGTGCATCCGACTTCAGCATGCATTTTATGTAAGGGTCTGCTTCCTCCTGCATTTTCTAAGGGTTTGCTTCCCTGGGGTAACGGCCGGTGCTGTGATGGGGATCGAACCCAGCACTTTTATTTTGGTTGGTATGTTTTTATACTTTTATTTGTTGTGGTATATTTCTATACTTTTATTTGTAAGTTATGTTTCTTTACTTTTATTTCTTGTGGTATGTTTTTATACTTTTATTTCTTGTGGTAAATTTCTATACTTTTCTTTCTTGTGGTATGTTTCTACACTTTTATTTCTTGTGGTATTTTTCTATACACTTTTTAAACACAGAAAGTTGTTCCAAACTCAATATGTTGTTGGTCTTTGTTACTGTTTGTTAGTTATCTTGTTTCTTTTTGGTGTGAAGAGGAAGGGACAGAGAGACTGTGACTATGAAATTTGGACACAACCATAATGGAATAAAACACGTCCGAGAGAGATGCAGAGCACATCACTCACACGCTGAGTAATGTCCTTAGGACCTCTTGTGTTTATGGGAAAGGTATGACACGCAACGATAGATGTCACCCGGTCCGCTGCCTTGCGAAATACCTATTACGTGAAAGGCTTCGGTAGTAAACCCTGAGAAAAGATCTGCATCCTGTGCTATATGTAGTCGTCTCGATAAAATCTTGCCACAGGCCAAATGTAGCTCAGGACCAGAGAGTGAGGTTGACAAAAGACGCAGTTTCTTCCTCGCGTTATTACAAATCGCCGGGCCAAATCAACCGTTTCAGCTGACACAGTAAGAGAGAAGACAGTCCACAGAGCTGATCAAAGAGAGTAGGATGGACGAACATCATGTTCTGTGTGTTAAAACAAATCAATTTCCATTTTCTGTTGCGTTTATTGCAGAACCGTCCGTGCATGCATCGTTTATTTCAGAACCATCCGTGTATTCATCGTTTATTGCAGAACAGTCCGTGTATACATCGTTTATTGCAGAACCGTCCGTGTATGCATCGTTTATTGCAGAGCCGTCCGTGTATGCCTCGTTTATTGCAGAACCATCGGTATATGCATCGTTTATTGCAGAACCATCCGTGCATGCATTGTTTATTGCAGAACCGTCCATGTATGCGTGAGTCCAATCAGTTCTTGCGTAGTTCTCTGTGGATCTCAGGATTATGACTGTTCTTTCCTTCCAGTCTGACTGTTCTTGCTTCCGAAAAGAGGTATTTTTGTCCATCCCTCAGAGAAAAAGCTGCTTCCAGATAGGTAAGGATGGGCGTTGGTGTTGATATGGTGTTCAAAGAGTCTTCTGTCCTCTTTGTTCTGGCTAATTCTACAAATACATATGTTGAATACCTTACTTCCCCTTTACTAAAGCGTCGAAGTTTTTGTTTCTCCAAGACAAAGCCTCACTTACGAGACATGTCACATTATCACCTTTTCACCGACGCTAATCCGGCAGGTATGCACTTTACGAGAAAGGCGACCACATGTGTATGCATGCCACTGATTTGATGTGCTGTACTATAGCGGATCTTGATCTTTCGTTAAACAATCTCGCTACCGTATAGATGGGTATCATCGTGGGCGTCTATAACCGTTAGACCACCAAAGCGTCGTTTTTCGTGTCCATCTGTTCTCAGGCATGCGTACTACATGATAAACCATGTGGTTTTTATGCGATAATACGTTTTCTACGACGTCCCGTAAATAGAGTTTGATATCAAATTTCCTCATTTCAGATCTGATCCGTATCGATATATTTTCCACAAGCCGTTCCATAGCTCTTTGAGTAACTCGGAATTTCTCAGCATCTGCGTTGATCAATTGCCGCACTTCACCGCAGTAAATCATGTCTGGAATGCCCATGGATTTCAAGATTTGTGCTCTTTCTGTGATGTCTCTCAGCTTTCTGCAATTGAAGAAATATCACCCGGCCGTTATTTGCTAGAGATTTCCCGATCAATCGTGTGTGTGGCATTCATGTCTTGACCCAGGTAGACATATGAATTGACATCAACTACGGTTATGTATTATTCATGTCTTGGCCCAGGTAGACATATGAATTGACATCAACTACGGTTTTATATTATTCATGTCTTGACCCAGGTAGACATATGAATTGACATCTACTTCGGTTATAAATTATTCATGTCTTGACCCAGGTAGACATATGAATTGACATCAACTACGGTTATGTATTATTCATGTCTTGACCCAGGTAGACATATGAATTGACATCAACTACGGTTATGTATTATTCATGTCTTGACTCAGGTAGACATATGAATTGACATCAACTACGGTTATGTATTATTCATGTCTTAGCCCAGGTAGACATATGAATTGACATCAACTATGGTTATGTATTATTGATGTCTTGGCCCAGGTAGACATATGAAATTACATCAACTACGGTAATGTATTATTCATGTCTTGGCCCAGGTAGACATATGAGTTGACATCAACTACGGTTATGTATTTGGGACTAACTCTACCCATATTGTTCTGGTTGTCGGGCATCAGAGACATACTTCGCCTCCTCCACTTATAACAGGAACGGTTACACAATAAGCCGACGAGAGCAGGGTTTTCTATTTTCAGAAATTAAGGGGCGCGTACACTGTTTTGTGTGAACTGTTCTTCATTTCCAGTCGTGGGATTACATATTTTGAGACGATTATATTATTTGTTTCAGAGTCACCCCTTTGTTCTATGCTGTAGAATGCTCCAGATAGAAGGGCTAGTTTATAAAACAGAAACGATTAAAAACATCATTCTAAACAGTCCTACAGTTACAGAGTAGGATACATGTAGTAATGGAGCACTCGCTTTTCATGGTCAATGTACAGGATACGAATCCCGTTATCAGAACGCTCTAGCCGACCCAGCTGTAAATGTGTACCTAACATACACAATGGTAAGTAAAATAGAGCGAAGATATAAACTTGCCACCCTATCTCCTACGAGCTGTGACATAGTATACTGAAGTCGCGAACAAATTCATTCCACAATAGTAGTCTAACCGCTTTGAGAAAAACCTTGACTTAATATTCTGAAGTCTCAAACAACAACATTCCCTGACAGTAGCAAGACTACTATCGGACAAAAAAATGGGACAAATTTAGTAAACTGAAATCTCTAATAACTTCATTCCCCAACAGTAGTGTAACTACTATGGGATAAACTTTGACTCAGTATACTGAAGTCTCAAATAACTGCATTCCCCAACAGTAGTGTAACTACTATGGGATAAACTTTGACTCAGTATACTGAAGTCTCTAACAACTTCATTCCCCGACGGTAGTGTAACTACTTTGGAACAAACCTTGACTTTAAAGCTACTCTTAAAAATGAATAAATCGATGTGTTTCGAATACCTGAGCACCATTAACAGCAACAATGAAAATTGGCAAAATTCAAATCAGAAGAAGAATGTTAATGGCAAAGCAGAAGAACATATAGCAGAACACAAACAAAGCAGAAGAAAATATAGCAGAACACAAACAAAGCAGAAGAACATATAGCAGAACACAAACAAAGCAGAAGAAAATATAGCAGAACACAAACAAAGCAGAAGAACATATAGCAGAACACAAACAAAGCAGAAGAATATATAGCAGAACACAAACAAAGCAGAAGAACATATAGCAGAACACAAACAAAGCAGAAGAATATAAAAGCAGAACACAAACAAAGCAGAAGAACATATACCAGAACACAAACAAAGCAGAAGAATATATAGCAGAACACAAACAAAGCAGAAGAATATATAGCAGAACACAAACAAAACAGAAGAATATAAAAGCAGAACACAAACAAAGCAGAAGAATATATAGCAGAACACAAACAAAGCAGAAGAATATATAGCAGAACACAAACAAAGCAGAAGAATATAAAAACAGAACACAAACAAAGCAGAAGAACATATAGCAGAACACAAACAAAGCAGAAGAATATAAAAGCAGAACACAAACAAAGCAGAAGAATATAAAAGCAGAACACAAACAAAGCAGAAGAATATATAGCAGAACACAAACAAAGCAGAAGAATATATAGCAGAACACAAACAAAGATGAAGAATATATAGCAGAACACAAACAAAACAGAAGAACATACAGCAGAACACAAACAAAGCAGAAGAATATATAGCAGAACACAAACAAAGCAGAAGAAAATACAGCAGAACACAAACAAAGCAGAAGAATATATAGCAGAACACAAACAAAACAGAAGAACATATAGCAGAACACAAACAAAGCAGAAGAATATATAGCAGAACACAAACAAAACAGAAGAACATATAGCAGAACACAAACAAAGCAGAAGAAAATACAGCAGAACACAAACAAAGCAGAAGAATATATAGCAGAACACAAACAAAACAGAAGAACATATAGCAGAACACAAACAAAACAGAAGAATATATAGCAGAACACAAACAAAACAGAAGAATATATAGCAGAACACAAACAAAACAGAAGAACATATAGCAGAACACAAACAAAACGGAAGAACATATAGCAGAACACAAACAAAACAGAAGAATATATAGCAGAACACAAACAAAGCAGAAGAATATATAGCAGAACACAAACAAAGCAGAAGAATATATAGCAGAACACAAACAAAACAGAAGAATATATAGCAGAACACAAACAAAACAGAAGAATATATAGCAGAACACAAACAAAGCAGAAGAATATATAGCAGAACACAAACAAAACAGAAGAATATAAAAGCAGAACACAAACAAAGCAGAAGAATATATAGCAGAACACAAACAAAGCAGAAGAATATATAGCAGAACACAAACAAAGCAGAAGAATATAAAAACAGAACACAAACAAAGCAGAAGAACATATAGCAGAACACAAACAAAGCAGAAGAATATAAAAGCAGAACACAAACAAAGCAGAAGAATATAAAAGCAGAACACAAACAAAGCAGAAGAATATATAGCAGAACACAAACAAAGCAGAAGAATATATAGCAGAACACAAACAAAGCAGAAGAATATATAGCAGAACACAAACAAAACAGAAGAACATACAGCAGAACACAAACAAAGCAGAAGAATATATAGCAGAACACAAACAAAGCAGAAGAAAATACAGCAGAACACAAACAAAGCAGAAGAATATATAGCAGAACACAAACAAAACAGAAGAACATATAGCAGAACACAAACAAAGCAGAAGAATATATAGCAGAACACAAACAAAACAGAAGAACATATAGCAGAACACAAACAAAGCAGAAGAAAATACAGCAGAACACAAACAAAGCAGAAGAATATATAGCAGAACACAAACAAAACAGAAGAACATATAGCAGAACACAAACAAAACAGAAGAATATATAGCAGAACACAAACAAAACAGAAGAATATATAGCAGAACACAAACAAAACAGAAGAACATATAGCAGAACACAAACAAAACGGAAGAACATATAGCAGAACACAAACAAAACAGAAGAATATATAGCAGAACACAAACAAAGCAGAAGAATATATAGCAGAACACAAACAAAGCAGAAGAATATATAGCAGAACACAAACAAAACAGAAGAATATATAGCAGAACACAAACAAAACAGAAGAATATATAGCAGAACACAAACAAAGCAGAAGAATATATAGCAGAACACAAACAAAACAGAAGAATATATAGCAGAACACAAACAAAACAGAAGAATATATAGCAGAACACAAACAAAGCAGAAGAATATATAGCAGAACACAAACAAAGCAGAAGAATATATAGCAGAACAGTAACAAAGCAAAGAAACTATATGAACACTCATGTTCCGTGTGGCAATATTCGGACGTGAAACATGGGCCATCACACGAACACCAAAGATAAAAATTGAATCTTTTGAGTAAAAATGATACAAGAAAGTTCTCAGAATACTAGGACATTGACAGAGAAGAACAGTGACGTCATAAAGGAACTGGGTATAAATTAAAATTGGCTTGTAAATATAATTACGTCAGAGATACATTGTTTTGACATCATCAAACACCCTAAAAGTTTGAATACAAAACTACACTGGAAGGTATGTTACCTGAACATCTATATTGAAAGGTAGGATGCTTGGAAATATATACTGGAATATATGTAACATAGAACTATATTTTGGGAGATATGGTACATGATAATCTATACTGGAAGATATGGTGCTTGTTAATATATACTAGAAGATATGGTGCATGAAAATCTATACTAGAAGATATGGTGCTTGAAAATCTTTACTGGAAGATATGGTGCTTGGAAATCTATACTAGAAGATATGGTGCTTGGAAATCTATACTAGAAGAAATGGTGCTTGAAAATTTATACTAGAAGATATGGTGCTTGGAAATCTATACTGGAAGATATGGTACTTGGAAATCTATACTGGAAGATATGGTACTTGGAAATCTAAACTGGAAGATATGGTACTTGGAAATCTATACTGGAAGATATGGTGCTTGAAAATCTATACTAGAAGATATGGTGCTTGGAAATCTATACTAGAAGATATGGTGCTTGAAAATCTATACTAGAAGATATGGTGCTTGAAAATCTATACTGGAAGATATGGTGCTTGAAAATCTATACTGGAAGATATGGTACTTGGAAATCTATACTGGAAGATATGGTACTTGGAAATCTAAACTGGAAGATATGGTACTTGGAAATCTATACTGGAAGATATGGTGCTTGAAAATCTATACTAGAAGATATGGTGCTTGGAAATCTATACTAGAAGATATGGTGCTTGAAAATCTATACTAGAAGATATGGTGCTTGAAAATCTATACTGGAAGATATGGTGCTTGAAAATCTATACTGGAAGATATGGTACTTGGAAATCTATACTGGAAGATATGGTTCTTGGAAATCTATACTGGAAGATATGGTACTTGGAAATCTATACTGGAAGATATGGTGCTTGGAAATCTATTCTGGAAGAAATTGTTCCTGGAAATCTATATTAGAAGGTATGGTACATGAAAATCTATTTTGCAAGGTATTGTTCCTGGAAATCTATATTGGAAGGTATGGTACACGGACATCCATACTGGACGGTATGGTACATGGAAATTTAGACAGAGGTATGGGACATGAAAATCTATACTGAAGGTATGGTACATGAATATCTATACTGAAGGTATGGTACATGAATATCTATACTGAAGGTATGGTACATGAATATCTATACTGAAGGTATGGTACATGAATATCTATACTGAATGTATGGTATATGAAAATCTATACTGAAGGTATGGTACATGAACATCTGTACTGGAAGGTGTTGTTCCTGGACTGGAAATCTATACTGTGAGGTATAGTACATGGATATCTATTTTGGAAGGTATGTTTACTGGAAGTCTTAACTTGAAGGTATGGTACATGGAAATATCTACTGGAAGGTATGTTAACTGGCAATCTATACTGGAAATACATACTGGAAAATATGTAATTGGAAATCTAAACTGGAAGGTCTGGTACTTGGAAGTACACATACTGAAAGGTATGTTATCTGGAAATCGAAGCAGAGGCAGAAGGAAGAGAAGATGGACGCACGGCATTAAAGGTGTTCTCAAGGTGACGGTGGAACTAGAATTGGCTAAAGTTCAAGAACCTGTCATGGCGGATGTGACGAGAGCGAACTCTGCAATGGAGCATAATGATGATGAATATTTGGAAATTAGAAGAAGATGTCACATTAATGTTGCTTTTGTTTACTTCTTGAATATAAATCTGGGGGTGCCTGTTTGTCTGTTTTGTAGGTGTGTCTTACTTCTTACAGTGGGTAGCGCGCTGGCTTCGCATCTGAGTGGTCCTGGGTTCATTCCCCAGTTGAGGCGGAAATGTTTTTTTCAGAACGCAACGGCTCCCGGGTCTACCTAGCCTTAAATGGGTACCGGTTCAGTCCGGGAAGTAAAAGCGGAGAAGGAGAGAAGATGGCTACCGCCCTCATATAGCCGAGCCTATGAAATGTGCGGTCGCTTACACCTCACACTCCCTACGGCAGTAAAGCTATGGGTTACTTCACTTTTTACTTACTTCTGGAGGAATGTATTCTCCCGTTAAACACAGAGACAGTCTTTTAACGCGCTCAATGCCATTTATCTACACCATGGTTTGACAAGCGATGCTGCACGGAACTCTAAGGTTCAGCGAAATGTGTCTAGCGTTTTGGAGAAACATCGTCTTAGTTATCTATTACATTCGGTTTTGTCTTTAAAACAAACAAATTAGCTCGAAGGCGTTTATGTAAGTGTAAAATTAATATGAGATGTTTTTTCATTCACGATGTGTTGGTCTATAATTATTAGTTCTCTAATATTCAATGAACGTTACTAACATATTTTTATTTTGCGTATACTGATAAATCTTGTTTAACTCTTTACACTCTAACATGTTCAATTTATTGTGTGAGAATATCACAACTTGTATTTTCTTCAATGCAATTTTCACTTTAATTTTTTCTTTCCCTTTTATCTTTTTTTTCGCTTTTTTGTCCTGCTTGTGCCTGTTAGTGTCAGGTTACGGGGAGATTTCTTGACCGGGCCTTAGTATGTACTTCATACCGGGGGACCGAACTGTTTCTGTAGTTTCTGCTGTCCGTCTTTTGCGTGATCGGCCCTTGGCTCTGTATCCATAGTATATGTAAAGCATTGATTTCTGTGGGATACTTTCTTGTGCTTGATGTGCCACGTGGCCGAACCATTTGGTTTGCTGTCTCTTGATGAGGTCTAGCACTGGTGTTGTACCTACTTGTCTCCTAATATCTTCGTTTCTTATTCTACTCATTCTTGCTACTTCAAGCAATATGTGCAGTTATTTCAAATATGTTGTAACTTTTATTATGTAATGAAATAGCATTTCATTTCATTTGTTTATACATAGTATACGAATGGTTAGTATATTGCTGTCTTATGAATATATATTTCCAGCTTAAAGGTTTAGGGTGTACAGTATTAATAAAAAAGGCAACCACTCTGGTCATTTTGAAAATGACGCCCACTGCCAATTCTACAGACGAGATCAAAGATCATCTTCCGTACATGGCAAAACAGACTAAGATATCTTTATATGTTGTTGTTCGTCCTTCTCGTGGGATGAAAACCATTCTTTTTTCAGCTGTGGGAACAATATTTTCATTTTGTTCTGTTCGCTAAAATGGGTGACCACCGCGGTGATTTTCATTGAAGTTGGGAATGTTTCCGCAATGTGTCAACCTCACTCTATCGTCCTGAGCTACATTTGGCCAGGGGCAAGACATTAGCGACTGGAGATAGCATAGGATGCAGATTTATGCTCAAGGCTTATTCCCGAAGCCTTTCCCTTTCTTTATAACATATTCATGATTGGAATTACGAACTTGTATATCTGTAGCACAGCTCCAATGGCAACGAAAAACATATTCTAGGTATGTCCAGCAGGCACTAGTGAAATGAGAAGTACTTGCCAACAGCAGGTGTCCTTCCATGAAAAAACTGTACGTAAGTCTACAGAGCCTCAAGTTGACTGTTGGCTTTGATGTCGAAGTGTGAAAATGATTGAAAAAGTTGGACGGTTAGCGATGTTTTCGTACAAAGCGAGTTTTGTGTGGTACTGCTGTTGATGGTGCGCCTTCTGGTCCAGTATCACCGTTGTTATCCTTTTACTTGGATAATGTGTTCATCTCTTTCCCGACTAGCTGGGTACAAATAATGATTTCACCTGCACCTCCCCTGCTGTCCTATCTAGCTTTCCTTCCCGACAGGGCTTGAAACCATAACCTTCACCTGGATTACTGGCAAGTTGCAGGGTTTACTCTGCGCCGAACTTCACAATAGGTCAGTGGTTCTTAACCTTTTAAGTTACGGTTGACTCCAAAATATTCAGAGCATGAAAATGTTCAGGAATCAACTATTTGTTTTTCCAATAAAAAACAATGTATGTCATTGAGAATGTTAATGGATTGTGACGTTAACAAACAAGAAAACCGATCAGAGTGAAAATGAAACTGAACCTTATCGTCCAATTTAAATGAATCTTCAACATCTACAACTCACACCAGTAGTAGAAGTATCATCCGTTGTTAAGGACAAATAACAGTTTAACAACAATTTCCAGTATTCGCAGTTTTTTATTGTCTATTTTTAATATCTTTGTATTTATCTTTTTGATTTCAAACGTAAAAGATCAAACATTCCGTCAAGCCTTCGCGGACTTCTGGATTTCAGATGGCAAGTTCTTTTGTTTTGTTTTGTAAAATGTTTGCCACTCTATATTCTACTGGCAGAAACACGGCCATTTTCCATCCCATACGGTAGTCTTTGAGATGATATCAGGGCGTATTAACCAGTGCTTGGATGCGCGTGTGCGTCTGTATGTACCTATGCTAGTTAGGGTGATTTCAGACCCAACCAAAGTGTAATAGAAGGGCCTCACCCGAGGGTGCGTGTTAGAGTTGTGTAAGAGTGTGGTGATTGTTTGACATAGTTATAAGAAATGTTGCAAAAGGAGGGAGTTTATGACGGACGGCAGGTTAAGAATCGTTAAAATAGGCCATCTAGACTGCAAGGCAAAACATCAAGATTATAGGAGTAAATACACTGTGTTTGCTTTAATAACAAGTTTATAAAATAAGAGACACCTTTAGTTTTAGCCAGGACCAGATAAAAGGCAAGTTCTGCATTGTATCTAACATTACCGTAAGTGAGGTAGGCTTGGGTATGGTAGGCTAAGAAACATTGTGAGTCTTGTATTGTGCCTTATATCTCATTATGTCCTGTAATGATGATGATGTTCGAAGATACACGCGCTGAGCTGAATTAACCCTTGACGTTTCTTTGGTAACGGATTTTTGTTGTTGTTGCTGTTGATATTGTTGTTGCTGCGAATGTCCACAACGACTAAGTTTACTCTTTTTGTGCGCTATGAAAAGGGACGATACTTCATCTTCTTCTTCTTCTTCTTCATCGTACGCTGTCAGACGTCAACCTTTATTTTTTCGAAAAACGCGGCGGTCATCCTGAGGCTGTCGACACTGCCATAGAGCTTGTCTAGTGTTGCCACTGGTGATGGCCACATCGGCTCTCTTTGATCCTCGTATGTCGGGCAGTTTTGCAGCAAATGCTCAGCGGTCATTTTCCCGGTACCACACAGGCATTCGTCCGTGCCACCTATCTTCAATTTATTGAATAGGTGGTACCTCAGTCTATTGTGGCCAGTGCGAAGTCTGAAGACCACGACCTGCTCTCTTCTGTTCAACTTGTGATAAGAGAGAAGATACGTGGCGTGTTTCCGTAGCTTTCCTCACATCCCGAACGTGATGATGAAGGTGGACCTGGGTCCTCCAAACTGTTGTGCTATGTTTGGTGTCATCTGTGTATTGCTGACTAATACGGGGATCACTTGTTCCCTCATCTCGTTAGTCAGGCCGCGAAGAGGAATCGCCTGCTTCCTTGGAGACCTTCGGGGAATGGAGGTCGGGATCTTGGTCAGGAGGATTTACGAGACCCAGACTAACATGTCCGATCAGTATTTGTTTGCCTGACCGGACTTAAGTCTCCTCTCCTCTCCATCCCCATCTCCTCTCCTCTCCATCTCCTCTCCATCCCCTCACCTCTCCATCTCCTCCTCTACTCTCCATCTCCTCATCTACTCTCCATCTCCTCTCCTCTCCACCTCCTCGCCTCCCCTCTCTCCATCCCCTCCCCATTTCCTCTCCCCTCAATCCCCTCTCAATCACATGTCAATCCCCTCTCAATCCCCTCTTCGTCTTCTCTCCATCTCCTCTCCACTCGATCTCCTCTCCTCTCGATCTCTTCTCTTCTACATTCCCTCTCCTCTACATCCCCATCTCCATCCCCATCCCCTCTCCATCCCCTGTCCATCCCCTCTCCATCTCCATCCCCTCTCCTCTCGATCTCCTCTCCTCTCCATCCCCTCTCCATGCCCTCTCCATCTCCTCTCCTCCCCCCCCCCCTTAGGGCGCGTGTAGCCTAGTCGACAGTAAGCTCGCTTGCTAAGACAGGGATCGAAATCACTGACGGATATAAACAAATCGGGGCGTGGTTCGTTCCTGGTACCACCGCTCCTCCAGTCGCCCCAGTTGTATATGGGTACCTGCCGTATGAGTTAAAGAAGCTTAAAAACAGCAATAAAGGGAAATGTTCACTCCTTCCTCACATAAGCTAAAGCTTAGTACATGAAGAGTCATCTTCATCCCCGACGGCAACTGTTGCCACGAGACTGACCTTTACCTACTACCTCTTCGTAGCCAGTTACAGTGGCTTTTCTTACATTCCGAGGCATACTTGAAAAGGTGAACTAGCAATTCGCAATGGAACTCTCCTCAATAAGGTCAACACTATGGAGATTAGTTGATCCCCACCTCGCTGGCCATACTGCTGAGACACAGCCTCTTTCTCGAAGTCTATAAGCGCAAACAAAGATATGGGGTCTTGATCAGTATGTTTCACGTGCTCTTGATTGGTTTCGATCCCTACAAGTAAATACAATCCATATAATAGCATCGACTATCGATTTGATTGAATAGTTACAACTTTCTGGTTCTCTATAACATACCTTGATTTGAAGATGAACTCAACTGAATGCAATGTCGTTTCTCTTCTTTTTCGGCGCTCGTCCAGAATAGAATGCTCTGGTCTTGTGTCGTAGTTTACAGCGAGGCTGCGATATATGTGCCTTTCGTCCCTACACATCCGATTTCAGCAGGATTTGTTTACACCTGGGTACCACTACAATCTATATCCCTAAACCAGACTACACTACTAACTTATGTAGGTTGTTTACATGGACGACACCTGGAGGGGGAATATGGGCTATAGATCAGCTATGGTTCGCTTTTACCCTGATGTAAGCAGCCTGCTAGGAGTCGCTGGCTGCTGTCAGCTTGATCAGGGGGACTCGATGGTCTAAAGGTCAAATATCTGCCTTGAGTGCCGGAGGTCGTGGTTCGCATCACGGTGAAGACCGGGACTTTTTTTCACGTGGATCTTCTGGTAAAAATTTCCCTGATCTCTGGGTAGGGAGATCGGACCCCTGATCTGTGGGTAGTGAGATCGGACCCCTGATCTCTGGGTAGAGAGATAGAATCCCTGATCTGTGGGTAGCGAGATCGGACCCCTGATCTGTGGGTAGCGAGATCGGAACCCTGATCTCTGGGTAGCGAGATCGGACCCCTGATCTCTGGGTAGCGAGATCGGACCCCTGATCTCTGGGTAGCGAGATCGGACCCCTGATCTCTGGGTAGCGATGTCGGACCCCTGATCTGTGGGTAGCGAGATCGGACCCTTGATCTCTGAGTAGCGAGATCGGACCCCTGATCTCTGGGTAGCGAGATCGGACCCCTCATCTCTGGGTAGCAAGATCGGACCCCTGATCTCTGGGTAGCGAGATCGGACCCCTGATCTCTGGGTAGCGAGATTGGGCCTCTGATCTCTGGATAGCGAGATCGGACCCCTGATCTCTGAGTAGCGAGATCGGACCCCTGATCTCTGGGTAGCGAGATCGGACTCCTGATCTCTGGGTAGCGAGATCGGACCCCTGATCTCTGGATAGCGAGATCGGACCCCTGATCTCTGGATAGCATGATCAGACCCCTGATCTCTGGGTAGCGAGATCGGACTGCTGATCTCTGGGTAGTGAGATCTGACCACTGATCTCTGGGTAGTGAGATCGGACTCCTGATCTCTGGGTAATGAGATCGGACCCCTGACCTATCGGTAGTGAGATCGGACCCCTGACCTATCAGTAGTGAGATCAGACCCCTGATCTCTGGGTAGTGAGATCGGACCCTTGATCTCTGGGTAGTGAGATCGGACTCCCGTGTTCAGTGTTGAGTACGTTAAAAATCCCTTGACAGTTGGAAATCGAAAAGAGTAGGCTCTAACGGCCGCTGCCCAGACACAATTCAAATAAAACATCTACCCAATTTATCTGTACCTTTTCCCAGGTGGTTTGTTAAGAGCAGCTATAGATGGCGCCTAATGGATGCGGGTATGCTTAGCGCTAGTGTTTAAGTCTATTAAGATGGACTTGCACATAGGTTAAACCTCTCTCCAAGATAGTGGTTGTATACAGACCTTGTAGAGTCATCTAAACCAGTATAAAGACGTTAAGTAAGTTACGTAATCCCTACTGCCTTCTGGCCGCCTAATGCAGGGTTCACTGACTCCTTAAAATGATGTCAAAGGTTCCTCTGTGATAAACAAGTTTAAAAAAGCTGATATAGATGATGGACAATAAATATATCGTCTGTCTGGTTGTTATTTAAGCTAATGTTTTTTATTGTTGCTTTCTGTTAAAAACATATCAATCATTTTCACCAAATGATATTCTTGGCACTTTATCGATATTATGTTTTCAGTGTACAGCGCATACATACCAGAAGAATTTATACATCCTTGTCTAAATGCGTGTTTTATTGGCTGGAAAAATTTGACAGTCGACTGCAAAATCCCACGCTTATTCGTCCGTCACAATGTCTCATTTTCTCTTTTCATTCTTTTTCTCTTTGCATGAATAAAAGATCACCAAATTCTCTCGTGGAAGCACAGATCGTAATGATTTGCTTTTGCATTGGTTTATATCTACACCAAGTGGTAATCTTCATTTCTTTATAGTTTTAACTATTCACTTATGTTTCATCCATAAAGCTGACGGTCTGTCAAATTCGTTTTTCTTCAACACGGAGAGTTAATTCCTCAAATCTATTTACCGCTTTAACGTGATGTCTTGACTAGTGATTCTCTAATCTCAACACACTTTATTGCTCAAATAAACCATGAATTAACCTCAGTAATTTTGCGGCTGGTCTAATGATTCTCTCTAAATCATACACTACTTTGGTAGAATGCGCTCGATGGTCTGGGCACGTCGTGGCATCAGCGTCAAGACCAAATTGAAAGTCTACCGTGCAACCATCATTCCAACCCTACTATACGCTTGCGAAAGCTGGACTGTATACTCTGGACATGCAAGGAGGTTAAACCACTTCCACACAGGTTGCCTGAGGCGAAAATTCCACATTCGATGGCAAGATCGTGTCACTGACATCGAGGTTCTCTCGAGGGCTAACATGCCCAGCATACATGCACTGCTAGAAAAAGCACGACTAGGATGGGCCGGACACCTCGTCCGTATGTCAGACGAGCGGCTCCCAAAGAAGCTTCTCTACGGCGAGCTGAGAGACGGATGGCGCGAGAGAGGGCGCCCAAAGAAACGTTTTAAAGACGGTCTGAAGGACTCACTAAAAAGTTGCCAGATAGACTTCGACACCTGGGAATGTCTTGCGAAAAACAGATCTGACTGGAGAAGCGCAGTCAAATCGGGTGTAGCTGCCGGTGAAGATGACCGTGTTGTGAAAGCCCAGAACAGACGCGAGACGCGGAAATCCCGAGCAGCGGGAACACCATCCTCTTCTACAAACCTCGTGTGCCCGATATGTAGCAGATGTTTTCGTGCTCGCATTGGCCTGTTCAGCCACATGCGCACCCACACCCAACAGGGAAATCTGTGACAAGGATGATGTCGGCGGTCCTCATCGACAACGATGGACAGCTATTATTATTAAATCATACACTGTAACCATATCTTTGTTTGGCGAGAACTTTCCTATCATTCTTCTATTCTGGTTTAATAACAGAATTGAAGAACATGTTCTGATGTCCGTGTATCCTCTCCACATCGCCTCTTCAGTGTGTCCGATTCGAAATTGTTGAGCGTGTGTCTCAGTCTTCTGTGACCGATTCGAAATCTGAATATTGATGTTTTAAATCGTCTTTGTAAACAGGAGTATACAAGTTGCAGTGACAGTTTTGTTTTTTTTGTTTTGTTTTTTGCGTTCGCCATATTTTTCTAATTCCCGAGGCGGTGTTCGTTGCACTGTGGTTTTCTTTGCGCCTGTCAGCCCAGTGCATCCGAATTCAGCAAACATTTTATGTAAGGTTCTGCTTCCTCATGCATTTTCTTAGGGTTTGCTTCCCCAGGGTTACGGCCAGTGCTGTGATGGTGATCGAACACAGCACCTTCGGTGTGTGAGCTGTATCACTTAATAACTAGCCCACACCGTCCCCGCAGTGTTAGCTATTATTCTATGCAACGAGGACTAGTCGCTCCAATCGACCGTGTCAACGATGAATAGCTGTGGTCCAGGCTGCACTCAATGAGGGTACAGTCATTCCTGTTTGCCGAAGGAAGGAGGCGTGAAGACGATGGCGGTGGGTAGGAACTGTGTAGGAGATGGTCGCTCGCCACACTTAATGTCTATGGCCTGCTTCAAGAGCTGGTGCGTCCACGGAAGTCGGGCTACATGCTCGAATAGGGACAGGCCAGACGGGAAGTCGGGCTACATGTTCGAATACGGACAGGCCAGACGGGAAGTCGGGCTACATGCTCGAATAGAGACAGGCCAGACGGAAAGTCGGGCTACATGCTCGAATACGGACAGGCCAGACGGGAAGTCGGGCTACATGCTCGAATAGAGACAGGCCAGACGGGAAGTCGGGCTACATGCTCGAATATGGACAGGCCAGACGGGAAGTCGGGCTACATGCTCGAATAGAGACAGGCCAGACGGAAAGTTGGGCTACATGCTCGAATACGGACAGGCCAGACGGGAAGTCGGGATACATGCTCGAATAGAGACAGGCCAGACGGGAAGTCGGGCTAAATGGGCTACTTGCTCGAATACGGACAGGCCAGACGGGAAGTCGGGCTACATGCTCGAATAGGGACAGGCCAGACGGGAAGTCAGGCTACATGGGCTACATGCTCGAATAGGGACAGGCCAGACTGGAAGTCGGGCTACATGTTCGAATAGGGACAGGCCAGACGGGAAGTCGGGCTACATGTTCGAATAGTGACAGGCCAGACAGGAAGTCTGGCTACATGTTCGAATAGGGACAGGCCAGACGGGAAGTCGGGCTACATGCTCGAATACGGACAGATCAGACGGGAAGTCGGGCTACATGCTCGAATAGAGACAGGCCAGACGGGAAGTCGGGTTACATGCTCGAATAGGGACAGGCCAGACGGGAAGTCGGGCTACATGCTCGAATAGGGACAGGCCAGACGGGAAGTCGGGCTACACGCTCGAATAGGGACAGGCCAGACGGGAAGTCAGGCTCCATGCTCGAATAGGGACAGGCCAGACAGGAAGTCGGGCTACATGGGCTACATGCTCGAATAGGGACAGGCCAGACGGGAAGTCAGGCTACATGGGCTACATGCTCGAATAGGGACAGGCCAGACGGGAAGTCAGGCTACATGGGCTACATGCTCGAATAGGGACAGGCCAGACGGGAAGTCGGGCTACATGTTCGAAAAGGGACAGGCCAGCAGGATGATGTAGCGAGGTGTAAATGCTGTCCAGGTCAGTGCGTAGTGTGACCTTAACGTTTGGACCACACCGTACCACTGGATGTTAAGAATACGCTTCTGGCTGACCAGACTCAGTGGTCCTGAGGTAAGCTGTTTGCCGGAGGTTGTGGGTTCGAATCCGGTGGTTTTCAGGTGATTCTTCTCGTAAATATTCCCCTAATCTCTGTGTAGTGAGATCGGACTCACGTGTTCATTGTCGAGCACGTTGAAAATTCTTTGGCAGTTGGACATCGAAAAAAGTAGGCTTAACGCCCGATGCCCGTCAAAATTCAAGTTAAAAATCTACCCAAATTATTTCCATCTTTTCTCAGGTGGTTTGTCAAGAGCTGTTATAGATGGCGTCTAAATGGCTGCGGGTCTGCTTAGCTCTAGTGTTTGGGTGTATTAAGATGAACTCGCACATCGGTTAAACCACCCTCCAAGAAAATGGTTGTATACATACTCTGTAGAGTCTTCTAAACCAGCATAAAGATGCCAAGTAAAGTTTTGTGGAAAACGTTGATGCGGTTTTGGTCATCCTGCTGGATAGTTCAGGTTTGTGAAACATACAACAGGATTGAGATGACACAGGTTTGAAGATATGCAGCTTGGTAACGAGTCAGAGCCTTCTCTGGATCCAGACTCGATTCAGGGCATTCGAATAGAAAGTGGTCAGGACTGTTCTTCTAATGTCCGGGTGACTGCGTGCATAGAGGATTTGGCTGGTGCCCAGATAAATGAAGTCCTTGGTGGGGGTCACATAGATGCCGCCATAAAGGATTCTTGCCAGTGTAGGACCGCGATAAAGTTGTTTATCTTGGTTTTCGGCCATATAATGTGAAGGTTCAATTCTGGTAACAGTATCCTAACAATTCTCCATTGCTTTTATCAGCGCCTCGGGGTAGGGGTGGGAAAGGAGGGGTAGGCGCGGGGGGGGGGGCAGGAATAACTAAGTCATCTGTGTAGTTAAGGTCTGTCCGATGTGTATCAGGTGTTGCGTCTCTACCTGAGGAAGGATCCAGTCCATAGCACTGCAAAATAATGCAGGGGCGAGGACACACCTCTGATGGCACTGGGGGACGTGGTGAACCTGGTGGAGATGTGGAGGCCCATGCAACAACCCCTCCCCCCCCCCTAGGATATAGTGTGGAGCTGCTCGATCAGCCATTGCAGATTGTTGGGAACGTGCATCTGTTTTAAGGCTGTTCTGTCCACAGTTTTCTTCTTCTTCTTCTGCGTTCGTTTTCAATCTCCCGCTACCCAGCCCTAAACAGGGCTTCGCAAGTAGCAGGATGAAGTCCAGAGAACGGAATGCGTTGTGTCGCTAGTCTACAGCTTGACTGCGAAAATTGGACCTTTCGGTCCGACACATCCGTCTTCGGCAGCCTCTACAGAGTCAATGGCGGCCATGAGGTCAACGTAAGCAGCGTAGAGGGGCTGTTGGACTTCCGGTTAAAAGGCGTAGAGCAAGACTGACGTCCATGACGGATCGGCAGGCAGCAAAACTAGATTGTTAAGTCCGTTAATTTATTTTCAGCAAAGATTTGATTCGGGAGAGAAGTGTGCGGGCAAATACTTTCATGGGAACAGATACCAATGTTGTTGGCTGACCATCGCAGGCGACGATGGTGACATCAGACGGGAGTTGTCTTGATGATGCAACGTGCGCTGTATTAGGATTAAAGGGAGGAAAAAAACTGGTCATTAACCTCACTCTCTAATCCTGCAGCTACTTTGGTCCATTGGCAAGCCTTGTCAGTAGAGACAACTAGAAGGAACTCAGGATGTAGGCACTCTGGTCTTAACTCCCTTCAGACGATGAAAATGCTTGAAACTTGCGAGATTCAATCTCTCATCGTTTCCGTCCCTCGCTTTGAGAGGCGAATGCCTTGATTTCAGCGACACAATAATGTTCACATGTGGATATATATTTGTAAACAGTCTCGATGAAAGTATTTATTGTGTAAATATATTTTTAATGTTGCAAATTATTTGGAAACAGTATTTTAATGATGATATTTATTTGTGAACGTTTATAATAATAGGTTATTATAATAAAAGGTCAGTCATCGCGACAGACGCGCAAGGTGTACTTCAGAAAGTACAGAAGTGATGGCTTAGGTACAAGTGGATAGCAGCTGTTAGAGGCCTCAAACCTGCAGGGGTTGACATGGATCTACTGTCCTGCTCATGTCGGGGTTCATGGCAATGAAAGAGCGGAGATAATGGCTTTACAAGCTCCCATCATGGGCACATTAGTGATGGATAGAAGTGACATTTTGAAATCAATCAATGACCGCCTGCTGGATGAGGACACCACAATAGAAGAAGCATCAATCCACAGACTGCAAATTTTCTACATTAAACGAGGTTCCAACGGAGTGGGGCGCAAGAGAGGACGGCGCATGAGAGTGTACAACCAACGAGCTACAGGGACCATCATCATCCATACCGTATGCCATTTGATGAAAGAAACTGAGCACCTATGGGTATGCCCACAGTGCAGTGACGTCGATTCTTATAAAAAGAACAAGAATAATTGGTTATATTATGTTATAATAATACACTGTAGTAGGTCTGTAATTGCTACATTCACAGACGGACTCTTTCCTTTGTACAGCGAGATTATTATACCATCCTATCATGCACAAGAAACCTGCCCGGGGGATCATCTTAGTACTAAGTTCGACCCGTTCTTCGTCAAGGGATCACCCTTGAGTGGGTCCCAACTCAGGATCCAGACGTTCCTGTCGCCCAGTGGGATAGTAGTCTGTCTGTTGTTGGGTCGTCTGTGTTGTGCTTGACTAGTGAATCTCGCCAGCGAGTTGGGGGTCGTCCCCGAGGTCTTTTTTTTTTGTCGTGCAGATACCACATGGTGGTTGTGGTACTCCATCTTTCGTCTTGTCTTCTAGTTATATGACCTGCCCAGCGGTGTTTTGAATAGTTCACGTGCTGTAGGACATCTTTGATGTCTGACATTTTCCGGGTGTCGCTAGTAGACCATACTGTTGAGACCACTTGGTGCAGGATGGCACTCATGGGTGTTTTAAAGTACTTTTATTAATCTTGTGTGAAGTACAATTCAAATAGCAACGTACAGCATTTGTGTGGAAAACAATTGCAAATTATTGGAAAGTTGAAAGAGGGAGAACTTGAGAGAAATGAAGAGAGGGAGAAAGATAAAACGTTTTAAATAGAAACAGGGGAAGACAAATTGTCATCAAAACGCAAATTTTACATTTTTTTTTAAGCTAATCACACTCAGATTGCTCATCATTTTAACAAAAAAATAATAATTTTAAATTTTTTTTCCCCAAGAGACAGCGAATTTGCTGTTAGAATGGTATTTTATGCCTGGGGGAGGAACCTACCTCCTACCAGGCGCGTCAGCAGGGTTGCGGATTGCTGAAAGGCCTCCTAATTTGGAGGTTAGCTGCGAATAAATAAGCAGCCGTGGACAAAAAACGGGTCGGCAGGCATGAGGCTGTAAGGAGGCAGCCCCTCAACGATGCAAAGACAACAGGCTAATCACCTGTTTGTCTTTAAAAAAAAACTGATTACAAGTCAAAACATAGAGAAGACCGGACTGACCTCAACGGCGACGAACAGGCGAGAAAAAAGGACCACGATTTACGAAACATGGAATGTACGAAGTATAAACGGAAAAGAACATGAACTAATGGAGGAGATGAAGAGAGCAAAATTGACAGTCCTGGCACTTACAGAAACAAAGAAAAAGGGACAGGGCGTTGTGGACCATGACGGCAACATGCTATACTACAGCGGAGTTCCCATGAGTGAACGAGCCAGAGCAGGGGTTGGTTGTATAGTGAATGGTAACAACAAACATTAAAAGATGGAAGTTCATTAGAGAACGACTGGTGGTTCTAAGTCTACAAGAGGAGGATAGTCAAATGGATATCGTCACTGTGTATGCACCAAACGAAGATGAGAGCACTGACATAAAAGAGGAATTTTATGAGCTCCTTCAAAGGACCATTGACGATTGCCATAATGAAATACTTCTCCTTGGAGACTTCAACGCAAGAGTTGGAAACGACTATTCTAGATGGGATGGAGTGATCGGTAGATATGGAGAAGATGTCTTAAATGACAATGGAAAACGACTGCTGAGATTCTGCAGAGAACAAAACCTTGTCATTACAAATACAAGGTTTCCACACAAGCGTATCCATGCCTACACAAGATGCGAGCCAGCAAGAAATGAAAGATCAATAATTGACTATGCGATAGTGAGGAAAACTGATTTCAAGCATGTAAAGGATGCTAGAGTGTTCAGAGGACCAGAGATAGGAAGCAACCACTACCTAGTTAAAATAAAGAGAAAAATTGAAAAACACTATCCAGCAAGGCAACACCCATCAGCAAACATGAAACATAATACACAAGGAGAAAATAAAATTAAGGCTTACAAACTACGAGAACCAGATGTTAAGAGGAGATACCAAGGGCTCATAACAACAGCAATAGAAATGATAGAGGAATCTGAAGAAGATTTGGAAATGCTCTGGGTAAAATTCAAAGACATCCTCAAAGAGGCTGCAGCAGAAGCATGCGGTCAAACCAAAGAAGGGTGGAAGAGAAAGAGTACACTATGGTGGACAGAAGAAGTGAAAACAATAATACGAGAAAAGAAAAAGGCATGGAAGCAATACCTAGGGGCTAGAAATACAGAAGAACAAACAAAGAAATATAAAGAATATGTAAATTTTAGAACAGAAGCAAAGAAGATTGTGCTCAAGGCCAAACAGAAATCCTGGGAAGAATTTGGAGAGAAACTGGAAAATAATGCTGGAGAAAACCAGAAACTGTTCTACAGGACCTTAAAGGACATGAGGAAGGAAAAGGAATACCCCCTGAAATTTGTTAAAGATAAACAAGGTACGCTGTTGACCGCCCCAGAAGAGGTAATGAACAGATGGAAAGAATATTTCTCAGATCTCCTTGGAGTGGAGGAAACCCAAGCTCTGGAAGTAACAGTCCCAATTCAAGAAGAGGGAGCCATGGAGGGAAACGATAATATCACAATGGAAGAACTAAAGGCAGCATTGGAGAAAATTAAGATTGGTAAAGCAGCAGGACATGATGGTATAACACCAGAAATGGTTAAATACATGGGAGCGGCAGGAGAGATGATATTCATGAAGATTCTCAAGGCAGCTTGGTGCCACAAGAAGATACCAAGAGACTCGGAGGTTGCAACAATAATACCAATATTTAAAAAGGGCGACAATCGACAATGTGAAAACCACAGAGCTATTTCCCTTCTCAGTGTCAACGGGAAAGTCTACTCAAGAATTCTAGAATGGCGATTAAGAGGTCTAGCAGAGCCAAACATGGATGAAACTCAATGTGGGTTTAGGGCAAACAGAAGTACTCAAGACCTTATCTTTACACTCAGACAGCTAAGTGAAAAGGCTCTTGAATATGATAAAGAGATGCATCTCTGCTTTTTGGATTTGGAGAAAGCATTTGATAAAGTTCCTTGGAACCAACTCTGGGAGTGCCTGACAAGGAAGAACATACCAGGACTCCTGATCTCTGCCATACAGTTTCTATAAAACATGCAGAAATTATGTGCAGACATCAAATCAACAGTCAGGAGAGTTCAAGACCACTAGCGGAGTAAGACAGGGGGACATTCTATCATCGTACCTTTTCATACTCCTCGTGGATGAAGTCATCAAAGCCTGCAAGGAACGGACAAAAAAGTATGAAATAGGGTACTGGAAGATGAGACCAAGTTACATGTCGGAACAGGGGACGGCGTGGCCTAGTGGTTAAGTGGCACGGCTCACAACCAGAAGGTGCTGGGTTCGATCCCCATCACAGCACCGGCCGTTACCCCGGGGAAGCAAACCCTTAGAAAATGCATGCTGAAGTCGGATGCACTGGGCCGACAGGCGCAAAATAAAAACCACAGAGTAACGCACACACGCCTTGGGGAATAGATAAATAAGGCGAACGCAAAAAAAAAAAAAAAAAAAAAAAAAAAAAAAAAAGTCGGAACTAGCATTTGCAGACGATGTGGCCCTGATCACGAAACCGAAACACATCTCCAGATCAACTTGCAGGTCTGGGAAGAAGAGTTGAAGAAGAGAGGAATGCACATCAGCAACTCCAAAACAAAAACCATGGTGATCGCCAGAGATGAAAAGAGACCTCAGATAACCCTGGAAACACGGGCACTGGAGCAGGTCAGCAATTTTAACTTTCTAGGAGTGGTAATAGACAGCAGGGGAGGAATAAAAGAGGAGTTAACTGCACGAAGGGCAGCAGCAGGTAGACTGTTCCATGCAATAAACAGAGATTTCCTCAGTAGAAGAGAAATAAGCAGGAAAACAAAGATGGATGTATACCGCTCGACCTATGTGCCTGTCCTTACATATGGATGTGAGTCATGGGCAATGACTACAGCCCAAGAAAGGCAATTACAAACTTCAGAAATGAGGTACCTAAGAAAGGCGGTTCAGGTGACGAAAAGGGACAAGATCCGTAACCAGACAATATGTAGCAATCTTGAAGTTCAACCCCTGTAGACACGAGTGGAGCAGTCCCAACTACAGTGGTTTGGCCATGTCTGTAGAATGGAAGAAGATCGGATACCAAAGCGGTCATGGGAGATAAAAAGTCAAGGACGCAGACCCCGAGGACGTCCCAAAGTACGTTGGGAAGACAACATACGACAGTCCCTAAGTGATAGAGGGCTGGATTGGAAAAAGGCCAGGAAAAAGACGGCGGATAGAGCAGGGTGGCGTTCTCTTTGGCAAACCTCTACACCTCACGGTAGAAGAGGAGCGACTAAGTATGGTATTTTATGTTTCTCTTAAAAGTTCAACACATTTGAAACAACATGTACAATGCAGGTACTTGGGTTTACTTTATACCTAGTATTTATGTTTGCATGTGTGTATTAACATTTCTGGAGTGCATATACTGTGTTGATATACTGGCTTTGTTTTCTACATGTCAAGATCAGGTGTTAGAATTCTACTGAAAATGTTAGTAGCCCATTCTGAGTGTTTCTGTCTGTTCTGTGATGCGACTTGGGCGTCACAGAGTGTCGGTACATCGGGATTAATATAAATTTAAGACATTTGTTGAGTGGGATCACTTGACGACTCAGCGGAAGGGGGGCTGAACATAGAAAATGCCACTTTGCAACTTGCTTTGAGACAAATATAAATTGCAATTTTACAAATTGAAGGAACAACATATACGAGGTGTGTTCAAAAAGTTTTTCGACCTTTGGCCTGGTGAAATACAATTTCTGATCTGTGGAGTTTAAAACCCTTATCCCATTCAAAGTACTCTTCTTGGGACTCCACACACGTCTTCCTGCAGTCCCGCCATTATTTGCAGTATTTCAGGAAGGCCTTTTGGGGAATGAACTACAGCTGGGTCGTTGCATTCCGCGTAACGCCATCTTGTGACTCAAATCGGGTCACGTCCAGGAAAATTTCCAGCGTGTGGACTAGCCACAAATCGCATGGAGCCATGTAGAGAACAGAGAGCCTGGAAAACCAGAAGAATGATGTGTTAGGTCAAGAAGGATTGAGTACCAGCAGGATGTTGGCCCGGAGAACAGAATGAATTGTTTCGCAATTTGCAGAACAGAATGAGTTGTGTCGCAATTTACAGAACAGAATGAAATGTGTCACAATTTACAGAACAGAATGAAATGTGTCGCAATTTACAGAACGGAATGAATTGTGTCGCAATTTACAGAACAGAATGAATTGTGTCGCAATTCACAGTTTGACTGTGATATTTGCACCTTTCGGTCCAAAACATTCGACTTCAGCATAGCATTGTTGGCAACCCGGGGTATCAATTTTCGATCTCTTCTCCGCAGCCAGTCTGTCCTATATATGTGGTGCTGGCCCTCACGCTAGCAGCCTGCATTGGGTCACTGACAGCTGCAGCTTATGAACCACTCAACATCTTGGTCACGCTGTGTACTGTATATCAGATGGCTAGGTTTTGGGGAAGCTGGTTAAAATATGAGAAATATAAGTCTACACATACGGACGGTTACAGGTTACTAACTTCTGGTCAGGAATAACATACTGATGGGACATGTTAGTCAGGGTCAGGCATAACATACTGATGGGACACGCTAGTCGGGGTCAAGCATAACATACTGATGGGACATGTTAGTCAGGGTCAGGTATAACATACTGATGGGACATGTTAGTCAGGATCAGGCATAGCATACTGATGGGACCTGTTAGGGTCAGGCATAAAATACTGATGGTACATGTTAGTCAGGATCAGGCATAACATACTGATGGGACATGTTAGTCAGGGTCAGGCATAACATACTGATGGGACATGTTAGTCAGGATCAGGCATAACATACTGATGGGACATGTTAGTCAGGATCAGACATAACATACTGATGGAACATGTTAGTCAGGATCAGGCATAACATACTGATGGGACATGTTAGTCAGGATCAGGCATAACATACTGATGGGACATGTTAGTCAGGATCAGGCATAACATACTGATGGGACATGTTAGTCAGGATCAGGCATAACATACTGATGGGACATGTTAGTCAGGGTCAAGTAAAAAAATACTAGTCTGGACGCCCACCCCACTTCCACGAAGATCTCCTTGGAAATGGACTGTTCTCATTTCAGCCTGACAAGCAATGTGGTATATCAACATGATCCACGCAGTAGTGAGCGGCACTCAAATGAAGTCAAGCATAGCATAACCGCCTGGAGGACACAGGTCCACCTCTATCGGCACGCTCATGATGTAAGGGAAGCTACTGCAGCACGTCACTTAACGCCCTTTTCAGGGATTACAAAAGATTAATCCTACACATCGTGGGCATTTACAAACAAAACAAAGAAAACGAACAACGGTCAAGGTAATCGTAAGTTAAATAAAAGATTCAAGAAAGGAAAGTTAATCCTACAGCAGACACTGATGTATGGGATGAGGTGGCAAAGACTCAAGTGGGCTAGACCCCTCAGCTTGATTATAAGATGGGTTTGCCAGTTCACTTCCCCACTGCCTTTCCTTTCCAAATGGTAAGCTAGGTACCAATTTATAGCTGGGTCAACTGGAGTGTGCCGGGACCGGTAGTTGAACCGCTCATCTTTGCCGTGATCAGTGCTCACGGAAACACTAATCAGATTATTACTGGCATGTATTGTTGCGCTTTAACATTAATTGGCAGCTACGAAACAGAACTTATCATATCACCACACATACACTTAAACATGGTGTACATAGCGTTTCAAAATAATGTTGACACTATTTAAATGTTAATATCAGAGAACATTTTAAAGATAACCTGTTTGGACTATTTGTATTTGGCGATGTAACGATTATGTTGAGTGTGGGAAAGCGCGTGTTGTCATTCTGCTGATTTTAGTTTCCAGGCAAATGACATAAGTTTATTAGACAATTATGGTAGATGTATACACGTTTTCTTTCGAACACCGTAAGTGGATATAAAATGTTTTTGGAATAGTGAGAATGTAATTTAGATGCAGAGCAATAGAGGGCACAATTTTATACTGCGTATCCGTCACGTGTTAACTCCAGAAAGGATCAGAATGATGAGCATTGAATGAGCAGTGAATGAGCTGAAGTGGTCAGCGACCCATAGCTAAATGCTAGCGTCAGGGCCAGCGAACCAGAGCCGGCAAGACCCTTCTACAACTCCACGTGGTGATCCTCGATAGCAGGCTGCATCAGGGCAGAAGAGATCGAAGAGGGAAGGATTACCCGGTACTCAAACATGCCGGCTGAAGAAGGATGTGTCGAACCGAAAGGTGTAAATATCGCATTCCAGAATTATAGTTATGAGGAAAGAGAAAAACCAGCCTCCAGAAGGAGAAGAATTCGAGGTGACTTAATACAGGTTTATAAGTTGTTCAGAGGAATGGATAAATTAGACTATAACAAATTTTTTTTTTAAATACAGTCACCCACAAGAGGGCATAGCTACAAATTAACTAAAGAGAGGTCCAGATTATATATTAGAAAATATTTTGTTAGTCAGAGAGTGGTGAATACTTGGAATGCATTGCCACGGGAGGTAGTGGAGCCAGGGACAGTTAATGCATTTAAGAATAAATTGGTTGCCCATAGCTTTTAGAGGAAGATAATGTAAATAAAACTGGTTGTATACAGACTCTGCACAGTCTTCTAAACCAGTATAAAGACGTTAAGTTAAGCTGTGAACTACGGCACAACGCATTCCGTTCTCTAGACAAAATCCTGCTATTTGCAAATCACTTTTCAGGACTTGGTATCCGGATTCTGAGAACGTTCAGGATTTGGTATCGGGAGTCTGAGAACCAACACGGAAGATGAAGGGGACGTCACATATAACAATTATGAGATTATGCGACACGTTTAAGAGGGAAGAAAATGTGTGTGATGCGAAGAAGGGACGGTGAGACAGGAATAGAACGTACACGAATTTAAGAATTGCAGGGGGGGGGGGGGGGGGGGTGATGTTGTAGTTGTTTCCCAAGATCCCCACAGAAGTCCAAACAGCAAGCTTCGCGTGAGTCAGGTATGAGCAAATTAAGTGCCATCGCATTTTAGTGCACTCAATTCTAAGCACACCCTGTTCAGGCTGCTTCACGCTATGAATGATGGCGACCCAGACAGGTGCCTCGAATTTTGTGAGTGGTTTCCCATAGAAACCATAAGTCCTATTTGTCGATCAATCTACAACTTTGCAGACGATATATATATATATATATATATATATATATATATATATATATATATATATATATATATATATATATATATATATATATAATAAATACACGAAACGGTTTTTTGCACGTCATTCTGTTATTGAAGTTGCGCGTTTCCTTTAAGAAAACAAAACAAATAAAAGTTTATTTGCAGGCCCCATGCATAACATATTTTAGTTTCCATTTATTTTGGTGTGGTAGTGAGAGTGTGATAGTGGAGAGTGTGATAGTGGACAATTTGATTGGGGACTTGAGATATTGTACAACATGATTGAAGACAGTGTGATAGTGGACAATATGATTGGAGACAGGGTGATTGTGGACAGGGTGATTGTGGACAGGGTGATTGTGGACAGGGTGATTGTGGACAGGGTGATTGTAGACAGGGTGATTGTAGACAGGGTGATTGTAGATAGTGTGAAAGGAGACAGTGTGATAGAAGACAGTGTGACAGGAGACTGTGATTGGAGACAGTGTGATTGGAGACAGGGTAATTGGAGACAGGGTGATTGGGGACAGGGTGATTGGAGACAGGGTGATTGGAGACAGGGTGATTGGAGACAGGGTATTGTAGACAGGGTGATTGGAGACAGGGTGATTGTGGACAGTATGATTGGAGACAGGGTGATTGTGGACAGGGTGATTGTGGACAGGGTGATTGGAGACAGGGTGATTGTGGACAGTGTGATAGAAGACAGTATGATTGGAGACAGGGTGATTGTGGACAGGGTGATTGTGGACAGGGTGATTGTGGACAGGGTGATTGTGGACAGGGTGATTGTAGACAGTGTGATAGGAGACAGTGTGATTGGAGACAGGGTGATTGTGGACAGTGTGATTTAGGACAGTGTGATTGTGGACAGTGTGATTGTGGATAGTGTGATATAAGACAGTGTGATAGAAGACAGTGTGATTGGAGACATGGGGATTGTGCTCAGGGTGATTGGAGACAGGGTAATTGGAGACAGGGTAATTGGAGACAGGGTAATTGGAGACAGGGTGATTGGAGACAGGGTGATTGGAGACAGGGTGATTGAGGGCATTGGGAATAATGACAATGTGATTGGGGACAGTGTGATTGTGGACAATGTTATTGAGGACAGTGTGATTGAGGACAGTGTGATTGAGGGCAGTGTGATTGAGGACAGTGTGATTGTGGACATTGTGATTGTGGACAGTGTGATTGAGGACAGTGTGATTGCGGGCATTGTGATTGAGGACAGTGTGATTGAGGACAGTGTGATTGAGGGCAGTGTGATTGAGGACAGTGTGATTGAGGGCATAGTGATTGAGGGCATTGTGATTGAGGACAGTGTGATTGAGGGCATTGTGATTGAGGACATTGTGAGGACAGTGATTGAAGACGGACAGTAGAATTTGGGACAATATTCATGTGGATAGTAATTGGACAAAATGATTGTGAACAATAATTGAGCAATATCATTGTGGACACTTAATTATGCAATATGATTGTGGACACTTCATTGGGCATTATGGTTGTTGACATTGTGATTGTGGACAGTAATTGAGCAATATGGTTGTGGGCACTTAATTGGGCAATATGATTGTGGACACTTAATTGGGCAATATGATTGTTGACTTTGTGATTGTGGACAGTAATTGGGCAATATGATTGTTGACATTGTGATTGTGGACAGTAATTGGGCAATATGACTGTTGACAGTGTGATTGTGGACAGTAATTTGGGCAATATGACTGTTGACAGTGTGATTGTGGACAATAATTGGGCAATATGACTGCTGACAGTGTGATTGTGGACAGTAATTTGGCAATATGATTGTGGACAGTAATTGGGCAATATGATTGTGGACAGTAATTGGGCAATATGATTGTGGACAGTAATTTGGCAATATGATTGTGGACAGTAATTGGGCAATATGAATGTTGACAGTGTGATTGTGGACAGTAATTGGGCAATATGACTGTTGACAGTGTGATTGTGGACAGTAATTTGGCAATATGATTGTGGACAGTAATTGGGCAATATGACTATTGACAGTGTGATTGTGGACAGTAATTGGGCAATATGACTGTTGAGAGTGTGATTGTGGACAGTAATTTTGCAATATGATTGTGGACAATCATTGGGCAATATTTTGTTTGTTTTTTTTTTAATTTTTTTTTTATTTATTTTTTATTTGCGTTTGCCTTATTTCTCTAATCCCCAGGCCGGTGTGCGTTGCACTGCGTTTTTTAAATATTTTTTTTATTTTGCGCCTGTCGGCCCCGTGCATCCGACTTCAGCATGCATTTTATGTAAGGGTCTGCTTCCTCCTGCATTTTCTAAGGGTTTGCTTCCCCGGGGTAACGGCCGGTGCTGTGATGGGGATCGAACCCAGCACCTTCTGGTTGTAAGCCGTGTCACTTAACCACTAGGCCACGCCGTCCCCTAATTGGGCAATATGACTATTGACAGTGTGATTGTGTACAGTAATTGGGCAATATGACTGTTGACAGTGTGATTGTGGACAATAATTGGGCAATATGAATTTTGACAGTGTGATTGTGGACAGTAATTGGACAATATGATTGTTGACAGTGTGATTGTGGACAGTAATTGGGCAATATGATTGTTGACAGTGTGATTGTGGACAGTAATTGGGCAATATGATTGTTGACAGTGTGATTGTGGACAGTAATTGGGCAATATGATTGTTGACAGTGTGATTGTGGACAGTAATTGGGCAATATGATTGTTGACAGTGTGATTGTGGACAGTAATTGGGCAATATGATTGTTGACAGTGTGATTGTGGACAGTAATTGGGCAATATGATTGTTGACAGTGTGATTGTGGACAGTAATTGGGCAATGCGATTGGAAACAATAATTGAGAGACAAATGAGCGAACACAAGAAGACACAAAAACATGGTCTCACCTTTTTTGTAGGGTGGGAAATAAAGGTCTACACAGAATAGAGGAGTCTTTTGTTAATCGCCTCTTACAGAATACCTAGCATGTTTCAGTGTTAGTATTCTCTGCTCCCCTTTCGGTAGCACACAACGGCATAATGTTATTGAAAAAAATAAATGTATAACTTACCTCAGAGCGGCAGCTTTGTAAATCACACTTAGGGAAATCACAATAACAGATGTCTTCTTTGGAAAAACACAATAAAATCACAATGTGATCATTTAACCATTTGTCTGTGGCTTGAAACGATTCCACAGATCACGTTCCGGAATGAATAACCACTTGGATCTTGGCTCAATGGGACCCACGTAAAACTTAACTTGTGCTCTCTCCAGTCTTAAAGACTAAATGGCTGGTTTTCGTAAGTTAATTGACCGCGGAGTGACGACACGCACGGATTATTGTGGTTGTATGTAATATCCCGGGCAATTTGAAACGCTTGGTTACGGTTCGTTTGGCAAATAACCGGTTGGCAGAATGATTATATCCCTTGTCTTCCACGGCAATTGCTCTAGGTTCGCACCTCTCTCGCGTCTCCTACTAATCTGCTACTACTCGATTTTCCTTTCTTATCCTCCTTCAGTCTTCTTCCTCAATTTTTCTTGTTATTATTCCTCCTCTTCTTCCCCTTTCACTTCATCCGAAACATAAGACGACTACAAAAAGCTGGTCCCTCACAGGAAGACTGTGCCAAGAACGGTCAATGCTCTTGCAGTGGTGAATTCTGTAACAAATTTTTCACTTCATGATGCTGCTAACCCCGTAAACAGTCCTAAGGATCGCCTTTCACGATTTGATTAGAAAGCTTCAGTCGGCCTATTCTTTGTTCCTCTGATTCCAAGATCTGGTGGTACCTGTCTATTTTAAAGTAAAAGGTGCGGGTAGTCCCATGGGAGACACTGCCGATGGGAATGAAGTGTTAGAGACTTCATTGTAAGAGGTCAAAGCTTGTTTAAGAGGTTGAGGTCGCCAGTTACACTCCACGCTGTTGTTATTCTCCGCGCAGGAAGCCAGGTTCTATAATTGGATCTAAAAATACACAAAGACAAAATACAAGTTTTGAAAATAAACGCAACTAACAATGATAGAATTGGGTTGGGAGTCACCTACCGACAGAATGTGAAGTCTTTCACATACCTTGCAGTAATATAGACATAGTAGGTGGTACAGAAAACGATGGCCAGTTAATAATACAGAGGCGAGAAGAACTTTTATTGAATTGAAGAATTTGCCAGAAGGGCTTTTATTGAATTGAAGAATTTGCCAGAAGAGCTTTTATTGAATTGAAGAATTTGCCAGAAGAGCTTTTATTGAATTGAAGAATTTGCCAGAAGAGCTTTTATTGAATTGAAGAATTTGCGAGAAGAGCTTTTATTGAATTGAAGAATTTGCCAGAAGAGCTTTTATTGAATTGAAGAATTTGCCAGAAGAGCTTTTATTGAATTGAAGAATTTGCCAGAAGAGCTTTTATTGAATTGAAGAATTTGCGAGAAGAGCTTTTATTGAATTGAAGAATTTGCCAGAAGAGCTTTTATTGAATTGAAGAATTTGCGAGAAGAGCTTTTATTGAATTGAAGAATTTGCCAGAAGAGCTTTTATTGAATTGAAGAATTTGCCAGAAGAGCTTTTATTGAATTGAAGAATTTGCCAGAAGAGCTTTTATTGAATTGAAGAATTTGCCAGAAGAGCTTTTATTGAATTGAAGAATTTGCCAGAAGAGCTTTTATTGAATTGAAGAATTTGCCAGAAGAGCTTTTATTGAATTGAAGAATTTGCGAGAAGAGCTTTTATTGAATTGAAGAATTTGCCAGAAGAGCTTTTATTGAATTGAAGAATTTGCCAGAAGAGCTTTTATTGCGTTTAAGAATTTATGATAGTGGAAAGTAATTGAAACCAACAAAATAAAAATCTTCAACTCCAACGAAGAATCCGTCTCTTTTATATAGCTCCATAGAGGACAACATAAGTACTTATGAAAAAGGTACAGGCTTTCGTAAATGGTTGACAGGGCAAAATACAAGGATGGAATTGGTACTACAAGATCACTAACGTGGAACTGATGGGGAAAAACGGGAGAAATACCAGTGGAGCATGGGAGACGGAGGAGGCGATGGCAATAGGTAAGCCACACATTACGGAAATCAGTGGATAACATTACCAGACAAGCTCTGTTCTTGAATTCACAGGGCAAGAGAAGAAGAGGAAGACCGAGACAGTCATGGAATATGGAACTGGCTGAAAATGTCTAGGCAGCAGGAATTCCGTGGAAAGAATTGGCTCAGATAGCTCATGATAGGAAGACTCGGTGAGTATTTATTGAAGACATATGCTCCACAGGGAGCGGACACGTTTTTTGATTGAATGATTGACTGATTGAAGCGAGGTACTTAATCATCGATTGAAGTGCTGGTAACGAGAGTTGAACCCCGTATCTTTGCCGGGAAAAGCTAGTGCTCTAGCACTGTGCTAGTCAGACACTACTTCAAATAATATATAATTCAAAAACGTTCAGCTCTCTGTGATGCACAGATCTTCAACAAATACACACCATGTCCTCCTATCATGGAGACTCCGTAGCAAAGTGGTTAAGCGGTCGGCCTCGTGGTCAGGTGGTGTGGGCTCGACTCACGACTCAGCCGTCTTTGTTCAACTGGTAATAGGCATCATTTTTTTGTGTAGCCAGTATGTTCTGTTTCCCATTTGGCCATGTATCTGGCCCTGATAAACCTTTTGGACTCTTCGTCACACTAGGTCACACTAGAATGTTGTTGTGGTAGTCTTGCACCTTCTTTTGCCAGTCTGTCTGCCTTCTCGTTGCCTTGGATGTTGCTGTACCACTACCCTTTTTGGTACGGACTTCTGGCATAGTTGACAGAGTACTGCTCTTAAATCATTAAGAACTAGAACAATAAGTCTCAGTTGGATTTGAACGTGCCTCGAAATTACTACTGAATGCTTATCACCGTTCCATGCTTGTCATACTTGTGACGAAACATAATGAGTGATTGTCGTAAGACGTAAAAGTCAAGCTAAGGTAATAGAGCTGACTTATTGTTTATATGTTTTCTAATAAAAACTTATCTAAAAAAAACATTTTATAAAATTGTTTTATTGTTGGAAATTTTAAATTTTTGTGAAATTAAATTTAAATAAAATACATTAAATGACTCACTCATTTTGACATAAATTTAAATCAGATTTAATCAAAATTAGAAGATACAAAATTAATAATACTAGTCAAGGATTTAAACCACGGACCTCTAGCACCCTAGACGAGAATCACACCCTTAAACCAGCATGCTGATTGAAGATAAAGTTTCCCAAATGAAAATGTTGTCTTACTTTAATTACACAGCCCGACAGAAACACGTTTCGTTTCGTACAAAAAATCGCCTCGTCTTATTGATTACAAATTGTCAAAAACTGTCTCAATATTGTTCCAAAAGTATTATTAAGTGTATTGTAATCGGGGTTTGTGCATGTCCTCGAAGTTTCAGCTCTCTAGCTTACCGGAACGTGTCTTAATTATCCTATAGAAGATTTTACCCTAGCTAACAAGTGAACTTAAATCGAAGCGCAACAACTTCAAACTTAATATAAAGCCAGTTCTATTGTGCGACTCTGTAACACAGGAACCACTAATTTTTAACGGAAGAGGTTCAGATTTTCATAAACGCGTGCTTGGGCTGGATAGAGCCGTTGGAATGGTATGATGGGATCAAGAATTTGAATCCGTTGATATCAGTGGAACATTTACTTCTTCTTCTTCTTCCTCTTCCTCTTCCTCCTCCTCTTCCTTCTCCTCCTCCTTCTCCTTCTTCTTCTTCTTCTTCTTCTTCTTCTTCTTCTTCTTCTTCTTCCTCTTCCTCCTCCTCTTCCTCCTCCTCCTCCTTCTCCTTCTTCTTCTTCTTCTTCTTCTTCTTCTTTGGCGTTCGTGCTGAAAATGACGTGTTATTTATAGTTTACAGCGGGATTGCGATAACTGCCTCAGTCAGTCCGTCACATCCGGTTTCAGCACGGTATTCAAAGGATCGAATTTGCCTTGTCTTCACTTTCTCTATTCATTTAGTCAGACTGGACGAGTGCAGCCTGTCTCCACGGGCACCACTTGGAAGTGAAATAGAGTCTTGGTCAGATATGGTGAACTAACCCTGATGCAAGCAGCCGTCTGTGAGCTAATGACTGCTGTCAGTTCATCATTCACCTCTTCAAGCTCGACCCCAGCGAGGAGAAGTCGTTGGAGATGGATCGACCACGTATTGACAAAACCAGTTAATAGCATTACAAAACAGTCGCTGTTTTAGAATCCCCAAAGCAGGAGAAGTAGAGGTAGACTAAAACACACCTGTAGCAAAAAGAGCTCGAGGTAAACATAAATACCTGAAAAAACAAGGACGACTTGGACAGACCGGGGTCAAGAGCGAAAGGACACGAAGACTTAGCATGTATTTGTTAAGGACATGGGCTCCTTAACGGGTTGAAAGGTGCTGGTATTGTATCACTGTTGAAGTGTGTTATTTATGCCATACATTTAGCTTAGTTAGCAGCAGTTTTTTGCTGTTGTTTCTCAGTCATTCTCCCTCACAAATCTGTGAACGTGCAATAATTCATCTCTGATGACAGCGGAATAAAAGTTGTATATGTATATATATATATATATTATATTGTTTGCTTAGGCATTCGAGGCCCGTTGCGTCGGTCGCGTGGCTCCATGCCTCTTCCAGGGCGGAGGAGGAGGTTTCTACTTGCTGAAGCCATACTGTTTGGGGGCAGCCTCTTCTACGTCTCCAGCTGGTCGGGGCAGACTTTTAGCGCTGTGGAACGACTTGTGTAGTATCATGTGGGCAGGGGTTTCCTGGTCCAGCCGTACGGCATGACCGAATAAAGAAACTGGGCGCCGGTCAAGTATTTCTGAGATTGGGTGTAAGTCTGTTTTAGCAGAGGCCTCGACGTTGCGGGCGTAGTCATGCCATCGTATGCCCAGGATACGCCGCTGGTCGCGCATGTGAAAGACTTCCAGCCTCGACATATCATGTTTCAGCAATGCACAGGTTTCGTGGCCGTAAAGCAGGACTGGGATCACGCAGGACTGGGATCACGCAGGACTGGGACCACGCAGGACTGGGATCACGCAGGACTGGGACCACGCAGAACTGGTAGATACAAATTATTGTCCCAAAGGAGATCTTGCCATTACTCAACACACGCCTGAGGGCATGCACAGCGGACGCAACGAGGTCGATCCGCCTTAAAATATCGGGACCGCTGCGCCTATCAGATGATATCATGCTACCGAGATAGAGGAATTCATTGATGCCCTCCGCAGTGTCACCTTGAGTTTCAATACCTTGGGGTGCTGTGTTGGAAATGAGATTCTGAACTTTGGTCTTGGCCCAGCATATACACAGGCCTAGGTAGGGCGTTACACTGTCTAACATTTCCAGAGAACGCTTCAGCACAGATCTGTCTGTGCCCAACAGGACAATGTCGTCCGCGTAAACGGGATCAGTGAAGACTGACTGATCAATAGCTATACCCCTGGGCGCTGAGGTAGTCAAGAAGCCCCTCGACTGCCCTGCAAAAAAGGTCGGGATCAAGGACACATCCCTGTCTGACATCCGAAGTCGTGGGGAATCTGATAGATAGAGTGTCACCCAATCGAACTCTGGCGCCGGTGTCCTTGTGTAGCTCCTTGATCAAGTTTTAAAGGGCGGAGAGGGGGGGGGGTGCCTATTCCCTGGAGGGCTTTCCATAAAGTCGCCCGATCAACAGAGTAGAAGGCAGACTTGAAGCTCACGTATGTAACGTACAAGTGGCAATTGAAGGTCTGCTGCTGTTTGGCGATGAGGCGCAGAGCAAAGAAAGCGTCGGTTGTAGAACGGCCCTGAGTGAAGCCAAACTGTTTTGGATGACGTTTTGTGCCCAAGCGAGGCTTGATATATATATATACATATATTGGCGATCATAGACCTCCACCTACTTATATCATGTGTGTTGTTTACTAACTCTGTTGTTGATTGTCGTCCGTGCCGTTCTCTCAGACTGTCCAACACCTTCTCTTTCGGTCTTCCTCCGTCTCTCTTTCCTGCTATCTTTCTCATTGCATTAACGTGATCCAAGCTGCCCCTTCTCATAACATTCCCGAACAAGAGGACTGCCTTGTTCCGATCCTTGCAATAAGTTGTCCTTGTGTTTGTGCCTCCTCGAGTACTGTATCATTAGGTTTCTTAAATTCATGTGATCCGCAGCATCCCTCTGTAAAACCACATATCCGTTGCTTCCAAATATCTAAGCGCTTGCTTGCTAATTGTACATGATTCACTGCCATATATCAGTACTGGTTCCACGTAGCATCCAAGGGCTCTCTTTCTCAGTTCCAGCGACAATGTCTTGTTGCACACTATTTCTTTCTTGGTCTGGAAGACCAATTTTGCTTGGGATATTCTGTACTTTTATTTCTTAATTGCATCTTCCATCTGATGTTATATATGTGCCCAGGTATTTAAACGCTTTAACTTGTTCCAATTCGGTCCCCTTCGTTTTGAAATATATATATACATATATAGAGAGAGAGAGAGAGAGCGCGAGTTAAAGAGAAATAGAGAGGGAATGATAGATATAGAGATAGATCGAAATATATATATATATTTAGAGAGAGAGAGCGAGAGATAGAATGATAGATATAGAGATAGATAGAAAGATATATATATATATAAATATATATATATATATATATATATATATATATAGAGAGAGAGAGAGAGAGAGAGAGAGAGAAAGAGAGAGAGAGAGACGAGTTAGAGAGAAATAGAGAGGGAATGATAGATATAGAGATAGATAGAAAGATATATATACGAATACCAAAGTTTGAATGGGTACATGACTTGCTGTTACGAGGGACAAGGCAGAGAGGCAATAAACTTAAGCACGTTTTAAACAAATGACGCTGATATTACCTAAGAGTCTGCCTGGAGTTCAGCTATACTGATTATTCATATCATAAGCTGGTCTCTACTTAGACCCTTAGACCTAGTGTACGTTTTCCTATGCGGCACGCCTGGCGATACATCTATGTTCCAGATGAAGACAGTGTAGGAGAGAGAGAGATAAAAGGAGTGAAAGAGAGAGAGAGAGAGAGATAGAGACATATAGAAAGAGAAGAGTGAGACAGAGAGAGGAAGATAAATAAAGTGTTAAAAAGAGATAGAAAACACAGACAAACATATAGACAGACATTTAGACAGATAGACAGACAGGCAGGCAGACAGACAGACATACACATGGATAGATAGACAGATAGACAGACAGACAAACAGACAGACAGATAGACAGACATATAGACAGACAGATAGATAGATAGATAGATAGATAGATAGATAGATAGATAGATAGATAGATAGATAGATAGATAGATAGATAGATAGATAGATAGATAGATAGAGCGAGAGAGTGAGAGAGAGAGAGAGCTGTGAAGAAGTGTTGAAAAGACATGTAATGGTTTTTAGGTACATATGCGAGAGGCGCATATGTGGTTAGCGCACTGGCTTCGCATCTGAGTGGTCCTGGGTTCATTCCCCAGTTTAGGCGGTAATATTTTTTTCAGACCGCAATGTCTCCCGGGTCGACCCAGCCTTAAGTGGGTACCGGTTCAGTCCGGGAAGTAAAAGCGGCGAGGGAGAGGAGATGGCTACCGCCCTCATATAGCCGATCCTTTGAAATGTGAGATCGCTAACACCTCACACCCCTACGGCAGTAATGCTATGGGATACTTTACTTTACTTTACTATGCGAGAGCTGAATATGTATACCTGTATTTGTGTATTATGTGTGTATGTATGCGTATGTGTATATATGTGTGTATATGTGTCTGCATGTGTATGTATGTGTGTATATGTGTGTGTATGTGTGTGAATGTATGTCTATGTGGATGTGGGTGTGTGTGTATGCATAGAAGTAATACAATCAAATGTGTGTGCGTGGGAGAACTAACATCAAATGTTACAACGTAACTTTATTGCTTTCCCTTTGACCACAGTAACACAAGTCGACAGAGAGCTGGCTTACTAGACTGGTATTACAGCAAACCAGGCTTCGAAATCACGGACGGACAGAAAACAATTCGGGGTGAGGTTCCTCTAGTCGACCTAGCTGTAAATTAGTACCTGACGTATGAGTTGGGGAAGGTGAAAACAGCAAGGTAGGGAACTGACCCCCCCCCCCCCCCTTCCCTCCTCCATCGGCTGCAGTTAAGTACAAGAATAGTTATCTTCATCCTCGACGGCAGTTGTTGCCATGGGATTGGCATTTCCCTTCTACCTTCATTACACGTGCGCATGGTGTCAATCAACATTAACTTCGCTGTTTGATTGGTTTGAAAGTACGAAGAGAAATCGTTAATGGATACGCCACTGCAGGCTCAAAGATAATGCGCTGAACAAATTTAAAAAATCTGCCACACAGACACGTGCCGCCTATGTTGGGAAAAACAAAAACACAGCAAAACATTTTACTCAGGTCCGTCAGCTCCACTAGAGGAGAAGTGCAACAACACAACCATCGTCACTCCATTTAACTGATTTCACGTAACGCTCTGAGAGAAGTGGGACACAAGCCACGCTTATGAGAGAAGTATATGCGATTATCCTAGATCGATCTTCGGGGAAGATAACGTGTTAATGGATAGAACGACTGGGTAGACGATATAGGAGGTGGTTGTTTAAATGATCAGAAAAAAACCATTAGATAGCCTTGCAGCTGGAGGGAGCCATTACCCCCTCCACTTCCCCCATTCCTCTAACCCTCTAGACGATGGTGAAAGCACACGAAATCATAGTCTTCACCTTCTGTAAGATTTAAACCAGAAAAAGCCTTCCAATCACCTGCCGAGACAAAATAGAATGCCTGAGTCGAAAGCTATGACTCGCGACTACAGCTCAACAAGATGTACAAGACCAGCAGTAAATGAAAGATGGCAGGTGCACATTTTTCTCGAGAAATGCGAGCGCAAATAGGGTAAGAATCCACGATGTTTAGTAGGCGGATCAAAATCTAACCCGTGATGCGGGTGCAAAGACAAGTGAATCAGGGGTTCAGACGGAGTTATGTTAAGGAACCAGGGGCTGCGTGAGCTTAAGTTAATATATGATGAAATCACATTAGTGGACCAGAGCCCAATTGAAGTCACGTTAGTGGACCAGGGCCCAAATGAAGTTACGTTAGTGGACCAGGCCCAAATGAAATCACGTTAGTGGACCAGGGCCCAAATGAAATCACGTTAGTGGACCAGGGTCCAAATGAAATCAAGATAGTAGACCAGAGGCCACATAAAGTCACGGTAATGGACCAAGAGCCGCATGAGCTTAAGTTAATATATTAGGCCAACATGAAATCACGTTAGTGGACCAGGGCCAAAATAAAATCACGTTAGTGGACCAGGACACAATGAAATCGCGTTAGTGGACCAGAGGCCACATGAAGTCACGTTAATGGACCAGGGGCCACATGAAGTCACGTTAATGGACCAGGGGCCGCATGAGCTAAAGTTAATAGATTAAATCCACGAAGTCACGTTAATGGACCAGGGGACACGTTAAGTCACGTTGTTGGGCCAGGGTCGCATAAACTTAAGTTAATAAATTAGGCCCGCATGAATTCACGATAGTGGACCAGGGGTCGCATGAGCTTAAGTTAATATATTAGATCCACATCAGGTCAAGTTTTTAGACCATGGGCCTCATGAACTAAAGTTAATAGATTAGGCCCACATTAAATCAATTTAGTAGCACCAGCAGCTGCAGGAAGGTCATGTCAATGGACCAGACACTGCGGTCAAACATATTAATTTGTCAAAAGTCGAGTAGGGACAAGTTAATGTCTTAGTGATTAGATGAAGTTCAAATAATGGACCACGGGATTACAAGAAGTTCAGTTAATGTATCACATGCCACATGAGGTCAAGTTAATAGGTTATATGTTGATAGTTTATATGTTGATTTGTTAGTTCAGTATTGTTGTTATTTGTTGTCTCTGATGAGGGCGTATTGGTCGTAACGTAGGTTTTGTTTGTGTTCTAGTCTCGGTGCGGTGTCTGACCATACCCATTTTTAAATTTTAATTAAACTCAACCTTAATCAACTTTTACATTTTTTGTCATTGGTTTTTTTCCCGTTAGCAGGCAAAGAGCCGCACTAGGCCAAGTTAATGGACCAAGGGCCGCATGATGTCCAGTTAATGACCATGACTGCATGAGGTCAAGTTAATGTGCCAGTGTTTGAATGAAGTTAATTTGTTTTCACTGAGGTCATATTAAGTCAAGTTAGAAAATCAAGCGCCATATAAAGCCCATGTATGTGATCAAGGGCTACATTAAGTCAAGTGAATATATCAAGGGCTACATTAAGTCAAGTGAATATATCAAGGGCTACATTAAGTGAAGTGAAAATATCAAGGGCTACATTAAGTCAAGTGAATATATCAAGGGCTACATGTAGTCAAGTAAATATATCAATGGCTACATTAAGTCAAGTAAATATATCAAGGGCTACATTAAGTCAAGTAAATATATCAAGGGTTACATCAAGTCAAGTGAATATATCAAGGGCTACATTAATTCATGTGAATATATCAAGGGCTACATCAATGTATTTTAATGGATCACTGGCTGGAGGAAGCTAAGGTATTGGGCCATTTCATGCATGAAGTCCAGTGAATGGACCTGGGGGGACGTGAAACAAATCAATGGACCTGGGGACATGGGAAATACATCAATGCACATGGGCTCCACGTGAAATGAAAATAATGGACCAAGGTTCACTAAAGACAAGTTAACTAACCTGGGGCCCCGTGAAATACATTAATGGACCTGGGGCCCCGTGAAATACATTAATGGACCTGGAGCCACGGGAAACACATTAATGGACCTAGAGCCACGGGAAACACATTAATGGACCTAGAGCCACGGGAAACACATTAATGGACCTAGAGCCACGGGAAACACATTAATGGACCTAGAGCCACGGGAAACACATTAATGGACCTGGGGCTACGTCAAACATATTACTGGACCTGTGACCACGTGAAACAAATTAATGGACCTAGTATCACGTGGGAACCAGTTAATGAGTCTGGACCTCGTGCCATCTAATTAATATATAAAATGTCAAAGTTTAGTTAAATGACCTTGACCCGTATGAAGTCAAGCTAATCCACAAAGGATCAATTCAAGACAATGCGATGGCAAAATTGCGCCAATAACAGTTATTCACTAAATTCACAAAACACGGTGTGAATTAACTGTGTCTCTATTTATTTACCTTTGTGAACATCTTCCACGATGTTTTTCTTACTCATCAGTTGAATGTTCTATTTTTTTTTTTTTTGCATTTTCGATCCTTCCATCTTCGTCAAACATTCAACATTTGTTTCGCTATTGTTTCCGTTTTGGAAACATTTTGTATGTTTAGATATATTCACTTGATCCCCAAACTGTAAAATTAAACACAATTCTGTATTATACTAAGCAAGCAGTCAATACGATAAACTTTGGCAGGTCGGTTGTTGGAAGTCCCTTGGATTGATAATGTTGCTAATGCCACTCGTAATAAAGTTAATTACTTTTTACATACTTTGTTTCCTGGCTGGCTACAGTGACTCTCTTCACAAGAAGGTGGGTCGGGGTTCTCCTGGCTACAGTGCAATGCGAAGCTCCTAAGTAAGTTCACATTATGGGGATCGCTGTGCCGATCCCAACCTGCTAGCCAGACTGGCATGAAACAGCCTGTTATCAGGAAGAACTACTTTGGAAGTGAGGTGGGGTCTTGATCAGTATGTTTTATCTAACACTGACTAACATAGTCTGATCAGTATGTTTCACCTAACTCTGACTAACATAGTCTGATCAGTATGTTTCACCTAACCCTGACTAACATAGTCTGATCAGTATGTTTCACCTAACCCTGACTAAAATAATCTGATCAATTTGTTTCACCTAACCCTGACTAATATTATTTCACCTAATCCTAACACAGTTTGATCAGTATGTTTCACATAATCCTGACTAACATAGTCTGATCTGTATGTTTCACCTAACCCTGACTAACATAGTTTGATCAGTATGTTTCACATAATCCTGACTAACATAGTCTGATCAATATGGTTCACCTAACCCTGACTAACATAGTCTGATCAATATGATTCACCTAACCCTAACATAGTCTGATCAATATGATTCACCTAACCCTGACTAACATAGTCTGATCAATATGGTTCACCTAACCCTAACATAGTCTGATCAATATGATTCACCTAACCCTAACATAGTCTGATCAATATGATTCACCTAACCCTAACATAGTCTGATCAAAATGTTTCACCTAACCCTGACATAGTCTGATCAATATGATTCACCTAACCCTAACATAGTCTGATCAATATGGTTCACCTAACCCTAACATAGTCTGATCAATATGATTCACCTAACCCTAACATAGTCTGATCAATATGATTTACCTAACCCTGACTAACATAGTCTGATCAATATGATTCACCTAACCCTAACATAGTCTGATCAATATGTTTCTCCTCATCGAACGCAATTCCTCCCTGTTCCCATGAGGTTCCTGTGGTATCTTTCATTTAGTTTCACGTTGCCGGACCCCTTGAGACCTAAGATAGTTCATCCATGCCCCTCTACGACCACAAGTCGTTCTTCGTGTTTTCGAAAGAACTCGAATATAATTTCTTCACGGATCGAATTCTCTATCTCTAGTATTAGCTGTGCAGTGGTCCCTCTAACATTCACGGGTGTACTGAAGAAGGTGGACCCGAATCCTCCTGGCTTCTTAGCAGGCTTGCCACAATCTCAATCCCCACCCCGTTGACTGTGTTGCTGTTACATACGATTAGTTTCAGGCTTACGACCTGGGCTGGAGTCTTGGTCAGCATTCTCTATTTGATCCTTATGTAATCTTCGCCACTCTAAAAGCTCACCTGAAAAATGAGGGCAAGCCTACACACAACGGCCTAAAGCACATATCTCTATTTGTTTTGGGGACCCCGAGAGAATGATAGGCAACTAACTATCCCCATCCCCCTACCCCCATCTCTTCCCTGGGATCAGACGATCCCAGATGGTGAAACCCAATCTTAAATTTAAAAGATTATCTCATAAAAAATACTAGTCAGAAATGTAGACTTCTTTTTCATATCGCACGCCATGTTTTTACAAAAGTAAAAGTCTTGAGAGCATGTGTCGTTCCCGTTGGCAGCGTATGTCTGCGAATCATGGACGGTTATTAAAGCATCTACAAAGAGAATCGAGTCCTTCGAATCCGAAAAGTTACAGAAAAATTCCCACAATACACTGGACTCAGAGAAGGACAAATATTGACATTCGGTAAGAGGAACATAGAGGAGAACTGGTTTATCTATTCCATCATGGCCAGAAAATGTAAATACTTTGGTCACACCAAGAGACACAAGGGTCTTGAGAGGACAGTGATGGAAGGTGTGGCATAAGGCAAAAGACGCAGGCGTAGACCAAGCAGACGATGGTACCAAGAAAGCTAAGAATGCGAGCGCATGACTTTAGCGGATGCTGGAGATTTGACAAGTGACCTTTTGTTTCTTCCGACGGGCTGAGATGGACGCGACGTTCTACAAAGGATATGCTACACGATGATGAAGATGACGCCTTGGTTTTTATTATGTCTACTTCACCAAAGGTACGGGGTTCAACTCCTGCTACCGGCAGCTCTAATCGACCAAGCTACAAATGAGTACTTGGCAGACAGCTAGGGAATTAAAACGGCAGCGAGGAAGGGAACCACACACTCTCAAACTCACAAAGCTGTAGATTACTACAATCAAGGCTCTAACGCTTCCTTCCCGGCGGCAGTGTCCTTCCTGTGGAACTATCTTTACCTTTTACTTTTACAAATAAAGTCCAGTTATCGGTATACATATTTGGTGTGGTGAAGAGTTCTTCAAGACAAGACTCCTAAATAGCTTTGCATAGAGGTTCGACTCCCTGGACGAGATCTCAGAACAGGGTTGCCTAAGCATACCCCTGTTGTGTTGGATATGTGGCCGAACTCTCAGAACGAGGTTGCCTAACCATTCTCCTGTTGTGTTGGATATGTGGCCGACCTCTCAGAACCAGGTTGCCTAAGCATACCTTTGTTGTGTTGGATATGTGGCCGACCTCTCAGAACCAGGTTGCCTAAGCATACCTTTGTTGTGTTGGATATGTGGCCGAACTCTCAGAACCAGGTTGCCTAAGCATACCTCTGTTGTGTTCGATATGTGGCCGAACTCTCAGAACCAGGTTGCCTAAGCATACCCCTGTTGTGTTGGATATGTGGCCAAACTCTCAGAACCAGGTCGCATAAGCATACCTCTGTTGTGTTGGATATGTGGCCTTTATATCGAAAAACTACCCAAGCATGGACTGAGCCCAAGCATACACCGACGGTTCTGTAACAAACACTACACAGAACGGAGGGGCAGGAGCATTCCTGAACCTACCAAATGGCAGAAAAATAACACTGTCATTCGCTACTGGTAAGTACACAAGCAATTTCAGAGCGGAGGCAGAGGCACTGAGGGCGGCAGTGGAAGAAATAGTGACACATAAAGAAAATGAAAGCCATACAGTCCTGCTTACAGATGCTCTGGCCGTAGTCACAGCGCTAAAAAGCCAGAAAAACACTGAGCTTAATGACTTAAGAGCAGCACTCTGTCAACTATGCCAGCAGTCCGCACCAAAAAGGGTAGTGGTACAGTGGGTCCCATCACACTGCAACATCCAAGGCAACGAGAAGGCAGACAGACTGGCAAAAGAAGGTGCAAGACTACCACAACCAGATGCTAGTGTGACATACGAAGTGTCAAAACGGCTTATTAAAGCCAGATACATGACCAAATTGGAAACTGAACATACCGGCTACACCAAAAACGATGCCTATTACCAGTTGAACAGATGAGAGCAGGTCGTTGTCTTCAGATTTCGCACTGGCCACAATAGACTGATGTACCACCTATTCAACAAATTGAAGATAGGTGGTACCGACGAATGCCCGTGTGGTACCGAGAAAATAGACCGCTGAGCATCTGCTGCAGAACTGCCCGACATACGAGGATCAGAGAGAGCAGATGTGGCCATCACCAGCGGAACCACAAGAAAAGCTCTATGACAGTGTCGACAGCCTCATGATGACCGCCGCTTTTTTCGAAAAAATAATGGTTACTGTCTGACTGCGTACGATGAAGAAGAAGAAGAAGAAGAAGGATATGTGGCCGAGCTCTCAGATTGTATACCAGTATAGTGTGATTGTATCCATTGTAGACCTCTTCTACTGTTTTTTGCTTCTGTGTTCGGTTACGTCTTCGCAGTCTATCAGTCTTGAGAGGTTACGGGAACTGGTATTCTATCTGGAAGAAATACTTCTTCTTCTTCTTCATCGTACCCAGTCAGACATCAACCTTTATTTTTTCGAAAAAAGCAGTGCTCATCCTGAGGCTGTCGACACTGCCACTGGTGATGGCCACATCTGCTCTCTCTGATCCTCGTATGTCGGGCAGTTTTGCAGCAAATGCTCAGCGGTCATTTTCCCGGTACCACACGGACATTCGTCAGTGCCACCTATCTTCAATTTGTTGAATAGGTAGTACCTCAGTCTATTGTGGCCAGTGCGAAGTCTGAAGACCACGACCTGCTCTCTTCTGTTCAACTGGTAATGGGCATCGTTTTTGGTGTAGCCAGAATGTTCGGTTTCCCATTTGGTCATGTATCTAGCTCTAATAAGCCGTTTTGACTCTTCGTATGTCATACTAGTATCTGGTTGTGGTAGTCTTGCACCTACTTTTGCCAGTCTGTCTGCCTCCTCGTTGCCTTGGATGTTGCAGTGAGATGGAATCCACTGTACCACAACTCTTTTTGGTGCGGACTGCTGGCATAGTTGACAGAGTACTGCTCTTAAATCATTATGGAAGGAATACAACCTGCAAACATTGACTTATTTATTGCTATATATGATGTGAGGGTTCTTCTTCTTCTTCTTCTTCTTCTTCGTACGCTGTCAGACGTCAACTTGAATTTGTTCGTAGAAAGCAGCTGTCATTCTGAGGCTGTCGACACTGCCATAGACCTTGTTTAGTGTTGGCACTAGTGATGGCCACATGTGCTTTCTCTGGTATGTTGGGCAATTTTGCAGCAGATGTTCAGCGATTGATTGGGAGGGGGGGGAAGCGAGGGGGGGGGGGTCATACATTGAACCTAACATTACTGTTCAAAATCAATCTCTCCAGGTAGTTGCACGTTTTTTTCTATCTAGGCAGCACTCTCACTTGAGACGCCAATATCGACTGAGGTCAATAACATGATTGCTAACGCGAGCTTTGTGTTTGGAAGTCTCTACGCAAACATCGACAAGTCATCAATATTGCCACCAAGGTAAAGGTGTATCGTGATGTGGTGTTGTCCACTTTGCTGCATGCCTGTAAGACATGGATAGTGTATAGCAGAAAATCCAAGTAGCTCAATCGTTTTCACTGGAGGTGTCTACGCAGGCTGCGTCGGATCAGGTGGCAGGACAAGGGCCTAACTGTCTGGATCAGGTGGCAGAACAAAGTGTCTAACTCTCTGGATCAGGTGGCAGGACAAAGTGCCTAACTTCCTGGATCAGGTAGCTGGCAGAACGAAGTGCCTAACTCTCTGGATCAGGTGGCAGGACAAAGTGCCTAACTCCCTGGATCAGGTAGCTGGCAGGACGAAGTGCCTAACTCTCTGGATCAGGTGGCAGGACAAAGTGCCTAACTCTCTGGATCATGTGGCAGGACAAAGTGCCTAACTCTCTGGATCTAGTGGCAAGCAGGACGAAGTGCCTAACTCTCTGGATCAGGTGGCAGGACGAAGTGCCTAACTCTCTGGATCAGGTGGCAGGACGAAGTGCCTAACTCTCTGGATCAGGTGGCAGGACGAAGTGCCTAACGATCTGGATCAGGTGGCAGGACGAAGTGCCTAACGATCTGCATCAGGTGGCAGGACGAAGTACCTAACTCTCTGGATCAGGTGGCAGGACGAAGTGTCTAACTCTCTGGATCAGGTGGCAGGACGAAGTGCCTAACTCTCTGGATCAGGTGGCAGGACGAAGTGCCTAACTCTCTGGATCAGGTGGCAGGACGAAGTGCCTAACGATCTGGATCAGGTGGCAGGACGAAGTGCCTAACGATCTGGATCAGGTAGCTGGCAGGACGAAGTGCCTAACTCTCTGGATCAGGTGGCAGGACGAAGTGCCTAACTCTCTGGATCAGGTGGCAGGACGAAGTGCCTAACGATCTGGATCAGGTGGCAGGACGAAGTGCCTAACTCTCTGGATCAGGTGGCAGGACGAAGTGCCTAACTCTCTGGATCATGTGGCAGGACAAAGTGCCTAACTCTCTGGATCAGGTGGCAGGCAGGACGAAGTGCCTAACTCTCTGGATCAGGTGGCAGGCAGGACGAAGTGCCTAACTCTCCGAATCAGGTGGCAGGACAAAGTGCCTAACTCTCTGGATCAGGTGGCAGGCAGGAGGAAGTACCTAACTCTCTTAATCAGATGACAGGACAAAGAGCCTAACTCTCATAATCAGATGGCAGGACAAAGAGCCTAACTCTCTGGATCAGGTCGCAGGCAGGACGAAGTGCCTAACTCTCTGAATCAGGTAGCAGGACAACGAGCCACACTCTGAGATTCTTGACAAAACTAACATGTTGAGCATCCATTCACTTCTGAATATAAAATAGCTCAGCTGAGGTGGACTGGACACTTTGTTCAAATGCCAGAATGTCGCATCCCTAAGCAGCTGTTATACGGTGATCTAATAGCAGGCAGACGCTCCCTGTGGAGTGGGTGGTGGCGGGGGAGGGGGGCGGGTAGAAAAAACGATACAGAGACTCATTAAAAATACCTTTGAAATACTTCAATATTAATGTCACCTCCTAGGAGATGCTTGCACAAGCCTATACTACCTGGTGCTCTAGTATGGTGCTCAGATCGCAGAAATTATAACTATTTCGGACACTCAACGAAAGCGTGCTGCCCACAAAACCAGCACGCACAGCGTTTGCCAAATCCGACTCCCCGCATGTAGGCTCTGAATGTGGCAGGGTATGTCGTTCTAAGATTGGTCTTCACAGCCACCAGATACCACATTTTGCAGCATTAGTATAATGTTGTTGCCATCTTCGCTTGCGATGGTCAACTACTGTTATAAGTGTTAGAGCCTTCGTTGCTTCCACTTGTTAATGACTTCATTGCTATCTTTCTTCCCATCACAGTAAGCCAGGTACGGGATAGAAGACGGAGAACAATGAAGAGCTGAAAGTAGCCAGCGACTCATAGCTCGTTGTTTGTATCAGGGTCAGGGAATCACAGCAGACCAAGACCCTAATCCTTCTGCAAGCCATAGTGTCAGCATCATCAGTCCCATAACCTAGAAAGTCTTCGAGACACCGTTATAGCAGTTTGAAGTATCAGCTCCCGCCATACAACAATGGAGTGTCTTGGGCCGCTACACACCTGACGGAGCCCATATCTCTCCAGGTCGCACTTCTTTATAGTTGTGTCTAAATTTCATATTTCATACAACAAAGCGGACCCTGTCTTCAGCTAGGGCGAAGGGCGCCAATCTCGTGAAGTTCAGCCGTGTGAACTAGACAGTGAAATATGACACATGTTTAAGCGTAGTGCTATTCATATAGCCGATGTCAATTTCAGGATAATCGGACGAAAGAAAACACACAAAACGAATGAATTAACTAGTCCAAACGAAAATGACAGCACGTTTCCGTGAACACAAGTGTAAGTCGTCGACTAGTGTGAACTCCCGACAAATCCGTGGTCTGGCGGCATCTATAATGAACTAAAACAGAAGAGCAATGTAGACCCGCTGCCAGTTATGGCGTCACCTTTTCTGCTCTAGTGTAGTCTGAAGAATAGAGATCGCAGTGGGAAGGCAAACGTGGAGCCAGTTGAAACCGGATTTGTCGGGCCGAAAGATTCAGATGTCCCAGCTTTTCTGTAAACTACAGTAACGTCACTACGTCAGGACAAACGCCGAAAAAGCAGAAGAAACCAGGTACCAATTTACAGATGGGTCTACTGCAGCGCGTCAATAAAGCGAATGTGATCCCAAGTGACTTTACAACAATGCTACTCGAACGCTAGCTATACTGTGAAACGTAATAAAAACTTCACAGAAACGTGTTTGCTGTAATCTACCTGAAGTGACGTCAGAGTTACCTGGAACAAGCAGGTATTGTTTGATAAAATTATGCGATACAAACGTGAGCCCGACCAGGGCCTAGACCGAACCATACGTCACTCACCGCCAATATGTCTTAGCCTCCACGTAAGATGAGCTCACACTCGCCGAGAGGTATATATTCTTTTTAAATGTTTGAAACTTATAATCCGTGGGCTTGACAATTCACTCGGTGAAGCCATGCCTCAGCCTGACTTATTCCTCCCACGCTAGAGAGCATCTTATTTTCCAGTGAACTGTTTCATAAAAACCGAATGTTGGAAAATGGGTACAGTCTGGTACATCAATATTGCTGGTTTGGTTTTTGTTTAAACGTGGATTGGAAGCGGTTACTGTTTTATATTTTGTTTTTCTTTGGGAAAACAGTGAGAGATTGAGAAAGTTTGTTGAATCCTTTTGACATATTTAGTAACAATAATTTGTTTCCTCGTAGTAATGTGTGTTAACGGGGGTCTGGAAGAGGAGAAATAATAGAAACAATGTAACTTGTCATGTACGTTGTATGAGGTGACTAAGAAGGGTTGGATAAAGAGTGGGCTTCCCCATCTTGCAAAAACTATCTTCTATTTCTTCTTCTTTTTCTTCTTCTTCTTCTTCTTCTTCTTCTTCTTCTTCTTCTTCTACTACTACTACTACTACTAGTTCTTCTTTTTCTTCATCTTCTTTTATACATCTTCTTCTTCTAAGTCTTCTTCTTCTTCTTCTTCTTCTTCTTCTTCTTCTTCTTTTTCTTCTTTCACTTCTTCTTTTCCATCTTCTTTTTCTTCGTCTTCTTCTTTGTCTTCTTCTTCTTCTTCTTCTTTTTTAAATTCATCTTATTCTTCTTCTGCTTCTTTTTCTACAACCTTATTTTTTTTTCTTTTTCTTCTTTTTCTTCTTCTTCTTGTTCTTTGTCTTCTTCTTCTTCTTCTTCCGTTTCTTCTGCTTCTTCTTCTTTTTCTTCTTCTTCTTCTCCTTCTTCTTCTTCTTCTTCCTCCAATGCATTTTTTCTACGTCTAGTTCCAATATTATCTGTCTGGTTAGTATCACAGTTCGAGATTAGCGACTTTATCATGTTATTTTATTCTCTCAGTTCGGAAAGATATGAAACTAAAAATTTATACGTCCCATATATCCAAAAAGACTGACGGATGAATGAGTTGCACTGTCGCTAAGAGACAGGCCAACCTGCAAAACAGGCAGAAGACTTCAAGACAGCGCAACAGAATTATTGTTGCTGTTGTTGCTGTTGTTGTTGTTGCTGTTGTTGTTGTTGCTGTTGTTGCTGTTGTTGTTGTCATTGTTATTGTTGCTGTTGTTGTTGTCATTGTTGTTGTTGCTGCTGTTATTGTTGTTGGTGCTGTTTTTGTTGCTGTTGTTGTTGCTGTTGTTGTTGTCATTGTTGTTGTTGCTGTTATTGTTGTTGTTGCTGCTGCTGTTGTTGTTGTTGCTGCTGTTATTGTTGTTGTTGCTGTTTTGTTGCTGTTGTTGTTGTAATTGTTGTTGTTGCTGCTATTGTTGTTGTTGTTGCTGCTGTTGTTGTTGTCATTGTTGTTGTTGCTGTTGTTGTCATTGTTGTTGTTGCTGCTATTGTTGTTGTTGTTGTTGCTGCTGTTGTTGTCATTGTTGTTGTTGCTGTTGTTGTCATTGTTGTTGTTGCTGCTATTGTTATTGTTGTTGTTGCTGTTTTTGTTGCTGTTGTTGTTGTCATTGTTGTTGTTGCTGTTGTTGTCATTGTTGTTGTTGCTGCTATTGTTGTTGTTGTTGTTGCTGTTGTTGTTGTCATTGTTGTTGTTGCTGTTGTTGTCATTGTTGTTGTTGCTGCTATTGTTGTTGTTGTTGTTGCTGCTGTTGTTGTCATTGTTGTTGTTGTTGTTGTTGTTGTTGTCATTGTTGTTGTTGCTGCTATTGTTGTTGTTGTTGTTGCTGTTGTTGTTGTCATTGTTGTTGTTGCTGCTGCTGTTGTTGTTGTTGCTGTTGTTGTTGTCATTGTTGTTGTTGCTGTTGTTGTCATTGTTGTTGTTGCTGCTATTGTTGTTGTTGTTGCTGTTGTTGTTGTCAGCGTTTTTGTTGCTGCTGATGTTGTTGTTATTGCTGTTGTTGTTGCTTTTGTTGTTGTCATTGTTGTTGTTGCTGCTGCTATTGTTTGGAAGATGTCGCGCTGAGTTGATTGGAGTGCGTACAGGAGAAGGTGGGTCAAGGTCTTTCTGGCTGTAGTGCAGTGTTGTACTCCTCAGTATATTCACTACTATAGTATTTTTCAAACCCGTTCCTTCACACACACATGCATACACACATCATTTTCAACACTAACACACATATCAGTTTCAACACTCACACACATATCAGTTTCAACACTCAAACACATCAGTTTCAACACTAACACACATCAGTTTCAACACTCACACACTCACACATATCAGTTTCAACACTCACACACTCACACACACATCAGTTTCAACACTCACACACATATCAGTTTCAACACTCACACACTCACACACATCAGTTTCAACACTCACACACTCACACACATCAGTTTCAACACTAACACATCAGTTTCAACACTCACACACATCAGTTTCAACACTAACACACTCACACACATCAGTTTCAACACTAACACATCAGTTTCAACACTAACACATCAGTTTCAACACTCACACATCAGTTTCAACACTAACACATCAGTTTCAACACTAACACACATCAGTTTCAACACTAACACATCAGTTTCAACACTCACACATATCAGTTTCAACACTCACACACATCAGTTTCAACACTCACACACATCAGTTTCAACACTAACACACTCACACATATCAGTTTCAACACTAACACATCAGTTTCAACACTCACACACATCAGTTTCAACACTAACACACTCACACATATCAGTTTCAACACTAACACATCAGTTTCAACACTCACACACATCAGTTTCAACACTCACACACATGAGTTTCAACACTCACACACTCACACACATCAGTTTCAACACTCACACACATCAGTTTCAACTCTAACACACTCACACATATCAGTTTCAACACTAACACATCAGTTTTAACACTCACACACATCAGTTTCAACACTCACACACATCAGTTTCAACACTCACACACATGAGTTTCAACACTCACACACTCACACACATCAGTTTCAACACTCACACATATCAGTTTCAACACTAACACACATCAGTTTCAACACTAACACACATCAGTTTCAACACTAACACACATCAGTTTCAACACTAACAAATGTCAGTTTTAACACTAACACACATCAGTTTCAACACTAACACACATCAGTTTCAACACTAACACACATCAGTTTCAACACTCACACACATCAGTTTCAACACTCACACACATGAGTTTCAACACTCACACACTCACACACATCAGATTCAATACTCACACATATCAGTTTCAACACTAACACATCAGTTTCAACACTCACACACATCAGTTTCAACACTCACACACATCAGTTTCAACACTCACACACATGAGTTTCAACAGTCACACACTCACACACATCAGTTTCAACACTCACACATATCAGTTTCAACACTAACACACATGAGTTTCAACACTAACACACATCAGTTTCAACACTAACAAATGTCAGTTTCAACACTAAGACACATCAGTTTCAACACTCACACACATCAGTTTCAACACTCACACACATGAGTTTCAACACTCACACACTCCCACACATCAGTTTCAACACTCACACACATCAGTTTCAACACTAACACACATCAGTTTCAACACTAACACACATCAGTTTCAACACTAACAAATGTCAGTTTTAACACTCACACACATCAGTTTCAACACTAACACACTCACACATATCAGTTTCAACACTAACACATCAGTTTCAACACTCACACACTCACACATATCAGTTTCAACACTAACACATCAGTTTCAACACTCACACACATCAGTTTCAACACTCACACACATGAGTTTCAACACTCACACACTCACACACATCAGTTTCAACACTCACACACATCAGTTTCAACACTAACACACTCACACATATCAGTTTCAACACTAACACATCAGTTTCAACACTCACACACATCAGTTTCAACACTCACACACATCAGTTTCAACACTCACACACATGAGTTTCAACACTCACACACTCACACACATCAGTTTCAACACTCACACACATCAGTTTCAACACTCACACACATCAGTTTCAACACTCACACACTCACACACATCAGTTTCAACACTCACACACATCAGTTTCAACACTAACACACATCAGTTTCAACACTAACAAATGTCAGTTTTAACACTAACACACATCAGTTTCAACACTAACACACATCAGTTTCAACACTAACAAATGTCAGTTTCAACACTAACACACATCAGTTTCAACACTAACACATCAGTTTCAACACTAACACATCAGTTTCAACACTAACACATCAGTTTCAACACTAACACATCAGTTTCAACACTAACACATCAGTTTCAACACTAACACACATCAGTTTCAACACTAACACATCAGTTTCAACACTAACACATCAGTTTCAACACTAACACATCAGTTTCAACACTAACACATCAGTTTCAACACTAACACATCAGTTTCAACACTAACACACATCAGTTTCAACACTAACACACATCAGTTTCAACACTAACATATCAGTTTCAACACTAACACACATCAGTTTCAACACTAACACATCAGTTTCAACACTAACACATCAGTTTCAACACTAACACATCAGTTTCAACACTAACACATCAGTTTCAACACTAACACATCAGTTTCAACACTAACACATCAGTTTCAACACTAACACATCAGTTTCAACACTAACACACATCAGTTTCAACACTAACACACATCAGTTTCAACACTAACACATCAGTTTCAACACTAACACACATCAGTTTCAACACTAACACATCAGTTTCAACACTAACACATCAGTTTCAACACTAACACATCAGTTTCAACACTAACACATCAGTTTCAACACTAACACATCAGTTTCAACACTAACACATCAGTTTCAACACTAACACATCAGTTTCAACACTAACACACATCAGTTTCAACACTAACACACATCAGTTTCAACACTAACACATCAGTTTCAACACTAACACACATCAGTTTCAACACTAACACATCAGTTTCAACACTAACACATCAGTTTCAACACTAACACATCAGTTTCAACACTAACACATCAGTTTCAACACTAACACATCAGTTTCAACACTAACACACATCAGTTTCAACACTAACACATCAGTTTCAACACTAACACATCAGTTTCAACACTAACACATCAGTTTCAACACTAACACATCAGTTTCAACACTAACACATCAGTTTCAACACTAACACACATCAGTTTCAACACTAACACACATCAGTTTCAACACTAACATATCAGTTTCAACACTAACACACATCAGTTTCAACACTAACACATCAGTTTCAACACTAACACATCAGTTTCAACACTAACACATCAGTTTCAACACTAACACATCAGTTTCAACACTAACACATCAGTTTCAACACTAACACATCAGTTTCAACACTAACACATCAGTTTCAACACTAACACACATCAGTTTCAACACTAACACACATCAGTTTCAACACTAACACATCAGTTTCAACACTAACACACATCAGTTTCAACACTAACACATCAGTTTCAACACTAACACATCAGTTTCAACACTAACACATCAGTTTCAACACTAACACATCAGTTTCAACACTAACACATCAGTTTCAACACTAACACATCAGTTTCAACACTAACACATCAGTTTCAACCCTCACACATATCAGTTCCAACAACCCACATCTACTCTCACCTTTCCCCATCCAAACCCTCTCCCACCTATAGTAAACCCACACACACATCAGTTGCAACAACCTACATCTGGTCACAACCCCTCCACGTGCCTTAACATTCAAACACGAGTTAAGCATTCACAAACTTTGATGTCCCAACCTTCCCCGATCCCAACATCATGGTCTCCTTCTCGTGGACCAGAATACGTCCATGTAAACAGATCAAGCCGCAGAAGATAAAGGCGGTTTGAAACAATTTACCTCAGATCTGCACCATATCTGCCTGCCATCAAACCTACATTACCGTTTAATCTCCTCAATATGGGAGAACTGACAGCAATCTCGTGTCATTCTGTCAATTACCAAATCCGTCATTACATGAAATGAAGACCCAAAAGTGTCTTCACGTAGATCAATCACTGCATCTGGTCGTTCGTTTATCATCAGCCATTTAGTTCTCCTAATGCAACAGACACAAGTTCTAGATTGCCCACTTGGCCTTCCAAAAACACATTTCCAGAAACTGATTAATTTCAAGTATATAGACGTCAGAAAATGTTGTTAGTCCTTACAGATTATGTTTGTTTATATTGTTTGGTTTTTTGTTTGTTTGTTGTTTTGTTTGTTTCTGTGAAACATAGTTTGCGTCAGAAATGTGTTTATTAATTTGTTTATTTTGACTTTTCGGAAATTTATTTGCGATAGAAAATCATTTTAGCCCTCTTTACATGTCAGAATTTTTGGGAGCATAACATATTAATTAAGTCTAGCTCGTAAAATTATTTTTTTTTAATAATTAAATGTGTTCGACATTTTCTTTGCTTCTTTTGGGGAGTATTTCCATTAATTTTTTATTTTCTTTACAGACTGTTTTTATTTTATTTCGGTGGGTTTTCATAGCTTGAATTTGGCTCTCTTTTTGCCTTTTGGACGGTGTTTGACTTTAGTTTCTGGTTTGTTGTTCGATACGGATTTTTGTATCCTGCCAACTTCTTCAGCTGCGATTAATAGTCATTCCTTGCTTTTGCAATGTTTGATTTCATCCGTTTTCTTAATATTTTCATTGGTATTTCCATAATGCGCTAAGCGGAGTAAAAAAATATGCAAAGATAGTTTGCCAGAAAAGGAATACAAAAACGACTGTTGACAGACAGGTAGGCAGACGGGCAGGTATAGATGCCAATAGACAAATGGATAATCAGTTGAGTAGACAGAATGATATGCTGGCGGAAGAAAAGATAGGCGGTTACGGTGATATAATAAATAAATACCGTCATGGACATATAATAAATATGGTCACAGGGATATAAAATTTATAAATACGGTCACAGGGATATAAAATTAATAAATACGGTCACAGGGATATAAAATTAATAAATACGGTCACAGGGATATAATAAATAAAAAAAATTAAAAAATTGTCGTTGGGGATAAAATGTTAGAGACTGTATTGTACTAAGTCACAGCTTTCGTGAGGTGGGTAGGATGGCCAGCTCATTTCTTCGCTGCCTCGCTGCCTTTTCCCCCATTACTATAGGTAGTGCAGGTAACCATTTACAAATGAACTCCATGTAGAGCTGGGTGAACTTAATCGTGCCGGTAGCGGGAGTTGAATTCCGTACATTTGTCTTTATAGGCGATTGCTCTATCACCAGATTAATCAGAGACCGTAGGTTTAAATGTAAGATACATTGGCAGACAGAGAGACAAACAGACAGACAAAAAGATTTGTCCGTCAGTCTATCCTTTCGTCCGCTTATCCATATATCCATCTAGTCATCCATCAATCCATCCATCAGTTCATCGAACAATATGTCAATCCTTCGATCCATATATCCGTCGGTGCATTTATCCATCCATGCATGTATACCTTCATCGTTCAATTCATTCATCTATCCAACAATTTATCTCCCCATTCCTCTTCTTCTTCTTCTACTTCTTCGTACGCTAACCCATTCATCAATCCTAACTATGCATTAATATATTCATCTATTCATCAATTCATCCATATATCCAACAACCAACCCCTCCATATTTCCTTAAATTCATCCATCCATTGGTCCGTCAGCCTACGTACCGATCTATGCATCCATACATTCATCCATCAATTGATTGACTAATTCATCACTGTATCCATCCATGCACGCATGCATCTATCCACCAATCAATTCATCCCTGAACCCATCAACGTATCCACCCATTCATTACTCTCCATGTATGCCTAAATCCATATACTCCTCCGTCGATCCGATAATCCTTTCTTCCGTTCGCTTGTTTGCCCAAGGATCCCTCCATCAATTCACCCATCTGTCCATCCATTATGCATGATGACATCAGTGGATGCATATTCATCCTGTCTATATGTCTATCATTCTTTCTATCTACATCTTCTCATTCAATGAAACAATATGTATTCATTGTCCGTAACTTCTCAATAATTCATGTTTTGGACAGCCATTCTCTTCCCCCATATTCCCAGTTGCTTTACACCAGCGGCAACTTGCTGTCTTGATATATGACTGTTTTGTTGTCTTTTTTTATTTCCTCACTGTTGGTTTCACGAAAGCTTTCAATAACCAAAATGACAAGTCTTTCTGAGCTTTTAATCTAGACTTAAGAAATAGTTGGAGACTTCGGAAGGTTGTCTGTGGGGCAAGCAACCTCATTATGTAAAACACGTTGATACTTCTTCTTCGTCGTTCGTTCTCAAACTCACTCTATCAAGCCCTGACAAGGGCTTGCATGTATCAGGATGGTGTCCGGTGAACGAAATGCGTTGCGTCGTAGTTTACAGCTCGACCGCGATATATGCACCTGTTGGTTCGACTTCAGCTGACATTTTTTGGGTACCGGGTTCGATCCCATCTCACTAGCCTTCTATGCTAGAGTAGCCAGTTATACAGGAACACCATGTGGAGGTGTAGATGGGTCTTGGCAGCTGTGGGTCGCTGGCCCTGACGGTAGCAATTAGCTATGGGTCGCTGACCACTGCAGCTCATGCACTGCTCACCGTTTTGATGCAACCCTGCTACTAAAACCCCAAGCTAAAGAGCCCAGAAAGGGCTTTGGCCCAGGCTTCCTATAAGGGACCATCAAAGTGGTGGCTCGTATGTCACAATGAGCAAAAAAAAAGAAGAAGAAAAAGAAGAAGAAGAAGAAGAAGAAGAATAAGAAGAAGAAGAAGAAGAAGAAAAAGTAGAATAACTTGGATTTTGAACGCTAAAACATTTAATGAACTAATTTAGCAGGCAATGATCGAGTAGAAACTTGCAGATTTACTGATAACAACAACAGCAACAACAATATCAACAGAAACAGCAACAACAATATCAACAACAACAGGAAAAGCAACATCCACAACAACAGAAACAGCAACAACAATATCAACAACAACAGAAACAGCAACAACAATATCAACAACAACAGAAACAGCAACAACAATATCAACAACAACAGAAACAGCAACATCAACAGAAACAGCAACAACAACATCCACAACAACAGAAACAGCAACAACAACAGAAACAGCAACAACAACATCCACAACAACAGAAACAGCAGCAACAACATCCACAACAGCAGAAACAGCAACAACAACAACAACAACAGAAACAGCAACATCAACAGAAACAGCAACAACAACAACAACAACAACAGAAACAGCAACAACAACATCCACAACAACAGAAACAGCAACATCAACATCCACAACAACAGAAACAGCAACAACCACATCCACAACAACAGAAACAGCAACAACAACATCCACAACAACAGAAACAGCAACAGCAACGTCCACAACAATCAACAGCAACAGCAACAACAACAACAACAGAAACAGCAACAACAATATCAACAACAACAGAAACAGCAACATCAACAGAAACAGCAACAACAATATCAACAACAACAGAAACAGCAACAACAACATCCACAACAACAGAAACAGCAACAACAATATCAACAACAACAGAAACAGCAACAACAATATCAACAACAACAGAAACAGCAACAACAATATCAACAACAACAGAAACAGCAACATCAACAGAAACAGCAACAACAATATCAACAACAACAGAAACAGCAACAACAATATCAACAACAACAGAAACAGCAACAACAACATCCACAACAACAGAAAAAGCAACATCAACAGAAACAGCAACAACAATATCAACAACAACAGAAACAGCAACAACAACATCCACAACAACAGAAAAAGCAACATCAACAGAAAAAGCAACAACAACATCCACAACAACAGAAAAAGCAACATCAACAGAAACAGCAACAACAATATCAACAACAACAGATACAGCAACAACAACATCCACAACAACAGAAACAGCAACATCAACAGAAACAGCAACATCAACAGCAAGACAAATAGCAACAACAACAACAACAGAAACCATAACAACAGCAACAACAACATCAATCTCATCAACTGCAACGGAAACAGCAACAACACCACAAACAAAAGTAACATCAACAGAAACACCAATAACAACAACACCAATATTAATAAGAACTTCAACATTAACAACAACAGAAATAGCAATAACAGGAACAACAAGGACAGAATCAGCAACAACAACAACAACAGAAACAGCAAGAATTTCACAAACAACAACAGCAAACGTACATGAAATCGATCAGCTACTTATTCATCTCTCTTCTTAAATCGCTTCTTCGTCATCATATTTTTCTTCGTCTCTTACCTCCTGCTCTTCTTCTTCTTCTTCTTTTCTTTCGTCCAGCTATTCTCCTTTTTCTTGTTATTTGACTCTCTATTCCTAGTTCATCTTCTTGTTCTTCTTCTTCGCCTTCTTTTTCTTCTATTTCTTTCTGCTTCTTTAGTTCGTCTGCGAGTTCTATTTTTCGTTTTTCGTTTTCTTCTTTTGTTCTCCTTTTTGCTGTCATCTTGTTCTTCTTATCGTTAACATTTTTCACCTTCTGCTTGCTCTTTTTTCTCTCCCTTTCGTTTTTAGCCTTCCTCTAGATTTTTTCTTCTGTTCTTCTTTTTCGCCTTCTTGTTCTTGGTTCTTCGCTTTCTTCTTGCTCTTTGATCGACAATAACATACATATATATGACTAGGTTACATCACCAAGACACAAACAAAACCAAATCTACTTTAAGGACATACTACCCTCATCATGAACAAAGAACAACATACTTGTAGCGGTTCGATAGATGTTGTCACTTTTGGGGGAAACCCCTGATTCCGGGGACGTCTGGTCAGGAAAAACACACTGATCTGAGAATTTTAGCCAGGATAGTGAGAAATATACTGGCCAAGACCCTTACCTGACCTCCTCGTTGGTCGTCCTGGAAACGGGCTGTTGTCTAGGACAACAGCCTGGCTAACAAGGTGAAGTCCGACGTGATCCCCGTAGTAGTTAGCGACACGCAGATGATACCAAACATAGCACATCCGCCTGGAGGACCCCGGTCTACCTTCATCAGCACGCTCGGGATGTGCGGAAAGCTAAAACAACCACCACTTAACGTTGTATTTTTGGGTGCGCAAAAGAGTAAACTTACTCATTATGGACATTCAACAACAACAACAACCCCGTTAACTCTCCTCTCTCTCTATCTGTCTATCTCCCTCTCTCTCTCTCTATCTCCCTCTCTCCCTCTCTTTCTCTCTCTCTCTCTCTCTCTCTCCAAATCTCCGGAATTTCTCTGTGCGTTGTCTTTTATAGAATCTTTTCTTAGCTCTAGGAATACACATGACTGTCGAGTGGTCCTCTCCAGTTGGCTGGTTAGCCATCACTCTCATTTGGTCCCACCCAATCTAGAATCTCATTGGTTGCGATACCTATAGGTCACACTGTCACTTTAAATGTGACAGCCTGAAGATTGAGTTCCTGTCGTCAATCCAAGCATCATCCACTTATGTTTGGTCCATCCTGATACCTAACCCCAAACTAGCCAAGTTTTTCAGTTGTATTAAATATTCACCTCTCGCTTCGGTTTGCGCGGGTGTGGTGGCCGGGGTATGGGCTGTGCCCTGGTACTTACCATATTCTCAGGCAACTCTTTGACTCTTAGCGAACACAGTCGCTAACTCAATCTCCCCTGCCCTAAACGCGTATGCTCCACAGGGAACTGAAACTGTTACATAACGTATTAGTTAGAATTAGATTGGAGTACTGTGTTCAGGGTGGCGGTCTTATCTTAGAGGGAATATAAACATGCTGTAAATGATACAAAGAAGAGCGACAAAACTGATAGTGAGATTCTGTAATTATAGTTATGAGGAAAGACTCATAAAAACCGGCCTATATTGTCTAGAAAAGATCAGAATTCAAGGAGACTTAATACTGCTTTATAAGATAATCACAGGAAAGGAACCATAACAAGTTTTTCAAACTGCTGTCGGATACAAGAACAAGACGGAATAGCTACAAATTAATTAAAAAAAGGTACAGATTCGATATTAGGAAATATTTTTTTAGTCATAGTGGGGCGAACGCTTGGAATGCATTGACAGAAGAAATAGTGGGGTAAAGATTGATTAATGCATTCAAAAATAGATTGGATGTACATAGTTATTTTTAGATCAAGTTAAGTAGAAGAAACTGGTTGTATACAGACTCTGCAGTCTTATAAACCAGTATAAAGACGTTAGGTGTAAATGTATGATGGACGGGTCCGCTTCGGCCTTATTGTCAGCAACTATAGGTTAGGAATGTCGCTACCTTTAGAATATTTCCCAGGCAGAGGCCAGAAGTTTTGTTTTTTTTCTTCACTATTTTAAATTGCCAAGGATTCTTGTACGTAGACGGGACCTCTGAATTCATCATCCGTCTCCGATAGAATTATGGTCCGCTCTTAACCCCTTTAAGACCAGGGGACGATTGAAACTTGCGGGATTCGATGCACCACATTCCACCTTTGTTTGTTTGGAGAGGCGGGCGTCTCACCTTCCAACCATAGCGACCCTACAATGGAATTGTTTAAAGGCAAACGGGGACAAACCACACAGAAACATCTTTCATCACTGAAACACTAGCATGGGTACATACAGACGCACACATGCATTCAAGCACTGGTTAGTACATCTTGATATCGCTAACAAGATTTCAGCCCTGGTTGGAAATGGGCGTGTATCCGCCAATAGAATTCAGAAACGGAAACGGTTAACGAAAAACAATAAGATTTCACAGAACTAACGAAGAAGTACTGATATAATTTTAGCAGACGATATAAAAAAGTTATTAAATACTGAAAGCAGAAAGGTAATCAATCCCCAGAGGAGATAGAAAGAACTACATACTTTACTTGTCACAAGAACTGCCAGAGAATTTGCAGAAATAGATCAAACCATTGAGGATAATACCAACCTACAGAAAAACAACATCAAAGTACAGAAGGGCTTTGAAATGAGGCAACATGAAAGAGTTGGAAAATTAACTGAGAGCTCAACTTAAATAAAAAATGGTACACAATTATTGAAACTTGCAAAGTCAGTGATCAACGAAATTACAAAACAACAAATGACATAACAGATTAAAAGGAATATCTGGAAACAGGCAATCGTGAAGCGCAGATATTAATTGAAAAATCCAGCATTGTTAGCAAAACAAACATAAAAGGAATGGATATGACAAAAAGGCATGCAATCAAAATAAATAACACAAATTGCACCAAAGAAGAACGTTTACTTAGCAAGAATTATAAGATAGGCTGATACAAATTAAAAAAACGCGAAATCTCAAGGAATGCATGAAATTTCAAGTAAAAATTAGATCCAGAAGCAAAAAAACAACTCACTAGAAATCATAAATGAAAGCTGGAAAGAAGGAATAGTATCACATGTGAGGAGAGAAGGAAAATTATTGCAAGTGAGTAAAGAAGGAATTATACCACATGTGAGTTGAGAAAGCATAGTATTACAAGTCAGTTAAGAAGGAATAACATTACATGTGAGTAGAAAAAGGAATAGTATCTCAAAGGAAAAAAAAAAGGAAATTGTCACAAGTGGGGAAATAAGAGAAAGTATCACAAGTAGGAAAGAAGGGAAAGTATCACAAGTGGGAAAAGAAAGGAAAGTATCACTTGTGGAGAAATAAGTAAAAGTATCACAAGTGCAAAAATAAAAGAAAGTATCACAAGTGGATAAATAAGGGAAAGAATCACAAGTGGGAAAATAAGGGAAAGTATCACAAGTGGAGAAATAAGGGAAAGAATCACAAGTGGAGAAATAAGGGAAAGTATCACAAGTGGAGAAATAAGGGAAAGAATCACAAGTGGGAAAATAAGGGAAAGTATCACACGTGGGAAAATAAGGGAAAGTATCACAAGTGGGAAAATAAGCGAAAGTATCACAAGTGGGAAAATAAGGGAAAGTATCACAAGTGGGAAAAGAAGGGAAAGTATCACAAGTGGGAAAAGAAGGGAAAGTATCACAAGTGGCAAAAGAAGGGAAAGTATCACAAGTGGGAAAAGAAGGGAAAGTATCACAAGTGGGAAAAGAAGGGAAAGTATCACAAGTGGCAAAAGAAGGGAAAGTATCACACGTGGGAAAATAAGGGCAAGTATCTCAAGTGGGAAAATAAGTGAATGTATCACAAGTGGGAAAATAAGGGAAAGTATCAGAAGTGGGAAAAGAAGGGAAAGTATCACAAGTGGGAAAAAATGGAAAGTATCACAAGTGGCAAAAGACGGGAAAGTATCACAAGTGGGAAAATAAAGGAAATTATCACAAGTGGGACAATAAGGGAAAGTATCACAAGTGGGAAAATAAGGGAAAGTATTACACGTGAGAAAAGAAGCGACCGTGACTCCGTATTAAACCGGAATAAAGATATAACAAAAGCTGAAAGTTACAGATCCATCTGTTGGCTTGGCTGCACACGTAAACTGATAGATTACTGAATTAATGGATGACTCGCCCTTTAGTAGCGGTTGTATGGTTGTGAGTTCCAACTTCTCGTCCAACAGTCTCTTTCTCAGACCACGGTAGAACAGTGGATAAGGAGTCGTCCATCTGTGGCATTGTCAAATGTTGTTGTTGATGGAAAGAACTGATAAATAAATACCGGACTTATGTGGGACCTGGCACATAAATACTGGATTACACCACAACAAGGTATCGGAAAACATGGGTTACAGCAGGACCAATAAATGCTTTCTTGTAAAGAAACACACTGGTACTTTCTTCAATTTATCTACGCCAGAGTAAAGTGCTAGACCACATATGCAATATAATGAAAATAGATCAAGGAGTGCTCCAAGACAGCGAGCTATGACCTATATTGTTCATGATCATCATGAGCCATATAGCGGATCAGTTACCACAGTGGGCCCACAGCTCACTATTCGTTGATTATTGAGATGTGTGAGTTGCTGGGGAAAACATCAAAATGGCAGATTAGAAGATGCAGGAGGTCTACAGAGATTAGAACAGTACACTCGGAAATAGCCCCTGATAATTAATGTATAGAAAACGGCATCTCAGTTTTCTCACTTTCAAATTAAGTAAACAAAATCACACTGAGATTATAAGGACGAAAATTCTCAGACGAACAGAAACCTAGGATATCTAGAACGAAAAACGGGACAGTGCATTGCAAGGAAAAAACTAACTTAAGTCGGCAAAAATATAAACAGGGAATGACAATTATTACGAAATTTGCTGAAATTTCATAACTTACAAAAATCGAATACTAAAATTGTACGTAGGAAATATTAGACTACCTTTGGAATAAGGAACGCTAGCATTTTCCAAATACAACTTTTTTTAAAAATCTGTTTCGATTTTCGAAAAAATAATGGTTACGGTCGGACTGCGTGCGAAGAAGAAGAAGAAACCAGGCAGAATGAAATGTTAAATCAACTCCAAAAAAAGAAATAAGGAAAAGAATAAAACTGTAACACATAAATGGCAGAAAGAATTACAGAGTTCTACAAGAAGCATCAAAATCAAAACGGCTCACATTTCAAAGTAAGGAAAAAAGTCTGGTAAATATGGTCGAGGCAGATTCCGTAGAAACTGCGTTCCATAAATAAGCACATACAAAAAGTACTTGCCTTCTCCATATCACACCTCCCACAGGTAAAGGCTAAGCCCTAAAGCTATAAATCAAATTTAAACCATGGAAGCGAACACTATTCCCAGAGCTGTAGGACAAAATACAAAAATTGCCGAAAAAGAGATGCAACAGTTACAGATGAAATATGGAGTCTTAGAAAATAACCAAAAGACACACCTAACCACAGACTAAATCAACGTATATGGAGATGGATCAAAAATTAGAGTTCTGAAAAATGGAGGAGGATGTGTTTACAGCAAATTAAGCAATGTACAGGAAATCCAATTTCAATGACCACTGCAAAATTTTGAAACAACTTCAGAGCAAAGACTGAGGCACTAAGAACAGCTGCAGTTGCCATCGGAGAAAAAAAAAATGTTCAAGAGACTAGAAAGTTTTACTTACAGATTCTAAGATTCCGTGTCCGTCATATTGACACTCTAAACCCGTAGAAACAACAAATTGGATCGTTTGTAAAAGTTCTTAGTTCTTAGTCTACCTGTACTTCTACAGGGGCAGATGCCCTTAGTCTACCTGTACTTCTACAGGGGCAGATGCCCTTAGTCTACCTGTACTTCTACAGGGGCAGATGCCCTTAGTCTACCTGTACTTCTACAGGGGCAGATGCCCTTAGTCTACCCGTACTTCTACAGGGGCAGATGCCCTTAGTCTACCTGTACTTCTACAGGGGCAGATGCTCCTGTGCAGGTACACGCTCTGGTATGAGCTGAATGTAACCGGGAGGAGGATTTCCTGCTTAGCCGGCTAGGCTCGAGCAACGTGATTCTTCTAATACTCGACTGCGTTTGACAAGCACTGATGGTTAATTGATGTACGAGTCCATCTTAATAAACTCAAAAACTAGAGCAAATTAGACTTACAGCCTGTTAGGCGCCATCTATGCTACTCTTAACAAACCACTAACCATTTTGCCAGTGGTATACCATGTCACACAGTTAGTCGCCTCTTACGATATGCTCTCTGTGAGGCAGTGGTACTATTATGGTCCTTGTCATACACAAAGACCCCTGCAGACCACTGAGTTTGTAATAGGCATTCCTGAATACCAACTGCAGTTGCAACAGGGAAAATCCATTGGATTCCTACGCGCTGTAAGATACATGAAAATTAGACAAAACGACAGATGGACTAGCCGAAGAGTAAAGAAACCACATTCGAGGTAAAGTTAGAGCTACATATGAAACAAATGCAGACAATGATTCAAATTCTCTTCAACGACAAATGGCACAGAAATCATTCATTGTCTGATACAGTAGAAGCTATGTTGGAACGTCGATGACCAGTGGCCTACTTTAGATAGGCCGTCTGACTCACCGGTAAAATCCCTTTGAAACGTCACATTTCAAGGAAGACTAAATAACGGAACTCATATTGTGCCAAGATTTATAATCAATCCATGCTCTACACAGAGAAAATAAAAACACATTCACGGTACAAAACACAAGAAATCACTGCTGAGAGTGATCCTTTCACAGAATCCTGCCCTGAAACCAACTACATACCCATATTTGTTTCCCAAACACGCTTTTATAGTTGAACTGATAGTTGACATAAGCAAGTTTCGTTATTTAGTAAGCCGTGGAATATGACGTTACAATAGGATTTCCTCGTGAGACAGAAGGCCTGTACCTACAGTAAGCTGTGGATGATCCCTGTGTCTAGCGCAGTTTCTTCCTCACTGTTACCCAAGTAAAGCCCACGTTACATCAACACAAAAACCATCTGATGACGTAACCATCACGGGCATCTAACTGTATCAGAAGCATATCGCTTCTTGTCAAGTAAAGATCAAGTGGCAGTATTCAAACGGCGAACAAGCAACTGCAGACTGAAATACCGAATGTAAAGAAATAGGTTAAACAGACAAGTGCCCGCATGGAGAAAAAAAAAGAAATAAACAATAGAACCTATTCTCTAAGTCCGTCTGCTCCGTGAGAGGAACAATGTGAAAACATGACAATCCCAATCAAAGGCTAAACTGTAGGATGACGAGAGAATCTTGACTGCGAAGTTTATGAGAGAAATATGAGGCGTGTTCAAATGAAACCGGACCTAACTGCACCAAGTGAACATACGTACGATGCACATGATAACGTCACTTTTATGTAAACAACACATACCAACCGTCGAATTTGCAAAATTTCATTATTCTCCGACTCATAGCTTCCTCAGCAGACCGTTGAAAACATGGCGGTTGTGATACGGAATCGGCCCAGAGTTGATCAGCGAGCGGTGATTCGGTTTCTAACAACTGTAGTCATCATCACAAAATGCAGGCAGTGTAAGGTGACAAAAGTGTGTCGAAGACAACAGTGAAGAACTGGACAACGATGTTTAAAGAAAGACGAAAGATCTTCCGAGTCCAGGTCAGGGGCAAACTGGTTCGTCAGAAGATGCCATCGCCAAAATGGATGCAGCGATTCGGGTGGCCCGTCACCGAAGCTTACGTTCGTCACACTTTTGTCACCATACACTGTCTGCATTCTGTGACGAATGTGAACTGGTCGACACACTTTTGTCACCATACACTGTCTGCATTCTGTGACGAATGTCAACTGGTCGACACACTTTTGTCACCATACACTGCCTGCATTCTGTGATGAATGTCAACTGGTCAACATACTTTTGTCACCATACACTGTCTGCATTCTGTGACGAATGTCAACTGGTCGACACACTTTTGTCACCATACACTGTCTGCATTCTGTGATGAATGTCAACTGGTCAACATACTTTTGTCACCATACACTGTCTGCATTCTGTGATGAATGTCAACTGGTCGACATCCTTCAGCTGTTAGAAACCGAATCACCACTCGCTGATCAACTCTGGACCGATTCCGTATCTCACCCGGAGGATAATGCAAATTTCCCAAAATTGAAGGTTAGTATGTGCTGTTTACATCAGAAATACGTCCCCGTGTGCATCGCACGAATGTTCACTTGGTGCAGTTACGTCCGGTTTCATTTGAACACGCCTTGTAGATTCGATTATCTGAGAGGACACTACAATTGAGATGACCTGCTTGTTGTTCTTCATTTCGTGTATGTGTTTTTGATGTAGCGTTTGTTTTAGCTTCATTTTCTAGTTGTACTGTACTCTACGTGGATCAATTATTAAGTAACAGAAGTTTTGTTTTAAAGTACATGGAAGCGTATGAACAAAAGCCATACTCCATGTAGGGGCCGTGACGATTGAGCAGTGCAATATAGCATACAAGATGGTCGCCAACTGTTGACTTGCACAGTTGAAGAACAGTGAGGCTATATTAGTTTCTTGTGGTCAGAGGGTGTGACACCTTCTGAATTCCACCGAATAATGAAGGTCCAATATGGAGACAGATGTTGTAGTCAGGGGACAGTATATGTATATGTAGAATGATATCAAAATAGACGACAACATGTCAATTATTAACCGCGGAGTAGAATACCACCATGATTGGCAATTGACACGGTTAAACAGCAGATCAACCAGCTAGTCCGTGGCAACAGACGACTCACTATTCATGAAATAGCCGTAGATTTCCACATGAATAACGGCGCTGAACATCATACGGTCTATGATAACCTCGATTATAAGAAAGTATATAGCAGATCGATGACAAGGCAGCTGACAACTAAGTAATGGAGGTTGTGAAAAATTGGTTACAGGTGACACTAAAACTACTTGTTTTCTTACGGGTATCTACATGCCAGTGTACAGGTGGACCTAGTGTGTTACCAGACACGGGGAATATATCGCAAAAAAATGACACACACAAAACTTGTATTGCTCGTACTCTTATAAAAGTGTTATTCAGAAAATTGTTGTTTCTTAATGACCATCTTGACTTTGACTCTGATAAATGAACTTACGACGTCTTTTCTTATATACAGGTCAACTGTCGCTAGTCTCTGTTTGTGACTCTGTTTGCTATCTGCACGACAGCAGGAAGGCTTACACTTCAGATTTCATTCTTCTAGATGAAGTAGCCTCAGTGGCTTATAGGAACAATTGATACTACTATAGAACAATGTTACCAAACATTTATGTGGGATGGATCAGCAAGGATTTATTCACTGTCGTAGGGGACATGTACCAAATTATAATTCTTTCCAATATTACGTTTGTATACACCATTAGTTAAAAGCATTGTTAGCCAATTAGTCGATTTGTTTACCGTTTAAGGATGGAAAGCAAGACTAACGTCTGGTTAGGCAAAATATACTGATCAGACATGTTAGGGTCAGGCAAAATATACTGATCAGACATGTTAGGGTCAGGCAAAATATACTGATCAGACATGTTAGGGTCAGGCAAAATATACTGATCAGACATGTTAGGGTTAGGCAAAATATACTGATCAAACATGTTAGGGTCAGGCAAAATATACTGATCAGACATGTTAGGGTCAGGCAAAATATACGGATCAGACACGTTAGGGTCAGGCAAAATATACTGATCAGACATGTTAGGGTCAGGCAAAATATACTGATCAGACATGTTAGGGTCAGGCACAAAATACTGATCAGACATGTTAATCAGGGTCAGGCAAAACATAATGGCCAAGACCCTCACTTTGGCTTCCTCGTAGCCCTTCTTGGAAACTGTGGTTTCATGACAGCCTGGCTAACAAGGTGAGGGATCGACGTGATCCCCGTAGTATTGAACGACACGCATATTCAATATTCCCTTATTCCATATGAATATATTACATCTTCTCATTTACCAGATTTTCATATTCCATATTCTCAATATGCCACAACGGCCTGTAATCGGGATCTTTACTCCACTTTTAGACGAGATGGGATGATGTTCCGACTATGCAGAATCTACTGAGTACCTCTTCTTTTTAATTGAGCGTGTACTTTCTGTCCGCCGCACAGCTAAACGGAAATCTAGTGGGAGAATCAACAGGAAATGTTTTTATATCAAACTCGCATCTAAGCATCGAACATGTTTATGAACTACACCCAGTGCATGACCCTGCACGCCATCTCCTGACAGACATCTGATTCAGGTGGTACGTTTCTCTGGTATGCAGTAATGGCATGAATGAGCTGCAAGTGTTTCCAGTTGTTTATCTTTCTTAATTGGTAATCTCCCCTTTGCCCCTTAAGCGTCTTGAAAATGTAAACCGTTACATAAAGCACTTAATGGCCGAAATGTTGGCATAACCGCTCAACTTTCGAGCTTCAGATACTCGATATAGGCCCTTGTCTTTTGCAGCAAAGAACTGGGTGTGATCCACTGTCTTGTCACGCGCCAGTTTACCCAACTGCAAATATGTACCTCTCTTACAGTTTCACAAAACAGTAAAAGGTGAACTTAATACCCCATTTCGGAAAACGTTGACACCTAATGCAATGCTGTCTCTAAATACGAAGGTAAATCTATAAGTAATTCGCCAACGGATATGAGATAGTTCAAACATGTAGTTGGTAGTTTCTAAATGTGTCAGTAGATGGAAGCAACATCCAGCTTTGTGATTATTGCAGGAAGCATTCGAGGAAGCTAAGTGTCGCATGCACGTTCGCAGGAATATCTACAAGATGGCGCCCGTGCTCATAGTGTCCAATCAAAGAATGCACTTTTGTTGTGGTTTCTTTTGTGTTGGCAAAATGACTTTCTGCAAAGGATGTTTATTCGGAAATGCTTCCTGTTTCGGTGAGACGTGTTTGACGCGTAAAGTAGTGCAAAATTGGGTTTATTGGATTTCTCAAGGTCGCCCATAATTTTCTGCTGACTGGTCGTCCTGTTCAAATTGCAGCCGAAGGATTTGTGCCGCGGTTGTGGGAGTTGAATCTAGCTCACAGATGCGTAACGATAGACAATTTTACAGCTGCAATAGACTATTCGCGTCGTTTAGCTTACAGCATAATGCATGATCGATTTAATTTTCGGAAACTGTACTAACGGCGGGTTCCTAGACAACTTAATGACCACCACAAAATAAACCGTATAGGCATGTCTTTGAACTGATAAAGCAATGAGATAAGTGTATCGATGTTCGTGGATATTATATTGAGAAATAGGGGACACTGTAAGTGCAATATCAAGTTCGTATTTCTTTTTTTGTTTTGTTTACTCATTTAAGACCTATTGATTGAATTACCCTATCAGTTAGTTAGTTAGTCAGTTAGTCAGTTAGTTAGTCAGTTAGTTTGTTAGTTGCCTGTCGCAAATGAAAATGGCGATATCATCAGACGGTTTTGTCTTAACGATGTAACTTGCGCTGTATTTTGATTATAGTAACGAAGCAGCCTGACTCTCTGGTCCCGAGCTACCTAGAGCCAGTGGCAAGACATAAGTCGAGACGACTGGAGATAAAACAGGATGTGGATTTTTTTCAGGGTTTACTCACGAAGCCTTTCCCGTAAACAGGTACCCTGCACAGCAGCAGGGGGTGTGACATACAATATGTTGAAAATGTAGAATGACGAGTACTAAATCTCTTTCTTCATAACAAATGGCACAGGAAACTGTTCGTACCAAATAATGTTTTAAATTTTTACAAAGTGTTGTCACATAGTCGATTTCGAAGCCACCCACTTAGTGGCAGAGGCATTATGGTTAATCCGGCTTTTCTGAAACCCACAGGAGGCAGAAGAGTTAATGCAGTCAAATTGTGATGATGTGCGTGAACCAAATATACAAGTCATAAACACGTCATCAAGGGTAAAGACAGCTTAATAACTGGTCAATCTTTGCTCGCAATCAATTTGAGCCACCTTGACTATGAAATGTCACACGGTATGAGGAGGACAGGTCTCACAAAGAAGGTAAAAAGCTTTACTGCAGACAAATCCACACAATCATTATGTTTATATCAAATGTCACAGGAAAATAATAACAAACACATTAATCCGGCTTGCCTCTAGATGACTGACGAAATACACAGCAGCTGGTAATAACACGCTTCCAGCCTTCCTACACACCAGCAGCATGTGTATGTAAACTTTGAATCAATATGGCATACAAACCATTTAACACACCGGTAGGCTGGCAACGCCCCGAGAGGGAAGGACGAGCGCAAGAGTTCTAGAACTGCTCTAGGGTATCCTCGGCGAAAGAAGAGACCCCGCGCTCTGCCGGCAACAAGATGGTAAGATTCCATAGAGAGCAACAACAGCATACGCGACCCTAACCAACCTATATCGAATAAACTGCTCATCCACTGGTCAACCTGTACCCCCGAAAGTTAAGAGTGCAAATATAGATGGGACCAGCACAAGGCTAGCCCCCACAGGGACGATGAGGCTAACGTCTGGGCAGGCAAAACACGCTGATCGAACAATGTAAGCCAGGGTCAGGAGAAATATACTGGCCAAAATCCTCACCTGACGGGACGTTGAGGCTAACGTCTGGGCAGGCAAAACACGCTGATCGAACAATGTAAGCCAGGATCAGGAGAAATATACTGGCCAAAACCCTCACCTGACGGGACGTTGAGGCTAACGTCTGGGCAGGCAAAACACGCTGATCGAACAATGTAAGCCAGGGTCAGGAGAAATATACTGGCCAAAACCCTCACCTGACGGGACGTTGAGGCTAACGTCTGGGCAGGCAAAACACGCTGATCGAACAATGTAAGCCAGGATCAGGAGAAATATACTGGCCAAAACCCTCACCTGACGGGACGTTGAGGCTAACGTCTGGGCAGGCAAAACACGCTGATCGAACAATGTAAGCCAGGGTCAGGAGAAATATACTGGCCAAGACCCTCACCTGACGGGACGATGATGCTAACGTCTGGGCAGACAAAACACGCTGATCGAACAATGTAAGCCAGGGTCAGGAGAAATATACTGGCCAAGACCCTCACCTGACGGGACGATGAGGCTAACGTCTGGGCAGACAAAACACGCTGATCAAACAATGTAAGCCAGGGTCAGGAGAAATATACTGGCCAAGACCCTCACCTGACGGGACGATGAGGCTACCGTCTGGGCAGGCAAAACACACTGATCGAACAATGTAAGCCAGGGTCAGGAGAAATATACTGACCAAGACCCTCACCTGACGGGACGATAGAGCTAACATCTGGGCAGGCAAAACACGCTGATCAAACAATGTAAGCCAGGGTCAGGAGAAATATACTGGCCCAGACCCTCACCTGACCTCCTCGTTGGTCGTTCTTAAAACGGGTTTTTGTCGAGGACAGTCTGGCTACCAAGAGAAGTTTCTATGTGATCCCCGTAGTAGTGAGCGACACGAAGATCAAGCCAAGCATTGGATAACCGTCTGCAGGACCCCGGTCCACTTCATCAGCCCGCTCGGGATGTCCAGAAACCTTCTACAATCTGCCACAAGTTCCGTCCTTTTCAGGGTACTCAAAAGGGTTGCCATGCCAGTGTGGGCTTTAGCAACCAGCCAAGCCAACCATCTTGTAAAAGACCAGGTTGAGTAAGACTACGATTAAGATTAAGAATATGGCCTATTCTGGTAATAACAAATTGTAAGGTTACTTTCTGACTCACGCATGTACATTAATCATTCTACATCTTGTTCATCCTTGTCGATGATCTAGTTTGTGGTGATCACGTGACAAATGTTCGTTAAATAGTATCAAGGGTTTGATGTGTCAGTACACTAAACAAAATATGGACAGCCAGAGATATCAAGATTCACGCTAAATTAGAATATTCTAGTTTCAAGTCGGTGTTGCTGTATGGAGCGGAGACATGGGGAACGGTTAAGGTCATACAACAAAGATTCCAGTCCGTCGTTAAGAGATGTCTACGAAGGATAAAGAGCATAAAGTGGTAGGACATGGTTATGAATGAAGACTACCCATTGGAACAACACATTAAGCAAAGAAAATGGGGCTGATAGGACATACCTTACGTAAGGCGCGGTTTAACGAAGCCAGACAGGATGTTACATGGAATCCTCAGGGAAAATGAAAGAGAGGTAGACCCAAAAATACGCGGAGAAGAGAATTTGAGTAGGAGCTAACATTAAATATTGATACCTGGAGAGAGGTAGATATAGCGGCTCAGGATCGTGTACGCTGGCGAGATGTTGTCGGTGGCCTATGAGAGAGCAGCCCAGGACCGTGTATGCTGGCGAGATGTTGTCAGTGGCATATTAGAGAGCAGCCCAGGACCGTGTACGCTGGCGAGATGTTGTCGGTGGCCTATGAGAGAGCAGCTCAGGACCGTGTACGCTGGCGAGATGTTGTCGGTGGCATATGAGAGAGCAGCTCAGGACCGTTTACGCTGGCGAGATGTTGTCGATGGCATATGAGAGAGCAGCCCAGGACCGTGTACGCTGGCGAGATGTTGTCGGCGGCATATGAGAGAGCAGCTCAGGACCGTGTACGCTGGCGAGATGTTGTCGGTGGCATATGAGAGAGCAGCCCAGGACCGTGTACCCTGGCGAGATGTTGTCGGTGGCATATGAGAGAGCAGCTCAGGACCGTGTACGCTGGCGAGATGTTGTCGGTGGCATAAGAGAAAGCAGCTCAGGACCGTGTACGCTGGCGAAATGTTGTCGGTGGCATTTGAGAGAGCAGCTCAGGACCGTGTACGCTGGCGAGATGTTGTCGGTGGCATATGAGAGAGCAGCCCAGGATTGTATGCTGGCGAGATGTTGTCAGTGGCATATGAGAGAGCAGCCCAGGACCGTGTACGATGGCGAGATGTTGTCGGTGGCATATGAGAGAGCAGCTCAGGACCGTGTACGCTGGCGAGATGTTGTCGGTGGCATATGAGAGAGCAGCTCAGGACCGTGTACGCTGGCGAGATGTTGTCGGTGGCCTATGAGAGAGCAGCTCAGGACCGTGTACGCTGGCGAGATGTTGTCGGTGGCATATGAGAGAGCAGCTCAGGACCGTGTACGCTGGCGAGATGTTGTCGGTGGCCTATGAGTGAGCAGCTCAGGACCGTGTACGCTGGCGAGATGTTGTCGGTGGTATATGAGAGAGCAGCTCAGGACCGTGTACGCTGGCGAGATGTTGTCAGTGGCATATGAGAGAGCAGCTCAAGACCGTGTACGCTGGCGAGATGTTGTCGGTGGCATATGAGAGAGCAGCCCAAGACCGTGTATGCTGGCGAGATGTTGTCAGTGGCATATTAGAGAGCAGCCCAGGACTGTGTACGCTGGCGAGATGTTGTCGGTGGCATATGAGAGAGCAGCTCAGGACCGTGTACGCTGGCGAGACGTTGTCGGTGGCATATGAGAGAGCAGCCCAGGACCGTGTACGCTGGCGAGATGTTGTCGGTGGCATATGAGAGAGCAGCTCAGGACCGTGTACGCTGGCGAGATGTTGTCGGTGGCATATGAGAGAGCAGCTCAGGACCGTGTACGCTGGCGAGATGTTGTCGGTGGCCTATGAGAGAGCAGCTCAGGACCGTGTACGCTGGCGAGATGTTGTCGGTGGCCTATGAGAGAGCAGCTCAGGACCGTGTACGCTGGCGAGATATTGTCGGTGGCCTATGAGAGAGCAGCTCAGGACCGTGTACGCTGGCGAGATGTTGTCGGTGGCATATGAGAGAGCAGCTCAGGACCGTGTACGATGGCGAGATGTTGTCGGTCGCCTATGAGTGAGCAGCTCAGGACCGTGTACGCTGGCGAGATGTTGTCGGTGGCATATGAGAGAGCAGCTCAGGACCGTGTACGCTGGCGAGATGTTGTCGGCGGCATATGAGAGAGCAGCTCAGGACCGTGTACGCTGGCGAGATGTTGTCGGTGGCATATGAGAGAGCAGCTGAGGACCGTGTACGCTGGCGAGATGTTGTCGGTGGCATAAGAGAAAGCAGCTCAGGACCGTGTACGCTGGCGAGATGTTGTCGGTGGCATATGAGAGAGCAGCTCAGGACCGTGTACGCTGGCGAGATGTTGTCGGTGGCATATGAGAGAGCAGCTCAGGACCGTGTACGCTGGCGAGATGTTGTCGGTGGCATATGAGAGAGCAGCTCAGGACCGTGTACGCTGGCGAGATGTTGTCGGTGGCATATGAGAGAGCAGCCTAGGATTGTATGCTGGCGAGATGTTGTCAGTGGCATATTAGAGAGCAGCCCAGGACCGTGTACGCTGGCGAGATGTTGTCGGTGGCATATGAGAGAGCAGCGCAGGACCGTGTACGCTGGCGAGATGTTGTCGGTGGCATATGAGAGAGCAGCCCAGGATTGTGTACGCTGGCGAGATGTTGTCAGTGGCATATGAGAGAGCAGCCCAGGACCGTGTACGCTGGCGAGATGTTGTCGGTGGCATATGAGAGAGCAGCTCAGGACCGTGTACGCTGGCGAGATGTTGTCGATGGCATATGAGAGAGCAGCTCTGGACCGTGTACGCTGGCGAGATGTTGTCGATGGCATATGAGAGAGCAGCCCAGGACCGTGTACGCTGGCGAGATGTTGTCGGCGGCATATGAGAGAGCAGCGCAGGACCGTGTACGCTGGCGAGATGTTTTCGGTGGCATATGAGAGAGCAGCCCAGGATTGTGTACGCTGGCGAGATGTTGTCAGTGGCATATGAGAGAGCAGCCCAGGACCGTGTACGCTGGCGAGATGTTGTCGGTGGCATATGAGAGAGCAGCTCAGGACCGTGTACGCTGGCGAGATGTTGTCGGTGGCATATGAGAGAGCAGCTCAGGACCGTGTACGCTGGCGAGATGTTGTCGGTGGCATATGTGCCGAGAGGAGCGACGGGTTTTGATTGATTGATGTGTCAATAGTTCTCAAGCACCTGCACACAAGGAACTAGGCGCTGTTCGAGACTCATTCGAACACTTGGCCCAATGCTGCAGAAGAAGCAGAATCCAGTGGATACTAACCCACTGCAACCTCACAGGCAACGAAAAAAGATATTGATTATGTAAGGAGGGAGAAATACAAGTACTGCAAGAAATTGCCAGACTGACTACATGCTTCGAGATAAAAGTAATTAATCACGCGAAGGTCAAAATGTAAAAGAGACTACCCTGGCCATATAGCAAATGACGCCTACCTATCATTCTTCAAGATGCATGCAGGACGCAACAGAATGAAATGTCATATGTCATTTGCATAACAAATTCACAATTGTTAGTATACCGCTTTGTACTTATGACACAGCCCCGTGACAGGGGAACACCTTTTGCAGTTCTGCCTATCATTCATAAATGAAAACAGTAAAACTGTGACAAACTGTATGGCAGTATGTAGAACCTCGAGCTGACTGCTGACTTTGATAGTCATTGGTGTCGATGTCTGGAGACGGATACAGAAGCTAGATGAAACCTACACTGTCAGATGACATAAATGCCTTGTCATAGATGTTCCAATAATGGGACGCAACTGTATCAAATTCCCCGTTTGTCTACTAAGACAATAACCAATGGGAAAGTAGAACTCGAGTTTAACCACAGGGAAAGTAGAACTCGAGTTTAACCAATAGGAAAGTAGTACTCGAGTTTTACCAATGGGAAAGTAGAACTCGAGTTTAACCAATAGGAAAGTAGAACTCGAGTTTTACCAATGGGAAAGTAGAACTCGAGTTTAACCAATGGGAAAGTAGAACTCGAGTTTTACCACCGGGAAAGTAGAACTCGAGTTTAACCAATGGGAAAGTAGAACTCCAGTTTTACCACAGGGAAAGTAGAACTCGAGTTTAACCAATGGGAAAGTAGAACTCGAGTTTTACCACAGGGAAAGTAGAACTCGAGTTTTACCAATGGGAAAGTAGAACTCGAGTTTAACCAATGGGAAAGTAGAACTCGAGTTTTACCACAGGGAAAGTAGAACTCGAGTTTAACCAATGGGAAAGTAGAACTCGAGTTTTACCACAAGGAAAGTAGAACTCGAGTTTAACCAATGGGAAAGTAGAACTCAAGTTTTACCAATGGGAAATCTCTATCAGCAAAGTTTAAGGATCAATCTTCTAAGCTTAGTCAAATCAAACATTTTAAATGTCACTTCCTGTGGATGAACTATTCAATTTAAGAACCATTTACGCTTTCTCTGAGAAGAATGACATCAGTTAAGAAATTAATTATTCAACCTATGAACTCAATTAGCATGTTTTTGGTCAAAATGAATTATATGGATCCTGAATAAAGATTGTCATCGTCTAAATCTGGCAGTCAGTAGGTGAATCAACAAGGCACAGATTGTAGAGGTTTCATACCACATTAGAGGCTAGCAGAGTAAGGCGAATGAGAGGATGGAGCAGAGGAGTGTGGGCAAATATGAAATTACAAGAACCAATAGTATCCCTACTTTTCGTCATTTACTGAGAGACACTCAGTACCTATAGGTGTGTCCAGAGTGCAGTGAGTCTATTATTTATAACAAAGAGAACGGAGGAGAAACTAAGAGCTAACAATGTTCTGAGACACTGTTTGGGATCAAGATACTGAGTAGCGCATGAGCTGAAGTGGTCAGCGAGTCATAGCTAAATGCTAGTGTCAGGACCAGCGAACCAGAGCTGCCAAGACCTTTCTACACCTCCACGCGGTAATCCTGGATAACAGGCTGCAGCAGGGCAGATTGGCTAAGGAGAAGGAATCGAAGAGGGAATGCTAACCAGGTACTCAAAAAATGCTTGCTGAAGTCGGATGTGTTGGGCCGAAAGGTGCAAATATCGCAGTCAAGCTGTAAACTACGACATAATGCATTCTGTTCTCTTAACTACATTCTGCTACTTAAGCCCTTTGAGTGTTTGGTAGTGGGATATTGAGAACGAACGAAGGCAAGCCAAGACACTACGGGTTTGAATATAACATGTAAAGGTGTGTCCTTACCAGACATAGCTGATAGAGGTGAAAGGTTGAAGGTTTCATGTGGACGAGGTATCAGCTTACGATCCCTTTTCTCGTTGCCTGGCCTTCCCTAACTGTACCGCCAGGTAGGTAGTTCGCTTAGGCAACAAAGGCCTATCCTGTCAGAGGTCCATGAATACGAGTCCCAAGCAGCATGCCCTGGCGATGTCTTTTTTCGATTTGACATAGCCAAGAGTTGTGTGGACTGTTGCATGACGGGACCACGATGAAGAGGGTTGTATCCCGTCATTGATAAATATAACCTGCTTTAAGAGCTGGTGGAAGGGAATGCCCTCGGCAATGAAGGTCGCATGTCAAAATAGGGCTAAACGGCGACGGTTTAGCGTTGTGTTCGTATTTTTCAAAGTGTCTTGACATCATTATATCGAATGATCTTTGTCACTCGTTAAGAACAGGGTGGCACAAATACAGTTATCCTCCTTGCAGAAAGCTTAGGTCGAAGAATGTATGGGTTTACTTAGATATGATTTCTGTGACACGTTGTATTGCAAAATGAGGTTGTTTACTTCATGCAGAAACCAACGCAAAATTTTTTATATTACCATTTAGAAAGTTAAAAATTGAGCGATATATCAGGCATGGGAAACACGGAAGCTAAGTCTAGAGTCTGGACCAGGTACAACACAGCACCAACACTCCATCTCACGTCTACGTCATCCCCCTGAAAACAGGCTAAGCAGCAACCTGGGTAACGAAGTGGGGATCGACACAGTGATCCCTATAGTGACGACCTGCTATGAAGCCTTGCAATGCACTACAAAGAGAGGTATCCGGACCCACATTCGTCGATATGCCCTATTATTTCATCAAAATCACTAAAACGAGCTACCACATAAAATGTGAAACCCGTACGAGTAGCTTCACCAAAAAAAAACAACAACACACAAATACTAAAGAAACGTAACAACAATATTATCTTGACAACAATTTTCTGAGGATAAGTGTTCGTGGCTGTCAATAAAGTGCGAAAAGTTTATTTTAAATATTCAAACACATATCAATTTAAAAGTCAATCCAACAACTTTTGATGGAAGATAATTTGTTTTAATAACAGTAAAGGCAAACCTATATATTTATACATATTATATTTAAATGAAGAAGGTGGAATGGCGCCGGCTTGCAAAATGGGACAGTATCTCCTTGTCAGTCACTGCTGAGTCTCTTTTGTCTAAACTGGCACCGGAAGAAGCTTTTCTTGATCTGCTCCACTTCCTGTGAGAGCCACGCCCACCTCTAATCCCAGCTCGAGCTCGTTCTCCTATTGGAGGAAACTGGATTGGTTCAAAAACGTCATCAGTGTCTCCACCCTCGCTTTCAGACACGCCCACAGAACTCCGCCCACCGTCACTTTCCGGAGCCTTTTCTTCATCTGGAGTAAGCTCTATATACTGGTTCTGCTCCTGAGACGATTCCGAAATAGCCCGCGGTGTTGCTCTTGATGTTGGCCTTAAGTACCCGCTGGAGACTTGCAGTTCACAGCTTCGACAATTCGATCCCCGTTCCGAGTCTGCAGCCAATCGAATCGCCAGCTTTCTGGCTCTGCTGTCCAGCTGGTGGGTGTGCCACAAGTATGCTAACACGAAGAACACAAGAATAGACACTGCGGCAATTGAACTGGCAATGACCAGGGCTGTTGGTGAATCGCGAGGGACGTCACTCCCATCCGACACAGTTCTATGCATAACGGCTTTGCTTCCCTTTGTAGATACTGCCCCTGGAAAACGAGTGATATTTGATGGAGAAATCTGATGGATGAGATATGTCATGTTATCAGCCATATCAGTAAGGTTGATGCCCAAACGCTCTGGACTGTCTGTGGAATCGTATGACCCGCCTTGTATCGGAATGAAGGTTATAATCAATGTCACGAAGGAACACGTGAAGTGAACGTTGATAAAGCATAGAAGGTTATGGGGAATACGCTGCCACCTCACTACAGCGTCCGTTGCCGAATACATGTCATCTGTTAGATGTCTCCGGGGTAACATGACGAGTCTTACCCAGCAAAAACCTAATCCTAAAGATCAGATATCACAAATTGGTACACTTACCGTACACCCAACACGTCGTTATCGGCTACAAGACAACGCCATTGGCTTTAATTGTCCAAAATGAATAACCAATTTTCCTTCTTCCTTTGATTAACTCTAAAGAATCGAGTTGGTCACTGCTTTATTTCCCTCATCATATTATATGGGAAGGTGTATATCCAAACATAACAAAGAACTTTAGCTGTTGCATATTTGATAACCGCAAACTTGTATTTCTGGTTACCTAATCGATTAAGAACATGGATAACAGAATCGATATGAAGGTTCGTGCAAATTGCGACACAGCTGTTGAGTAAACAACAATAAAGTTACAAGTTAATCAGGATATCACTTTTAGCGTAACGATTTTCTCTTCTTTCCATCCCTGAGAAAACGATATCCTGTATTATAAAGGGGTTACTGTTTCTGAAACCGTTCTTTCAAACATAATGCTATCTCAACAATCTGCAGGCTCTTGGCTTACGTGAAATGCATGGTGTGTAAATTTGTTACTTAGAGAGTGTTTTCCCCTACATGGTAGTCTAGTTTGAATATTAAAACTGGAATCAAATTGTCTTCCAAATAATCCTTCTTATGTCGTCATCAATGTTTGTGTACAAATTAAATATCGTCATGGAGGCATATTAGGAAGTATCACGTTTCATAAAAGATATCGGAATTGTTCGACACAGGATGACACGCGTTATCGTGTTTTAGAATTCGTTGATATTCTCAATACCTGAATATGTTGCAAAGTAACTTGATAACCAATATCAGAATGTATTCCAAACCCTATATAACACATGTCACTTTGTTTATGACATCCGATTGTATTTCTCTACCAGTAACTTGTTATGCGAGAACTCATTTAGAATGGTCTTTAAATATATCGCAGGTATTTACTTTTTGAAAATGTCACCAGTTATGCCACAAGGATATGTTAAAGAAAAACAGGGTTCTGACACGTAATCAAAATATTCTTGTCAAGAAGATTGCGAACAGAAACTTGTTTATGAAACCCAGACAGAATATATCTCTACCAAGAGATTGCGTACAGAAACTTGTTTGTGAAACCCAGACAGAATATATCTCTATCAAGAGATTGCGTATAGAGAAACCTGTTTGTGAAACCCAGACAGAATATATCTCTATCAAGAGATTGCGTATAGAGAAACCTGTTTGTGAAACCCAGACAAAATATATCTCTATCAAGAGATTGCGTATAGAAACCTGTTTGTGAAACCCAGACAGAATATATCTCTATCAAGAGATTGCGTATAGAGAAACCTGTTTGTGAAACCCAGACAAAATATATCTCTACCACGATATTGCGTATAGAAACCTGTTTGTGAAATCCAGACAGAATATATTTTTACCAAGAAGCTGCGTTTACAGAAACATTTTTATGAACCTCATTCAGAATGTATGTATAGCAAGAAGTTGCATATACAAACCTATCAATGAAACACATTGAGAATATATTTCTGCCAAGATATACTAGAAAGCTACTTGAATGTAAAACCCAATTAGAATATACATCTATATGTAAATATAATTGACATTTATAACAAAGCCAGCATTTTTTTTTCACAGAAGCATTACAAAGAGTAAGTTGTTGAAGAAATATTATTAAAATTACTTTATGACGCTGTTAGAAAATTGTATATTTGCGATCGAACCATTTTTGTTCACGAAGATAACCTGTTGTTCAGCTCACTCAAAAGTTGACCACCTAAAATCACTTGTTATGTAAGAGACCAATCAGATTTCCCAACAGAAATAGTGCACGCGGTAAGGTGTTTACTAAGCCAATCGGAATCTGTGTATAAAGATAGCGTCCACGGTAACTGGTTGAAAATCCAATTACAATATTTCTCCAGAAATATTTCTCAAGAAATATTGCACACGGTAACTTGTTGAAAAACCAATCAGGATGGATGTACAGAGATAGTAGTCATCGGATTTTGCTGAGGACCAAATTAGAATCTTTCTCCAGAGATGATGTACACGTTAACTTGGTAGAAAATGTCATCACATTTTTCATCAGAGATTCCGCACACAGCAATTCATGGGAAAACCAACTCACCAGAGTTTTTTCCAGCAAAGTATCGTACATGGCACATTGGTGATAAACTATTTACCTTCTGTTACAGATAGCATACAAATGTAAGGCGATGTATGTGAATAAGCTGGATTTTCCCTAAGGTTCAATCTCTTTTTCATAAATGACAAGCGAGCGTAAACAAATTCGACAATGCAGAAAGTGACATTCAAGAATCGTATACCCTCATCTCACGTGCATCTCGTCTGTGACTCATTCACGTTAGCGCCTTGGGTATTTGACTCGAGTCATTACCCCTTACGTCACACTTCATCATGGATGTGTGTACTCTTAGTTGTACGTCACACACAATTTATCAAAGAACTAGTACTCCTAATGCTGACACCCTCCCACCTCAAGAGAGAGTTGCATGCCCCTGACTTTGAATATTATTGAACTAAACCAGGTCCGAACTACACAATGCGTTGTTGTTGTTGTTGTTGTTGTTGTTATTTGTTGTCGGTTTACCATGCTTATAGCGAGTGCACGTCACTTTCACTCAGTCTGTTTGGTTTTTTCAGGACGTCCTGTCACTGTTTTGCAGCTCTGCAAATAATACATAAAAATATGATAACAATAATAATAACATTAGAATAACAACACTAATACTAACGTTTACAATATTATAAGTTCAAATACAATTACATAACGCTTGTTCGGTTAGCATACATTAGCCATTGTTAAGTTTCAATTTCAATTATTAATTAAGACAACATGTGAATATTTACACAATTGTATCACATATTCTACAAAACTAGTCACAAATCAACAAAACAGTATTACACACAAACACGCACATACACACAAACACAGTCAAATAGACGTGTATATATACGAGAGTAAGTCACTAATTAGGTCACACAAACTTGTTTATTAAACTTCAAAATATGACACGAACTTCAAAGGCATTTATAATTGCCCTTGCATTATCCCTGATTTCTAAAAATCATTTCCACCAACATTTATATAATTATTCCATCGGATTATCAGTGCAAAAACAGGCTTATTCAGTTCATTTTATCTTCGTCATTCAGTTGTCTGCGTACCCACCGAGAGCACACTGTCCGGAAATTAAATTGATCACGCATTATGCTGCATGTTAAACCATGTGAACACCCTATGGCAGTTGGTTCACTGTTAACGTTACTCCCAAATCAACTCTAATCGTTTCTCCTACCTGCCGCACAAATGTTTATGTTGCAAACTGAACATAACGACCAGGTCGAACTTCATTAGAAATTTCTAGAGCTTTCTTGAGAAAATGTATCTGCGAGGTATGCACCATTTTACATGTTGAAGACAACAGTGAAGAACTGGACAACGATGTTTAAAGAAGGGCGTGAGTTAACGAAAGATCTTCCGAGACCAGGTCAGGTGTATATTGTTGCGCCGTAAGATGCCATCGCCAGAATTGATGCACCAATTCAGGTGGGGCGTCGCCGGAGCTTATGTTCGTCACACTTTTGTTTCCATACACTGCCTGCATTCCGCGATGAATGTCAACTGATCGACATCCTTCAGCTGTTAGAAACCGAATCACCGCTCGCTGATCAACTCTGGGCGGATTCCGTATCACACCCGCCATTATTTCAATGGTCTGTTGAGGAAACACGGAGGATAATACACTTTTGCAAACTTGACGGTTGGTATGTGTTGTTTACATTAGAAGTGACGTCCTCATGCACATCGTACGTATGTTCACTTGGTGCAGTTAGGTCCGGTTTAATTTAAACACGCCTCGTATATATAAAACTTGGAAGAGGTCGAGATATACTGCTATTTTGGACGCGTTCTCAACATGGGCAATAATTTAGAGCCTTAACTAACAAGTAGTAGACGCACGAGCTTTGCGGTCTTCTCGTGCATCAGATGGTCCTGGAAGGTTGTCAGGATCAGATCCTACGCACTTCTATCTTAAACTCAACAGTACTCTCAGCAGTGTCATGTGCTACTGAAACATGGACACTTGCAAAAGGGATGGAGAACAAACTGTGAGTGACCCAACCCTCTTTTGGGAGACGTATTGTCGACTAAACTCTCCGCAATTAGAACACGTCTGCCCTCCATAGTTCCGAACTTATTTCAATTATCATAGACGAGCATAGAAATCGTCCAGGAAAACAAGGCATGACATCGATGGTTAGTGGGATCTAGAGGCTGAGCAAAGCATCAGCTGCAGCGGTCAGAGACCCATAGCTGCTAACGTCAGGGCCAGCGAACCAGAGCTGCCAAGACCCGTCTAAGCCTCCATGCGGTGATCCTGGATAACAGGCTGCAACAGCGCAGACCAGCTAATGAGAAAGGATCGAAGAGAGAAGGCTAACCCGGTACTTAAAACGGCCTGATGAAGTCGAATGTGTCGGACCGAAAGGGGCAAATATATATAGTCAAGCTGTAAACTACGAAACAACTCATTTCATTTTCCGAACAACGTTCTGCTGCTTTTCAGAGTTAGGACGAAGGAGATTGAGAACGAACGAAGAAGAATCATCAATGGGCAGTCCAGGCACCAAGACAAGACGAAATGAGGAACTTTGGACCATGCCGACAGCAGTCTGGTTCCCTTGAGGGGCAAAACCACCGCAGGGCACACCCCCAATGCGTTGATCACACTCCCTAGCACTCCACTACAACATTTACTATACGGTTAAAGAGAACCTTTCTACCCACTAGACCTTCAAAGCCAATGCCGCTGAAGCCGTTGGCGTCACCCCCAGCGAAACAACCCTGATGCAACAAGTAATCAAGTACGTTTTTCTTCGTGTTTCCAGTAATTTAAGGGATCCAATGGGAATCACATCTCAGCACAAGACGTTACCTACGTCTGCCAGTTTTCTGTTTCGTTCATGTGTTGCCTGTCTATTTCTGAACGCTATCTATCCAGCGCATCCTCGGGCGAAAATTCTTTATTTGTCCAGTAACAGTGCCTCTAAGTATCACATTTGACAGTCCATTCGATCATGCCACATGACCGTGTTTTTGGAGTTTACGGTTTTTGAAGCAATGGCAGGATGTTTCAATGTGCTCCGATAAACTATTGGATGGGACCACTTGTGTGGGCTGACATTTACCTAGTGATCACAGTCAGTATGTCATTTCAAGGATCTGTCTAAAGTATTGTATCACCATGGCCTAGCTCTTAGACTCAAACTAAGAGTTAAATGTCGGTGTTTTAAAAGCATATATGTATTAATGATGATGATATAATCCCTTTAGCTGTGAGCGGGCAGCCCTTAACGGCCCAATCCCTCCCAGACAAAAGCACACGTCCTTCTCAATTGTTGTAGTGATGTATCGAGTGTGTTGTGTATGGTGGGGTGTGGTGGTAGCAGCAGGTTCCGCAGATCGGCCAGGCCTGGGCACAAAGTCAAGAGGTGCTCGACTGACTCCTCGTGGTCGTGGCTGAATCTGTAGTTTGGTTCACGTAGTGGGTCTAATCTATTCAGATGTTTGTCGAGAAGAGCATGGCCTGTTATCAGCTTGAAGATCAAACTCTAGTCTCTTAGTTTCAGTTTCTTAGCTGGGGATCTGGTTTTCTTTGTTGTTTAAAATATATTCGGCCTGTCCGGGATGTGGCTCACTGATCTGGCCATTCCTGTCTATAGTTGTTTTAGATGTATTGATAAATGATTAATGTTTTGATTAATTTTATCTTAGTTTTGCGATCAAAGAGCAGTGCATGAGCTGCAGCGGCCAGCGTCCAAAAGCTTTCTGCTAGCGTCTGTGCTAGCGATCTAAAGCTGACTGCTAGCGTTTATGCTAGCGATCCATAGCTGACCGCTTACGACTGTGCTTGCGACCCAAAGCTGACTGCTAACGTCTGTGCTAACGACCCAAAGCTGACTGCTAGCGTCTGTGCTAGCGACCCAAAGCTGACTGCTAGCGACCCAAAGCTGACTGTTAAAGTCTGTGTTAACGACCCAAAGCTGACTGCTAACGTCTGTGCTAGCGACCCAAAGCTGACTGCTAGTGACCCAAAGCTGACTGTTAAAGTCTGTGCTAGCAACCCAGATCTGCCATAATGCCTTTCATAACCTACACGTGTTAATACTTGATAATAGACTGCTATAGGGTAGAGCCAGATTAGCTAAGGAGAAGAGATCGAGAACGGAAGACTAACTCGTTACCCAAAAATGTCAGCTGAATTCGGATATGTCGGACCGAAAAGCGTAAATATCGCAGTCAAGCTGTAAACTACGACATATCGCATTGGGTGTACTGGATAACATCCTGCTACTTGCAAAACGATCCTCGAGACTTGGTAGCAGGAGTTAGAGAACGAACAAAGAAGAATAAGATTTTGGTATGTTCTTATCAATCACATAACATTATTTTCAGCGTCAATTGTGCAGTTATACCTAATGCGAAAAAGTCAATAACATTTTATATGCATCCTAACTCTTTGCGGTAATGTACCAGAGCAGATCTTGAACTATTGACAAACTATCCCACCCCGGCATAGGCGGGCGCCGCCTGGACGCGTGTAATCAGCAAGATGCTGTGCGCCGTGTCCATCTGTTTTCAGGCGTGCGTACCACGTGACCAAGGCAAAGGCCGCCGTCCATCGTAGACAATGATGGCATAATTAATTTTGCTAGCGCTATTTTTAATAAGGATTAACCTCGCTACTTTTTATCCTGACTCTCTCGTCTCGTGCCGCCAGCCTCCAGTGGCAAGTCAAGGAGAAGACGACTAGGGGGCGACTACGAGATGAAGGGGACTCCGCATCAAGCACCCGTGAAAAAGACGGCGGAGTCCGGAGTTGAACCCACACCACCCGATCACAAGGCAGACGGCTTAACCACTTCGCCACGGAATCCCACATGACCAACCCAGCGGTATTTGCGCGATAATGCTGTTTTTACGACGTCCCGAAATAGAGTTTAATATTGAATTTCCTCATATCAGATCTGATCCCTTATCGATATATTTAGTACAAGCCGTCCATAAAACCTCTTTTTTATGTAACTCGAAACATTTCAGCGTCTGCTTTGAACAATTGCAACACTTCACAGCAGTAACTCACAGCAGGAATGTCCAAATAATTATAAGGTTTGTGCTCATGGTCTGGTGTCTGTTATCTGCTATACAAAGAGGATGCTCCCTCCCCCCCCCCCCCCGGAGACTTCTCAATCAATACTATGGGTGGCATTTATGTTTTGGCACAGATAAACGTAGAAGGTCACATACATGATGATTTCAATACCCAGCTTTGTTTACTGTTTTTAGCAGGAAATCTTATTTACCCAATAAATAAATATATGTATTTACTTGCCAATAGCAGAAGCAACGCGCTCCAGTGGGCTTCCTGCAATGTGCAATACTGTAGAGACATGGACACTCACAAGGTTACTCGAGGACAAATTGAGAGAGACCCACGCCTCTGTTAAGAGACGCTTGGTAGGAATCTCTCTCTCTCTGCAACCAACGTATGCAACATCTCTACGACAATTTGACATACGTCGAATGTCCTTGGTGAATGATGCGTTAATCTATGCATGCAAGACACAATATAAACGGACAGGTCACGTGTAACAAAACGATTGTAGATGGAGCACGGCGACAGCAGTCTGGTACTACCGAGACAAACAAGATACGGCTGAGAAGACCCCAATGTATTGGTCAGACTCCCTTACTGTCTCCAACCATATCCGAGATGCCTTTGGTAGAATGCTTTCCACCCACTGGACTTCCGTGGCCCAAGACTGGGTCCGTTGGGGACAAGGTTGGGATCCACAGAAACACGGAAGAACGGATTATTAAGATATGTGTTTGTGTGTGTGTATGTGTGTGTATGTGTGTGTACGTGTGTGTTATATGTGTTTATGTGTATGTATGTTTATGTGTGTATGTGTACGTGTGTGTATGTATGTACGTGTGTATGTGTGTACATGTGTACGTGTGTACCTGTGTGTACGTGTGTATGTACGTGGGTGTGCACGGATTATCAAGATATATATATATATATATATATATATATATATATATGTGTGTATGTGTATGTATGTGTATGTATGTATGTGTGTATGTGCGTACGTGTGTATGTACGTGTGTGAGTGTGTGTGTACGTGTGTGTACGTATGTGTCTGTACGTATGTGTCTGTACGTGTGTGTACGTGTGTGTTTAGGTGTGTATGTACGTGTGTATGTACGTTTGTACGTATGTGCGTGTGTGGGTGCGTGCGTGCCTTTTCCATAACCACAAGAGATCGTAGGGACTTCACCCAGCGTGTCAGTGAGTTGGCCATCTCTCCCGGTCTATGTTCTAGTCCATTACAGACGTGTCTAAATTCCACACAGCGAAACTGACACTGTTTGCAGTTATCACGAGCGGTGACAATCTCTTGAAGTTCAGCCGTGTGAACTGGAACGTGAAATACGACACAGGTTAAAGCGTAGTGCGATTCAAATAGTCGATGTCCATTCCAGGATAATCGGACGGAACAAAACACACAAAAACGAACGAATTAACGACTACGAATGAAAAACAACAACACGTTTCCGTGAACACAAGTGTAAATCGTCGACTAGTGAGAATCCGTGGTTTGACGGCATCCATAATGAACGAAAACAGCAGATCAATGTTATGACGGCATCTTTACTTCTCTTATCAACTAAATGTATGACATGACATAACACCGGACATGGTTAGGTGGTTTGATAAAAGCAGCAAATATGGCGTCTAATAACCTGCGGGTCTACTTTGCTCTAATGTTTGAGTCTAGTAAGGTGAACTCGTACATCGGTTAACCACCGTCCGCGGCACTTGTCCCAACGCAGCGGAGTAATAAGCTGCTCGGTCCTAGCCAGCTAAGTAGAAAATCCTCGTCTGGCTACATCCTGCTCACGCCAGAGCTGGCACCTACCCAGGAGCTGTAAAAATACAGAGGTAGACTAAGATTAAGACATCATCATTATGTAGCATGTCCTTTGTAGAACGTCGCTCCCATCACAGTCTGTCTGAAAGAAACTCGTTCCCTTGCCAAAACACCAGCTTCCGCCACTATCATACCCAGGCATTCCTTGATATCTTGGTGCCATCGTCTTCTTGGTCTACCTCTTCCTCTTTTGCCTGGCACCATACCTTCCATCGCCGTTCTCTCAAGACCGTTGTGTCTCTTGATGTGACCAAAGTATTTGCATTTTCTAGCCAAAATGGAATTGATAAACCAGTTCTCCTCTATGCTCAGCTCTTGCCGAATGTCTACATTTGTTTTTTTCTCTGTCCAGGGTATTCTGAGGATCTTTCTGTAACTAAGATTGAGTCGTATGTATAGTAAAACGCCTGTAGCCGTTACTATGGCTTGGCTTGGCTTCGTTCGTTCTCAATCTCCCGCTAACAAGCCATAAAAGTGCTTAAGTAGCAGAATGTAGTCCAGAGAACGGAATGCGTTGTGTCGTAGTTTACAGCTTGACTGCGATATTTGCACCTATCGGTCCAACACATCCATCTTCAGCAAGCATTTTTTTTAGTACCGGGTTAACATTCCCTCTTCGATCCCTTCTCAACAGCCAGTCTGCTCTGTTGCAGCCTGTTATCCAGGATCACCGCGTGGGGGTGTAGAAGGGTCTTGGCAGCTCTGGTTCGCTGGCCCTGATGCTAGCAGTCAGCTATGGGTCGCTGACCGCTGCAGCTCATCCGCTGCTTAACATCGCCGTTAATATGAAGCCCGTTATTGACATTTTGACATCATCATTCGAGTTTAATACTTCCTAGTTCCATAACCGTTTTAAATAAAATCGTAGCTATAATCGTTGTTTTCCGACTGTAACCGTAAATACTTCTTCTTCTTTATCTTCGCGGACAGACGTCGTCTTGAATTTATTCAAAGAAAGCAGCGGTCATCCTGAGATAGTCGACACTGCCATATAGCTTGTCTAGTGTTGGCACTGGTGATAGTCACATCTGCTTTCTCTGATCCTCGTATGTCGGGCAATTTTGCAGCATTTTTTCTGTACCACAGGTGCATTCGTCAGTAGCACCTATCTTCACTTTATTGAATACATGGTACCTCAGTCTGCTCTGGCCTCTGCGGAGTCTGAAGACCACCACCTACTTCCTTTCGTTCAACTGGTAACAAGCATCATTTTTCGTGTAGCCAGAATGCTCCTTCTCTCATTTGTCTATGCAATTCAGAATACAAAAAACGAACGTGGTTTCTATTGCTTTAGGAAATTTGTAGAAATCGATCAAATTGAAGTACGCCACAAAAATACAGATCTTCAATTTCAGTGGCAAGTCAGCCCCATTGTATGGATCTGTGAAGTTGGGAATAAAGAAAAGTGCCACCGGTACTAAAATGGTCCAAACTTTTATCAATGGACGCTTGCTCCAAATTGAGGGAATAAAATGGTATGATAAAGTCAGTAATAGAAAACTGTGGGGAACAAACAGGAAAGATGTCGTTGGGACTAGACGTAAATAGAAGGAGTTGGCGATGGATAGAACACATATTACGCTGATATCAGCTGATAGCATAACAAAGTAGACACTGTTCAGAAATTCCTCAAGGCAAGAAACGTAGGGCAGGCCTAAACGCACATGAAGTAGGTAGTCGACACAAATTTAAAAAACAACAGGAAATACTTTGGGGCCGCTGGAAATAACGATTCATAACGGGAAGACTTTTTTTAGGACATGTTCCACAGGGAGTTAAACGGTTTCTGATTGATTTATTGATTGAAGGATTGAATAATTGATTGATTGATTATATTGATTTCCCCCTAGTCTGCATCCTGGAATCATGGCCTGGGAACGAAATAATATAACCATACATGGACGTCCTAAAAGACATCGATGTGGGTCACATATGAAGTTGACAGCTTCATCATGTAAAATATATGACTACATCATGGCGTGAGCTAACATCGAGCTTTGGCGCAGGTTGTCATTAAGAAGTCTTTTACGCTACATGGCATAACATCAAGCATAGTTAGATGGTTTGGTAAGAGCAGCGTAGATGCCGCCTAACAGGCGCGGGTCTACTCTGATCTAGTGTTTGAGTCTATTAAAATGAACTCGGTTAATCACCCTCTGCACGTGTCCAAATGCAGCGGATTAATAAGCTGCTCGAGTCTAGTGCGCTAAGCAGGATATCCTCCTTCCGGTTACCCCAGAGTTGGTGTTCTGTCCCAGCAGAATTGCAGGTTGACTAAGACTAAAACTAAGACTACCCTACATTAGTGTGAATGAGGTTAACAACCCCTTCATGCACAACAAATGACTACAGAACCTTCTACACTGACAACAACATTGATTCTTATGCGATGTTTTGTGAATATCTGCTGTTGTGGCATTATTTTTTACATAACTACGCTGTTGCTGGATGAGTGTTGTAAACATAAACATTGATAAATAATGGCGCTGATGATCTTGACTGACATGGGAAACTTTTCAGGTAGGTCTGTAATACATTTTATGAGAAGTCTGTTTATAAGAGCCAGCAACGAAATGTAAGCATGTTTATTTTGTGCGTTCTAAAATATTCCAATTGGTGTTTTGTTTGTTTTAAAAAATAGATATAATTCTGCGTTATTGGCTAGATTCCAAATTTGTGCGTGTCGTGTTTGTATTTATTTATGTCGTGGTACAGATAGGCGGGCGAACGGATCGACAAAAGAACTAACAAGCAGATGGAGATATATGTAAGATAGGTAGATTGGTAGAGAGTGATAGACAGACAGGTAGAGAGAGGGAAAGGTAGAGAAAAAAAGAGACAGGTAGGGAGGAATGAATAGATAGATTGATGTGAGGGAAAAGAATGAAACGATGTATCGGCACGCGAATAGATACATTGATGGAGTTATAGTTGCATGGTTGAATAGAAGAATAGACAGATATCGACATAGAGCGGGCAGACAGACAGGACGGGAACGAATGGACGGGCGGACGACGAGCAGGTCGGGCAGGCAGACACATAGGCAGACAGTGATGGATATGGATGGATAGATGGATGGACGGAAAGATGGTTAGGATGGGATGGGAAAGAGGAAGGAAGGAAGGTAGGGAGGGAGGGAAGGAGGGATGAAGGGAGGAAGGAAGGAAGGAAGGAAGGGAGGGAGGAAGGAAGGAAGGAAGGAAGGGAGGGAAGGAGGGAGAAAGGAAGGAAGTAAGGGAGAGAAGGAAGGAGGGAGGAAGGAAGGAAGGGAAGAAGGAAGGGAGAGACGGAGAGAAGAAGGGAGGGAAGAAGGGAGGGAAGAAGGGAGGAAGGAAGGAAGGAAGGGAAGAAAGGAGGTAGGGAGAGAAGGAGGGAGGAAGGAAGGAAGAAAGGAAACGTATTATTAATATTATACGTACAAATAACATTATGGCGTTTGAGTTCGGACCAAAATCCTCATACATTAAGGCTATGTTCTGTACTAAAGAGGCATCTTTGGAAACTGCTGATATATTCTTCGCTCTCTTCTCACCTCACTCTATTTTATTTGACTCTGTCCCACAGTCACGCTCTTGCACAACTTTCACACGCGCCCTCATAGTGAGGCCCTTCCATTGCACTTTGGTTGGGCTAGCTTCTGAGGGCGCACAAACCTAGCATAGGTATATACAGACGCACACATGCATCCAAGCACTGGTTTATGCGTCCTGATATCGCCCAATGGACTACGGTCTGGGGTGGAAAATGGCGCGCCTCCGCCAGTAGAAACTAGTGAGGCAAACATCTAGCCAAAAACACAACAACAACAAAATCCTACGCCTAAGGCAGCGCTTCACTTTCAACACGACAACAAAATCTAGTCTAAGATCAGCTGTTTCATAATGCAGAGATTGTTTATATTACATGTTTATAATGAATCGCTTGTGAACCCTGGACTACTAGATAGAAGTGTCGATTCACCGACCAAGATTACCCATTGGAATGGCAGCATAGTATTATAATAGCTGTCCATCGTTGTCGATGAGGACCGCCGACATCATCCTTGTCACAGATTTCCCTGTTGGGTGTGGGTGCGCATGTGGCTGAACAGGCCAATGCGAGCACGATAACATCTGCTACATATCGGGCACAATAGGTTTGTAGAAGGGGATGGTGTTCCCGCTGCTCGGGATTTCCGCGTCTGGCGTCTGTTCTGGGCTTTCACAACACGGTCATCTTCACCGGCAGCTACACCTGATTTGACTGCGCTTCTCCAGTCAGATCTGTTTTTCGCAAGACATTCCCAGGTGTCGAAGTCCATCTGACAACTTTTTAGTGAGTCCTTCAGACCGTCTTTAAAACGTTTCTTTGGGCGCCCTCTCTCGCGCCATCCGTCTCTCAGCTCGCCGTAGAGAAGCTTCTTTGGGAGCCGCTCGTCTGACATACGGACGAGGTGTCCGGCCCATCCTAGTCGTGCTTTTTCTAGCAGTGCATGTATGCTGGGCATGTTAGCCCTCGAGAGAACCTCGATGTCAGTGACACGATCTTGCCATCGGATGTGGAATATTCGCCTCAGGCAACCTGTGTGGAAGTGGTTTAACCTCCTTGCATGTCCAGAGTATACAGTCCAGCTTTCGCAAGCGTATAGTAGGGTTGGAATGATGGTTGCACGGTAGACTTTCAATTTGTTCTTGACGCTGATGCCACGACGTGCCCAGACCATCGAGCGCATTCTACCAAAGGCTGTGGCAGCATAGTATCACACATCTTTTACACTGACAATTGAAAAAACCAGAATGTGTTTTCCAAAGTAAGAAAATTAAACAAATCGGTGTTGACTGGTCCAGATAAAGTGAGCACGTTTTAGCGTGCCTTTTGATGCAAATAATAAGAAAACAAACTGGAAAAAAACTCTCGTTTCTGTGTCATGTTAAACTGAACTTGCATGATGAAATTCTATGCAGATTACCAGGTGCGTTTTCTCTTTCAACACATGCTAAAAAGGTATGGATACTTATGTTTCATGCAGCTCGGAGATTGTACACAATCTTGATTCATCATTACTGAAGCTACGATTGATTTAAAACAGTATCAGATTGTGTTTGAATAACTTATCAAATACAATAGACGTTCATAATTTGAATAGAACAATTCTCGTTTATCTGCGCTGCAAGTATCTCCTTAACTTAACGTCTCTATTCTGGTTTAGAGGATCGATAGAGTATGTATACAACCAGTTTCTGTTACTTCCCTTGATCAAATAATAACTATGCGTATCCAATTTATTCTTGACTGAATGAATTGACACTGCCTCCACTATTTTCTGTGGTAATGCATTCCAAGCATTCATCACTTTCTGATTAAACAAATATCTCCTAGTATCTAATCTGGACCTTTCTTTCATTAATTTGTTGCTGTGCCTTTTTGTTCTTGTAGGTGCCTGTGTTTTGGAAAACTTGTTGTAGTCTAACTTATCGATTGCACTGATTATCTTATAAACCTGTATTAAATCACCTCGAATGACTGGGTGTAATAGCTAGCTTATGACAGCAAATGTACCGGATTCGATTTTAGCTATCGATACCCTTCAATTGACCCAGTTGTAAACTGATATCTGACATTATTAGAGAAAAAAAGGACATAGACAGGAGCTTGCCGTACTACGTCATAGACTGCTGAAGTAATGGCGTCAAACACTTTCTCTCCTGTATGTAAGCCTAACTCGTCGACGTCACAGACTGCTGAAGTAATGGCGTCAAACACTTTCTCTCCTGTATGTAAGCCTAACTCGTCGAAGTTGCAGAGGTTGCGAGCTCGAGCGATCATGAGAGATATTCCCGCGGAAATTCTACTGCTGTAGTGCCACTAACACCGGACATATCCTTTGAGAGGGACCATGCGAAGGGGTTGAGGTGCAGTTGGAGCACTTTAGATGTAGCTGAAGATTCCATGCGGGAGAGGAATTTGCTATGAGCTGCACCAACACGACTCCACTCCCTGGGTTAAATGCATTCGTGCCTCGTTCTTTGCTGTCTGTCCTCTATTAATTAACCTCATGGATGTCGAAGGAATGCAGGCCAGCGGATATTGTATCTCTAACCCTTTGTGAATATCTGGACGTGTCCTCACTGACATGACAGCTAAGGAGTGATGAGATGGCCGACTCCGATGCGCGTGCTTCGTCCCTAGCTCAACATAACTATCACGGAACACAATCACAGTGGACTTCCTACTTTTGGAGATAGGAGAAACATGCCTGAGAAACATGCCTTCCCCTTCGAAATCATAACGCCTCTAAGATAACAATACATACATCACGCATTGTCAATTATACATCACCACAAGAACTGGGATAAACGTATGCTTTTGTCTGGTTATGCATTGATACACTGACGGCTCTGTAACAGACATAACACATAACGGAGGGGCAGGAACATTCCTGAGCCTACCAAATGGCAGGAAAATAACACTGTCATTGGCAACTGGAAAATACACAAGCAATTTCAGAGCGGAGGCAGAGGCACTGAGGGCGGCAGTGGACGAAATGGTGACTGGTAAAAGGAATGAAAGCCATATAGTCCTGCTTACAGATGCCCTGGCCGTAGTCACAGCACTAAAAAGCCAGAAAAATACTTAATGATTTAAGAGCAGTACTCTGTGAACTATGCCAGCAGTCCGCACCAAAAATGGTACTGGTACAGTGGGTTCCGTCCCACTGCAACATCCAAGGCAACGAGAAGGCAGACAGACTGGCAAAAGAAGGTGCAAGACTACCACAACCTGATACCAGTGTGACATACGAAGAGTCAAAACGGCTTATTAGAGCTAGATACATGACCAAATGGGAAACCGAGCATACTGGCTACATAAAAAACGATGCCTATTACCAGTTGAACAGAAGAGAGCAGGTCGTTGTCTTCAGACTTCGCACTGGCCACAATAGACTGAGGTACCACCTATTTAATAAATTGAAGATAGGTGGCACCGACGAATGCACGTGTGGTACCGGGAAAATGACCGCTGAACATTTGCTGAAAAACTGCCCGACATACGAGGACCAGAAAGAGCAGATGTGGCCATCACCAGTGGCAACACTAGACAAGCTCTACGGCAGTGTCGACAGCCTCAGGATGACCGCTGCTTTTTTCGAAAAAAAAAAGGTCGACGTCTGACAGCGTAAGAAGAAGAAGAAGAAGAAGAAGAAGTCTGGTTGTGCATTGAACTGACAAGAGCTACTAGCTCAAATGCAAAGGGATTTAGATCCCAATCAGCATCATCACCACCCCCATCATCACCATCATCATTCAACACTTCATCCCCGACAACAGTGTCTTCTATGAGACTAACTTTGCTATACCCATATCCATAGATAATGTGCCCATTATAGGTACTTTCAAAATAGGAAGGGCATGTCAAGTCCCTAACCGCCATGAGGCTCAGCATGGGGTAGGTAGGGGAGGTGGGAGCCGAAGATGTAATGAACAAGTTTACATTAGTCAGCGACTTATAGCACACGCCAGCATAATTCCAAGTTAGCTCTTTCCATCTCAGAAACAGAAAGACAAAAAACAAACTACAGATCAAATAGCAAGGACATGAGCTGGAACACAGTAAGGCATCAAAATATCTGAGTGTAAAGTTAGATCGCATTTCCTATTCGAGTCACTGGCAGAAAACGAAACGGAAACTACAATGGAGAAACAACATCATCGAAAATTGAGTGGCACACTATTAGGAGCGCTGCCAGATATCCTCCGAACATCGGCACTCACCTTGCGTTTCTCCTATCTGAGTACGCCGCGCCAGTTTGAAAGAGCTATATAACAGATTAACTCCCTTACAACTAGTTCCCACTAAATTGATTCCCCTCTTTCTTTTTCCAAAAATTATGATACGTTTCTTAAACATTCAACGCATACAATTTTCTTATAATGAAACAAAACAATGAATGGTTTATGTATAAGAAACACAACTTCAGAGAGCTGATCCAATCTTTATTAATCACTGTCTTGCTAATCAGAGGTGTTATGCAGTTGCGAAGATGACGCCTCAGTCTTAACTAGTCCCCAAATTATTATTTCTGTCAGCTTAATCTTTTCGCTAATATAATTTGTCTTTCTAACTAAAGGAAATATTTCTTGCTTTTTTGTCCTTTGCATCTCGCTCATCATATGATCTTCGGTCTCTTGATTTGTCTGACTACGATATGGAATAAAAGGCTTCTGATCTAGGAGAGACCTAAATGTGTTACCCAGTAGCGACAGATAGAAAAGGGGTACAATCTTGATAGCATCTGTGTAAGCGAACGCATAGCAAACCAGACAGTGAAATATATACAAGAACCAATCCCACGTACACAACATGGACCAATCTCGTGCATGATTAAACCTGTGCTCAAACTTAAGATAGTGCCTTTCAAAAAACGTTTCAATTTCAAACGAACCAGGTTGAATGATTTTGGTGGAGACTTGGATAGTGAAATTGTGGAAATCGACTAGAAACCAGAAAACGATGAAGCGTTTGTTGATCTCGCCAAGAAAACATCAAGACGACATATCCCAGGAGGATGCAGAACACAGTACACCCCGGGTCTCAACGAAAAGTTAAAAACACTCCTAGAGCAATACACAGTTTTGTATGAAAAAGACCCATTTTGCTGGGGAGACGATCCTTGCAGGAGAAGAACTAATGTATGAGATATCAGCCTCGAGGACAGAAAGATGGTACAGGTTAGTGGAAGAGCTCGATATGAAACAGAGCAGTCGACAGGCACATGTTTATCAAAAACCACAGGCACGCTCCAACTATAAATACAAATATGCAGACATCAATCACTCCCAATCAGATTGCTGAACAATTATTGCTCAACCAACCACAAAGGGCGAAAACCCTAGAACAGAAAGGAAAAGAAACATGAAAATGATGCAGTGGAAACACCATTCATCATTTGGGTACTCGATGAAGCAACCAATAAAATGCAAATCAACAGATGAACTGAAAACAGAGCAATTCAGATATTTTGGCCCCAAAACCAAAGAATGGATCCTAGAATTAATGAATTAATCTATAGTAACTTTGCAGTTACCAAAAAGGAGGAGAAAAGTCAGAGTCGTGGCTTTCATGAAACCTGGGAAAACGTCAACAAAAGCCACACAGTTCAGACCTGTACCACGCCTATGCTATCTTTACAAAGTATTTGACAAAATTATACTGGGTCAAATCTCGGGCATTATTGACGATATACGTATCCTAGAGTTGGTAAGTTTAAGGCCCGGTAATCACGCTGTAGGTAGATCCTTAACCTTACGCCACACATTGATGATCTGTGGCATCGCACCTATTGCATGTTTTCTGGAGATTGGTCATCAGATGGTCTGGGTTCTATATTGCGCCACAGTCACGCGTGTCATCATCTGTGTATCCCTATCTCTTCATATTCCTCTCGTACCATAATACACCAGTTTGGATTATGTTTAGTGACTTCATAATGTGTATGGTAGATAATGTCTGGGGACAGGTTCCTCTCGAAATTCGATCTCTGTGGGTCTGCAACAATTCGTGCCATCTCTCGTTACGACGACTCTCAGGGCTTGTCTGCATGGGCTTTGTTGACTTTAGGAAAATATGCCTAGATTTGAGTCGTGTGCTCTGTACCTGATGCCAAAAATTGGGTGTCTTAGATAGGGCTCCAGTTCTTCTCGTTCGATTTCTTGAAATAGGAAAGTAGCTGACATAGCTAGAACGCAATGCTCATAACGTGACAGGATGGCTACACGTGTGTTCCACGAAAACCAGCTCTCTACATGAAGCTAGAACGGATTTTAGTCTGGCACGAGAGCTTCCGACATTTGCAATCAAAACACCTCACAAATCTCAAACCAGAATTGCTTACACAAACTCGAAATGGATGTCAAGCATCACTCGTTGAGTGGTTTCAACAACTATTAAAAGCGCAATGACTCATCACCATGCGCCGAATTGATCATATTGATATCACTACTCGGGAGGCCTTAATGTGAATTTTGATCTTGTACAATACAGAGATCGCTCCCAGCATGCATCACATTTTATGGCAACTCACGTGCACGTGATAAGAGCAAGGAATTGTTTACTTTTTGGTTTAAATTTAGAGAAGGGTGGTTATGGTTTTTAACATAGTTCCAAACAGGAAGTTCTCAAACCTTCTTAAGTGTTACGAATTCTGTCTGAACTTTGGGTCTGAATCTGGAATATTCAATCTACTCTTTCCAGCTGATTGTATGGCGATATTCTGGGTAGTAAAAAGGACATCATGAGGACACAGATTATTTTCTGCGGGCCGCATGAACATCTGATCGATGGTTAAAGAGATTTGAAATGACAAACAACTGTTCGAGAGCTCGCAAGAGAAGGAAGAAGCTACTTGGTCTATTACCGTTTGAGATTAAACTATATGGTCCATGATTGTATGCCAAACTACATGGTTCATGATTGTATGACGACAAGCTATATGGTCTATGATTGTATGAGGACAAGCTATATGGTCCATGATTATACGAGGACAAACTATATGGTCCATAATTTTATGGAGATTAATGTACAGCCTTCCACATGGATAGATTCAACATGAGCCATAATTACAGAATGAGAGAGAACAATATTAGAAAGATAGAAAAGGCAAATGACCTAAGAGTTATAAGAGATCATAATAGCTGTCCATCGTTGTCGATGAGGACCGCCGACATCATCATTGTCACAGATTTCCCTGTTTGGTGTGTGTGCGCATGGGGCTGAACAGGCCAATGCGAGCACGAAAACATCTGCTACATATCGGGCACACGAGGTTTGTAGAAGGGGATGGTGTTCCCGCTGCTCGGGATTTCCGCGTCTCGCGTCTGTTCTGGGCTTTAACAACACGGTCATCTTCACCGGCAGCTACACCCGATTTGATTGCGCTTCTCCAGTCAGATCTGTTGCGCAAGACATTCCCAGGTGTCGATGTCTATCTGGCAACTTTTTAGTGAGTCCTTCAGACCGTCTTTAAAACGTTTCTTTGGGCGCCCTCTCTCGCGCAATCCCTCTATCAGCTCGCCGTAGAGAAGCTTCTTTGGGAGCCGCTCGTCTGACATACGGACGAGGTGTCCGGCCTATCCTAGTCGTGCTTTTTCTAGCAGTGCATGGATGCTGGGCATGTTAGCCCTCGAGAGAACCTCGATGTCAGTGACACGATCTTGCCATCGGATGTGAAATATTCGCCTCAGGCAACCTGTGTGAAAGTGGTTTAACCTCCTTGCATGTCCAGAGTATACAGTCCAGCTTTCGCAAGCGTATAGTAGGGTTGGAATGATGGTTGCACTTTGAGTTTGGTCTTGATGCTGATGCCACAACGTGCCCAGACCATCGAGCGCATTCTACCAAAGGCTGTGCTGGCCTTTGCTATTCTGCTTGCCACCTCATCGTCTAGGCTGACAGATCTCGACAGTGTGCTGCCCAGATATGTGAATTTGTCTACGGCATTCAACGTCTGCCCGCTGACTGTAGTCTCTGGTTTTGTGTACGGCATGCCTGGTGCTGGTTGGTACATGACCTCTGTTTTTTTTGGCATTTATGGTCAGGCCAAAATTTTCGCATGCGGCAGAGAACTGGTCCATTCCAACCTGCATGTTCAGTTCTGAGTTGCTCATTAGAGCGTAGTCGTCAGCAAATACAAGTTCCCTGATTATGTCGCCAGCCACTTTGGTTTTGGCCTTCATTCTTCTGGAATTGAGTAACTTGCCATCTGTGCGGTACTTTATGGGTATTCCAAGCTCCATTGATCTGAAGGCGTCTGTCATCGTGGCCGTGAACATCATGCTGAACAAAGTCGGGGCGAGTACACATCCTTGTTTTACTCCGTTTGATACTAGAAACGTTTTAGAGATTGCACCGGTGTCCAGTACACGAGCACACATGCCTTCGTGTAGCTATTGCACCATTGTTATGAACTTGTTGGGGCAGCCAAACTTAGACATTATCTTCCACAGCCCTCCTCTGTTTACTGTATCAAATGCCTTTGTCCAATCAATAAATGTGGTGTACAAGGCCTGATTTTGTCCTCGACACTTCTCTTGTACTTGGCGAGTTAGAGTCAAGATGGCGCCGGACATGGTCGCAGTCGATTTCCCTCTTGATAAAACGGTGTTTTGTTTGTGTTTTCTATGATAACTCTCGGACTATTAACGTAATTCCTGGATATAAATGTGCCGACTTGTGAATTAAGCATACTAATGTGAAAGAAGTGATGCAACGAAGTCTATAACAGTGTATTTTTAGTCGTGAAATGTAGACTAATGTGTACAGTTTCGATGGGACAAAACGTGGCCGAAACTTGACCCGGTCAGAAGCTAATGTCGCTTCGTGCTGTTTCGTGACCCAGATAATAAGCATGAACACTGAAACGAAGGAGGTCATCCTTTCCCCGTCAAACATACGGTACTTCAGAAAGGAGCTCATCGCGCTTCGATCAGCACACTACGTCCCTTAAAACTCAGATCAACATCTGTTGCGTGTGCTGAAAATACACTTAACCGAGGAGGCATCGGAACTCACAAGTATACAATCAAGGCGGAAGACCAGAGGAACGAGAGGTGGAAGAAGAATACACAAACAAATGCACTCAGAAACAGATACCTCAAAGCTCCACCCCAGCGATAAAAGAGAAGGGAAGGGCTACCGAGAAAATGAGGCACACGCTGACACCATACTGTCTGCATCCGAACCCTTCACTAGAAGTCTTGACAATGTCTTGCCTCTAGAACATGTTGAGTCCGGACGAGAGAGTGATTAAGATCCTGCGCACATCTCCCTCACTATAAACACATTGCGCAACACACGACATCACCCTATAGATCACACCCTGACTAGCAGCTCGCAACTGGCAGGGCCCCCAAACTGCAGCGGCGGAACAGGCAGAAAAGGATCACGAAAACTACCCATCACGCTTGCAACATGGAATGTCCGCACGCTACTGGACAACACCAAAGCAAACAGACCCGAACGACGGACAGCACTGATCGCAAGGGAACTGGCTAGATACAACATCTGCATAGCTGCCCTGAGCGAGACACGACTGGCAGAGGAAGGGCAGATCACAGAAGAAGGCGCTGGTTATACTTTCTTCTGGAGCGGCCGCAACAAAGAAGAACGCCGTGAAGCTGGAGTTGGCTTTGCCATCAAGACCAACATGGTCGACAAGCTCACAAGCATGCCCAGAGGAATTAATGACCGCCTGATTACACTGCGTCTCCCCCTAATAGGAGGGCGCCATGCAACACTCATCAGTGCATACGCACCCACAATGACAAATCCTCAGGAAACAAAAGATAAGTTTTATGAGGACCTTGAGGCGCTCATCGCTGCAGTCCCCAAATCTGACAAACTTGTCATCCTCGGTGATTTTAACGCTAGGGTTGGCACAGACCATACAGCCTGGGAGGGGGCCATTGGCAGATATGGTATCGAAAAATGCAATAGTAACGGACTGCTCCTTCTGAGGACATGTGCCGCAAATGAACTATTCATTACAAACACAGCTTTCCGACTACCTGTCCGAAATAGAACCACATGGGTGCACCCAAGATCCCGCCACTGGCACCTCATTGACTACATTATCATCAGACGTAGGGAACGAGCGGATGGTATGGTAACGAAGAGCATGTGTGGTGCAGAATGTTGGACCGACCATCGACTTGTCATTGCCAAGCTAAACTTCAAGATCCAGCCCAAAATGCGCCGCCAGGGAAAGAAACCACCGAGGAGGCTAAATATCTCTCAGCTGAAATACGAACCCACGAGAGGAGGCTTCCAGGAAGAGCTTGAGTGTAGACTGTCTGAGTTTCGTTTTGAAAAGAACGACATCGAAGAGAACTGGGCATCATTGAGAAACACACTCTACGATACATCTGTTAAACACATTGGCCCACTCACGCGCAAGCATAAGGACTGGTTTGATGAGAACGATCTGGAAATACAGGGCCTACTCGATGCAAAACATGAAGCGCATAGGGAATACCAGAGGGACACACCATCTCCGGCAGCAAAAGCTGCCTTCAATACTGCTCGCAAAGCTGTCCAGAGCAGGCTTAGAGAGATGCAAGACTCCTGGCTCAGCAAAAGAGCTGACGAAATTGAGATGTTCGCCGGCAGTGGAAGAAATGGTGTCACACCAAGAAAATGAAAGCCATTTAGTCCTGCTTACAGATGCTCTCGCCGTAGTCACAGCGCTAAAAAGCCAGAAAAACACTGAGCTTAATGACTTAAGAGCAGCACTCTGCAAACTGTGCCAGCAGTCCGCACCAAAAAGGGTAGTGGTACAGTGGGTCCCATCACACTGCAACATCCAAGGCAACGAGGAGGCAGACAGACTGGCAAAAGAAGGTGCAAGACTACCACAAACAGATACTAGTATGACGTACGAAGAGTCAAAACGGCTTATCAAAGCCAGATACATGACCAAATGGGAAACCGAACATACTGGTTACACCAAAAACGATGCCTATTACCAGTTGAACCGAAGAGAGCAGGTCGTTGTCTTCAGACTTCGCACTGGCCACAATAGACTGAGGTACCACCTATTCAACAAATTGAAGATAGGTGGTACCGACGAATGCCCGTGCGGTACTGGTAAAATGACCGCTGAACATCTGCTGCAGAACTGCCCGACATACGAGGATCAGAGAGAGCAGATGTGGCCATCACCAGTGGAACTGCAAGACAAGCTCTATGGCAGCGGCGACAGCCTCAGGATGACCGCCGCTTTTTTCGAAAAAATAATGGTTACTGTCTGACTGCGTACGAAGAAGAAGAAGAAGAAGAGATGTTCGCCGAGCGTCATGACACCAAACGGTTTTACGAGGCACTGAAAGCTCTCTAGGGCCCGCAGCCCTCTAGTAATACTCCAGTTTGCAGTGCGGATGGGGTACTGCTAACAGATAAGGTTAATGACAATCTCAATAACCCAAGGACGGTTAATAATAATATCAATAACACAAGGATGGTTAATGACAATCTCAATAACCCAAGGACGGTTAATAATAATATCAATAACACAAGGATGGTTAATGACAATCGTTAATGACAATCTCAATAACCCAAGGATGGTTAATGACAATCCCAATAACCGAAGAACCGCCTGAGAGCCAAGCTCTATTGCCACGTCTGATGAAACTGAACCCGAATAATGGGTTGGATGTGGAAGAGTTTGAATATTCTAATCTTCAACTGCTTGCTGAACAAACCGAGTTTTGTGACCGCGCATGTTTTCTTGAAGAAAAGGAAGATGTTTAATGCGTGTTATGCTCCGTTCTATTGTCACAGCTTTCCTTAGTTTGGTGAGAAGTTCTGCATAGTAGTGTCCGTTAATCGTGTTGGCATGAGGAAGAAAATCTTTCAATTGGCCAAAATTGACGACCCAGAAAAGATCAACATTACTTTTCGTGTAGATTTCTGTGCTCTCTGGTTGACAAGTGTTGGGGAGCTAATGGTTTTCTATTGCATGCTGGAAATTGTGTGTTCTGTGTCATAATAGTTAACCCAAGTCGCATCCATTATCAAAATCGTCTTCAAAATGTATTCTGGCTAACGCTTTTAGAGCAACTTTCGACAACGTCTTCTTCTTCTTCCTCTTTTTCTTTTATTAACTGATGCTGTGCTTCTAGCCGGGTGAGGTTCGCGAAGGGGAATGCGTTACAAATCTTCGCCGGTCCACCAGAGCTTGGTCACTCCCCCGGGTCAGACTGTCTCTCTTTGGTCTGCATAAGTAGGGTAGACTTGCAGGACATGTTCTGGTGTTTGCTTTGGTGCTCCACAATCCCCCCCCCCCCCCCCCCCCCCCCCATGGCGGTGTCTCTAAGACCAATTCCATGGAGACTGTCGACATCAATTTCGTCTCATTTGCTTCTGCTCAAGTGTCAGCAGACTCGAAACCCAGCTGGCACACACGTTTCGTCTGTTTGGTTTATTGTGAAAATTCAACAAACTGTTTAACTAAGTTTTACTGCACTAGCAAATATTCGCATTTTCTACTTTTATCGATCCTTGTCGATGATTGTGTCCCCATTCTTGCTGCATTCACTTCGTTGCATTCTAAGGCATGTCTTCCAGATCTTGACAGATCAGCAGTAATTGAACGTCCACACTTAAACTGTCTACACTTGTGTTTTAGCGTCTCCCAGAAATCATGAAACACCGATTCCATCTCCCTGTGTATTTCTGTATGTGTTTTTTTTTCATATAAAGTCAAGTATGTAATCATTCTGGCCTCGGAATGGTCTATTTTGTTGAAGCAACGGTTCCGTTCAGTAGAAAATGTAGTACGGTGTACCACAGAAGAAAGATCGTTGCACACAAAAGGTCACATTCAAATATGAGGAACTTTGCAAGTGTTAAGTTTCAGCTTTCTATGTCTGTTGAAGACGGATGTGCCAGACCGAAAGATGCAAATATCACAGTCAAACTGTAAACTAGCGACACAACGTATTCCGTTCTCTGGACTACATCCTGCTATTTGCTGTTCATGGCTTGGTAGCGGGAGATTGAGAACGAGCGCAGAAGAAGAAGCTTTCTATGCATGAAAAACATTTTCAGGTCAAGTGCAAATGTGAGAATACTTGAAAGTGTTAAGTTTCAACTTGTTATTGTTACTCATTCATGATCACGCTAAACACATATTTCCCGTCCTTTGTAGTGACGGGTTATTGATAGTTTATATAATATATATGTTGAAGTGTCAATGTCTGTTTTGATAGCTTCTGCTGCCATACCATCTTGGCCAGTGCCTTTACCATCTCTCAGGATAGATTGCAGCTTTCTTGACGCCTTTTTTATTTGATTTCTGGCAATACACTTGCAGTTTCGCTTCTACCAACTGATAATTGATGGACTATGTTGACCTGATCTATCTAAATATTCTTTGAAATATTATACCTATCTCGTGATTTGCTCATTTCATTCAAACATCCATCCGTATCTTTGATATTGCCATTTTCGTCCTTGTATTTGTCATTCGATCTTACTTGTGCTGTTTTACAGGTCTTCCATATTTTCTTTTACATCAGCTTCCACTGGGGACCGCGTGGGCTAATGGTTAAGTGACACGGTTCACAACCCAAAGGTGCTGGGCTCGATCCCCATCACAGCACTGACCGTTACCTCATGGAAGCAAACACATAGAAAATGCAAGAGGAAGCAGACCCTTACATGAAATGTATGCTGAAGTCGGATGCACTGGACAAAAACTACAGTGCAAATCACACCGCCTTGGAGAATTGAGAAATAAGGCGAATGAAAATAAAATAAAATAACTTCCATTGCTTCTTTCTAATCACATGAATATATTTTTTGCTGTATCTTATGACGCTCCTTCATACTTCTCTGCTGGATTCAGTGTATATTTTCTAGAAGATCTTGTTTTACCAGGGTTAAATCCTTCCTTCATTATTTTGTTGTAATTCTTTTATATAATTTATGTTGTTATACATGTTTTCTATAGGCTTTCATTTTATTTTTGTAAATATATTGTCAGTGCGATTCTGTTTACTTTATTTCTTCTAGTTGTTGCATTACATGATACCTATTTGATGTCAGGACTTTAAATGTTTCTTGTATGTCCCAGTTCACGAGGGACCCCACATTGAACTGTTGTCTGTGGTCATATGTTATTATTAACCTTAAAAGTTTCATTTCTTATTATGTGTGTACCTTCTTCACTCAACTTCCCTATGGTGTGTACCTTCTTCACTCAACTTCCCTATGGTGTGTACCTTCTTCACTCAACTTCCCTATGGTGTGTACCTTTTTCACTCAACTTCCCTATGGTATGTACCTTCTTCACTCAACTTCCCTATGGTGTGTACCTTCTTCACTCAACTTCCCTATGGTGTTTACCTTCACACAACTTCCCTATGGTGTGTACCTTCTTCACTCAACTTCCCTATAGTGTGTACCTTCTTCACTCAACTTCCCTATGGTGTGTACCTTCTTCACTCAACTTCCCTATGGTGTGTACCTTCTTCACTCAACTTCCCTATGGTGTGTACCTTCTTCACTCAACTTCCCTATGGTGTGTACCTTCTTCACTCAACTTCCCTATGGTGTGTACCTTCTTCACTCAACTTCCCTATGGTGTGTACCTTCTTCACTCAACTTCCCTATGGTGTGTACCTTCTTCACTCAACTTCCCTATGGTGTGTACCTTCTTCACTCAACTTCCCTATGGTGTGTACCTTCTTCACTCAACTTCCCTATGGTGTGTACCTTCTTCACTCAACTTCCCTATGGTGTGTACCTTCTTCACACAACTTCCCTATGGTGTGTACCTTCTTCACTCAACTTCCCTATGGTGTGTACCTTCTTCACTCAACTTCCCTATGGTGTGTACCTTCTTCACTCAACTTCCCTATGGTGTGTACCTTCTTCACTCAACTTCCCTATGGTGTGTACCTTCTTCACACAACTTCCCTATGGTGTGTACCTTCTTCACTCAACTTCCCTATGGTGTGTACCTTCTTCACTCAACTTCCCTATGGTGTGTACCTTCTTCACTCAACTTCCCTATGGTGTGTACCTTCTTCACACAACTTCCCTATGGTGTGTACCTTCTTCACTCAACTTCCCTATGGTGTGTACCTTCTTCACTCAACTTCCCTATGGTGTGTACCTTTTTTAGAGTGCCTCGAGAACATCAGCCTTTTCCATGTTCTTAGTGTCATCAGCTCCTCCATCTCAATCAGTCTCAGAGTATCAATTATGTGTTTTCTCATATCCACCGACATACATGTAGCCTTCCTCTGTTAGTTCGATGCCAGAACATTCCAGCTGCTAAATCATACGGGTGTCTGCCTTAATAGAGTCTTCCGATCAGGTTAGATCAGGTAAGGTCATCCCGTAACCGGTGAGGTCGTTGGGGCACACATAAAGACATCCTCACAACCCCACGCCACCCTTCTCTGTCAGCGGCTGCTGCCTGTGCCTCTTCTGGTCGGAGATTGGTCCATTCTTTTATGTTGTCCTCCCACCTCTTTTCGGGACGGCCTCTTCGTCGTCTGCCTTGCATCTGTCCGTGGAGGATCGTGTTTGCAAGACCATCTGATCTCGATATGTGACCGTACGAAGACAGTTTCCTTCTTTTGACAGTTGCCAAGAAGTCTTCAAAAGGCACTATTGCTTTTGTAATTCTATCTCGTATTTCCTCATTTGTAACTCGATCTTTGTACGTGACTTTTAAAAGTCTTCGGAAACATCTCATCTCCAAGTCCTGTATCCTTTGCTGAAGGTCAGCTGTAACTGTCCATGTCTCACATGCTTGAAAAGTTTACAAAGAATGTTTGTTCTGGACAACAATCACAAAGCAAGTATTTATCTACACTAGAATAATATAGCAATAACGGACAACAGAAAAGAAAGTGAAGTAATATGAATTATGATGCCGGACCTCCATGTGACAGAGGCGCCTTGCTACAAGAGAGAAATGAGTTAAGGTGCTAAACTAGCTATAGTGAACTGACTAATAGCTTCAAAGGGGTGCAAAGAAGGATGAGACATGGATGTCTGTCTCGCCCTACCTGTTCGTGTTGGAAAATTAAGACATCAATCGTTGGAAAAAAGGACCGATACTCAACGGATAATATTGTCACAATTGGAGGACCTGGACTACATAGATGATCTGGTAGTTTTGTCGCATTGTCATAGTCAAATGCAAGAGAAACTTGATAGGTTAAATAACAACCAGCGAAAATGGGACTGCATATCAAAACGAAGAAAACTAATCCCCTCAAAATCAACACTTTTAACAAAGATCTATTCATGCTGCAGGGAGGACATTTGGAAAAAGTGCACGCCTTTACCTATTCTGGCAGCATCTTTGACACATTAGAAGGCACATTTACTTTTTGTAAAGACCAAAATTGAAAGGGAATAAGGTCATTCCTGACACTATTCAATATATGGAGATCCAGAGAAATCCAGATTCAAATCAAGGTTTACATTTTCAATGGCAGTGTCAAGTCGATCCTGCTGCATTGCGCCGAAACATGGAGCGCACAAAGGTCATACAATGAAGACACCAGCCCTTTGTTAACAGATGTCTTAGGAGTAAAATAGGCATAAAGTGGCAGGACATGGTGAGGAATGAAGACCTCTGAGAAAGGAGCCAACAACTGCCACTGGCCCAGAGATTAAGCGAAGAAAACTGGGCTGGATAGGACATACGCTACGGAAGGCACAATCCAACATAGCAAATCAGGCTCTTATATGGAATCATCACTATAAAATAAAGAGAGGTAGTCCAAAAAATACATGCAGAAGAGAATGTGAGGAGGAACTAAATTTAAAAGATTACACCTGCAGAGATGTAGAAAGAGCAGGACCGTGTATGCTGGCGGGATGTTGTCGATCGCCTATGCTCCGAAAGGAGCGGCAGGCGTTGATTGATGACTAGACTAGCGAAACATTCCCAAAAATTGGTGTCACAACTGGTCATTCAACAATAAGTGTCACAACTGGTCTTTTAACAAAAAGTGTCACAACTGGTCATTCAACAATAAGTGTCACAACTGGTCATTCAAGTGTCACAACTGGTCATTCAACAATAAGTGTCACAACTGGTCATTCAAGTGCCACAACTGGTCAATCAACAATAAGTGTCACAACTGGTCATTCAATAATAAGTGCCAGAACTGGCCATTCAACAGTAAGTGTCACAACTGGTCATTCAACAATAAGTGCCACAACTGGTCATTCAAGTGTCACAACTGGTCAATCAAAAGTAAGTGTAACAACTGGACATTCAATAATAAGTGTCACAACTGGTCATTCAATAATAAGTGTCACAACTGGTCATTCAAAAAAAAGTGTCACAGCTGGTCATTTAACAATAAGTGTCACAACTGGTCATTCAACAATAAGTGTCACAACTGGTCATTCAACAATAAGTGTCACAACTGGTCATTCAACAATAAGTGCCACAACTGGTCATTCAACAAAAAGTGTCACAACTGGTAATTCAACAATAAGTGTCACAACTGGTCATTCAACAAGAAGTGTCACGACTGATCATTCAACAGTAAGTGTCACAACTGGTTATTCAACAAGAAGTGTCACGACTGGTCATTCAACAAAAAGTGTCACAACTGGATCTAAACATATTTTAGACTCAATGGCTTCTTGACTTTTATATCATCAAACTTAGATAGCACAACGTTTTAATACAGGATGGCCCGCTCGCGCCAGTTCCTGGTTTTCCCTAATAACTTTAAAACCAATTAACGTAGTTTAATCAAATTTGACATGAACAAACCTTGGCGTGTGTAAAGCATAAAGCGCCCATAGTATATTAGGCAAGTATTTGCAATTAGCATCGGCATGCCTGTATTTTACAGAAAGTATTCACCAACACGTCAGGAGTCACATTCACAATTTCCCGCCGAATTTTGCCATTAAATCTGGCAAAGATGGCGCCGTAACTGGCTGCGAGTCTACATTTCTCTACTGTTTTGAATCATTATGGATGCCGCAAGACCACGGATTTGCCTGGAATTCACACTAGTCGACGACTTACACTTGTGTTCACGGATACGTGGAGTTGTTTTCCGTCTGGACTTGTTATTTCGTTCTTTTTTGTGATTTCTTCCATCCGTTTATCCTGGTCTGGACGCCGGCTGAATGGCGCTACGCTTAAACTAGTTATACCTGTGTCGTATCTCACGGGTTAGTTCTGCCGGTTCACCTTCACGAATTTGGCGTGTGGGAATTTTAGATACTACTATGCTGAGCTGAATACAGCTCGGGGAGATGCCAGACTCACTCACACGCTGAGTGTTGTCCATACGACCTCTTGTGGTTATCGAAAAGGCACGACAAACTGCGTTAGATGCCTTCCCACCTTTCTACCCTGCGGGTTACATGTTTACGGAAAGGCTTCGGTGGTAACCCTGAGGCAAAATCTGCATCCTTTGCTATCTCCAGTCGTCTTGATGAATGTCTTGCCACTGGCAAAAGGTAGCTTAGGCTCTGTGAGTGAGGTTGACAAAAGGCACAGTTTCTTCCTCACTTTAATCCAAATCTCCGCGCAAGTCACCCATTTCAGCGGACACAGCAAGAGATACGACTGTCCACACGGCTGAACAAAGAGAGTAGTCTTCATCACTTGTGATGGACAAACTACCATTCACCAACACGTCAGGAGTCACATTCACAATTTCCCGCCGAATTTGTTCTTACAATTCCACAAGATTCATTTGCTTGTTACGAAACACTTTCCCTTTCAGGATGCTCTATAGGAAGAAATCAGGTTGGTAAGGTCAGGCGACCTTGGTCCCTTAGAAGTGACACGTCCTTTAAAGAAGAAAGCAATGTAAGACATACTGCTATTTAAGGAGTGTCATATCCTTCCATTCGGCTCAATATAGCCAATAGGATGTTCCTTTTCGTCCAACTGCTTCACAGTAAGTCTATGTCAAATTTGATTGAATCACGTTCATTTGTTTAAAATGATCATGCAGTGAAAGTTGCCGTATCGAGAGACGGCAAGAATTCATGCACGCCCTAGAGATGGAACTTCGGGAGAAACTGCCCCCTGACATCATCTACCATTCACAAAATGAAAGTCGCTAAACAGACTCCAAACTGGTGCACCACGGGGCAAGAGGAATATGAAACGATAGGGATAAACAGATGATGACACGTGTGACTGTAGCGCAATACAGGACCCAGACTCCATTATGGCATGTCCCACCCTCCAGGAAACAGGGAATAGGTGAGACATGCTGGAAGCAAATGACAAGGCATTCCATGTTGCTCAATACAGGATACATACTGTATAACGTGGAGCTTGGACACGGAATGTAAGTAAGTATTGGTTTAAAGGTTATAAGGCAATACCAGGTGCTGGCAGCGAGTGGGACACTCTGATGTGTTGGGGAATACTTTACGTAACATACATGCATGTCCTGCTAATTGCAAATACTTGCGAAATATGCTATGAGCACTTTATGCTTTTCACACACTAAGTTATGTCCATGTCAAATTGTATTGAAGCACGTTCATTAGTTTAAAAATTATTAGGGAAAACTAGAGGTCGGTAGCCATTGGGGCACCCTGTATTTTGTCGTATTACAGTGTAGATATTATTTGCTCGCCTACAGAGCCCTACCAACACACGCGCATTCGTAGCAAATCAAACGGTCAAGGCCGTTCGCGCGGTGTCCCTATCAATCGTAATAAACGTCACACAGAGAGGGACAGCAAACATTGAAATAACGAACTTGAACAAACCGGAGCAAATGACTGGGATCTCAATTTTATCGAACCGTACATACCGCAACTAATCGATAATCCTATATCAGGATTTAAACAGTAATATCATAAAACATAATTCTAACGATCTTCGAACCAGCAAGTACACGTTAAACAATAACACATTTCCATCTGTGTCTGTGTGTGTGTGTTAAATATATATATATATATATATATATATATATATATATATATATATATATATATACACACACAGGACATGTTCTGGTGTTTGCTTGGGTGCTCCGCAATCACACGTCACGGTTACCCCGAGACCCACTCCGTGGTGGTGAACCCGAGGTAACCATGTTTTGGGAATGAGTATATTAAATTTAAGTACAACAATTTTTGTAAAATAGAAAGTGACCTCCTTTCTCTTAAATGTATTTCATTCCAAATCATCAAGATGATTTACACGTGAAAATCAAATTGTCATAAAAACATTATTCAAAATAGTGAATTTAAATGAAATTAAAGGAAAATATAATTAAATAAAATTAATGAAATTCATAAAATGAAAATAAAAATGACAAACATATATAAATATAAATATGGAATCTAAATAAATACGCAATTTTTTATTTGCTTTCGTCTTATTTCTAAAATCCCCAAGGGGGTGTGTGTTGCATTGTGGTGTTTATTTTGCGCCATTCATCCAGCCCAGTGCATCCGACTTCAGCATTCATTTTATGTAAGGGTCTGCTTCCTCCTGCATTTTCTAAGGGTTTGCATCCCCGGGGTAACGGCCGTGTTGTGATGGGGATCGAACCCAGCACCTTCTGGTTGTGAGCCGTGCCACTTAACCACTAGGTCACGCCGTTCAAATATGTAAACTGAATCGAGAACTCATCAGATTTGAGGCCATACACGAGGTATATTCTTTCCACCTGGTTCTGAGACTTCAGCGCTTTCCGTTTATTTTTATGATATGTCCAGCTTGTGTTTGACTTGTTCCGGGTGTATCAGATTTCCTGTCAGCCTGCATGGTCATATGCTACATATGGCAAAGTGCTTTTTTTATGGCATCGTTTTTTCTTCACGGTGAACTGATATATAGGGTAAAGTGCTTTTTAGGGTGTGAAGTGCTATTTGTGGTAATTATGCATTTTCTGTTGAAATGCTTGTTTATGGAGAAGTGCTGTTTAGAGTAATAGTCTTGTTAGGTGCATGTGCTTTTCAGTGCTGAGCAAGAATTTAGACCAGGATACTGAACATTTTGTTATGGCTCACGCGCTTTGATATAAACCCCAAACGTGACTTTGATATAAACCCCAAACGTGACTTTGATATAAACCCCAAACGTGACTTTAATATACACCCCAAACGTGACTTTGATATAAACCCCAAACGTGACTATGTCTGTAGTAGTAAGGTTGATTTACTTCACCTGGTCTACCATCGTAAAGGAAACAGCTTGAAAAGAAAAGAAAAAAGGACATGCTTCCGAAGTCCCTCACACTTGGGTCAGTAAGATAGTAATAGTTCAATCTTTCAGCCAGCAAGCCACACACTTCAGGAATGTTCAATCATACGTTAATTAAGTGTCATCTCAGACGTTAGATCAGAAGTGTGTGCAACGTGCTAGCTAGGGTATCTACTATTATCGTCTTGAATGGTGGGATAGAAGTGTCGCTTCAGGCAGTTGAGCAGAAATGTGAACAGCCAGCTAGCTACGGCCGCAATCAGTATCGTCTTTAAGAGGGCGATGCAAGTGTGTACGGCCAGCGAGCTACTTGGACATCAGCAACGCCTCAAACGGTTCGGCAAGAATTGTGTACATCCAGCGAGCTGTGAGACCATCAATATCGCCTCCGAAGTGTGTACATCTAGCGAGCTGTGAGCCCATCAATATCGCCTCAGAAGTGTGTACATCTAGGAAGTTGTAGGGCCATCAATATCGCCTCAAAAGTTTGTACATCTAGCGAGCTGTGAGACCATAAATATCGCCCCAGAGAGCTGAGCAGAAGTGTGTACATGCAGCGAGCTACAGACGCTATCAGAATTTCCAACCTTGCATGAAAGAAACAACACGAATGAATCGACTAGAAGTGGAGTCACGTCAATTCTTCATTAGAAAACACCAAATAAAATGAAACTGCAAATCAGAAATCACATGATTCACCATGTTCGCTCCAGTGAAAAGCAACCACATCAGATGGTACTTGACTGATTCCTAACCCTGTATCCAAGCATTAGGAATCAGTCAACTGTTATTAACCAATGTGAAGAACGTGTTTTACCTGTACCTGGTCACTTTACGAGAAGCCTGCAGTGAGTGATTATAATGGCAAGATGTTTTTTACATGATGAAGTTGCTAGCCCCAGAGCTATAAAGAAGCAAAGCCTCATCAAACGATCTATGAGGACAGAATGGAGAGACCAGCACAAAGAATGAAGAAACAAGCACAATGAATGGAGAGACCAGCACAAAGAATGGAGAGACCAGCACAAAGAATGGAGAGACCAGCACAAAGAATGAAAAAACAAGCACAATGAATGGAGAGACCAGCACAAAGAATGGAGAGACCAGCACAAAGAATGAAGAGACCAGCACAAAGAATGAAGAAACAAGCACAATGAATGGAGAGACCAGCACAAAGAATGGAGAGACCAGCACAAAGAATGGAGAGACCAGCACAAAGAATGGAGAGACCAGCACAAAGAATGGAGAGACCAGCACAAAGAATGGAAAGACCAGCACAAAGAATGAAGAGATCAGCAAAAATACAAGCCAGAAAATGATAGCATAGGTAAACGTAGCATAGGTGGGCAGACTAAGATCTTCAGAATCAGAACGGGACATTGCAGAGTCGAGGCAAACCTCCACAAAATGGGTCTTAGAGACACCGCCATGTGCGATTGTAGATCACCCAAGCAAACACCAGAACATGTCCTACTTACACATACAATAGAGAAGCAGTCTAGCCCGGGGGAGAAAAACTGTGGAGAACACGCGAAGACATGATACGCACAGTCTCATTCGTGAACCGCACTGGGCTAGAAGCATAGCAGAAGAATAAGAAGAAGACGAATAAGCAGAAGAAGAAGACCACGAAGAAGAAGAAGAAGCAGAAGCTAGCCTCAGGCACATCTCTCGTTAGTAGCATTGTACGAAATGCTTAGGTGTTAGTAATACTAAGCTTTTCTTCAGTGGTACCATTCGAGTCAAATACTAAACTCAACTTAACGTTTTTATACTGGTTTAGAAGACTCTGCAGAGTCTGTATACAACTAGTTTCATTTACATTTCCTTCCTCTAAAAACTATGCGCATCCAATCTATTGTTAAATGCATTAATTGTCTCAGTCTCCACTATTTCCTGTGGCAATACATTACAAACATTCATCACTCTCTGACTAAACATTTTTTTTATAATATCTAACCTCGACCTTTCTTTAGTTAATGTGTAGCTATGCCTTCTTGTTTTTGTAGTTGGTTGTATTTTGCAAAATGTATTATAGTCTAATTTATCCGTTCCTTTGATTATCTTATAAACCTCTATTAAATCACCTGAAATAATTCTCTTTTCTAGACACGTAGGCCGGTGTTGTAGCTCTTCTTTGAATCCTTTCCAGCACGTTTATCTCCCCTCTACGATAAAGGTGCGACACTTGTACACAGTACTCCAACCTAATTCTAACTAATGCTTTATACAGTTCGACAATCATACGTATGGCTTGGCTTGGCTTGGCTTGGCTTGGCTTCGTTCGTTCTCAATCTCCCGCTACTAAGCCCTAAAAGGGCTTAAATAGCAGAATGTGGTACAGAGAACGGAATGCGTTGTGTCGTAGTTTACAGCTTGACTGCGATATTTGCACCTTTCAGTCCAACACATCCGACTTCAGCAAGCATTTTTTTGAGTACCGGGTTAGCATTCCCTCTTCGATCCCTTCTCCTTAGCCAGTCTGCCCTGCTGCAGCCTGTTATCCAGGATCACCGCGTGGAGGTGTAGAAGGGTCTTGGCAGCTCTGGTTCGCTGGCCCTGACGCTAGCAGTCAGCTGTGGATCGCTGACACCTGCAGCTCATGCGCTGCTCAGCGTCTTGATCCCAATCATACGTATGATATGCATTGTGGATATTTTTAACCAATAACATCACTTCTCCCATTCGCCAGCAATACGGCTTGGGTAGAACAAACACTTCTTTCATTCCCCAGTACTGATTAACATGCGCAATTCCACTTGTGCCCATTTATTAAAACATTCTAACCAGAATGTTTACTGTAATCAGACAACTGCTAATGTTTGTTTACGAGTAACATTATGCGAAAAAGGCACACTGCTGTACCATATGTTTTATCTAAAATTACAGGATACATTAGCTTGTTTGATAAACATACATTAGTGTAAACTAGAGGTCGGCAAACTACGGCCCGAGCGCCAAATCCGGCTTGCCGTTTCTTTTTTTTCACCCGTCCACTAGCTAAGAATAAATTTTGCATTTTCAAATTCTTCAAAATGTCAAAGACGATAGAGTTGAGGAGTTTGCGCTTAGCCTTACGTTGGAAGTGATTAAATCCGCAGTGTCATGATATGCTAGCAGGCACATTTTAAGAGAAGACTCTAATAATTATATCAATGTCTGGGAACGACATGGGCTAGTTGTTAAATGACACGGCTCACAATCAGAAGGTGTTGGGTTTGATCCCCATCACAGCACCGGCCGTTACCCCGGGGAAGCAAACCCTTATAAATTGCAAGAGGAACCAGGTCCTTACATAAAATGCATGCTGAAGTCGGATGCACCGGGCCGACAGGCGCAAAATAAGAGTCACAGTGCAAAGCACACTGCCTTTGGGGATTAGAGAAATAAGGCGAACGCAAAACAAAACAAAATATAAATGTCCTCTAAAGCGATGAGTTTGATCAACTAAGATCCAAAGGAAGGCTAACACGGTACCCAAAATTGCCTGCTAAAGCCGGATGTGTTGGACTGAATATCGCAGTCAAGCTGTAAACTACAACACAACGCATTCTGTTCTCTAGACAACATCTTGCTACTTGCAAAGCCCTTTTCGGGGCTTGGTTGCGGCAGATTGAGAACAAACGAAGAAGAAAAAGACGAATTAAGATCATAATACATTGTATACTCTGGAATATATATCTCTTGTTGGCAGTACCTACTCGTGAGAGAACATTTTCAAAAATGAAATACAAAAAAAACCTCAACACAGGTCAGCAATAATAGACGCACATTTGCAATTAATGTTGATAACAGGGAGAATTAACTTTGAACCCGAATTTAGTGAAATGTTATCACACAAAAAAAACAATTCCATTCCTCTTATTAGTATAGCTGTATTTCGACTAATTGTGGTTTAATTATTATTGTTACATTTGGTTAAAAAAATTTTGTGAAAACTTTTGTTCCATGTTTTTAATTTGGCCTACATATATAAATATCCTCGAGTTCGAATCTTGGCCCGCAGAGCCTAACAAACTTACTGTTTGGCTCTTTACAACAAATATTTGCATAGTGCATAGTGAAAATCAATCTGGAATAGATAACAGGATATGGTTGGGAATCCTGGACCACTTATTGGACTCAAAAGATAAACATTATTGCAAGCTACAGTGCTAGTCCAGTCGCTGGAGGCGCCAGTCAACCCATCAGTAAATTGAAACTTGACTAACAGATACGCACAGTTGTACAACGAGACACGTGAAACAGGATAAAACCTCGTACTGTGAAGCCTCAAATATTACTTCATCCCCGACAGCAGCTTCTGTCATAGAATTGCCTATTCTTTTATTTTAAAATATCATCAGTTGCTCTAATGATCGGATGACACCAGGACATGGACTAGAAAGAGTGCCTTACATATAACTACCAAAACAAGGGATAGTGTGTGAGGGAGAACCTTTGCAGCCGATCTTCGTTGTAGAGATGGCACCTGAACTGTCCAGAAAACCATCATTTTCATTTGCCTGAAACCCGCCGTTTGCAGCGCGGTTTCAGCAAAAGTGGGTATTACAAAAGGAGGTTGCTAGCCCCATGCATAACCCTCCATAGCGGTTTCTTACGATATGCATAGAGTGAAACAATGAGACTATTATGTTTAATTCAGGAACCTCTCGGAGGTCGAAACGAGTGTATTGAGGTATGATGTACTGAAGAAGACGGATGTGTCAAACCGAAAGGTGCAAATATCGCAGTATAACTGTAAACTAGCGACACAACGCATTCCGTTCTCCCGACTACATCCTGCTGCTTTCAAAGTCCTGTGGTCGGGGCTTAGTAGCGGAAGATCGAAAACGAACGCGGAAAAAGAAGAGGTGGGATCAGTAGCTCGGGATGACGGCAGAGATTTTGATCGTCTCGTGTGCAAACATATCTCACAAGTCAGGCGGAGTCTCAACAGCTCACTGAGACCGTTCGATAATGAGGTATTTCCTACTACCATGATGATCCTGGTAAGTGTTGGCGATGTTCAAACACATTTTTCGGGGATGGCGTGGCCTAGTGGTTAAGTGGCACGGCTCCCGACCTAAAGGTGCTGGGTTCGATCCCCATCACAGCACCGGCCGTTACCCCGGGGAACCAAACCCTTAGAAAATGCAGGAGGAAGCAGACCCTTACATAAAATGCGTGCTGAAGTCGGATGCACTGGGCCGACAGGCGCAAAATAAAAACCACAGTGCAACGCACACCGCCTTGGGGAATGGAGAAATAAGGCGAACGCAAAAAAACAACAACAAAAAAACACATTTTTCCAACCGGAATGTTTTAATTGCAACAACTTTAATATGTGTACTCGTCAGTCATCATATCCTTTTAGTTTGCACAACTTTGTTATTACGTCACAAGCATTTAGACTTACCTATGTTTGGGTACACCAGTTGTCTTGTAAGTCCATGATATTGCCACAAAGCACTGATAGTGGTCCTAATTAAATCGATATATCTGTTATTTTAAACTACAAACGTCGGGACGGCGTGGGGTAGTGGTTAAGTGACACGGCTCGCAACCAGAAGGTGCTGGGTTTGATCCCCATCACAGCACCGGCCGTTAGCCCAGCGAAGCAAACTCTTACAAAATGCGGGAGGAAGCAGAACCTTACATAAAATGCATGCTGAAGTCGGATGCACTGGGCCGACAGGCGCAAAATAAAAACCACAGTACAACGCACACCGCCTTGGAGATTAGAGAAATAAGATGAAGGCACACAAAAAACTACAACCGTATTTATAACATCTGCGTTAACAAACTAAACAGACGTACATCAGAAAAATATGTTGCAACAACTTAACTTCCCCACAATCAATAATGGAATAACCTTCTAAATCCAAGTGAAACAGGGAAAAGCCGGTAAAAATTGTTTAAAGTCTAAAATGCTGTTTTCAAGACGAGAGGAAGTGGTCTCGTTTTAGATTCAGCCGTTTTTTATCAAAAACCGGTGTTAGCACAGCGAATACACTGGTGAGTATACAGAATCATTGCTTCAGGCAAATTTTTTGCCAGTGGTTCAGTAAATGATATAGACGTGACCCCAGTCGAGTTCCCTATGGCGCTCACAAATTAGAACGGTGGGAACGAGATGCCAGAGCTCAGATATGCAGATGACACAGTTGTTCACTCAAAGAGCGCTGTGGGACTGGAACAGATGATCCTGTCGGTACAACAGCACAGCAAAGACCAAAACCTATACCTGAATATAAGTAAAACCAAAATAATGAGCACAGACAAGACAAATACTAAACCTAAAGTTATTCTGGATCAACAGGAGATTGAGAAAGTCACATTTTTTTAGTACGTCGGCTCAATTATAAGCAACAATTGAGATTGCCTGAAGGAAGTCTGACGAAGAACAGATATGGCAATGCAGAGGTTGAGTAAAATTAGAAACTTATGGAGATAAAAAACTTTAATAAAATCACGAACATAAAAATCCTGCGAACTTGCAACGTACGGATGTGAAACATGGAAAATCACAGAAACACTTGAGAAAAGGATTTAATCTTTTGAACTAAAATGCTACAGAAGGGTGCTCAAAATACCAAGGATAGCGAAAAGGAGAAATGCAGATATCCTACAAAAACTGGATATCGGTTTGTTAACAATATCTTGTAGAAAACGCTAATATATTTTGGCCACATCAAACGTCATAATAGCATGGAGAGAACGATACTGGAGGTTATGGTGTCTGGAAAGGGGGGCAGAGGCAGACCAAGGAGAAGACGGACACAAGACATCACACGTAGGTCTTGAAGATGACAGAGGCGGGAGTTATGGCTAGAGATCAAGAGTCTTACAGAACGGCTGTTATGAGTGACGTTCTGCAAAGGACTTGCTACATGATGATGATGAATTTGATGCCAAGTAATTCGCTACCTTAAGAGAGTTCTAGAAATTCTTGCCCTTTATCCACCTCTTGGTTGCATTTCTTTATTTTGATATTCAGAGAACATTGTCAAAAATCACATAGCGTCAACACCCATATCAATAATGTGGGCTTTTGAGTTGAGGCCGACGCGGATGACGTCAGGGAAGACACCGCCGCATAGGTGCCGAAGGTTGAAGAAACGTTTTTGTTTTAATTAGTCAGTTAAATGTCTCTGGTCAGTACCAGTTTTGAGTTGGATGCTGAATGCCAACCGACACGAAAGACGCCGGGGAGGCTCCCTCACGTAACTGAAGTGGTTTCCATGATGGTTGAAACAGTATTCCGAGTTCAGCAGTCCTGACTATCTTAACCAACCCAAACACATCCAGTTCCGCTTCGTACCAAGCCCTGACTGACCCGTCTTCAGAGCTAATCCTTTTGTCGAAGTTACTAATTCTTCTTCTTCTTCTTCTTCTTCTTCTTCTTCTTCTTCTTCGTACGCAGTCAGACAGTAACCATTATTTTTTCGAAAAAAGCGGCGGTCATCCTGAGGCTGTCGCCACTGCCATAGAGCTTGTCTTGCAGTTCCACTGGTGATGGCCACATCTGCTCTCTCTGATCCTCGTATGTCGGGCAGTTCTGCAGCAGATGTTCAGCGGTCATTTTACCAGTACCGCACGGGCATTCGTCGGTACACCCTATCTTCAATTTGTTGAAAAGGTGGTACCTCAGTCTATTGTGGCCAGTGCGAAGTCTGAAGACAACGACCTGCTCTCTTCGGTTCAACTGGTAATAGGCATCGTTTTTGGTGTAACCAGTATGTTCGGTTTCCCATTTGGTCATGTATCTGGCTTTGATAAGCCGTTTTGACTCTTCGTACGTCATACTAGTATCTGTTTGTGGTAGTCTTGCACCTTCTTTTGCCAGTCTGTCTGCCTCCTCGTTGCCTTGGATGTTGCAGTGTGATGGGACCCACTGTACCACTACCCTTTTTGGTGCGGACTGCTGGCACAGTTTGCAGAGTGCTGCTCTTAAGTCATTAAGCTCAGTATTTTTCTGGCTTTTTAGCGCTGTGACTACGGCGAGAGCATCTGTAAGCAGGACTATATGGCTTTCATTTTCACTGTGTGTCACCATTTCTTCCACTGCCGCCCTCAGTGCCTCTGCGTCCGCTCTGAAATTGCTTGTGTATTTACCAGTAGCGAATGACAGTGTTATTTTTCTGCCATTTGGTAGGTTCAGGAATGCTCCTGCCCCTCCGTTCTGTGTTGTGTTTGTTACAGAACCGTCGGTGTATGCATGGGTCCAGTCCATGCTTGGGTAGCTTTTCGTTATGAAGCTTAGGGTAGTATCTCTCCTTTCTTTTTCAGTCTGGCAGTTTTTGTTTGCAATACCTGGTATATTTTCTACCACCTCTGGAAATATATCCTGCCTCCAGGTAGGTTTTCGTACAGTAGTGATGGGTTTTGGTGTTGTTAGTGCATTTATGGGATCTTCGTGCATCTTTGCTTTGGCTATTTCTGCAAAGTTTCTCCGCTTTAGTTTCCCATTTCCCAAATAGTTACTAATTCAATTTCCCATGTTTTCTTACCAACATTGTTCTATTAACAAGAGCGTGTGCACCTCAGAGACCTGCTAATATGCGTGTCGTAAAAGATAACCGAAAATGGTTGTGCACGAAGCTGGCAACATTATCATTACAAAAATACTCCAGACACCATCGCTAAGGGTGCACATACCAGTCTGATACAGGCTTGTTGGAACGAGGTCAGCTAAAGTGGTGGTACTATTCTCCAACTGCAGTAGATGGAAGAATAAAACGACGCATCTGACTACATCTCTGATCATATAGAGCCCTCGCACACACAAAAAACGTCACTATGTTAAACTATTAATGAATAGCCGGATATCGCAAGCGAATTTGCGAAATGTATCCGGATTGATAAGAGAGGCCCACTGCAATCATGCTATCACGGCATGCTCTGTTTGCCTAATTCTTCTCTACGTTTCATCCCAGTGTAGTTTTTTAAAAAGTGATTATGTCTCTCGCATCGTCAAAATATGTAAATGTCCTGGCGTGAATATCATAAGCCTTGTCCGTTCTTCGTTAAACGTGTGTGGGTCCCAACCCTGTCTTCAGTCGTGTAGTTTTGTCACAAATTTGATTAGATTGTTCGGGCCTCCTGAAGTCGGCTCCGTACAGTCATGCTGTAGCTGTACAGGATGAGATGTTGGCTCTAGGGTTGGCATTGGCCATCACTTTCCTGATCAGCGGGCCAGGCTGGAGCAGGGTCCGGCTGATGTACTGCTCCCTCTGCCTCCATTACCTTTTGTTTTCTTGTAAATTGGTTTCCACTTAAATTAGTGCACTGATGAGGAAACCGGAACAGGGTATGGCTTGGCTTGGCTTGGCTTGGTTTGGCTTGGCTTGGCTTGGTTTGGCTTGGCTCGGTTTGGCTTGGCTCGGTTTGGCTTGGCTTAGTTTGGCTTGGCTTGGCTTGGCTTGGCTCGGCTTGGCTTCGTTCGTTCTCTATCTCCCGCTACCAAACCCTGACACTGGCCTAAGTACCAGAATGTAGTCCAGAGAACGGAATACGTTCTGTCGTAGTTTACAGCTTGATTACGATATTTGCAACTTTCGGTCCAACATATCCGAATTCAGCAAGCATCTTTTGAGTACCGGGTTAGCCTTCCCTCTTCGATCCCTTCTCCTTATCCAGTCTGCTCTATTGCAGCCTGTATCCAGGATCACCGTGTGGAGGTGTAGAAGAGTCTTGGCAGCTCTGGCTCGCTGGGCCTGTCGCTAGCAGTCAGCTATGGGGGCCGCTGACCGCTGCAGCTCATGCGCTTATTAGCATCTTGATCCTGGAACAGGGTATTCGGCATAATACATCCATGGAGGCGGGACATGTAAATAAAAATTGCTAGTAATATTGTCGGCTGGACTAGAATAGTTGACAAAGCCACAGCGGTCTACAGCATCTAATGAGGTTGATATGAAACTAGAAATGGTTAATGTATATTATTAAATCTCTAGTTTTACTAACATGGACTATTCTACAGGGTGGTCAGAAGCTCATTGAAGCCTACTACACGCGCAGCCAGAGGCGAATTCTTACGATCCACTGGTACGACTGAGACTCAAACGACGAAGTCACTTTACGGATAGACCTTGAGAACATACTCACCATGCTAAACCGTCGCCGTTTGGCCCGACTTGAACACGCGGTCCGGCTTGATGAGGACGTCCCCGACCACCAGCTTTAGAGCAGGCAATGGGCATCAAGGATGAGAAGCAGCAGTCTCTGTATGGTATCGACTCACGCGGCCACCCGCGCACGAACTGGTTATATCAAATTGAAGACAACATCCTCTTTGCAAAGGCCCCTCATCGCGCGCATGAGTGGTTGTCGCGACGGGCCGTTGGGGCCCAAGTGGCATACCTACTTGCTTACCTACATATACTAGTGGAGCGTGCAGCCTAAATAGTGAGCTGGCTTACTAAACTGGGATTACAGCGTTCCAGGGATTCGAGTTCACGTAAAGACAGAAAACAAATTGGGGCCGTGTTTCGTGTCTGGTACAACCGCTCCTCCAGTCAACCCAGATGTAAATTGGTACCTGAGGTATCAATTGAGAAATGTAAAAATAGCAAGGAAGGGAACTGGCTATCCCACCTCAGCTTAGTACATGAGTTATCCTTATCCCCATGGCATATGTTGCTATGGGACTGACCTTTACCTATACTAAGATCTCCATAACGGCAGTGTTATGTATATTTTAACAATGCAATATTTGGAATGCCTGGCTTTGATTTCTATTTTGTTTTTATTCTCTTCTTATATTTAACATTTTTATGGGGGTCATTATTATGTGGCTTCCTATCACGTTGTGTGTCGCACCTTTTATATTTCTGCATCTAATAACCTCATTATTTGTTTTCTTATTTTTCCATGCGATATGCTCCAATCTTAGATGTACCAACATCTTCAGAACCTTATAATTTGTGCTGCTCTTTATCCATGTGATGCGTCCTTTAAAGATCATTGGCTTTTTTAAAATAGCATTTCCGTTAACCTGCGTGATAATTCCACAGTCTAGTGTAGACGGTTGAATTTCACGAGACTGACGCTCTTCGCTCTATTTCCTGAAAGTGCCGATTTTGGTGTGAGAAGGAAATGTACATACGGGCCAATCATGGACGACACATCGCTCGGGTGAGATTGGACCATGTCCGGCTAGCAACATGCTCATGATACATCGTTCACACGCCAAGTGACATCCTTACGACTTATCGTGGTTGCGTGAAAGACAAGACAAGAGGTAGAAGAAAGTGGTTGTATACAGACTATGTTCTTAGTTCTTAGTCAACATGTACTTCTACAGCGGTAGATGCCCCTATGCAGGCCTCAGCTCTGGTATGAGCTGGGTGTAGCCGGGAGAAGAGTTTCCTGCTTAGCGGACTAGGCTCGAGCAGCTTTAAAACTCATGTGCGTTGGGACAAGCGCTAAAGGAGGGTTGTTAACCGATGTACGAGTCCATCTTAATAGACTCAAACACTAGAGCAAAGTAGACCCGCAGCCTGTTACGCGCCATCTATGCTGCTCTAAACAAACCACCTAACCAAAGTCGGTGTTATGCCATGTTACACTTTTAGTCGCCTGTTACGACATGCTCTCTGCGTGGCAGTGGTGCTATTCTTATCCTTGTTATATACAAAGACCTCATAGACCATTTGGGCTCCAGACTCTGCTCTGTAAAGTCTTCTAATATAGAATTATAAGTACCGTTATCTTGACTTAAAACTGCTTTCGACAAGGTCTGACATGAGGCCCTATTGGCAACTGTACGAAAATATAAGATGGCGTGTCGACTTGCCTCTGTCATTGAGAAACTCTACTTCCAAGCCACCAGTGTAGTCTCCCATAACGGGATAACTGGGGAATCGTTCCGTACATCAACCAGTGTGCGACGGGGCGGCGGGGCGGGGGGGGGGGCTATTCTTTCACCGGCGTTATTCAATGTGGTTTTTTTTCTAGAACGTATCACGTCCAAAGCTATGGATGATCACGTGGGTACTGTCAGGATAAATAGTCGTACACTCACCAATTTTCGGTTTGCTGAGGACATCACCAAACTGCCTGGAACGGAGATAGAACTTGTGAGTATAATCATACATCCTTGCCAATGTCGCTCACAATTTTGTCAAGAAATTAATGCAGAGAAGAGTGAAATCAAGAGCAAGGTACTAGAGGACCTAACAAATCTGATTGCGATCAAAGGCGAACCATTGCAAAGTGTTAAACAGTTCAAATACTTAAAAGCGCTCATGGTTGCGGAAGGTTTCAGAACTGAGATTCAGGCAAGAACAGCCGTTTTGAGGGACAAAAAGCATAGATGTATAATCCAAGTTAAGTTGAATGTATGCACTTGTCACTTCCGTGTACTTTTGTGGGAGCGAAACTCGATCTCGACAGCTGTTCGAGTGTGCAGAATTTGTGCAATGGAGATGAGATGTCTGTGTCGAATCCTCGGCATTTCGTATCTAGACCAAGGAATGAAAGCCATATAGTCTTGCTTACAGATGCCCTGGCCGTAGTCACAGCGCTAAAAAGCCAGAACAATACTGAACTTAATGATTTAAGAGCAGTTCTCTGTCAACTATGCCAGCAGTCCGCACCAAAAAGGGTAGTGGTACAGTGGGTTCCATCCCACTGCAACATCCAAGGCAACGAGGAGGCAGACAGACTGGCAAAAGAAGGTGCAAGACTACCACAACCAGATACTAGTGTGACATACGAAGAGTCAAAACGGCTTATTAAAGCTAGATACATGACCAAATGGGAAACCGAACATACTGGCTACACAAAAAACGATGCCTATTACCAGTTGAACAGAAGAGAGCAGGTCGTGGTCTTCAGACTTCGCACTGGCCACAATAGACTGAGGTACCACCTATTCAACAAATTGAAGATAGGTGGCACTTACGAATGCCCGTGTGATACCCGGAAAATGACCGCTGAACATCTGCTGCAGAACTGCCCGACATACGAGGATCAGAGAAAGCAGATGGGGCCATCACCAGTGGAACCACAAGACAAGCTCTATGGCAGTGTCTACAGCCTCAGGATGACCGCTGCTTTTTTCGAAAAAATTAAGGTTGATGTCTGACTGCATACGATGAAGAAGAAGAAGAAGAAGTATCTAGATCACGTCACACATTAAAGCGATTCGAAACACCGTTAAGAGAGGTCAGCCAATATTAAGAACTATTGACTTTGGTAAAAGCACGACAGCTCACATGGTATGGGCATGTTTCAAGATCGCCTGGGTTAACCAAGATGGTCCTGGAAGGTACTGTGCCTGGGAAGCGTAAGAGAGGGAGGAAGAAAAAGCAATTGGACGACAACATCAGAGAGTGGACGGGAAGGTCCAGAGCTAGAACAAATATCCTGGCACAAAACCGAGTGGAGTGGCGAAAACTGTTCCAACAAATTGCAGTATCGGTGCCCCAGTGACCTTTTAGGTTACGATACAGATTGTGATGATGATGATGGCGTTAAGCTAAGTTAAATATCCGCATCTTTATAATTGTATTACCTATCACCTGCAAGATAGATGTGTATTACCTATCACCTGCAAGATAGATGTGTATTACCTATCACCTGCAAGATAGACGTGTATTACCTATCACCTGCAAGATAGATGTGTATTACCTATCACCTGCAAGATAGACGTGTATTACCTATCACCTGCAAGATAGATGTGTATTACCTATCACCTGCAAGATAGATGTGTATTACCTATCACCTTCAAGATAGACGTGTATTACTTCTCACCTGCAAGATAGATGTGTATTACTTATCACCTGCAAAATAGATGTGTATTACTTATCACCTGCAAGATAGATGTGTATTACTTATCACCTGCAAGATAGATGTGTATTACCTATCACCTGCAAGATAGATGTGTATTACCTATCACCTGCAAGATAGATGTGTATTACTTATCACCTGCATGATAGATGTGTATTACTTATCACCTGCAAGATAGATGTGTATTACCTATCACCTGCAAGATAGATGTGTATTACCTATCACCTTCAAGATAGACGTGTATTACCTATCACCAGCAAGATAGACGTGTATTACCTATCACCAGCAAGATAGACGTGTATCACCTATCACCTGCAAGATAGATGTGTATTACCTATCACCTTCAAGATAGACGTGTATTACTTCTCACCTGCAAGATAGACGTGTATTACTTTTCACCTGCAAGATAGATGTGTATTACCTATCACCTGCAAGATAGATGTGCATTACCTATCACCTGCAAGATAGATGTGTATTACCTATCACCAGCAAGATAGACGTGTATTACCTATCACCTGCAAGATAGACGTGTATCACCTATCACCTGCAAGATAGATGTGTATTACCTATCACCTTCAAGATAGACGTGTATTACTTCTCACCTGCAAGATAGACGTGTATTACTTTTCACCTGCAAGATAGATGTGTATTACTTATCACCTGCAAGATAGATGTGTATTACCTATCACCTGCAAGATAGATGTGCATTACCTATCACCTGCAAGATAGATGTGTATTACCTATCACCAGCAAGATAGACGTGTATTACCTATCACCTGCAAGATAGATGTGTAGCTAATATCCTTCCCACGACAATAGATAACACAACACCAACTTACGCACGTGCAAGCTAAGAAAACAAATGCAACTTAAAAGCTAGTTATCTGTTTACTGTTAAACATTCGTCACTCCTACGGACACTCTAGAGAGAGAGTTCAAACTCCACTATGTTGAATTTCAATGTATTTGTAATTCTAAATAAATCTGTTACACAACATTTGAAAACACAAGATTTCCGTTAATATGTTGTTAAAACCAAATATATTAATGCACCAGTTTCCAGAACTGAAATATGGAAACGCTGTTTATTTTTTATCATGAGATAAGTAAATAGATTACAATTATTCTGGATAAGGGTTAAATCTCTTCGTGATTATGATTCTGTCATACAGGTGGATTTATGTTTCGTGATGAGGAATTAGAAAGGAATATTTTTGATGGAAGGAAAACTAAGGTAGCCGGTACGCTGAGTGAGGCTTACATGGCAACAGCCTTTGGTATGAACATAAATATTCAATCCAAACCTCTCAGCTGTATGTGGCACCGATCTTTATCAAATATACCACACGTTTGGTTTATATAATATATCTTATGACATGCTTGTGGTTTATAATGTTTACAGGATAGGATAGAACAGCTGTAAACATGTCAGATTGTACTTAGAAAATTATTGGCATGTTCCTGACCTATATATATATATAGCTATCTTCTATTATGTATCTAGTGTATATATCTTCTCTTACCTTACCTCTCTTATCTAAATATGTCCTATCGTATTTATCAAATCTTATCTCTCCAATAGTATCTATCATATCTTATATATGCTATCTTATCTTATCTAACCTTTTTTCTTTTATCTTATCTAATCTACCCTACCTTATTTATTTTATCTTATAAATTGTATCTACTCTATCCAACCGTATCTATTTTATCTTATAAACTATATCTAATATAACATATCTTATCTATCCTTTCATATCTATCTGTACGACGTGGATTAGCCGTCCGCCTCGTGATCTGATGGCGTGGGTTCGACTCCGGACTCCGCCGTCTTTTTCACGAGTGCTTGATGCGGAGTCCCCTGTATCTCGTAGACGCCCCCTATTCGTCTTGTCCTTCACTTGTTACTGAGTTCGGGCCAAGACCCTCACCTCGGCTTCCTAATGCTTCCATGGAAACAGGCTGTCGAGGTGAAAGAGCGACGTGATCCCCGTAGTAATGAGTGACACGCAGATGAAGCCAAGCATAGCACAACTGCCTGGAGAACCTAGGTTCACCTTCATCAGCACGCTCGGGATGTGAAGAAAGCTACTGCAAACCGCCACTTAACGTCCTTTTCAGAGCGCACAAAAGAGTCATCTACTCATTGTGGGCATTCGCAAAGAACAACAACAACATTCTATCTTATTTATCTTATATTATCCATTTTATCTATCATCTTATCTATCCTATTTTATATTGTATATCTTATATATGATTTGCTTCGTGGGGTAAGGGGCAGATGGAGAGAGAGCGTGGGAAAACTAGAGATAGAGAGAGAAAGAAATAAAGGAGAGACAGAGAAATAACGCCAAGATAATATAAAAAATAACAATGGACTATATACAAATGAAATATAACAAGAGAGAAGGGAGGGGGGGAGGGGTGTGGGCTTCCTGAAAGAAAAAAAACTGCAGTGGCGGCTCTCTGTTTCGATTGTAGTGAAAACAAGGCAAAACACGTCATCAATAAACATAATTCTGGCTGTGTCCGTTTATCAGTCAGTGTACCAAAACTGCCAAATACATTTGTCCGTCATTGCGCCAAAACAGAAGCCAAAGACTGGTCTTAGACCCAAAACAGAAACCAAATATGTCATATATATGTCGACAACAATGTCACTTTGACATGTAAACTGTAATTTAGTATTAAATATGTAGAGATTTGTTATTCATATTTCAGAAATTTCCAAGTAGACTCCAGTTTCTGGTGAGACAAAAATGTGTCTATCCATAAAACCAAGCTAGCATAACATTTGAATTTTAAACCGCTTGATGGTGTCACGGGCACGATGAACGAAAACCATCGCTTCTCACCACACACGCTAAACACATTAGTAAAGCAAATTAATAAAAATGTGTTAGTTAGTTAGTTAGTTTTCTTTCCACTTGTGCAGTTTAGCGTCGTGTGGAGCTTGAGTCGTCTATCCTGCGCCAAGTGCGTTGCGTCGGTCAATGTGAGCCCTTGTTGTTGCACAATCACTCTAATGCCATCTATCCACCTACCTCGCGGCCGCCCCCTTGCCCTGTAGCCAGATCTACCAGCGTTGAAAGCCATCAGTGGAAGATGATGAGGGTGCATTCTCATGAGATGACCAAACCAACTTATTTTCTGCCTTGGAAATGTATTCAACACAAGACGTAATGCCGACCATACTTCGAATGCCGTCATTCCACATTCTGTCTCTTCTGGTAACACCGACGACTTTCCTCAAACACTTTCACAAGTCGAAATTCTGCTCTCGCACGCCCTTGACAGAGGCCATGTTTGGCACTGGCAGCACAGAATGTGTCTGACCCGTAATAGCTCAGTTGGTAGTAGATAATTTGGGAATCTTTCCATCGTTGGTTCGAATACCTGCTCGGAGCAATTTTTTCTTCAAAGATGTATGATAATAACCTTTTCAGTGTTTTTAAAGTTATTTTGATTGATATTTGAGAGCGCCATCGTTATTATATACGAAGGAGTGAAAGAATGTTATGTTTGAATGTCGATCATTTGAGTTTGGGAATATTGGTTCACAACATCGCTACGACATTGGTATGTTATCGGTAGTCAGATAGAAACTTAGCCATTACAGTGCGTGGTGATTGCAGAGAGGAGAGGGGGAATGGGGGGGGGGGGTGGGGGTGCGAAGGGACGAGAGAAGGAAACATGGAATCGCTGCGAATGAGAAACAATGGACGACGAGAGGTGAGAAAAGGTAGTTAGAAGAGACAGGGAAACAGTCAGAGAAAGAGAGAGAGAGAAAGAGAGAGAGAGAGAGAGAGAGAGAAGGAAAACGAGAGAAGTAGATAATTGACTAGGGGAGATCAAAGACAGGAGAGAAAGAGAGGGAGAAGAGATTAGACGTGAGAGGAGAGATATCGAAAATAGGAGAGAGAGAGGGGGGATATAGTAAAGAGGACAGATAGAGTGGAGATATGGTAAAGAGGAGAGAGAACAAAATGATTGGGGAGATATAAGCGGTTCATAACAAAGATACGGGCTCAATACCCACCACCGGCAGCTCCAGTCAACCCAGCTCTAAATGAGTACCTGATTTATGGTTAAGGAAGGACAAGGCACAAGAGGAAGGGAACTGGCCATCCCATATCACAAGCTGAGGCTTGGTATAGTGAAGTATTTAACACTTCGTTCCTGACCAGCAGTTCATTCTGCTAAAGGACTTCCTTATTACGCAGAGATATAGAGAAGAAGAGAGAGAAGAGAGAGAAGAAGATAAAGAAGAGAGATTGGGAAGAAGAGAGAGAAGAAGAGAGAGAGAGAAGAAGAGATAGAGAGAAGAAGATAGAGAATCAGAGAGAGAAAGAGAGAGAAGAAGAAAGAGAAGAAGAGAGACAAGAAGAGAGACAAGAAGAGAGAGAAGAATAGAGAGAACAAGATAGAAAACAAGATAGAAAACAAACAAGATAGATAGAACAAGATAGAGAACACGATAGAGAACAATATAGAGAAGAAGAGAGAGAATCAGATAGAGAAAAGTAAACATCTTAACTGTGAAAGAAATTGTAAACATTGAAATATCCCATTGACATTGTGTGACTTGCAACAAAGGTTACGGTGACAGAATATTTACTGACAGCATGGCGACCCTGCGTGCTGTTTCTATTACTGACGATCCCTGTCAAAAGCAGGATATCATCTGCTTAATATGAAGCCATCACAGAATCAGTATCTGCACGAGAGAGCAATCAAAACCTGGGTATGCCCCAGATTCTCTAGCCAGCTTTGGCGCGCGAAAGAAGCGACTGGAATGATAAAGGGTTTTCTTGGACCAATGATCTTTACCCTTAGGTTAGCGCCAACTTGTGGGCGATTTGAACTTGACTCTTAACGTCTTTATACTGGTTTAGAAGACTCTGCAGAGTCTGTATACAACCAGTTCCATTTACAACACCTTCCTCTAGAAGCTGTACGCATCCAATCTGTTCTTAAATGCATTGACCGTCCCAGCCTCCACCACCTCACTTGGCAATGCATTCCAAGCATTCACTACTCTCTGGCTAAAGAAATACTTCCTAATATCTAATCTGGACCTCTCCTAAGTCAACTTGTAGCTGTGCCCTCTTGTCCTTGTTGGTGGTTGTACTTTAAAAAACTTGTTATAGTCCACTTTATCCATTCCTCTGATCATCTTATACACCTGTATTAAGTCACCACGAATTCTTCTCTCTTCTAGACACTGAAGGCCAGTTCTATTATAACCCCTAAGTCCCTTTCTTTATCTATCTTTCTAATATTGTTCTCTCCCATTCTGTAATTATGTTCCATATTGGATCTACCCATGTGGATGACTGTACATTTATCTACATTAAACTCCATTTGCCAGATTACAGACCATTCTCGAATTTTATCTAAATGTGGGCGGTAGCAGAATAATTACATTCTGTATTTAAAACATTATTGTTATTATTATTATTGTTATTATTATTATTATTATTATTACTATTATTATGGCAATGCAGAGGCTACACAACCTGCGTAAACTTAGTCTTCATCCTTCGTCCTCCTTCGTCTATCTTCATCCTTCGTCTTCTTGTTTCTTTTCTACTTTCTCCTTCTTCTTCGTCTTTGTTCTTCTTCCTTCTTCTTCCTTTTCCTCTTTCGTCTTTTTCCTTACTCCTTGTTTTCTTCTCTATTCCTTCTTCCTCCTTCCTTATTCCTCCTTTGTCTTTCTACTTTCTTCTTCTTCCTCTTCCTCCTTTGTCTTTCTTCTTCCTTCGTTTTCCTTTGTCTTCCTTCTTTTCCCTTCCCTCTTTCTCCTTAGTCTTTCTTCTTCTTTCCTTTTTCGTCTTTTTCCTCCTTTGTCTTTCTTCTTCTTCCTTTCTTTTTCCTACTTCGTCTTCCTCTTCCACTTTCCTCCGTTCTCGTCTTTCTACTTTCTCCTTCCTCTTTCTTTTTTCTTTTTCCTCTATCTTCTTCTTCTTCTTACTTCCTTTCTCTTCCTTCTTCTCTATATCTTCTACCTTCCTCATTCTGCTTTTTTTTCTTCGTTTCTTCTTCTTTATTCTTCTTCCTCCTACTCTTTCTAATTCGTGTATTTCTTTCTTCTCCATTCCTCTTTCCTTTTTGTCTTCCTTCTTCATTCTTCCTTCTTCCACTTTCGCTTTTTTTCTTCCTTTTTCTTTCTTCCTTTTTTCCTCCTTTTTCTTCCTCCTTTGTCTACCTTCTTCCTCCTTTCTCTTCCTTCTTTGCCTTCCTTCTTCCTCCTTTGTTCTTCCTCCTTCGTCTTCCATCTTCTCTCTTCCTTTTTCTTCTTTTCCTTCGTCGTGCTATCTCACTTTTTCCTATTTCTTGGTTTCTTCTTATTTATTCTTATTTCTCCTCCGCCACTTCCTTGTTCTACTTCCTTCATCTTTTTTCTTGTTCCTGCTCCTTCCTTTTTTTTCAATTTCACATCCTGCTCTATCGTCTTCTTCTTCTTCCTCTTCTGCTTCTTCTTCGCCCTGAAAAAAACACTTTTGGCGTCGTGTCATAGTTTACATCTAAGCTGCGATATCCGTTCCTTTCGGCCCGACACATCCGATTTCAGCACGACATTTTTGGGACCGGATTTGTTTTGCCTTTTCTATCCCTAATCTCTAAACCAGGTAGCATGGTTGCAGTCTGTTTCCAGGGCCACTGTCTTGAGACGGAATATAATGTTGTCCAGTTATGAGTTGCTGGCTGCTCACAACCAATTCACCGCTGAATCTTCAGTCCCTCTAACGTAATTATTCTGTATCATAAATTCAGGACTGGGTTAACCAGAACGTTCAATGAGCACGTGAGTATTAGCACCGAGAGAGAATCAGCACTGAGAGAGAATAAGCACGAAGAGAGAATCAGCACCTAGAGTGAATAAGCATTAAGAGAGAATAAGAACCGAGAGAGAATTAGCACTGAGAGAGAATAAGCACTAAGAAAGAATAAGCACCACAGATAATAACCACTAAGAGAGAATAAGCACTGAGAGAGAATAACCACTAAAAGAGAATACGCACTGAGGGAGAATCAGCACCTAAAGTGAATAAGCACTAAGAGAGAATAAGCACCAAGAGAGAATAAGCACCAAGAGAATACGCACTGAGAGAGAATAACCACTAAGAGAGAAAAAAGCACCGAGAGAGAATAAGCACCAAGAGAATAAGCACTAATATAGAATAACCACCAAGAGATAATAAGCACAAAATAACGAAATCTTCCGAAGACAGGCCTCCAAACAACATTCCCCAAGAGGAAGCCTGGTGGATTGGCTATATTGCTCACGAGGTGTGCAATTCAGAAGACACCCGCCAACTAGCTCGTAGAGCGGGCCGTGCACATCAAGGATGAGAGGTGGTCTTCTCCGTCATCGTTCCAAACCCACTCCCCATCTGGTGAGGTCAAATGGGAACGATATTATCTTCATTGCATACAGCCTGGTAATCAACCATTCATCGCGATGATAGACCAGCCCTAGTCGCATAAGCAACTACCCACTTTCCTAATTTGTTTTTTCAAATTTCCGTTTACACTAAGGGATACCCTACGAATCACTGGATATAATCTTTGACTACAACACTGGGAAGGTCAGAATTTGAATCTACTTGAATATAAAACGTATCTCAACAAGAACCTTCACTCAACTCAACCTCATTGGCCACAATCTTTAACAATGGTTGTTCCCTCATGTCGAGAATGACGTTTAACAAGCTCCATAGGGAAGCAGACTAATGTCTGGCCAGGCACAACATACTGATCAGACATGTTAGTCAGGGTCAGGAACAACATACTGATCAAACATGTTAGTCAGGGTCAGGCACAACATACTGATCAGACATGTTAGTCAGGGTCAGGAACAACATACTTATCAGACATGTTAGTCAGGGTCAGGCACAACATACTGATCTGACATGTTAGTCAGGGTCAGGCACAACATACTGATCAGACATGTTAGTCAGGGTCAGGCACAACATACTGATGAGACATGTCAGTTGGGGTCAAGCACAACATACTGATCTGACATGTTAGTCAGGGTCAGGCACAACATACTGATGAGACATGTTAGTCAGGGTCAGGCACAACATACTGATCTGACATGTTAGTCGGGGTCAGGCACAACATACTGATCAGACATGTTAGTCAGGGTCAGGCACAACATACTGATCAGACATGTTAGTCGGGGTCAGGCACAACATACTGATCAGACATGTTAGTCAGGATCAGGCACAACATACTGATCAGACATGTTAGTCAGGGTCAGGCACAACATACTGATCAGACATGTTAGTCAGGGTCAGGCACAACATACTGATCAGACATGTCAGTCAGGGTCAGGCACAACATAATGACCAAGACCCTCGCCTTCACTTCCTAGTAGCCCTCACTGAAAACGGGCTGTTTTCATGGCATCCTGGCTAACGAGGTGATGGATCGACGTGATCCCTGTAGTAGTGACACGCAGATGAAGCCAAGCATAGCACAACCGTCTAAAGAATCCCAGTTCACCCTCATCAGCAGGCTCGGAATCTGAGGAAGTAATTGCACCCTCTACTTAACGCCCTTTTCAGGTCGCACAAAAGACTTACGTTCTCATTGTGGGCATTCGCAACAACAAAAAACAAACAAACAAACAAACAAACAAAACCCAACCCAACCCAAACCAAACACCCAACCCAACCCAACCCAACCCAACCAACCAACCAACCAACCAACCAACCAACCAACATACCAACCACCACCACCACCACAACAACAAACAAACAAACAAACAACAAAGCTTCATAAATAAATATATGCGATGTTTGCAAATGTAGGATTTTTCGTCCTAGAAAACCAGTCTATGGGAGTGCCTGAGTATCAGAACCGTTGGAGTGTTATTCTCTCACTGCAGTAAGTCTGGGCTCAATGCCCGGTCTGAATCCTCTCAGATCTACCTACCTGTAAATGAGTATCTGTTTTACAGCTAGCGAAAATAAAGACGGTTAGCAACTATTGGAGATATTAGCAAGAATAATCCTTCATTTAAACGTAAATTTTACAATTTATAACAGCATTTTGTACAAACGACAGAAGAAAGATATAGTATTTGATGCAATCAAAAATAGTCGGTATCTAAAGAATATTTATATAATTTAATTTTTTTTTTGCGTTCGCCTTATTTCTCCATTCCACAAAGACAGTGTGCGTTGCACTGTGGTTTTTATTTTGCGCTTGTCGGCCCAATGCATCCGACTTCGGCGTGCATTTTATGTAAGCGTGTGCTTCCTCTGCATTTTCTAAGGGCTTGCTTCCCCGGGGTAACGGCCGGTGCTGTGATGGAACCCAGCACCTTTTGGTTGTGAGCCGTGTCACTTAACCACTAGCCCACGCCAGCCCAAGAATATAATAGAATTAAGGGACAATGTAAACACAATAACACATGGTTTACAAGTTCATATCTCATTTTTAGCTAATTCCCCCCCCCCCCTTTCAAATAGCCATTTGTGACCTATTAACTGACTTGCCCTCGTATATATCATACGTCGTTTCCCGATCAGCAGTCACTGTGGGACTGTCTTTACGTGTCAGCATCTTAGCCCGAGAACAGAGGTAACACGTTTATCTCTTCCGTCACTCACCTTATCACTCTCATACCCGTCAAGGTAGACGGCTTTTTGCAGGAAGTCACAATTCGTGTGCTCCAGCGGTGAGGCGGTAAGTGCTTTCGGAAATTAGTGATCAGCCACAAAGAAATTGAATAAGGAAACCAGAAACCGTTCAATAAAGAAAGCGGAAATAAGACGCAGATAAGAATAAAATGTTGGATGAAAATTCAAAGAAGACGCTAGAAAGGAAGAGAAAATATAGTAAGTTGAAAGTAAGGGTGTTACCAAGATCTAGTGGAGCCAATCATACCAACACTGTAACCTGCCATGAATGTCGTGAGATGTGACTATGTAAGTTGGACATAGGACTAGCTACTTCGTCCTGCAGAAACTGTAAGCTATAAAAACTATAGTAAATACAGACAGGTCAACATTTGTTGACGGGTATTTGTTGAAGATATGTGCTCCCTAGGGAACTGATAAAATTTTGATTGATTGATTGATTGATTGATTTATTGATTGATTTATTGATTGGCTTGGCTTCGTTCATTCTCAATCTCCCACTACCAAACACTGAAAGGGGTTAAGTAGCAGAATGTTGTCCAGAGAAAGGAATGCGTTGTGTCATAGTTTACAGCTTGACTGCGATATTTGCACTTTTCGGTCCAACACATCCGACTTCAGCAAGCATTTTTTGATTACCAGGTTAGCATTCCCTCTTCGATCCCTTCTCCTTAGACAGTCTGTCCTGCTGCAGCCTGTTATCCAGGATCACCGCATGGAGGTGTAGAAGGGTCTTGGCAGTTTTGGTTCTTTGGCGCTGACGCTAGAAGTCAGCTTTGAGTCGCTGACCACTGCAGCTCATGCGCTGCTCAGCATCTTGATCTCATTTATTGATTGAAAGGCAATAGTAATCACATAGAATATGGTGCCGTCGAAGATGAAGTGGTAGAGACGTCCTTGTTTCAGGTCTTATATTCTGACGAGGTGGGGTTGCCTCTTTCGTTCCCTACTTTTAATCTAGTTAACTACTTATAATTGCTTTGATTGGACAGTGGGCGATAACATGGGTCGAATCAAACCACCTTGCCGTGACGAGAAAGAGCTCTACCACGTAGCTACTCAGATGCTACGTAAGGATTCTGTTACACTTGTTGCTGTTATTATTTCTGTTCTTGTTGTTATGTTGATATTTTTGTTATTTTTGTTATTTTTCGAAGCTGCTCGAGCTGAGTTAACTCTTGACGTATCTTTAGTAGCGGGTTACCGTGGCTCTTCCTACGTCCAGAGGTGTACTTCAGAAATGGAATCGTGGTTCTCCTGGATGTAGTGCAGTGACAGAAGCTTCAGTAAGCTCACCACTTTGGGAAGTATATTGATGATCAGGGCCAAGATGACGAGCAGTCCATGACCTGCAGCTGTCAGCGAACCAGGTCTGCCAAGACCCTGTTGTATCTCCACGCGGTGATACTGGACAGCAAGCTGGCTACGTAGGAGGGATTGAAGAGGGAAGGCTAACTCTGCATCCAATCATGTCTGCTAAAGTCTGATGTGTCGGACCATAAGATGCATATATCGCAGTCGAGCTGTAAACTATGACATAGCGCAGTCCGTTCTCAGGACTACATCCTGCTACTTGCAAAGCTCTCTTAAGGGTTTGGTACCGGGAGTTTAAGAACGAACGACGGGTGACGGCGGGGGCTAGTGGTTACGTGACACGGCTCACAACCAGAAGGTGCTGTGTTCGATCAGCATTACAGCACCTGTCGTTACCCCGGGGAAGCAAACCCTTAGAAAATGCAGGAGGAAGCAGACCCTTACATAAAAATGCATGCTGAAGTCGGATGCACTGGGCCGACAGGTGCAAAATAAAACCACAATGCAACGCACGCGGCCTTAGTTAATAGAGAAAAAGGCGAATGTAAAAATAAGGGGAAAAAAAAGAACGAACGACGATGAAGTAAACATTGTTGATTTCCCCCACCTCGTTGGCCAGAATTCTGGGACACAACCTGCTACCAGGAGCACGAACAAGTGAGTCAGTGGATGCCATCGCACTGTAACATCAAAGGAAACGACTTGACCGACTATTTAGCCAAGGAAGGAGCGAATCTGATACTGGAAGAATTAATGGTCAACTATGAAGAAGCAAGAATAATGATAAGAGAGCAATACAATATCAAGTAGCAGGAAGTACACCCTAAACAGCAAGCAGGTGACTGATAACACCAATGTTCAAGAGAAGATAAGGTTAATATTCTAAATCTCCGAACTGGCGAGAGGAGTAAGAAACACAAGCCGTACGCGTAATTCAGGATAGCTATCACTAGCTTATGTCAGAGCGCAGTGGCAGACATGACAGCAGCACATGCACTTCAAAACTGCCCCCAATACACAAATCCGATGAGAAGTATGTGGCCCACGCCGACTACCCTCGAGGAAAAACTTAATGGCGGTATTGGGACACTGAAGAAGACGGCATAATTTATCGGAGAATCCGGAGTCCTAGTCTATATGAGCATTGATCACAGAAGAAGAAAAGAAGAAGAAGAAGAAGGAGGAGGAGGAGGAGGAAGAAGAAGGAGGAGGAGGAGGAGGAAGAAGGAAGGAGGAAGGAAGAGGGAAGGAAGAAGGAAGGAAGGAAGCAGGAAGGAAGAAGGAAGGAGGAAATAAAGAGGAAAGACGAAAGAAGAAGCAGGAAGGAAGAAGCAGGAAGGAAGAAGCAGGAAGGAGGAAGGAGGAAGGAGGAAGAAGGAAGAAGGAAGAAGGAAGAAGGAAGGAGGAAGGAGGAAGGAGGAAGGAGGAAGAAGGAAGAAGGAAGAAGGAAGAAGGAAGAAGGAAGAAGGAAGAAGGAAGACGGAAGACGGAAGACGGAAGACGGAAGACGGAAGACGGAAGACGGAAGAAGGAAGAAGGAAGAAGGAAGAAGGAAGAAGAAGAAGAAGAAGAAGAAGAAGAAGAAGAAGAAGAAGAACAAGAAGAACAAGAACATAAACATGAACAATAAAGAAAAGAAGAAGAAAGTAGTAGGAATGTGAGATGGTAATAGACTACAATGTTAACAAGAGGAAACAAAGTGAAAATGAGAAGTTAAGATGAAGTTAGAACATAATCGTGTTGAGAAATGCAGCCAGAAAGACAATCTGCGACCGAACCAGCAACACCGGGCTGAGGAAGATAATGGAGACACATTTATTTAGGGCCTACACTGGAGCCGCGTAGCGCAGTGGTTAGCGCGCTGGCTTCGCATCTGATGTAATGTTTTTTTCAGACCGCAATGGCTCCCGGGTCGACCCAGCCTTGAATGGGTACCGGTTCAGTCCGGGAAGTAAAGGCGGCGAGGGAGAGGAGATGGCTACCGCCCTCATATAGCCTAGCCTTTGAAATGTGAGATCGCTAACACCTCACACCCTTACGGCAGTAATGCTATGGGATACATACTTTACATACTTTACTTTACTTTACACTGAAGCACCAAAATTCAAGTGGTTTGGTAATTTAGTCAGAATGCATCTATGACTGCAGGGAGAGCATATTATATGCCATTTTCCAGTCTACGTGCAAGAGGCCGGCCTCGACCTAGGTGGGTCAAGGTGTCCTTGACATACACAGGAAGTTCCACCTAACTGAACTTAACTAGCTTAACTTGTTTATTTTGGATTAGTATTACCAATTTCTTCTACACCACTTCATTTAAAAATAACTGCATCCAATTTATTTCTAAATGCACACACTGACACTTCCCCCGCTATTTTCCTTGGCAATGCATTCCAAACATTGCTAACTCTCTGTCTAAAATTTATATTTGCTAATATCAAAGCCGAACTTTTCTTTAATTAACTTGTAGCTGTGCGCTCTTCTTCTTGTTGCCTGCTGTAAATTTAAAAACGTATTATAGTTTAATTTATTCTTTCTTTTGATTATCTTCTAAACCTTTTATTAAATCACCTGGATAACTAACGACAGCACAATCCTCCCACTTGGCGATAATAAGAAAACGATGCAACCCCCCCCCCCCCCACCCTCTATATGGCGCTAGAGTAGAACACAAGAAGAGAAGAAGAAGAGGAAGAAGACGAGGAAGAAGAAAAAGAAAGTGAACAAGAAGACACGGAAGAAGAAGAAGAGGAAGAAGAAAAAGAAGAAGATGAAGAAGAAAATGAAGAAGACGAAGAAGAAGAAGATGAAGAAGAAAATGAAGAAGACGAAGAAAAATAAGATGAAGAAGAAGAGGAAGAAGAAGAGGAAGAAGAAGATGAAGAAGAAGACGAGGAAAAAGAAGAAGAAGATGAACAAGAAGATGAGGAAGAAGAAGAGAAAGAAGAAGAGAAAGAAGATTAAGAAGAGTATGAAGAAGACGAAGAAAAAGAAGATGAAGTAGACGAAGAAAAAGAAGATGAAGAAGAAGAGGAAGAAGAAGAGGAACAAGAAGAGGAGGAGAAAGAAGAAGAAGAAGAAGAAGAAATAGAAGATGAAGAAGAGGAAGAAGAAGAAGAAGAAGCCCTGCCAAAGGTAGAGTGCTGACTGGATACTGGATACTGCTGGGTATGCTAAATTTAACAGGAACAATCTTGGACACCAGATACACCAGATTCAAACCTTGCACAGGATTAGTGCCTAGCAGGAAAGAAACCAGCCACAAATTTACCACCGTACTAATAGACACATGAAAATTAGCACGGAAACTATGAATGACAAATGACCGTTCTTTCTAATAACCAACTCGGTTGTGGACTTTGGATTTGCAAAACATAATAATATTTGTGGCTATCTGACATCGAGTACTGATCTACCAGTGATGAATACTGGGACTGCAATGATACTAGGAAGAAGATAGCCACCTCTCGGTTACCAACAAATGAAATGAAGAGACGATCAGTAAGGTTGTACAATATGGCACTTCAGAACAAAGTACTGGAATATATTTTAATAAATTTTGGCTATCTGGCATTCTGTAGAAATTCTCCCTGATTCAATACCGGAATTACACATTCCAGATTACAAAGGCTATACGATAGGAATAAAAAGAAGAGTGAAAGTAGATGACGAACAGTAAAAGTAATACAAAGAAGGAAAAAAGAAAGCGAAGCCGATATGAATAGAAAAAAGCCAACGAGATAAGGGCGATGTGTAGTTGCAAAGACGAGTTAGTTCCCCTGGATTCATCTCCATGACAACAGCAGTGGTATCCTTCCGGCATCGATTACCCTGCCACTATTTAAAAGATCGGAAGTCCGTCACCCGGTTCGCCAGTAGTCTCGTGTATTTCGTAATACAGCAATTTGACGAGCGGGCCTTCCAAATTGGTAACCTGAAGACACGGGCGTGCCAAGAGGGTCATTGTGTTAGAAATGGTTGTAAGGTGGGGAGTGTTGATTGTTATTGATGTTGTGTTTGAGGGGGGGGGGGGGGGGGGGAAGAAGAGTGTTGGTTGTTGTTGATGTTATGTTTGGGGGGGGGGGGGGGGGTAAGAGTGTTGGTTGTTGTTGATGTTGTGTTGGGGGGGGGGGGGGGTAAGAGTGTTGGTTGTTGTTGATGTTGTGTTGGGGGGGGGGGGGTAAGAGTGTTGGTTGTTGTTGATGTTGTGTTTGGGGGGGGGGGGGTAACAGTGTTGGTTGTTGTTGATGTTGTGTTGGGGGGGGGGGGGTAAGAGTGATGGTTGTTGTTGATGTTGTGTTTGGGGGGGGGGAAGAGTGTTGATTGTTGTTGATGTTGTGTTTGGGGTGGGGTAAGAGTGTTGGTTGTTGTTGATGTTGTGTTTGGGGGGGGGGGGGAAGAGTGTTGGTTGTTATTGATGTTGTGTTTGGGGGGGGGGGGTAATAGTGTTGGTTGTTGTTGATGTTGTGTTGGGGGGGGGGGTAAGAGTGTTGGTTGTTGTTGTTGATGTGTTTGGGGGGGGGGGTAAGAGTGTTGGTTGTTGTTGATGTTGTGTTTGGGGGGGTAAGAGTGTTGGTTTTTGTTGATGGTGTGTTTGGGGGGGGGGGGGGGGGTAAGAGTGTTGGTTGTTGTTGATGTTGTGTTTGGGGGGTAAGAGTGTTGGCTGTTGGTGTGTGTGTTTATGTGGGTGGCGGTGTGGGGGAAGTGTTGGTAGTTGTTAATGTTATGCTGTGGAGGCAATAGTGTTGGTTGTTGTTGTGCTGTGGGATAAGAGTGTTGGTTGTTGTTGTGTTGCGAGTTAAGAGTGTTGGTTGTTGTTGATGTTGTGCTGTGGGATAAGAGTATTGGTTGTTATTGCTGTGCTGTGTGTTAAGAGTGTTGGTGGTTGTTGTGTTGCGAGTTAAGAGTGTTGGTTGTTGGTGATGTTGTTGTGTTGGGTGATTTATCAATTCCATTTTGGCTAGAAAATGCAAATACTTTGGTCACATCAAGAGACCCAACTGTCTCGAGATACGGTGATGGAAGGTATGGTGCCAGGCAAAAGAGGAAGGGGTAGACTAAGAAGACGATGGCACCAAGATATCCAGGAATGCCTGAGTATGGCGGTGGCGGAGGCTGGAGTTTTGGCAAGAAAACGAGTTTCTTTCGGACAGACTGTGATGGGATCAACGTTCTACAAAGGACATGCTACATGATGATGATCATTGGCAAAACTGAAGAAGACGGCTAGGAAAAGTAAAAGATGGAGAGCATCTGTTGCGTCCCTTTGTTCCAAGAATGATCCTGGTGTTTATCAACGTGTGTTTAGTGGACATAATGACAATTGGATATTTCAGTATCGGCGCCAAATGGTAGCGCACCTTGTTTGCCTTTTGAATTCTATTTTCTTTGTCTCTGTCTAAGTGTGTCCCCGTCAGTGTAGACACTTTCCAGGTACGTTAACTCCAGTTTTTGCTTTATGGTTTTGCCTCCAGTGTGGAAACTACGCTGTTTCGGTTGGCGGTTAATTGCTATATCTTTTGTTATGCTATTTGTTTTTGCACCAACGCAATAGCTGAGCTATTATTGTTTAAAGTTGTTATCAACCTTTCACCTTGCATACCATCGCTGCTATAAATGAACTATTTTTAGGTTTTGAGAAGTGGGGAGTGTTATTTATCATGTAAATAGCTCCGTCAATTATTCAAGCTAATTTCCGTCTGAATCATAACCCAGGCACGCTTGAGATGGCGTGGAAGAGATACATCAGGTATTCAGATTCAATACTAGAAAGATGTTACTAAGGTTTATGTTCTCAAATGTTGTCCTCTTCAAACTGCTTTCTGTGAAACTGTATTTATGCCTGGGTCTCTTTGAGTCACTGTGTGTTCTGTTAATTAACGATTGACGTCATTGCACCCCAGGCAGACCTATAAGTGCTCAGTGCCTCTCTGCGAGATCAAGATGCTGAGCAGTGTATGAGCTGTAGCGGTCTGTCTGCTAGCGTCTGGGCCAGCGACCCAGAGCTGACAAAACCTTTCTCCCACCTTTACGTGATGATCCTAGATGACAGGCTGCAACAGAGCAAACTGACTCAGGAGAAGTGATCTAATAGAGAAGGCTAACCCAGTAGCAAAAAATGTCATACTTAAGTCGGATGTGTCAGGCCGAAAGGGGGAAATATCGCAGACAAGCTGCAATCTAAAACGCAATGCATTCCGCTCTCTGGACTTTCTTCCTACCTGCAAATCCATTGTCGGGGCTTGGTAGCGGGAGTTTGAGAACGAGCGACGAAAAAAAGTTGAAAGCTTTTCTCCGCAAAGGATGAAAAGTGTTCATACTGATGGTTCATGTAGCTCCCTGGTTGTACACACTCCTGCTTCTTCCTTTCAACCACCCCTCACTGCTGAACCGGCCTACAATTTCAAAATTCGGCAATCTGTACATCGTTGTTTCATCGTTGCAGTGCCTTCATCCAAGAGGATGTCGTTGATTAACATCAAAATGTCATTTATATCCATTGCCAACGCCCTCACTATGTCCAAGATGCCAGCTCTTTCATTCCCGCAAAATCCAGCATGGCTAGGACAGTAGATTGTCACACGTTCTCGGAGGCTCGATGCCTCTGTGTCTACTTTCTACTCATGCCATAACCAGCCCTTCTGCTCCATCTTCAGAAAAGCAAGGATTGAGAGTCGGGAACGAAAACGCCAATCATTCAAGAGGTCCCCTTTCAACACATCCGAGCCGAAACCACCACCTCGATCCCTAGTCCGATGCTGTGTACATATGTGCGCATCTAAGTGTTAGTGTCTGTGTGTGTCTGTGTCTCTGTTGGCGTGTATGTCTGTGTGTTTTCCTTTTTCTTCCTTGTCGGCGTTCGTCATAAAAAGGAAATTGTTACTCTGTATCTAGGCTGTGATTTCTGCGCCTTTCGACCTGATACATCCGGTTTCAAGATGTCATTTTTTGGGACCTGGTTTGCCTTTCCTCTGTGATTCTTATTCTCTTAGCCAGGCTATACGACTGCAGCTTGTTTCCAGGGTCGCTACTTCAAGATGGAGGGCGTCTTGATCAGCTATTGTTCGCTGATCCTGCTGCAAGTAGCCAACGGCGAGTCACGGCTGCTGTAGCTCATTCTCTGTGCTGAAACTTCAGCTCATGTGTATGTTGTTTGTGTATATATGGGTGTGTCTGTTTGAGTGAGTGTATGGATATGTGTGTGTGTGTATGTGGATGTATTTGTGTGCCTGCGTATGTCTGTGTATGTGCGTGATTATCTGGGTATGTCTATGTATGTGCGTGTGTGTATATAAGTGTGTGTGTGTCTCTCTGTGTGTGTCTGTGTATGTGATTGTGTGTGTGTGTATGTGCTTGTATGTTTGTGTATGTGTGTGTATGTCTGTCTGTCATCGTGTCTGAGAGCGTGTCTGTGTTTTTATGTGTCTTTTTTGTATCTGTCTGTGTGTATGTGTTTGTAAATGTCTGGATGTGTTGTGTTTGTGTGTCTGGATGTAAATATTTGAGTGCATGCTGCTGTATGTGTGTCTGTGTATGGGTGTCTGTGTATTTGTGTATGTGAGTGTGTGTCTGTGAGTGTGTGTCTGTGAGTGTGTGTCTGTGAGTGTGTCTCTGTGTATGTGCGTGTAAATTTGTGTATGTGCTACTGTTATCGTGTCTGAGAGCGTGTCTGTGTGTTTATGTGCCTGTTTGTGTATGTGGGTGTGTGTCTGTGTTTATATGTGTATGGGTGTGTTGTGTGTGTGTGGATGTACCTATTTATGCGTGCATGTCTGTATGTGTGTCTGTATTTTTGTGTATCTGTGTATGTGAGTGTGCGTCTGTGTGTGTGTGTCTGTGTGTGCTTGTAAGTTTGCGTATGTGCGTGTGTGTCTGTGTGTCATCGTGTCTTTTTGTATGTGTCTGCGTGTATGCTTGTGTATGTGGATGCGTGTCTTTCTTTATGTATGTCTGAGTGTGGTATGTGTGTGTGTCTGGATGTACATATTTGCGTGCGTGTCTGTGTATGTGTGTATTTTTTAAAAACTAAGCATTGGATTAATATTTTCTTCTTTGAATGACAATACTGGAAGCTTGAAAAGAGAGTTCATATTATTAAATATCTTTAAATGATTCTCTACCTCTCCCTCTACATGTTTCTCTTGATCTTTAACTCACGCTCCTCTCTTCTTCTTCTACTTCTTTTCTCTCTCTCTCTCTCGCTCTCTCTCTATTGCCCCTCATCTCTCTCTTCATCTCTATGGCTTACTCTTGTGCTCATTCTCTCTCACACTGTCTTTCTTTATATCTTGTCTTATTCCACCTCTTTCTGCCTCTTTCTCTATCGATGTTTTCTCTCTAATGTTTCTCTTGTTCCTTCTCTATCTTCCCATCTATTAATTGCCCTGCCTCTTCGTTACTCTTTCTATTGTGACTCTCTCTCTTCATGTTTTTCTTGAACACTCTTGTTCGCACTCTCTCCTCTTCTCTCTCTCTCTTCTGTTGATCGTTCTCTTTCTTCTCCTTTCTCCCTCTCTCTCTCTCTCTGTCATATTCATCATCTCTCTTCCTGTCTTGCATGTTCGCTCTTCTTCCTCTCTCCCTCTTCATCCTCTCCTCCTCTTCATCCCCCCCTCTTCTTCCTCCCCCCCCCCTCTTCTTCCTCTCCCCCCCTCTTCTTCCTCTCTCCCTCTTCTTCCTCTCTCCCTCTTCTTCCTCTCTCCCTCTTCTTCCTCTCTCATCCTTTTCTTCCTCTCTCCCTCCTCTCCTCCTCTTCTTCCTCTCCTCCTCTTCTTCCTCTCCTCCTCTTCTTCCTCTCTCCCCCTTCTTCCTCTCTCCCCCTTCTTCCTCTCTCCCCCTTCTTCCTCTCTGCCCCTTCTTCCTCTCTCCTCCTCTTCTTCCTCTCTCCTCCTCTTCTTCCTCTCCTCCTCTTCTTCCTCTCCTCCTCTTCTTCCTCTCTCCCCCTTCTTCCTCTCTCCCCCTTCTTCCTCTCCTCCTCTTCTTCCTCTCCTCCTCTTCTTCCTCTCCTCCTCTTCTTCCTCTCCTCCTCTTCTTCCTCTCTCCCCCTTCTTCCTCTCTGCCCCTTCTTCCTCTCTCCTCCTTTTCTTCCTCTCTCCTCCTTTTCTTCCTCTCTCCTCCTTTTCTTCCTCTCTCCTCCTTTTCTTCCTCTCCTCCTCTTCTTCCTCCTCTTCTTCCTCTCTCCCCCTTCTTCCTCTCCTCCTCTTCTTCCTCTCTCCTTCTTCCTCGTGTGATCGCTCTAATATCTCTCTTTCGATATCCCCAGCTACATCTTGCTCCTCCTCTCAGTCTTTGTTGCTCTCTCTCTCTCTCGCTCTCTCGTAATCCTGGTTTTCTTCCACGATCTCTTTTTTCCCTCTCTCACTCTCATGCGACGTCTCGAACAGTTGGCAGTAACAGTAACCCCATAAGAGGCACTGCTGTTGGGGAATACATTGCTAAAGACATCACTGCACTAAGTTTCCTGTTGCTATTATAGAAGGTGGCCATCTGCCTAACAACAGGGCTGGATCAATTGGAGTTTGTCGATAGAGGGGATTCAATCCTGCACCCTTTTCGTAAGAAGCGAGCGCTCTACACAAACGAAATATACGAGGCTTGTTCAAATGAAACCGGACGAAACTGCAACCGATTAATATATGTATGATGCGCATGATGACGTCACTTTTTTATGTAAACAGCACATACCAACCGTCAGTTTGCAAAATTTCATTACCTTCCGACTCAGTTTTGACAGCAGACTGTTGAAAACGTGGCGGGTGTGATAAGAAATCCGTCCAGAGTTGATAGGCGAGTGGTGATTCGGTTTCTAACAGCTGAAAGATGTCGACCAGTTGACATTCATCGCAGAATGCAGGCAGTGTATGGTGACAAAAGTGTGCCAAAGACCAACAGTTAAGAACTGAACAACGATGTTTAAAGAAGGACGTTAGTTATCGAAAGATCTTCCGAGAACAGGTCAGGCGCATATTGTTGCGTCAGAAGATGCCATCGCCAAAATGTATTCCGTATCACAACGGGCTTTTTTCAGCGCTCTTTTGATGAAACTATGAGTCGGAGGATAATGAAATTCTTTAAACTTAACGGTTGGTATGTGCTGTTTATACTAGAAGTGACGTCATCATGCGCATCGTACGTTGTTCCCTTGTTGCAGTTTCGTTCGGTTTCATTTGAATACGCCTCGTAGAAGGCTGAATGGAAGGTTGGTCGGTGGCTCAGTATGAAGAAGAAGAAAAAGGGGGAAGAAAAAATAATAAACACAGAAGACAGAGGAATGGAAGAGGGAAGGAAGATAAAATGAAGGCAGAAGGAAGACGGAAGGCAGAAGAAAGGCAGAAGGAAGACAGGTAGCAAGGCAGAAGGAAGACAGGTAGCAAGGCAGAAGGAAGGCAGAAGGAAAGCAGAAGGAAAGCAGAAGAAAGGCAAAAGGAAGACAGAAGGAATGCAGAAGAAAGATAAAAGTAAGGGAGAAGGAAAGGAGAAGGAATGAGGATGGAAGGGAGAATTAAGAGAGAAGGAAGGAAGAAGGAAAGAAAAAGGAAGCAAGAAGGGACAAAGAGGGGCGGAAGAATGGAGGAATAAGACAGAAAAAGGAAGGAAAGAAGTAGAAAGGAAAAAGTAAGGAAACGTAAAGAAGAAGGAAACTATAAGGAAGGAAGAAGGAAAATAGAAGAGAAAAGAAAGGAGGAAGAAAGACGAAAAAAAGAGAAGGGAATGAAAAACGAGGAGAGAAAGGAAGGGAGAATGAATGAAGAAGGAAGGGAAAAGCAAAGAAGAAGGAAAGACGTATTAAGAAAGAAGAAAAAAAGGAGTGAGGAAGAAGAAAGGAAGTAAGAAAAGAAGAATAAGAAGAAAATGAAAGAGAAATAACCTACGTTAAAATGTCATTATAAAGGGAGAAATCGAGCTCTCATATTCATGAGTATTGTTATCTTCCTCTACATATGTTGCAGTAGGCATTCCAAAACAGAGACAGTCTAGTAATGCTATCAGCTGGGTTCCTCAATGTGTCTTATTCAACGTCAATTTATATTACTTAACTCCTGTTCAACTGCTAAATATATGCTTCCTTCCCATTTATTCATCATCCTAGAACCTAGAATTGCCTATACAAGAATTGCTTAGACAAGAATTGCTTCTTGCCCAACTCTGCTCTCCCACGAAGGAAACTGAGCGCTAACTGAGTCATAGAAACTGAAGTAACCCAAAACTCAATTTGTGATGACCCTCTATAAAACATTCTTGTGACATATCAATACAGATATCCTGATGAACCGTCATTTTATATCTTGATTTGGAACCTTGGTATCTGTAACGCTTCTGATTGCATTTGTCCAAGCTACAACAAACCTCTCTCTTCATCGTCCAACAGCTGGAAATTAAACTGCAAAAACACTCATGCTACTTCTTGACAATTTTCATCTTCTTATTCCCCATCGTCTTCGTCCGCGTCTTTTTCTTTTTCTTACTTTTCTTTTTTTCTTAACTCATTACATACAATACATTTTTCTCGAAACCCGTAATTATAATTCTTGGCAATGCAAAATGTCACTGTAATTTATATAAAGGGATGATTTCAATTTCATTAGTAAGAAAAAGTGATGCAAAGAGGCATCTTACTGTTATTTTGGATACAAATGTCCTATTTCATGACATAGGGTGTAAAGTATTAATCATTGTCCAAATGCTCACCCCGAAAAAGATGGATAGCAGAAATAACAGAAGCAGCGAAGCTTCCCTTGTATGAAGCACATACTATGGCTCGGTTAAGAAACCTCTTCAAATTTTGGCGCTGAAAGACACCAGCTGGATTTTGGCGCTGAAAGACACTAGCTAGATTTTGGCGCTGAAAACACCATCTGGATTTCGGCGCTAAATGACACCAGCAGGATTTTGGCGTTGAAAGACACCAGCTGGGTTTTGGCGCTGAAAGACACTAGCTAGATTTTGGCGCTGAAAAAACACCATCTGGATTTCGGCGCTAAATGACACCAGCAGGATTTTGGCGTTGAAAGACACCAGCAGCATTTTGGCGCTGAAGGACGCCAGCCGGATTTGTAAAAAGGGGAAAAAGGGGGAGAAAAAGACGAAGAATTTTTGTCTCAATTATTACCTCAATCATTATCTCAATCTTTAACCGAATTATTATCTCAATTATTATCTTAATCATTATTTCAATTATATCTCAATCATTATCTTAATAATAATCCCATTCATTATCTCAAATATTCTCAATCATTATCTTAATAATAATCCCATTCATTATCTCAAATATTCTCAATCATTATCTTAATTATAATCCCATTCATTATCTCAAATATTCTCAATCATTATCTTAATAATAATCCCATTCATTATCTCAAATATTCTCAATCATTATCTTAATAATAATCCCATTCATTATCTCAAATATTCTCAATCATTATCTTAATAATAATCCCATTCATTATCTCAAATATTCTCAATCATTATCTTAATCATTATCTCTATCAATATCTGAATGATTATTTTTATGATTATCTTAATGATTATCTTAATGATTATCTTTGTCATTTTCTCAATCATTATCTCAAACATTAGCTGAATCATTACCTTCGTTTCACATTATTCTTAATCATCGTCATCGTCTTATCATCATCTTCTTCTTCTTCTTTTCCATGATAAATATTTTATTCTTCTTGCTAAATATATCTTCTTCTTCGTCTTCTTCTTCTTCTTCTTCCACTACCGCTACTACCACTACAACTACTACTGCTACTGCCTCTTCATTACATTCTTCTTGATCAGCGACCCATAGTATACTGCTAGCGTCAGGGCTAGCGAACCAGAACTGCCAAGACCCTTCTACACCTCCACGCGATGATCCTGGATAACAGGCTGCAGCAGAGCAGACTGGCTAAGGAGAAGGGATCGAAGAGGGAATGCTAACCCGGTACTCAAAAAATGCTTGCTGAAGTCGGATGTGTTGGACTAAAAGGTGCAAATATCGCAGCCAAGCTGTAAACTACAAAACAACACATTCCGTTCTCTGGACTACATTCTGCTACTTACCCTTTCAGGGTCTGGTAGTGGAAGATTGAGAACGAATGGAGAAGAAGATTACATTCTTCTTTATTTACTTCTTCGTTTCTTAGTCATCCTATTCTACTTTTTCTTAGACATCCTCTTTTTTTATTTCTTGTTAATATTCTTCTTCATCTTTTTCTTCTCCTTCTTCTTCTGCAGATCCTTGCCAAAATGAGTTAATCATTGTTGTGTTGCTCTTGTAATATATGTTAACCCGTGTTTTGCCGGAGCCCAAAATTGGAGTAGAGAATGGTAACACTGAAGTTTGTAGTTTGTATGAGAATGGAGACGGAAGCAGTGACCTCCGCACTGAAATGGATATCGGAGACTTCTACAACAAGGACAGTCATCGTGGCAAATGCGCAAGCTGTACTTCAGAAAGTACAGAAGGGATGGCTTAGGTACAAGTGGATAGCAGCTGTTGATGCCTCAAAGCTCCAGGGGTTGACATGGATCTACTGTCCTGCTCATGCCGGGGTTCAGGACAATTAAAGAGCTGACATCATGGCTTCACAAGCTCCCATCAAAGGCAGATTAGTGATGGACAGGTGACATTTTGAAATCAATCAATGACCGCCTGCTGGATGAGGACACCGCAATAGATGAAGCAGCAATCCACAGACTGCAAAGTTTCGACATTAAACGAGGTTCGAGCGAAGTGGGGCGCACGAGAGGACGGCGCAGGAGAGCGTACAACCAGCGAGCTACAGGGACCATCAGAATCCATACCTTACGCCATTTGATGAGAGACTGAGCACCTATGGGTATGCCCGGAGTGCAGTGAAGTAGATTCTTAGAAACAAATACAGAAACACCGTAGTTTGCCAGACATGTCGTAAGAGATGGCTAATGAAGTTTGAGTTAGGAGCTGGCCATACCATTCTGTAGAAACTTTAAGCCACTGAAGCTTCAACAAATGACTTAGCTTTTATTTGTTCCCAACAAAGAAAGGCGTATTCCACTTTATACAATTCGGTGCCAGTACAAGTGGACAGAAACAGACAAGATAGTTAGTAAGTGCATGTATTAACATCCCATCACGGAAAAACCAAACGAGGTACTGTTGCATTTTGTTGCTCGTGTGCCTCAACTAATATCGTAATCGTATCTTGTGCACGCTTAATTCAATCACTAATCTATCGACTTAATTCACTCATGTACACACTTTTGAGGTTACCGTATGGCGGACAATTTCAATCTAGCTCTAATCTTTCGAGCTACTAGCATCTTGTATACGATTTATCTAACACGAATCTGTCGATCGAATCCACGCTTGTACGCTTAATATAGCCTTACTCTATCGATTTAGTCCGCTCTTGTACACATCCAATCTAGCACGAATCTATATACCTAATTCACTCTAAGTCGAGCACAAATATTTCGAGCTCATCGCATCTTGTACACCTCTAATCTAGCACGAATCTGTAGGTCGAATCTATAAGTGTACATGCATAATCTAGCACGAATCTGTCGACCTAATCCACCCTTGTACACTCTTATTCTGGCACTAATATCGATCTAATCCACTCTTGTACACGATTAATCTGGCACTAATCTATCGATCTAATCCACTCTTGTACACTTCATCTGGCACTAATCTATCGATCTATATAATGCACGCATATAACTTAATCTGGTACTAATCTATCGATCTAATCCCCTCTTGCACACTCTTAAGCTGGCACTAATCTATCGATATAATCCACTCTTGTACACTCTTAATCTGGCACTAATCTATCGATCTAATCCACTCGTGTACACTCTTAATCTGGTACTAATCTATCGATCTAATCCACTCTTGTACACTCTTAATCTGACACTAATCTATCGATCTAATCCACGCCTATAACTTCATCACTAATCTATTGATTTAATCCACTCTTGTACACTCTTAATCTAGCACTAATCTATTGATATAATCCACTCTTGTACACTCTTAATCTAGCACTAATCTATTGATCTAATCCACTCCTGGACACTCTTAATATGGCACTAATCTATCGATTTAATACACGACTATACACATAATCTGGCACTAATCTATCGATTAAACCCACCCTTGTACACTCTTAATCTAGCACTTATATGTCATCTGAACCGCTCACACGCTTAATCTAGCTCTACTGTGTCGATCTAATCGAATCTTGTAAGCGCTTAAGTTCCAACTAATATGTCGAGGTAACCGTCTCTTGGATAAACTTTAAAAAGCACTAATCTGTTGAGCTAATTGTTATCTTGTGCGCACTTAATCTACCGCTAATCGATTGAGGTAATCGTCTCCAGCGCTCACCTAATCTAGCACCAAGCTATCAGGCCAATCGACTCCAGTCTGCGCTGAAGATAGCGCTAAACGGCTTATCCGTTATCCAACTGGTTAATCATAAGTGGAAAATTGTATACGCTGTTCGCTGGAAGCCAAAGTAAAGTACACATCTCCTTTCCCTGTTGTTCTGACAGCTTCGTCTAATTGCTCTATTTAGCGGGTGACGATAATTCGTAAAGTGTGTTGTTGTTGTTGTTGTTGTTGTTTAATGCCCATAATGAGTAAGTTAACCCTTTTGTGCGCCCTGACAAGGACGTTAAACGGAGAGTTGTAGTAGCTTTCCTGACATCCCGAGCATGCTGATGAATGTGGACCACGGTCCTCCAGGTGGTTGGACTATGCTTGGTTTCATCTGCGTGTCGCTCACTACTACGGGGAAAACATTGATCCACATCTCGTCAGCCAGGCCGCCTTGAAAACGGTCTGTTTCCAGGGAACACTACATGGAAGAGAGATTGTGGTCTTGCTCAGTGTATTGACCCTGAGTCGACGTCGTGGTCAGTATTCTGAGCATGACTGGACTAGCGTCTCGGTTTCCCAATTCGTAAAGTATACACGGATCAAATAAGAAACCACTAATGTCAACCCAAAGCACACACAGCCATCGGGTATAAAGTTTTAGATGGTTCGTAGTATTAAGTTATATATTTGTGTATATATATATATTAATATTTTTAATATTTGTATATATAAGTTCAGGTATTTTTGTACATAGAAAATGCAAATACTTTGGTCACATCAAGAGACACAACGGTCTCGAGAGAACAGTGATGGAAGGTATGGTGCCAGGCAAAAGAGGAAGGGGTAGACCAAGAAGACGATGGCACCAAGATATCCAGGAATGCCTGGGTATGACTGTGGCGGAGACTGGGGTTTTGGCAAAAGAACGAGTTTCTTTCAGACAGACTGTGATGGGAGAGACGTTCTATAAAGGACATACTACATGATGATAAGTAAAGGTATATTTGTATATTTAAGTACAGGTATATTTGTATATATAAGTACAGGTATATTTGTATATATAAGTAAAGGTATATTTGTATATATAAGTAAAGGTATATTTGTATATATAAGTACAGGTATATTTGTATATATAAGTACAGGTATATTTGTATATATAAGTACAGGTATATTTGTATATATAAGTAAAGGTATATTTGTATATATAAGTACAGGTATATTTGTATATATAAGTAAAGGTATATTTGTATATATAAGTACAGGTATATTTGTATATATAAGTACAGGTATATTTGTATATATAAGTAAAGGTATATTTGTATATATAAGTAAAGGTATATTTGTATATATAAGTAAAGGTATATTTGTATATATAAGTACAGGTATATTTGTATATATAAGTACAGGTATATTTGTATATATAAGTACAGGTATATTTGTATATATAAGTACAGGTATATTTGTATATATAAGTAAAGGTATATTTGTATATATAAGTACAGGTATATTTGTATATATAAGTAAAGGTATATTTGTATATATAAGTAAAGGTATATTTGTATATATAAGTACAGGTATATTTGTATATATAAGTAAAGGTATATTTGTAAATATAAGTACAGGTATATTTGTATATATAAGTACAGGTATATTTGTATATATAAGTACAGGTATATTTATATATATAAGTACAGGTATATTTGTATATATAAGTACAGGAATATTTGTATATTTAAGTACAGGTATATTTGTAAATATAAGTACAGGAATATTTGTATATTTAAGTACAGGTATATTTGTATATATAAGTACAGGTATATTTGTATTTATAAGTACATGTATATTTGTATTTATAAGTACAGGTATATTTGTATATATAAGTACAGGTATATTTGTAAATTTAGAAATAATGAGGAACAAAGAAGGCTAAGATCAAACTGATTAGGACATGTGTTTGCAGTGATTTAATCGTTGCCCAAACAGATAGGCTCTTTCGAAGTGTTGTAGAATGGTAATTAAAATAGATTAGACAGAAAAGAAATTTTGCACCAACTAGGTTTTAAATAACATCATACAAGTATATGAAAATACAGACCAACAGCCCAACTTCAAGGTGGAAGCGAAAATACCAGGTATCGATAGAAAGGTGGAAGAATCAGGCCATGCATTGAGAGAAAAAACCCTAAAGCACGTTGGAGACGCCTATCCTCAACTCATGTGGACGCACGTCTACACAGATGGATCATCAGAGGAAGCATTGAGGAAAGGGGGTGCAGGACTCGTAATATTTCTCCAGGATGGAACCGTTATAGAAAAAGCAAGTGCTGCCGGAGAGCCCTCGACAAATCTAAGAACAGAGCAACAGGCAATAATTGAAGCAGTCAAACGGTTGGATGAAAAGGGGTTAAAGGATAACAGAATAGTGTTTTTGTGCGACTGCATGAAATTTTGCAGGCCACACAAAGAGAACCACGAAATAGTATGGAAAGGGAACGGATATGCCAGCTAAACAAACTCTCAGACCACAATAAAATCACCCTCCAGTGGATTCCAGCTCACTGCGGCATACCTGGGAATGAATGGGCGGACAGACTAGCCAGGGAGGAAAGACAAAGAGAACAATTCACCCACCCAGTGTCACTGCCAGAAGTCAAGGCAAACATTTAAAAAAAATGTAAACAACAGTGGATAGAGAGAACAAACAGTAAATACCCACAGGCCCCAATCAATAGACTGAAAAGGAAACAGTATTCCACAATTTTTTCCACAGAACAGGCCATTGCAGACTAAATGCACACATGCATAAAATGAAAGAAGCACAGACTGCACAATGCACATGTCAGAGAGGACCCCAGACTCCAGAGCACATCCTTCAAACATGTCCACTGCACCAAGACTCCCGTGAGAAGACCTGGTCCGAGGAGAGAAACATACAAGACAAACTGTGGGGAACTATTGAGGACCTGCCACTGACGTGTCACTTCATGGATGCAGCCCATCTGGTGGCATAAAAGGAGCATACGAACCCGAACACAAAGAATAAGAAGAAAATCACATCACAAGGAATAAGTTGGTTATTTCGGCCATAGATACAGGGCCTCGCAAAAGAGGAAAAGGTCGTCCCAGAGAAGAAGGTATCAGGACATTACTGAAAGTTTGAAGATGTCCGTATGTGAAGCGGGCCGCCACGCCAGAAATCGAAACGTGTTCATGGCTACTGTGAATGAGACACCGTTCTCGACAGAATATTTCCCACATGACATGACAGGAATAACTAATGGCCAGAAGCTTCGTTGTACATGTATGGAAGCTACAATTCAGCACAGTGAATGAGCTGACAGCAGCCAGCGACTTCTTTCTGACAACTTGTATCATGGTCAGCGAACCACAGCTGACCAAGAACCTATTCCGCCTCAACGTTACGGCCCTGGAAACAGGCTGCACTTGTCATTGGTGTAGCATGGCCAATGGATATAAATCGCAGTGGGAACCAAAACCAATTCCGCAAAAACATCACCTGAAATTCGATGTCAAGCCAAAAGGCGCAGATATAACAGCCTCGCCGTAAACTACGAAATCACGTCACAACATCCTTCTCAGAACAAACACCGAAGAAGAACAAGACGTCAAAGTATGAGAACTATTAAAGCCAGTATATCAGCTCTACGACAATGTAAAGAAGTTTGCTAGCCAATTTATCGGCTTTGCGGGTGGAATTAGTTAAAAATCAGACAAAATTGTTTTTGTAGGGGTAAGTCAAACACGTGGTAAAACACATCCCGGAGGGCTGTCAATTCCACGGAAGGAACAGAGTGACATCATTGCTTTCTCCGACTAATTTAAAGGATTGACTGTATAACAGCAAGTGAAGCATGAAGGGGTCTGTCAGTTTCATCGTGAGATATGGACGTGATTATTCTTGAACGAGAAAGGGACAAGAATAGACATTTATTTATTGTTGGTGCCAAACGTTCAGTGTGCATACGCTTCTAAACAAAATGCAGACCGCACACAAATTTATGGGCGGGAACCAATGACTTAATGAAGACTGCTCAACAAAAAAACCAAGAAATGGCTTCTGAGATGCAACGGTAGTGTCAAAAGCGCATCTAGAACTTGCCGATGTGCGCTGGCTGTTTGTGACGTCATACTGAACGTGGCCCGAGACGCTATCGGCAGCCAGCTAAGATTATTATTGTATCTGTTCTGCTTAAACTTATTGTTTAATTTCCTTTTTTTCTAAGAATGAATTCATCTGCGTCTCCTTATTCTTCCTTTTTATACGTCTTCTTCTTTCTTTTTCTCTTTATACGTCGTCTTTTCCCTCATATTCTTTCTCTTTATACGTCTTCTTTTTCTTGTTCCTCTTTATACGTCTTATTCTTTCTCCTCTTCTTTATACGTCTTCTTTTTATTCTTTGTTTTTTTTTCCTAATTCAAAACCATTTTCTTCTATTCTTCTTGTTCTTCTTCATCGTGTTCATTTTCATCTTTCTTTTTATCATCTTCTTCTTCTTCATCATCCTCTTCTTCTTCTCCTTCCTATGAAATCTTTTTCTTTTTGTTTGTGTTTTATTATTATTGTTTTTCTTTTTCATCATCTTCTTCTAAATCTTTTTCTTCGTCATCTACTTCTTGTTCTTCAGCATCATCATCTTCCTCTTCTTGAAATGTGTCTTCTTGTTCTTATTCTTATAGTTCGTCTATTTTTCTTCTTCCTCTTCTTGTTCTTGTTCTTTCTTGTTCTTCGTCGTCTTCTTCTTCTTCTAGCTCTGCATCATATGTTACTTTTAATTTATCTCTTTATTCTTCTGTGGCGTTATTTATTGTCTCTGCCTGCTCCTTTTATTCTTCTTATCCTACTACTTCTAATTGTTATCTATTTTGTCGTCTTCTACTACAAGTTGTTCTTATTCCACTTGTTATGGCTCTTCTCATTCATTCATATATAAAGATATAAAGATATAAAGATACAAAGATACAAAGGTACAAAGGTATAAAGATATAAATGTATAAAGATATAAAGATATAAAGATATAAAGATATAAAGGTATAAAGATATAAAGATATAACGATATAAAGGTATAAAGGTATAAAGATATAAAGGTATAACGGTATAAAGATATAAAGATATAACGGTATAAAGGTATAAAGGTATAAAAGTATAAAGGTATAAAGGTATACAGATATAAAGATGTAAAGATGTAAAGATGTAAAGATGTAAAGATGTAAAGATATATATATATATAAAGGTAAACGAGGCCCATAGCGGATACTTCCGTCGAAGAGCCTTCAATGCACTAAGACACAGCTTTATGAAGTGTAGGGTGAGGGGGGGGGAGGAGTTCCCTTCCTCGCTGTATATTGCCTTCACTACCTGTAAGCCAGGTACTCATTTACAGTTGAGTCTATTAGAGGTGCCGATAGCAGGAGTTGAACTACGTAGCTTTGCCCTGAAAAGCGAGTGCTCTACCACAGATTATTAACCACTCATGTATATATATATATATATATAGTTTTCACATGAGGTGACTGCGCAGAATCCAGGTAGTTCGGTGGCAGGACAAGTTCACCAACACAGAAGTGTTGGAGAGAACAGTCAAAGAATCCAGGTAGTTCGGTGGCAGGACAAGTTCACCAACACAGAAGTGTTGGAGAGAACAGTCAAAGAATCCAGGTAGTTCGGTGGCAGGACAAGATCACCAACACAGAAGTGTTGGAGAGAACAGTCAAAGAATCCAGGTAGTTCGGTGGCAGGACAAGTTCACCAACACAGAAGTGTTGGAGAGAACAGTCAAAGAATCCAGGTAGTTCGGTGGCAGGACAAGTTCACCAACACAGAAGTGTTGGAGAGAACAGTCAAAGAATCCAGGTAGTTCGGTGGCAGGACAAGTTCACCAACACAGAAGTGTTGGAGAGAACAGTCAAAGAATCCAGGTAGTTCGGTGGCAGGACAAGTTCACCAACACAGAAGTGTTGGAGAGAACAGCCAAAGAATCCAGGTAGTTCGGTGGCAGGACAAGATCACCAACACAGAAGTGTTGGAGAGAACAGTCACTGTCTTTTCCATGCTTAGTCTTTGAACGCTCAGGTGGTTGGGACACACCCGATGGATGGATGATGGCAAAATACCAACGGATCTTTTTCATGGGGAATTACATTTGGGTAAAAGGTCTCGGGGCCGGCCACTACATCGGTACAAGGATGTATGCAAGCGGGATATGAATGATGTGGGCATCGGTTTGGAATCACGGGAACAGAACGCCTTGGATCGTGGTTGCATGGAATACAGACAAAGGTGATCCTGATTGCGGATAGAATAAGGACAAAGCGTTTGAGAAGATACGCTCTACCATGTCGCAATAGTTCTGATTTTCATTCCACAGACTGTGGGCGACACTTTTATGGACTGCAGGGACATCTATTTCTTTTTTAAAGTACAACTTAATATCGTCTGACAGGATGGAAAGAGCTAATTATAAAGATGTGTTGAGGTGGAAAATACGTTTTTGTGTGTTTGTTGGTTTATATTTTTTTTGTTTATATCGTATATGTTTATTTAATTTTGTTTTCTACTTCATTTATTACACTCATAATTTCAACGTTCAAATATTGTGTCACAGCTTGACGATGTATTCATATACGGAGAAGACACATGAGTCATACATAATGTGTACTGACAACAAAATGGCTATAGGTTAGTGAAACCAGCAAGACACAGATTGGTACATTCAAATAATGTCTTTAATATCAACAGCGAAACAGTAATGATGATTCTAGTAGCAGCGAAATTTAGGGCAAGATGAATATATATCAAGAATCGTGATAACAGGGCACAGAAGTAACAATCTTTTGTATGCAGGTTTTTATTTGTGTTTTTGCGTTCGCCTCTTTCTCTGTTCCCCAAGAGAAGTGTGAACGAATTGCCTAGTCTTATCGGAGACGAAGGATAAACTCTGAGATCTCTTGTGCACGTAAAAGAACACTTTACATTTCAAAATTGAAAATAGCAGCCTGTTAATCGCTCTCAGCACAAAAGCTATAAAGATAGTGAAGTTCCAATCAAATCACGCCTGCAAGAAAACCACCCCCAACCAAAGCATCAAAAGATACAAAAGATCAAAACTCTGTTTGCCTGCACAATCGATTGCAAGTAAATACAAAAGATCTCTAAATGCTTATATCGACAGAAGAAGAGTTATTCAGATGATATGGAGCTTTTATATGAAAGTGAAAACTATTGACAGAAGCTGGTTGTTATCATACACGAAAAATAATCGATTGTAAAGACATTTTCACAAGCACGTGAAACCTATAGACCCATGTCCCATGTCTAGGAAAGCTTATAGACCTCTTATCACAATCTGTTGTAGTTTATAAATCCCCTGTCACAGTTTGGTGAAATCTATAAACCCAATTGTCACAATATGCTTAATCCAATAGACTATATGTTCCAATCTGGTGAAGTCAATAGACTATCTGTCCCAATCTGATGAAGGCAATAGACTATCTGCCCTAATCTAGTAAAGCTTATACACCACCCATTCCAATCTGGTGAAGACTATAGACCATATGTCCCAATGCGGTGAAACCAATAAACCGTATGTCCCAATTTGTAAAACCTATAGACTTATTGTCTCAGGTGAAACCTATATACCTTTTGTCATGGCTTTGTGAAGTCTATAAGCCCCTTGTCACACACAGTTTGGTAAAGTCTATATATCCCATGTACCAATCTGTAGAAGGCTGTAGACCCTTATTGGTAATCTGGTGACGCCCATAAACTCCCTGTCCCAGCCATGTGAAACCTAAATAGCCATGTCCCAGTCTGGTAATATTTTCCTTCGCATTCTGGTGGCACATATGAATTTCTTTGGCAGTCTGATCAAACACGCTTTCACTATCTCAAATTAATGTTGTCAAAATCATTTCAATTGAATACATACGATTACACAAGTGACAAAAATATTTTTAGAAATATATAATCATCTCTTGAATAGATTCCACACGAATTCGGGTGTCAGAAAGTTCTGTGTTCTTGCACCCGACCCATGCTGCCTGGCCGACTGGCTTCTTGACCGCCTCAGTGCGCACAATAAGGGTATCGCTATCGACTAGTCAATCATCACTGATCTCACTTACCCGGACGACATTAATCTGTTTGACACAGACAAGTCTGCTCTGCAGCGCTCTCTAGAAATCCTAGACAGCCAAATGCCTTTCTAGGCCTGTCTTCTATATCCTGGTCCAAAACCAAAGTTAAGAACTTCATTGCTGACACAGTACCATAGGGTATTGAAACTCAAGGCTACATGATGGAGGCACCAAAGAATTCATCTAGCTCGACAGCATGATCACATCGGATGGACGCAGTGGTCCCGATATGTCAAGGCGGATCGGGTTAGCTGTATATGCTATCACGACCTCCGATGTGTTTGGTGTACGGCAAGATCTCCCTTGAAGAAAAAAAAATAATCTGGTCGTTTTGCGTGCTCCCAGTCCTACTTTACAGCTCCGAAACATGGACATTACTCAAACATATAACGACTAGAGACCTTCCACGTGCGCAACCAGGATCATGGGATCCGATCACATGACTACAACCAGAGCATGTACGTCTCTGCTAAAACAGGCCTCCAACCAATTTCAGGAACACTGGACCGCCGCCGAGTTGTTCTTGTTCGGTCAGGTCATACGGATGGACCAGGAAACAATGGACCGTCGCCGAGTTTCTTTGTTCGGTCAGTTCGTACGGCTGAACCAGGAAACACTTGACCGTCGCCGAGTTTCTTTGTTTTGTCTGGTTATACGGCTGGACCAGGAAACACTTGACCGTCGCCGAGTTTCTTTGTTCGGTCAGGTCATACGGCTGGACCAGGAAACCCTGGACCAGAAGATGCTTCACAGGCTGCTCCTCAGCGCCAAAAGAATTCCCCCGACCGGCTGGAGGCGCAGATGAGACAATCCCCGGACAGCCTAGCTCCAACAGATACCAGTCTTCTCCTCAGCTCTAGACGAGCCATTGAGCCGTGCTGCAGAAATGGGTCATGGATGGGACCGATCATTGCAGCGGGTATAAGACGCTTAAGTGAATTTATTGTTTTTGTGATTATTATTAGTCATCAAGTGTCTTGCCAAGTCAATCAGACAAATCAATTACTTCCATCATCACTGCTTATTGAGCAACCAACACTTCAGGTAGTTTCTGATTCTCCATCCAGTTTGCAATGGCATATTTCCTTTCTATGTTTTCATCTGTTACATTGTCATAAAGTTCCCGGGCTGTTCTTATAGAAAATGGATTTTAAATACTTCTTCAGACAGGGACAAGGGGTCTATAAGCGCCACGAGACCGACAATGGGTTTACAAGTTTCCAACAGATGGCGCTTTACCGACCCGCAATCTAGTCGTGTTCTCGTGTTTCAGTCCATTATGGATGCGACCAGACCACAGGTTTGATGGGAATTCACACTAGTTTGTGTCCACGAGAAAGTGTTGTTGTTTTCCATTTGGATTAGTTAGTTCGTTCATTCTGTGATGTTTTTCCCTATGATTATCATGAAATGGTCTTTGGCTATTTGCGATATTATTTCGGTTACCCTATGTTGTATTTTCTCGGTTCAGTGCGCACTGCTGATCTTTATTAGATTGGCGTCCTTCGTTCTGTTTGTTGACAGTGCCCGTTTTGGTGTGGATAGAAAATGTACACACGGGTTAATAACAATGGACTAACAGATTACATTGAAGAGATTGAGTCCTGTACGTATAGTCATATGCCAGAATGTCTACATTCTGAGTTATCTCCAGTCGTCTAGGTTTGTCACTGGTCTAAGGTAGCTTGAGACTAAAGAGAGAAGTTGATGGCCAGCGCTGTTTCTTTCTCATAATAATCAAAATACAGCGCAAGTTACGTCATCAAGACAAAACCGTCTGATAATGTCGCCATTATCGCTTGCGATGGTTTACTAACAAGACAGGGACAAAGAGTTTATTGGCTTCAAGAGATAGAAATTGGGTTTAAGGGTTTCCCCAGGTAGGGACAAAGCATGACCTACTTTAGAAAGGGCGTGCGCATTGACAGGGAAACCTCTTTGTGACGTCACATATTACGGCCTACTAGATAAGAGAACTATTATGAGTTTGTAACTGCTGATGACTTTATGAATAGCGTTATGCATTGCAACACATTGTTAGATGGAAATATAGTTATAGGGATACATCAACACACAGATACATCACACACATCAGGCACATACAGAAACACATTCATTAGATGAACACATTTGTAGGTGGCAATATAGTTAGAGGATATATCAACACACATTAGACACACCAGACACAACAGACTGAGTTACCATCTATTCAATAAACTGAAGATAGGTGGCACTGACGAATGCACCTGTGGTACAGGGAAAATGACCGCTGAACATCTGCTGCAAAATTGCCCAACATACGAGGACCAGAGAAAGCATATGGGGCCATCACAAGTGCCAACACTAGACAAGCTCTATGGCAGTGTCGACAGCCTCAGGATGACAGCTGCTTTCTTCGAACAAATTTAAGTTGACGTCTGACAGCGTACGAAGAAGAAGACACACCAGACACACACAGGAAGACAGTCATTAGAAAAACACATTGTTAGATGGCAATATAGTTAGAGGATACATCAACACACAAACACCACATTCAAAATCATACAATATAATTATTATGAATTGATCTAGTATTTTCTTCTACAATATAAAAGTAAATGAAAAATAATAATGAATTCCTTACCTTTTGTAGCAAATTGTTTGTGCCAAGTTTATAATCAATCCATGCTCCACACAGAGCAATCAAACACATTCACGGTACAAAACATAACACATGAAGATTGAGATGTATCCTTTCATAGAATCCTGCCCTGAAACCAACTGCATACCCATCTTTGTTTCCTAAATACGCTGTTATAGTTGACACATGCATGCCAATAAATATGCCAACATGCAGGAAAACAAAGAAAATGTAATGAAACTTGTGAAAACTTAGTAAGTTTGCTCTTGTTGCGCGAAGATGTATATGTCATTGATATGTTGTTGCGCATCTTTCTGAAGTTGTTCAAAATTGCATTGGATTTCATTTATAATGCTTGTAAGACAATTTTTGATTTGTGACATCCTTCAGCACAGATGCCAACTACTACATCTGCAAAATACTCCTCGACACTGCATTTCCCAATGCTTAAGCAACTTCTTCTTCAATTGACACGCCCTAAATGTAGCTTCTAGCTCTGGTGATATGAGCTTCTGTATTGTTGCAAAAGATACAAATGTCAAGAGTGTGACAAGTTGGGAAGGGAACGTTAAACCGCCTCAGTCTAGTAGCTGTATATACTCAGTAAAAATCATATCTTGACCAAGATCAACCAATAATATTTTATCCTTCTGCAGTAGACCCTTGCATGAAATGCATTGAACCTTTTCTATAACTTTACTAGAGACAAAACGAGGAATATAGACCAAGGCTTGTTCTGTTCCTTCAGCACAAAACACTCTTTAGTCGGATCGATGAGAAAAGATACTTCATCAACATCAGCTGCTCCACTACCAACATCAGATGGAGCTGCTCCACTACAAACATCAGATGGAGCTGCTCCACTACCAACATGAGATCGAGCTGCTCCACTACCAACATGAGATAAAGCTGCTCCACTACCAACATAAGATGCTCCACTACCAACATGAGCTGTTCCACTACCAACATGAGCGGCTTCACTACCAACATGAGATAAAGCTGCTCCACTACCAACATGAGATGCTCCACTACCAACATCAGATAAAGCTGCTCCACTACCAACATGAGATAAAGCTGCTCCACTACCAACATCAGATAAAGCTGCTCCCCTACCAACATCAGATAAAGCTGCTCCACTACCAACATGAGCTGCTCCCCTACCAACATCAGATAAAGCTGCTCCACTACCAACATGAGATAAAGCTGCTCCACTACCAACATGAGCTGCTCCCCTACCAACATCAGATAAAGCTGCTCCCCTACCAACATCAGATAAAGCTGCTCCACTACCAACATGAGCTGCTCCCCTACCAACATCAGATAAAGCTGCTCCCCTACCAACATCAGATAAAGCTGCTCCACTACCAACATCAGATAAAGCTGCTCCACTACCAACATCAAGATTCTCACCACGGTTATCAGTACTGACAATCGCAGAGACGTCACGTAGTGGAACATCGCAATGAGCTGTTGACGTCAAACAAAGGAGGGAATGTGTTTTTAATTTATTTTTTCTGCCTAAAAAATATGTTTAACAGACACAAGATAATTTGCACCTGACAATTGATGATACTCGCAAAACCGAGATTCTAAATTATCAGTCTGTAACTTTCCTAGTATCAAGAATGTTGCACCTGTTGGACTGAAGGCATATTTTGCTAGTTTTCAATTACTGCAGTCACTGTATGCAATAAAACACTGTGTGTTACTTTTGCCAGCTTTCCATTGGAACCAGATAAGTGTCCCAACTGTATCAACCATGCTGCAAACTTCTCTAGATAATGAATTAACTCATCATTAGCGGATGTTATTGGCTTTGAAAAAGGATTCCGTGTAACAGTGCCAATGAACTTACTCTTAACATTGACAATTTGCGACCATCAGAATATGATCGGAATGTAATCTGCTGTTTCCGACTCTGCGTCAAGAAGACGCTGAGCAGCAATCTTATATTCATTGAAAATTGCCAATGCCAATGGGACCGTCTGCCTGTCCATGCTTAAAGGGAACATACCCTTGTCATTCAGAGTTGGGGCTAGATTGGCAATATTTAGATGCTCCTTGCTATAAAACTGTTTCAAATGGGAAAAGGTAGCAGCTGAAGTTTGGTCAGTACAACAAGTAGATTCTACGCGAAGGTACCAGCTGAAGTGTGGTCAGTACAACAAGCAGATTCTACACGAAGGTAGCATCTGAAGTATGGTCAGTACAACAAGTAGATTCTACACGAAGGTACCAGCTGAAGTGTGGTCAGTATAACAAGCAGATTCTACACGAAGGTACCAGCTGAAGTGTGGTCAGTATAACAAGCAGATTCTACACGAAGGTACCAGCTGAAGTGTGGTCAGTATAACAAGCAGATTCTACACGAAGGTACCAGCTGAAGTGTGGTCAGTATAACAAGCAGATTCTACACGAAGGTACCAGCTGAAGTGTGGTCAGTACAACAAGCAGATTCTACACGAAGGTACCAGCTGAAGTGTGGTCAGTATAACAAGCAGATTCTACACGAAGCTAGCAGCTGAAGTGTGGTCAGTACAACAAGCAGATTCTTCACGAAGGTACCAGCTGAAGTGTGGTCAGTATAACAAGCAGATTCTACACGAAGCTAGCAGCTGAAGTGTGGTCAGTACAACAAGCAGATTCTTCACGAAGGTAGCAGCTGAAGTGTGGTCAGTACAACAAGTAGATTCTACACGAAGAAATGATCCCTTCGCAGAAGGATAAATTAGTGTTTGCTCCGAATCTTTTAGATTGATCCAATTTCTCTAGATACATTTCAGCAAGTGCACAGAATCGTACAACAAGAATAATTTTTTACAAACATTACTGGAGTTTATATGTAGGTGCTGTTTGGTTTCAGAAGATTTGTAATTCTTTTCTGTTAACAGCTTTATTATCAGCAAGAACAGCGATGGCTGTAAAACCCCAGTCCTGCACAACGTCGATGATCTAAAACCACAGTCCTGCACAACGTCGATGATCTAAAACCACAGTCCTGCACAACGTCGATGATCTAAAACCACAGTCCTGTACAACGTCGATGATCTAAAACCACAGTCCTGCACAACGTCGATGATCTAAAACCACAGTCCTGTACAACCACGTCGATGATCTAAAACCACAGTCCTGCACAACGTCGATGATCTAAAACCACAGTCCTGCACAACGTCGATGATCTAAAACCACAGTCCTGCACAACGTCGATGATCTGAAACCACAGTCCTGCACAACGTCGATAATATAAAACCACAGTCCTGTACAACGTCGATGATCTAAAACCACAGTCCTGCACAACGTCGATGATCTAAAACCACAGTCCTGTACAACCACGTCGATGATCTAAAACCACAGTCCTGTACAACCACGTCGATGATCTAAAACCACAGTCCTGTACAACGTCGATGATCTAAAACCACAGTCCTGTACAACGTCGATGATCTAAAACCACAGTCCTGCACAACGTCGATGATCTAAAACCACAGTCCTGCACAACGTCGATGATCTAAAACCACAGTCCTGCACAACGTCGATGATCTAAAACCACAGTCCTGCACAACGTCGATGATCTAAAACCACAGTCCTGCACAACGTCGATGATCTAAAACCACAGTCCTGCACAACGTCGATGATCTAAAACCACAGTCCTGCACAACGTCGATGATCTAAAACCACAGTCCTGCACAACGTCGATGATCTAAAACCACAGTCCTGCACAACGTCGATGATCTGAAACCACAGTCCTGCACAACGTCGATGATCTAAAACCACAGTCCTGCCCAACGTCGATGATCTAAAACCACAGTCCTGCACAACGTCGATGATCTAAAACCACAGTCCTGCACAACGTCGATGATCTAAAACCACAGTCCTGCACAACGTTGATGATCTAAAACCACAGTCCTGCACAACGTCGATGATCTAAAACCACAGTCCTGCACAACGTCGATGATCTAAAACCACAGTCCTGCACAACGTCGATGATCTAAAACCACAGTCCTGCACAACGTCGATGATCTAAAACCACAGTCCTGCACAACGTCGATGATCTGAAACCACAGTCCTGCACAACGTCGATGATCTAAAACCACAGTCCTGCACAACGTCGATGATCTAAAACCACAGTCCTGTACAACGTCGATGATCTAAAACCACAGTCCTGCACAACGTCGATGATCTAAAACCACAGTCCTGCACAACGTCGATGATCTAAAACCACAGTCCTGCACAACGTCGATGATCTAAAACCACAGTCCTGCACAACGTCGATGATCTAAATCCACAGTCCTGCACAACGTCGGTGATCTAAAACCACAGTCTTGCACAACGTCGATGATCTAAAACCACAGTCCTGCACAACGTCGATGATCTAAAATCACAGTCCTGCACAACGTCGATGATCTAAAACCACAGTCCTGTACAACGTCGATGATCTAAATCCACAGTCCTGCACAACGTCGATGATCTAAAACCACAGTCCTGCACAACGTCGATGATCTAAAACCACAGTCCTGCACAACGTCGATGATCTAAAACCACAGTCCTGCACAACGTCGATGATCTAAAACCACAGTCCTGCACAACGTCGATGATCTAAAACCACAGTCCTGCACAACGTTGATGATCTAAAACCACAGTCCTGCACAACGTCGATGATCTAAAACCACAGTCCTGCACAACGTCGATGATCTAAAACCACAGTCCTGCACAACGTCGATGATCTAAAACCACAGTCCTGCACAACGTCGATGATCTAAAACCACAGTCCTGCACAACGTCGATGATCTAAAACCACAGTCCTGCACAACGTCGATGATCTAAAACCACAGTCCTGCACAACGTCGATGATCTAAAACCACAGTCCTGCACAAAGTCGATGATCTAAAACCACAGTCCTGCACAACGTCGATGATCTAAAACCACAGTCCTGCACAACGTCGATGATCTAAAACCACAGTCCTGCACAACGTCGATGATCTGAAACCACAGTCCTGCACAACGTCGATGATCTAAAACCACAGTCCTGCACAACGTCGATGATCTAAAACCACAGTCCTGTACAACGTCGATGATCTAAAACCACAGTCCTGCACAACGTCGATGATCTAAAACCACAGTCCTGCACAACGTCGATGATCTAAAACCACAGTCCTGCACAACGTCGATGATCTAAAACCACAGTACTGTACAACGTCGATGATCTAAAACCACAACGTCGATGATCTGCAGTAACTTTGTCCTCAGATGGTCTGACGTCATCCTGTGCTTTGGTGCAAGCTCTACCACTTCCTGATAATTTCCAAATACTGAAGACATTAAAAAACCTGCACTGTTGTTGCTGTGTGGAAGAGCTTCAAGCAGTACCTAGTAATTGACTCGCCCAGTAAGTCCCAGCTGATTTCACATAAATCTCATCCCTTTGAATAGCTATGGGATCAAGACGCTGAACAAGGCATGAGCTGCAGTGGTCAGCGACCCATAGCTGACTGCTAGCGTCAGGGCCAGAGAAACAGAGCTGCCAAGATCCTTCTACACCTCCACGTGGTGATCCTGGATAACATGCTGCAGCAGGGCAGACTGGCTAAGGAGAAGGGATCGAAGAGGGAATGCTAACCTGGTACTCAAAAAATGCCTGCTGAAGTCGGATGTGTTGGACCGAAAGTTGCAAATATCGCAGCCAAGCTGTAAACTACAACACAACACATTCCGTTCTCTGGATTACATTCTGCTACTTACCCTTTCAGGGTCTGGTAGTGGGAGATTGAGAACGAAGAAGAAGAAGAAGAAGAAGAAGAAGAAGAAGAAGAAGAAGAAGAAGAAGAAGAAGAAGAAGAAGAAGAAGAAGAAGAAGAAGAAGAAGAAGAAGAAGAAGAAGAAGAAGAAGAACAATGGCTACAATCTTCTTCAGCTAATTGAGTTTGTCTGCTTTAATATTCAAATACCTGAAGATGCTTCCATCACCAGTAGACACTGAAAATGGAGATGTTAAATTTCTCGAGGTGCTTGGATGAGGCAAACATGAGATTTTCTAATAAATCTGTAACATGCTGGTTATTTTATGAATAGCATGAATACAAACCACAATGTACAGCTACGGTAGCGATTTCTGAGTTTATCAGTGATAAAAAGCTGCAACTGCTCCACCTTAAACGTTAATTGCTTTTCGGATGTTGGCAAATTTATCTCTTCAGATGAAAGTGGTAATTCTTTTGCACTTTGTAACATAGTGCATGTTTCCTCTACTAAATCACTGACAATGACACTGCATTAAGGAGTATCAGGTTTATATTCACGGTAATGGATCATTAGATTTTCAACCTGTGACCACCTTTCCAATTTACTGTTATTTATAATCCAGTATAGATGTTTAGTAGCAACCTTTTTATTCCTGAGATAAACTTCTACAGACATATCAGGTTACACTTTAATACTGACATTTATGTAAGATGCAGTGTTTTCTTCGATGGCCATACAGTTCAGTACAATACAGGTGTGAGCTCCATCTAGCAAAGTAAACTTCCATTGATTTTCTAACAATCCTTTCAATTTCGCACTAACCTGAGACTGAAGAGTATGGTAGTTCTGTATAACATCTCACGAAAGCCAGTCATTGATTTTGTTCATCTTCCTTTCTCATAATTTATGATGTACGTTCTTCTAGATTTTTGTGATGTTGATGTATGTCAACTGATAAATATGAAGGCAGTTCTTCTGGATTTTTATGATGTTGATGTATGTCAACTGATAAATAGGAAGGCAGTTCTTCTGGATTTTTGCGAGGTTGATGTATGTCAACTGATAAATAGGAAGGCAGTTCTTCTGGATTTTTGCGAGGTTGATGTATGTCAACTGATAAATAGGAAGGCAGTTCTTCACTGATAAATAGGAAGGCAGTTCTTCTGGATTTTTGCGAGGTTGATGTATGTCAACTGATAAATAGGAAGGCAGTTCTTCTGGATTTTTGTGATGTTGATGTATGTCAACTGATAAATATGAAGGTAGTTCTTCTGAATTTTTGTGATGTTGATGTATGTCAACTGATAAATATGAAGGTAGTTCTTCTGGATTTTTATGATGTTGATGTATGTCAACTGATAAATAGGAAGGCAGTTCTTCTGGATTTTTGCGAGGTTGATGTATGTCAACTGATAAATAGGAAGGCAGTTCTTCTGGATTTTTGCGAGGTTGATGTATGTCAACTGATAAATAGGAAGGCAGTTCTTCTGGATTTTTGCGAGGTTTATGTATGTCAACTGGTAAATAGGAAGGCAGTTCTTCTGGATTTTTGTGATGTTGATGTATGTCAACTGGTAAATAGGAAGGCAGTTCGGGAAACAATGATGGATATGCATTTGCTTCAGAGCAGAACACGTTCGTGGAAGTACATGTGTAACTCCAGATTTGTCGGTGTAAGAATCGCTTATAATAATACCACACGGTAGAAGATGCTTGATACACACCATGCTGGTATTAGTTGGTACAAAATCTTTTCTAGAGATTATTTAATCCACTTTTCTCTAATTTCGGCATTATATGAAAACCTAAATACACTCACATAACCACAAGTACTGTTGTAATTTGATTTACATCCAGGAACAGACAATCTAGCAGGCATTTTCGACGCCAGTCGCCAAATTTAAAATTCTCGACTGTGTTTAAAATCAGAGCCCAGGGAAGTGACATCACTAGGCTTCTGTACAGGGCTCTTATAAACTATAGATGGCTATGAACAAAAGGTCTATAGACTTTCCCAGACTGGAACAGCGGTCTATAAACTTCAGACTGAAAATGTGTCTTTTACAGTGTTTTCAATACTTTTATTTTGTGTCATGCCTCACATCAACGGGTCAAATATGTGTATGCTTCCATTTCTCACTCTGATCCCACCACTCTAGTAGAATAGTCAACTAGTTTTGATAAAGCATAACAAACAAATGCACTTTAAATATACAACAGGGCATAAAAACTGCTTAAAATATCATGTTCCTTAATGAACATAAATTTGAAATTACACTTTGTATATTATAACACATAAATGAAACTCAATACGTGGAAAATCAAATCCAAGTTTTTGCTGAAGTTGGATGTGTTGGACCGAAAGGTGAAAATATCGCAGTCAAGCTGTAAACTACGACAACGCATTCCGTTCTCTGGACTATATTCTGTTACTTAATCCCTTTCACGGTTTGATAGCAGGAGATTGAGAACGAACGAAGCCATGCCAGCTAAATCCAAGTTAATGTGTTCCTTGACCTTAAAGCCTGCTGTAAGATTTTAAATTCGAGCTTCTAATGTAGTCCATTTTTATCTTAAATCCACACGGCTTGTAATAATGTTATTATTTCCAGTAACAAATCATTCACAGTGTTAAAGCAACATTTAACTAACTATACCGACAGCACGGGAAACATTCGAAAATAAAATAACATTGTCTCGTTGTTTCAGCAGCATAAAACTGCGAAGAGTTAATCTTGCCACGTACACGTGCAAAAGTACGCAATGTCCTCTGAAGTCACACTTATTCTCAAGCGCGTCAAGTTTAATTATGATTGTTCTCTTTGAGAACTTGTAACTTGTTTATTTGTTGGTCTATTGATCTGATTGTGTTGTGTTTGGAGATATAAATTAATAAAGAACTTGTTGTTGGTATAGTTTTTGTTGTATGTGTGTTAGTTTCTGAGATGCAAGAAGGTAAAGATAACAATCTTGAAAAACAGTACACACATTTAGTTGGTTATTGACCCTCTACCTCTGGGCTCCTGCCCTTTGGCCCAGTGTTATCTTTTATCTTTCTTCTTCTTTGCGTTCAGGATCTTGTCATGCTATATCTGCAGGTCAGTCGCCATGATGAAGTCTGTAGTCTTCACCAGGTCGGAGCGGCTGCCCCACAATTTTGTCTCAGCACTGTGCTCTCTGGCCAGGTCTGGCATCTCATTTCCCTATAGATTGGTCATTCCTGTAGAATATGCTCAGGGTTCTGGCCTCCTGTTCCACATGGGCACTCATCGGTGTGTGAGATCTTCAGACGGTACAGATGTTCTAGTAGCCTGCAGTTTTCAGACGAAATAAGGAAGTTTGTTGGTTTCTTTTGAGTTGGTGAATTGGATCTAGTGTACTGCTTATACTTCTGTCTTCTCTCTGTTGGTGGCCCAGTGTCATATAGTGGTATCTGCATGTGTGTGTGAGCCGTTGTTTAGTTCAGTTCAAAGTCTTTAATTTGTCTGACACCGGAACAAGAAGCTTTTTTATAACACCGGCAGGCGACAGAAAGTCAGAAAGATGGTGTTCAACAGTTCCATAGGATTGTGTACACAGCCAGCGAACTGGGGTATGTTGAGGTTGAATTCTGTTTAAATTACTGAAAAGTTGTATGTGTTGAGTACGAAGTTGAAAAATCGTGCTTTGATCTTTCTTTGTCAGGATGTTGATGTTGTCTTTAGGATTTGGGACGGTCATATGTATGTAGATTTATTTCCCAGTATTCCTCATTGCCCATCGGTTCAGCATTTAGGCTCACCCATTCGGAGTGTAGTTTGGGTGCGTCGGTCGTACAATCAATTTTTGGAATTAACATGGATAATGTTGTTTTGTAAGACAGGTATATCTGTTACTTTTCACTACAAACGTATTTTTACCACCTACAAAAAGAAACTAAACAGATCTACCTCAGTTTCTATCGAGTACTTGGCACGACAGGTCGCTTAGACAGAAAGCGTCTCCCACCTGAAACAGATGAGTTGACCATTTTTTCTTATATGTTGATTTGTTAGTTCAGTGTTGTTGTCCCTGATGAAGGCCTATTGGTCGTAACGTAGGTTTTGTTTGTGTTCTCGTCTCGGTGCGGTATCTGACCATACCCATTTTTTAAATTTTGATTAAGCTCAACCTTAATCAACTTTTACTAGTTTTTTTTCATGTTTTTTTCTCAGAAATATATGTTGCTGTAACCTTATGTCTTCCTCAAAAATCTTTCAATGCGAATGAAAAAGAGAATATATGGTTTCAAAAATTATCTTTAAAATACCTGAAGCACAGTTCCGGCGCATAAAAAACAACACGGAAAGAGAACCCAGTATACATTGGCGCTGCTAACTTTACAGAAGGGACAAATACTAGAGATAACCTAAACACACGTACGACGGGGAGTGAGGTAGCCCAATTGGTGTGCGCTAGTTGTCCAGTTGAGCAATCTGGGTTCGATCACAGTTGATGCGGAATTTTTACGATCCCTAAACTTCTCCTAGGTCGACCCAGCCTCAAAAATTAGGTGCAAGAAAAATCTGTGAAAGTACAGCTGGCCCGCGTGATGTTGAACACATCATCCCTAGTGTGCTGTTGGTCAAGAACATAGGGACCTATCACCATATTCCCAATATGCCACATCAACGTATTAAAAGGACCTTTACTTTCCATTTACACCCACCAAATATTTATGTTGACTGCGGTCCTAGTATTTTAAGCTTTTTGTCTCGAAAATATAGGGCTGCAACATTGATAATTTACATTCAAATGAAGGTATGACGATTGAAAGAAAAGAAAAAGAAATGATTATATTCATAACAAACCAACAAGTATAACAGGGGAAAAATTTCACGTACCTGGGTAACATAATCTCGGCAGACGGCAAAGGCGACGACGAAATCCAAAACAGATGTGATAAAGCAGGTCAAATCATTAGGCAAATGTCACAGAAATTAAAATGTAAGCACTTAAAAATGGATACAAAACGAATATTATACAATACTAGATCCCTAACCCAAGTTTGCTATCAGTGCCAGAATTGGACATTGATAGACAAAGATAACAGAAGCATTGAAACAACAGAGATGAAATTCATGCGCAGAATGTTTGGAGTAACACGAACGGATAGAATCATAAACGACAAATAGGCACAACAACCAGTGCTAGACCTCACCAAGAGAGAGCAAACCAAATGGTTCGACCACGTGGCACGTCAAACACCAGAAAGCATCCTTCAGAAATCAATACTATATAGATACAATGGGTACGGAATCAAAATGCTGAGCAGCGCATGAGCTGCAGTGGTCAGCGACCCATAGCTGACTGCTAGCCTCAGGGTCAGCGAACCAGAGCTGCCAAGACCCTTCTACACCTCCACGCGGTGATCCTGGATAACAGGCTGCAGCAGGGCAGACTGGCTAAGGAGAAGGGATCGAAGAGGGAATGCTAACCCGTTACTCAAAAAATGCTTGCTGAAGTCGGATGTGTTGGACCGAAAGGTGCAAATATCGCAGTCAAGCTGTAAACTACGACACAATGCATTCCGTTCTCTGGACTACATTCTGCTACTAAGCCCTTTCAGGGTTTGGTAGTGGGAGATGGAGAACGAACGAAGCCAAGCCAAGCCAAATACAATGGGTACAAGATCAGGGGCCGACCACTCAAAATATGGATAGAAGAAATAACAAACAGTTACTTTCCCCATGCACTGAAGCACATACTAGGGCCCGGTCAAGAACCCTCTTTCATAAGCTGATGCTGAACGGCGTAAACAGGGAAAAAAAAGAGAAAAGAAAGAAAGTACATCGATAATTTTCGCAGAAAATTGTTGTTTTTTACTATTTCGGTGATGAAGTAAGAAACACATCATTTTCTAATTGCCATCCAAAAATATTTAAACTGCCCCTCCCATCTACTCTGTGAGGCGTACGTCTACATTGGAGCGCACTGGTCAAAAGTCGTCGCAGGCTCCAGAAAGGTTTGCGTGACACAATATCATAAGGAATTCCTGTTGTAATGAGACTAAATGTTTTTGAAGTTTCTTTCCTCACTGCTCTCATTCCCTAATTCTAAACAAAGCAGGCATTCATTAACATGTGGCTATTACTGTAATGGATACGCTCTAGTTCACCAAGCCGTAAGTAGGTTCCTTGCTTGCATTTAGGGAAGGTTGTGCAGCGAGGGTTAGAACTGAACACCTCGCCTTATTAAAATAGCAATTTATGTCAGATGTATAAGGTTAGTTATGTTGTTATTGCATTAAAGAGTATATTTTGCTTTATCGATTATAGAACGGGTTTCATGATAGTTCGGTATTAAAATAGTACGGCACAGCTTGGCAGAGGCGTAGTGGAAACGAGGCAAAACAAACCTCGACCAGACAAGAAAAGTAACACCTGAGGTGAAGGCGAGGAAGAATAGAACAGACAAAAGAAGAAAAGACCTGAAAACGATACAAAACGAGAATAGAACAAACAAGATAAGGAAAAAAGACAAGAAAACGAGAATAGGACATACGAGAAAAGATAAGAAAACGAGGCAAATCGAGAATAGAACATACGAGAAAAGATAAGAAAACGAGGCAAAACGAGAATTGAATATACGAGAAAACATAAGAAAACGAGGCAAAACGAGAATAGAGCATACGAGAAAAGATAAGAAAACAAAGCAAAACGAGAATAGAGCATACGAGAAAAGATAAAACGAGGCAAAACGAGGATAGAACATACGAGAAAAGATCAGAAAACGAGGCAAAACGAGAACAGAGCATACGAGAAAAGATCAGAAAACGAGGCAAAACGAGAACAGAGCATACGAGAAAAGATAAGAAAACGAGGCAAAACAAGAATAGAACATACGTGAAAAAACAAGACAAAGAAAGACTAGAGCAGGTACGAGAAGACCAGAAGAGATTAGAGTGTATCAACACTTGCCTTTATTCTGTGTTCTTATATAAGAATTATAACTGTTCTGCGAAGTATGTGTTGTATGAAAACAATGGAAACAAACAAAGAAATACCGAGACGAAAATAACGAAAACAAAGCAACACAAAAAAAGGAAAAAATATGGAATTCATTTTTAAATACATATAATGGGAGAATTCAATAACAAAAGCAGAGTAATGAAAAGAAGGAATTGTAATTTTCTTCAAAGAAAGTTGTACAAGAATAGTATGTAGAATAATGGACAGAACTATGCCAGAAGGAGGTAGAAAAAGAACAATTGATCTATAGCCTTGTTCAGTCGGCGTTTTCACACGATAAAAACAAATATATATTTTGTTAAATGTTCAATGAATGTCTAAAATCCGAATCTTCCGTCGCTTCGATTTCTCTATTCACAATGACATTCTGCTGTAGTGAATGTTTAAGCTGTTTTTGTGTACACGGTGTCTCTTCTTCGCCATTAGAAATCCACACCAATGACTCTTAACAAAAGCAACTGTCAGCTCAAGACTCCTGAAGCTGTTGTACAACTTCTCATGCAAGGACTAGCATTTTGCCCATGCGTGTGTTTTTCCGCAAATGAATGTTTGGTAGATCTGCATGAAGGGAAAGTTTGCCATAAGACCACTGTTAAATTTGTGTGTGATTCAATTGCCGGTAGCGAAAATGATGCCGTTAGTGCAAGTAACATTTTACTTGACTAAAATGTGTAATATTACCAGACTACGTTCATGTGTACCCGAGCGGTAAAGACAGAAGAGCTATAACCTTCCAACATGTCGTAAAAAACGATTAATGTGGGTTGTGCGTGAGTCTAGCAACATCAACAAGAAAATCCCTTTGCACATAATCCAGCAATGCATGCGTAAATACTTCGCTGGGATGCAGACATAATGTAGGGAGCCTTATGCAGTACTGACCAAGTGCTCCGTAATGAGCTAACAGAATGAACAATGAAGGGACTGAATGATTATACGTCTTTAAAACATACAGAAATCCCTGATAAAGTCTCTTTAGTCGAAATGTGAATGTTTTGTCGGTGTAAATTGTAAAAACAATAACTGCCAGTCGCAAGCAAAGTTGGCGACATGACCAGCCGTTCATTGATCGCTTAAGGCTGGGAAGACATTTCCTAGTGCGATAGGTTCTTTCTGCACGTGGAAAACACATGAGTTCAGTCAAATCTTGACACCGTTTCTTTGGTTAACTGTCATACGACATGTTTCCCATTGCTGGGGTAGTCGAGGGGTTTTGAAGGCTGAGGACTACAGGCCGCTTCGCCACTTCTGACGCTACGTCGTGTGCTGGCTATGTTTTGTTTATTCACCCCCAACATAAAAACAAAATACGCCATACCGGGGATTCGAACCGCTGCCCTCCTTGTTGGCAGGCAGGCCTCGAAACGATTCTGCCATGCACTCCTCGTTTCTTTGTTATCAGTTTAAAATGGCTATTCTTACATTCCAACGCGTAATTGAGACGGTGTGCCCTGCGCTCCTGGTTGTAGTGCGATGGGGCGCTCTTCAGTAAGCTTAATAAGTACTCTGAGTGGTGCGAGGTACAATGTTCAGTGTGATGGGACTCGGTTTTGAGGCCAATTTATTTATTTATTTATTTTATTTATATATATATATATATATATATATATATATCATCATCATCATCATGTAGCATGCCCTTTATAGAACGTCGCTCCCATCACAGTCTGTCTGAAAGAAACTCGGTCTCTTGCCAAAACACCAGCCTCAGCCACTGTCATACTCAGACATTCCTGGATATCTTGGTGCCATCGTCTTCTTGGTCTACCCCTTCCTCTTTTGCCTGGCACCATACTTTCCATCACCATGTATACATTTTGCTCTCGAATAGCGCCAAGGGCCTAGAACAAATAATTACATCAGTCCAGAAACATAGTGAAGCCCAGAATCTCTACCTGAATACAAAGAAAACAAAGATAATGACAACTGATAAGACAGAACTTTAACTTAAAATCGAGATAGCTGGCGAAGAGATTGAAAATGTTGGACATTTTGAATATCTGGGATCAATACTGAACAACAATGGAGACTGTACAAAAGAAGTAAGAAGACGACTGGCTATGGCAATGCAGAAGATAAGGAGTGTGCAGTACCTATGGCATAATTCAAACAAAGAACTAAAACTAAAGATCCTAAGAACATGCATTTTTCCTGTGGTAACCTATGGATGTGAAACATGGACGATTATAAAAGCAATAAGAGCGAAGATCGGTGCTTTTGAAACAGTGCTAAAAAAGAGTCATGAAAATCCCGTGAACAAAGAAAGAAACAAACAAATCCATCCGGTAAGACCTGAATTGGCTCATAAATGATGTAATGACCCGAAATCTGAGGTATTTTTGGACATGGCAAACAACACAACGGACTGGAGTGTGCGATTATAGAAGGAATGGTCACTGAGAAGAGAAGCAGGGACGGACCGAGACGACCATGTACCCAGGATATCAAGGAGACGCTGGATTTGACCTTGGGGCAGGCCGGAAGACTGGCGAAAGATAGTTTCCTACACACAGGCTGTCACGAGAGCGACGTTCTGCAAAGAACATGCTACATGATGATGATAGTATATACATAAATGATTTAGACAATAATATCGGATCTATGATTGTAAAATGTGTTCTTTTTGTTAGTTTTGTTTTCTTTTCTTTTCATTCGTTGAGCGCCGTGGGAAGCTTCAGTCGTCTGTCCTGCGCCAAGTGCCTTACGTCGGTCAATGTAACCCCGTGTCGCCGCACAATCACTCTAACGTCCTATTTCCACCTGCCTCGAGGCCGCCCCCTTGCTCTGTGGCCAGATCTACCAGCGTTGTAAGCCATCAGTGGAAGATGATGAGGGTGCATTCTCATGAGATATCCAAACCAACTTATTTTCTTCTTGAAAATGTATTCGGTCCAAGACCATACTACGAATGTCGTCGTTCCGCATTCTGCATTTCCTATTAACACCGATGACCTCCTTCCTCAAACACCTCCTTTCACACGTCGAAATTCTGCTCTCACGCGCCCTGAACAGAGGTCATGTTTTTGTTCTAGTTGTAATGAAAACCTCGACAGCGATTGCTCGGAAAACAAGCTTTCAAGGGTAAAAATCATACTGAACACGATTTCACCTCATGTTCTCGTTCGTGCTTCTGAAAACAGGCTGGGTCGCTGCAGCCTGGTCAACTAGGTAGGGATCAACATAGTACAATTTATAGTGGTAGGCTTACTGGGGAGTCTCATATTTCACTACAGCCAGGAGGATCATGGGCCACGTTCTCAGATACGCATCGAGATGTAAGAGAAATCACTGTAACCCTCTAACAAAACATCGTCAAGAGTTAGCTCAGCATGTGTAGCTTCGAACAACAACAACAACAGCAACAACAACAACATACACAAAAGTTTTCTGAAAAAGGATTATCTGTAATGGAGCCATATGCCTTGCACAGGGCGACATAATCAAAATAGCATAATGTAAAACAAGACATTACATACGTGCAACCTGTACCTACTGATAAAGGCGTGGTTAAATGTCTAGAATACCCCTCTTCCCTTCTGAATGACACGTGTTCAAAACCCGATAAGGCATATATTTATTTGTCCTACCTGGAATTAAATAAAAACCAGACCTACACAATTTGTGAGGACTACAGGATCAATCATTATTTGTTCCTCTGCCCAATAAATTATTCTGGGTGTTCTCAGCGATAGGAAAACGAAACGATGGGTTTGGCGCCTAAAGATGTTTACCGTTCATTCTTGACCGATTTCATCAGAAAATCGTCAGAATTCCATATTACTATTCAGTGTCATTACTGTACGGCATGTTTAGCTGTAGTGTCTTGTGTCTTCCTTTGAGTATATCCTAACATACTCTGTGTGCTTTCAGCGGATCTGTACTTCAAGAATACCTAAGTAAAAACAGTAGTAGTGGATAACCACTCTCTTAAGAATCGATCTGCAACGTAAAAATAGGAACCGATGGATATCCTCCCTTGTAGGGTGATGCCCTATGCGGGAAAAGGAAGAATTCATTCAAGGCTTTAAGGACAAGGCCTGGGCTGATCTTAATATAGATGCATGAGTGCCCAACAGCGGAATTGGTTTACAAATGGGTTCGGTAATTTGAATATTCTAATTAGTGTAAAATTCAAATTCATAGAATATTGGGTCTTGTGTCGTTGTTGTTGTTATTGTTGTTGTTGTTGTTGTTGTTGTTGAATGCCCACAAATGAACAAGTTTGCTATTTGGTGAGCCCTGAAAAGAGCGTTAAGTGACGGGTTGCAGTAGCTTTCCTCACATTCCGAGGGTGCTGATGAAGGTGGTATAGGTTGATTATAAAAGTAACACTGCAAATCATTATGTCGATTATAAAAATGGAAATGATTATTTTAATACCTAATGCAGAAATAATGATTGTAATAATTACACTAGAAAGAATGATTTTATTAGTAAAAGTGTAAAATATTATTTTAATTCAAAGGTTTAATAGTATTGTTTTATAATAGTAACAGTGAATATGATTTTTTATTTGTAAAATGGAAAGATCATTTTTAAAGTAAATTTTAGAATAATTATTCAAACAGTAAAAGGGGAAAGATCATTTGAATAGTAAAAATGGAAAGGATTATTTTAATAGTTATAGTGGAAAAGATGATTTTAAAAGTAAAAGTTGAAAGGATGACTTTAATAGTTAAAGTGGAAAGGATTATTTTAGTAGTGATAGTGGAAAGTAACATTTTAATAGGTACAGTGGAAATGATCATGTCGATTGTAAAAATGGAAAGGATGATTTTAATAGTCAAAGTGGAAAGGATGATTTTAATAGTAAAAGGGGAAAGGATGATTTTAATAGTAAAAGTGGAAAGGATGATTTTAATAGTCAAAGTGGAAAGGATGATTTTAATAGTCAAAGTGGAAAGGATGATTTTAATAGTAAAAGTGGAAAGGATGATTTTAACAGTCAAAGTTGAAAGAATGATTTTAATAGTAAAAGTGGAAAGGATGATTTTAATAGTCAAAGTTGAAAGAATGATTTTAATAGTAAAAGTGGAAAGGATGATTTTAATAGTAAAAGTGGAAAGGATGATTTTAATAGTCGAAGTGGAAAGGATGATTTTAATAGTAAAAGTGGAAAGGATGATTTTAATAGTAAAAGTGGAAAGGATGATTTTAATAGTCGAAGTGGAAAGGATGATTTTAATAGTCAAAGTTGAAAGAATGATTTTAATAGTCGAAGTGGAAAGGATGATTTTAGAAGAAAAAGTAAAGAGGATGATTTTATGGAAAATAGTTTAAACGATAATTTTTAAAAGCAAAAATGACATTAATTGTATCGCAAACCCTCATCCGAGTGGTACACGGGTTGACAAGAATATGTTCACTGTATGCCTCCAAAAATGTCGGGAATGTCAATAAAGAGGATTGCATGTGAGATTAGCAGCATCATCATGTAAAACCACAGCTATTGAAACCGCCACTGCAGATTCTCGTATAATGGCTTTCTCTAAAGTGGCTAGCTGTAGTGGTGGTTGTAAGCTGCACGGTAAATTGAGATCTTCCAGCTCCCTGGGGAGCACACGCATTCAGAAAATGCACGCCTGTCCTTAACCAGCCGCCCCAGCCATGTCCCTGCATTCCCTGTTTTCTATATATTTCTTTCAACCTCTTGTCTACCAAATGTCTTGTCTAAAAAATGTCTTGTCTACCAAATGTCTTGTCTACCAAATGTCTTGTCTACCAAATGTCTTGTCTACCAAATGTCTTGTCTACCAAATCTCTTGTCTACCAAATGTCTTGTCTACCAAATCTCTTGTCTACCAAATGTCTTGTCTACCAAATCTCTTGTCTACCAAATGTCTTGTCTACTAAATCTCTTGTCTACCAAATGTCTTGTCTACCAAATCTCTTGTCTACCAAATGTCTTGTCTACCAAATCTCTTGTCTACCAAATGTCTTGTCTACCAAATCTCTTGTCTACTAAATCTCTTGTCTACTAAATCTCTTGTATACCAAATCTCTTGTCTTCCAAATCTCTTTTCTTCCAAATCTCTTTTCTTCCAAATCTCTTTTCTTCCAAATGGATTGTCTACCAATTCTCTTTTCTACCAAATCTCTTGTCTACAGAATCTCTTGTCTACCAAATCTCTATGCTGCCAAATTTCTTTTCTATCAAATCGCTTTGCTGCCAAATTTCTTTTCTACAGAATCTCTTTGCTGCCAAATTTCTTTTCTTCCAAATTTCTTGTCTACCAAATCTCTCTTCTACCAAATCTCTTTTCTTTCCGTGTGCTTTGGTCTCTCTCTCTCTCTCTATATATATATATATATATAAAGGGGATCCCAATGCAGACTTAACCGATGGTTATTTGAAGTGTTACATTCAGTATACGAATCCACAACGTATGTGAAGGGGTTTGGCCCGTTCCCTTTTTCGCTGCCTTTTCCTTCATTATAGCTGGGTTGAGGTGATGAAAACGGGAGTTAAACTTTGCTGTGAAAATGAAGTGTTCTACCATTACACTAACCAGGCGATCAGTCTGTCTCTATAGGTCAAATATTTTTGTTTATAACAGAAAAATTTATTTCAAGAATTTTAACGGAAAAAAATATTTGATGGATTTTTTGTTTTTTCGAGAAATGATTATTTCATGGGTATTAACAAAAGATTATTTTGATTGATTTTATCAGGAATAAATATTTCAAGGATTTCAACGGAAAAGATTATTTCATGGACTTTAACGGAAAGAACATTTAAAGGATTTTAATAGAAGAGATTATTTTGAAGGATTTTTTTAAAGAAATAATTATTTCAAGGATATAAACGAAAATGACTATTTTATTGATTTTGGGGAGGGGAAAAAATATAGTAAAATTAGATAAACAAAACTAATATTGCATATGATACAAAAACATCGGTTGAGTTAGACTGGATTAAATTACTTTTTTAAATAATTGTAACAGTATTAGCGAAATAAATATGTTCTTCTTCGTACGCTGTCAGACGTCAACTTGAATTTGTTCGAAGAAAGCAGCTGTCATCCTGAGGCTGTCGACACTGCTATAGAGCTTGTCTAGTGTTGCCACTGGTGATGGCTACTTGTGCTTTCTCTGGTCCTCGTGCGTCGGGCAATTTTGCAGCAGATTTTCAGCGGTCATTTTCCCTGTGCCACACGAGCATTCGTCAGTGCCACCTATCTTCAGTTTATTGAATAGATGGTACCTCAATCTGTTGTGGCCTGTGCGGAGTCTGAAGACCACGACCTGCTCTCTTCTGTTCAGCTGGTAGTAGGCATCATTTGTTGTGTAGCCAGTGTGTTATGTTTACCATTTGGCCATGTATCTGGCCCTAATAAGCCTTTTGGACTCTTCGTAGGTCACACTAGAATCTGATTGTGGAAAGTCTTGCACCTTCTTTTGCCAAAAAATGTTTGAATAGTTTATAATGGAAACGAGGATGATAAAAGTTTGGACAGAAAATAAAGAATGTTTGTTCGTGACGATGATTACAAGACAAGTATTTATCTGCGAGTAACACACGTAGGCAACAGAGAAGAAAGTGAAGTAACTGGTAGTCCGGAATTCGAGCCGGACCTCCAGTTGAGGGATGCGCCTTGCCACAAGCATTTAAGGCCTATATATGGTCTATGCTTACAGATAAGAGGTTAAGGAAGTAATTGAGTCTATAAATGTGTCTGGATCGAACTCGACCTATATTCATAGTCGCAAGTGTTGAATGACAAGAGACTAGCCCATTTATGACATTGTGTGTGTGTCACCGATCATTTCTTCAATGTGGCAAGGCGCATCTGTCATATGGAGGTCCGGAGTTCGAATTCTCGGCTATCAATTAGTTACATTTATTTTATGTATGTTACTCGACTGCAGATACTACTTGTCTTGTGATTGTTGTTACAAACTAACATTCTTTGTTTACAACTCGCTGCCTCAAAGTTTACACATATTACCTTCCTTACTACGACAGAAAAAAGATAGAGAAAGGCTGGATTGAACAACTACAGTTTCGAACACATAGAATCACAAAAATTGAATCCTTTTGACACATCGTTAGGCTACTTGTCAATTATTTACCTAAAGAACCAATCAGAGGCGAGAAAATGGTTATAGAAACAGGACACCCCTGTTAACATTACGGATGCGTTGAATTATCACGTAATGATAAATCACAAATTTGTAGGAAAAGGTAAATGACAGAGAAGGTTAAATGGTTAGAGAAGGCAAAGATTTATATTTGACACTATCAGAAACCAGTATAATCAGATATGTACTATATTGGAATTCACTGAGAAAGAGGAGAATGAGGAGACCGAAGCAAACATGTCGAAGAAAGGTGGAAGCGAGAAATAGGTAGTTGTAGTCTCGTGGACGGAGTGAACCAGTCAAATCAGGAATATGTGGATTCAATCAGTTGCAGACCTAGGCTCGAAGGGGAGCAGATGGATTAAGGCATATAAGTATCATCAAGGGACTAGGCACTTGTAAAGCAGTTTTCGTTAGCTCAGTTAATCAAAACTATTTCAGATCTATGTGGGGTAAAACAGAACGTCGCTTCCTACAACCGCCAACCTATTTGGTTGTTTTTTAGTTTCGTGGCAGGTGTGCAGTACGGTAGGTTGCCAATACTTACCGTACGCGGGGCAGCGGGAAAAAAAAACCATTTATGCTAAACTGAACACGAGCGTGATTCGAACTGGGAGCGTTGGGGTTGTGAGCGGACGCTCCATCCTAAGCCACGCAGCTTTCTCTTATGGAGCAAAGGTCTTTTAAAAATACATGCCAAGTCATCTTGACTTGCCCATATCGTTTATTTTGTTTTTTGCGGCTAAAACTGGCTACTCGATCGGGTAACTAGATTCATGTTTATCCCTCCTTAGTTGGCCATTGTGTTTGTTAATTTTAAGAAGGCGTTTGATAGGGTATGGCATAAAGAGCTATGAGCAGCCATGAGCATGTATAAAATCAACGGAAATATAACGGTCCTTGAACACCTGTATGACAAGGCGTCCAGCGCAGTCCTTGTGAATGGGAGGCGAGGTGACTGGTTTCGCACATCAGTTTGGTGTGAGACAATGGTGGACACTCTCTCCAACTCTTTTCAATATATTCCTTGAGGAAATTGTGAGTGAAGCACTTGGAGTCATTGGTACTGTCAAGATAGGGGGCCGAACGATTATCAACCTTCGTTTTGCAGATGATATCGACTATGTGCCCCAACGACCTCACCGGTTTCGCAATTACCTGACCTGACCTGAGTTGCCCATTTTGACATGACTGACAGGATGTAATGTGCCTTTTATTTGCTCTCTTTCTGGACCCAACAACACTCAAGCGTTACCCGTAGCTGTATCAAGGTTATGTGAGATAAATATGTACGTCTATTCTTCGTGAATCAACATACAGTGAGATAAATGTGAACGTCTATTCTTCATCAATCAACATACGGTGAGATAAATGTGTACGTCTGTTCTTCGTGAATCAATATACGGTTAGATAAATGTGAACGTCTATTCTTCATCAATCAACATACGGTGAGATAAATGTGTACGTTTATACTTCGTGACTCAAGATACGGTGAGATAAGCTTGTATGTCTCTCGTCTTGCCTCGGCCCATCTTTAATCTTTCCGTAATCCTAAGCGATGTTAAGGACATCACATCTGACTACACCTTTATTGCTCAGCATGTGAGTGATGGATCTTGATCATATTGTTATCTGGGAGGGGCCTAACCCTCTCTAGGCGAGATGTGTGAGTCCATTGTTGGCCTGCGTGAATATTTCGAAGTCACACCGAAATTGGTAATGTCAGCAAACAGAATGAAGCTCGCTATTCTCGTCAAGTTCACCCATGTGTATGGGGCCGTAGACATGGCAATCAAAGTAGCCGACAGATCTGCCAGGCTCGTCGAAGAAAAAAATATCACACATCGAACGAACTGATTCAAATGGTAAACCACAACACGTTCTCGGTGTAAGTTGTCGACTAGTGGGAATTTCAGTCAAATCCATGAGCTGCCGAATGGACTCGAACACGAGAAAAAAATTAACCCGCAGCCGGTTAGGTACCATCTTTCCTTCTCAGTGTATGTTTATTGTTTGCATATCAAAACAGGGTGAGATACGTGTTTGTGTGTCTGTTTTTTGTATATCAACATAAAGTGAGATACGTGTTTGTGTGTCTATTTATCGTATGTAAACATAGGATGAGATACGTATTTGTGTGTCCATTTATCGTATTTAAACATAGGATGAGATACGTGTGTGTCCATTTATCGTATTTAAACATAGGATGAGATACGTGTTTGTCCATTTATCGTATTTAAACATAGGATGAGATACGTGTTTGTCCATTTATCGTATTTAAACATAGGATGAGATACGTGTTTGTCCATTTATCGTATTTAAACATAGGATGAGATACGTGTTTGTCCATTTATCGTATTTAAACATAGGATGAGATACGTGTTTGTCCATTTATCGTATTTAAACATAGGATGAGATACGTGTTTGTGTATTTATCGTATTTAAACATAGGCTTAGATACGTGTTTGTGTGTCTATCGTATTTACATAGGATGAGATTCGTGCCCGTACGTATAGTTTTAACCGTGTCTCCTTCCTTTACAAATATAAAATCTGCAGACAGATTGAAGAAGTGCCTGGAACAAATATCAATGGGCTAATAAATCAACAATATGAGATATGATGATGACACTGTACTGCTAGCTAACAGTGAGAACGTTGCAAGAACTTTTAGGAAATAGTCAATACCAGAAGTGTTAAATAAGGTCCAGACAATAACGTTAACAAAACAGAAGTTATCTTATTTACCAAAACAAAACTGCAGCTCACAACTAATGTCGGAATGAACAACCAACGTGATACTAGAACAGGAAGACAGATTCTTGTATCTTGGTAAACTACAGGTGAAGGTAGATGAGAGAGAGAAGAAACGAAGAGAATAGGAATGGTCAAAAGCGTATTTAACTTGTTGAGAAATATATTGGCACCCAAGGAAATAACCAATACATTAAACAATTAGACTCATTTGATATTATCTCATCATGTAGCATGTCCTTTATAGAACGTCGCTCCCATCACAGTCTGTCTGAAAGAAACTCTTTCCCTTTATAGATCGTCGCTCCCATCACAGTCTGTCTGAAAGAGACTTTCCCTTTATAGATCGTCGCTCCCATCACAGTCTGTCTGAAAGAGACTTTCCCTTTATAAAACGTCGCTCTCATCACAGTCTGTCTGAAAGAGACTTTCCCTTTATAGATCGTCGCTCCCATCACAGTCTGTCTGAAAGAGACTTTCCCTTTATAAAACGTCGCTCTCATCACAGTATGTCTGAAAGAGACTTTCTCTTTATAGATCGTCGCTCCCATCACAGTCTGTCTGAAAGAGACTTTTCCTTTATAAAACGTCGCTCTCATCACAGTCTGTCTGAAAGAGACTTTCCCTTTATAGATCGTCGCTCCCATCACAGTCTGTCTGAAAGAGACTTTCCCTTTATAAAACGTCGCTCTCATCACAGTCTGTCTGAAAGAGACTTTCCCTTTATAAAACGTCGCTCCCATCACAGTCTGTCTGACAAAAAACTCTTTCCCTTTATAGAACGTCGCTCCCATCACAATCTGTCTGAAAGAGACTTTCCCTTTATAAAACGTCGCTCTCATCACAGTCTGTCTGAAAGAGACTTTCCCTTTATAGAACGTCGCTCCCATCACAATCTGTCTGAAAGAGACTTTCCCTTTATAGAACGTCGCTCCCATCACAATCTGTCTGAAAGAGACTTTCCCTTTATAAAACGTCGCTCTCATCACAGTCTGTCTGAAAGAAACTCTTTCGCTTGCCAAAACTCCAGTTCCGCAACAGTCATACCCAAGCATTCCTGGATATCTTGGTGCCATCGTCTTCTTGGTCTACCCCTTCCTCTTTTGCCTGGCACCATACTTTCCATCACCGTTCTCTCAAGACCGTTGTGTCTCTTGATGTGACCAAAGTATTTGCATTTTCCAGCCAAAATGGAATTGATAAACCAGTTCTCCTGTATGCTCAACTCTTGTCGAATGTCTACATTTGTCTTTTTCTCTGTCCAGTGTATTCTGGGGATCTTTCTGTAAAATTTTGACTCGAAGGATTCGATTCTTTGTCTAGAAGTTTTGGTATTCGTCCATGATTCGCAGCCATAAGCTGCCACAGGAAAAACACAGACTCTCAAGACTTTTACTTTTATCATTTTGTTGGTGCCCAGCAAAAATTTCTACAGGCTGTTCAGTCTCTACATTGCCATAGCTAGTCGTCTTCTTCTTTCTTTCGAGCAGTCGCCATTTTTGTCAATTCTGAAGCCCAGATATTCAAAATGTGCGACCTGATCTATTGTCTCACCGCCCACTGTAAATTTATGCTGACATTATGTTTTGTCGGTGGTCATTATCTTTGTTTTATTTATGTTTATAAACAGGTTTTGATCTTTACTATGTCCATTAACGGCTGAAAGTAGTTGCTCTAGCCCTTCTGCACTTCTTGATAGTATGACTGTCATCTGCGTATCGTAACTCTGGAATCTCGTACCCTCCAATCGTAAATGGGACGAAACTTTCAATGTTCTCGTCTTCTCGAACATTTCTCATTATACATTCCGCATATATAAGGTGAGAGGATACATCCCTGTCGGACTCCCTTTTGTACTGCAAACCAATCTGATGTTTGCCTAGATACTCGGACAGCGGCTTGTTGATCTTGGTATAATGTTTCGTTGAGATGAATAATATTCACGGGAAACTCCATTCCCTTCCTGATTCTCCACAGATGTTGACGTTTTACCGTATCGAAAGCCTTGATGTAATCAGTGAAACATGTGTACAGGTCTACATTAAATTCTCTACATTTTTCGTAGATATTCCACAAATTGAATATGTGGTCCATTTTCCCCCTTTGTCTTTCCTAAAATCTGCCTGTACTACGTGAATTTCAGATTCAAACCTTTTCTCTATCCTTCATAATAGGATTCGCAAGTGTATCTTGCTAGCGTGGCTGATCCAGATGTTATATATATATATATATATATATTCAACATTATTATACGGTACAAAAATAGGGGCTGTGAACAAACAGTTGAACCACAAAATAGAGGCTCTCGAAATGTAGTCATTCCAAATAATGTGTCGCAGTTCGTGGAAAGGGAAGCAAATAGTGACGTCTCTACGAGATTAGCCATGGGCATATAACTTTTGACAGACATTAAAATTAGGTACGTCAAATATTGTAGACATATAAAAGCACTAGAGACTACTCATATTTTCCTCTCTCTTCTCACCTCACTCTTTTTCATTTGACTCTGTCCTACAGTCACACTCTTGCACAACTTTCACACGCGCCCTCAGGATGAGGCCCTTCCATTGCACTTTGGTTCGGCTAGCTTCTGAGAGCGCACAAACCTAACATAGGCACATACAGACGCACACATACATCAAAGTACTGGTTTATGCGTCTTAATATCGCCCAGTCGACGACGGTCTGCGGTGGAATAGACGTGCCTCCACCAGAAGAAACTAGTGAGGCATACACGTAAAATACACAAAAATATTTAAGAAACTGAAGCGGATGGTTGATGAAGGGCAACAGTAAGAGATGGACTAACGCCAGTCTGTCAGAGTGGACCGGTAAGACAAAAGGACATTAGAGAATGTGTTACCAATCTTGGTCCTTACTAAAAACACATGGAGGTCTCTGTAGCGAAGTGGTCAAGCCGTTTGCCTCGTGTTCAGACGGTCGGGGTTCGATTTCGAGCTGCGAATGATGTCAATTTTTTCCGGAGATCCCTGCGTTCATCGCTGGAGCTACGAAGTTCGTGCTTTGTGCGATGCTCTCGGCAGGTGGGGTACCCATCTGCCGAGAGAGATCGAGCTAAAATGGGGAAAAAACCCGAAGCAATGAAGTCGAGCCCCCGCTTAAAGTTTTTTAAATTTATTTTATGTTTTTTAGAAACACATAAGAGTAAGATCTAGAGCTGTGAGATTGGCTGTATGAGAACTACAGCCGGAAAGACAACCCGTGACCTAATATGCAACATCACGCTGAGGCAGACACTGTGGAGAAACCCAGTTAGGGCCTACATTGACAAATCAAGAGGTTTGGTCATTTAGTCAGAATCCATTATGACCATCCTGCATCAAGAACATTTCATGTGCAAGTCTCTCGCCCATGAGAAATGGGTAGACCTAGACTTCGGTTGATCGATGGTGTCTCTGAAACCCTGAGGAAGTTACACCTAACAACACCACAAACCTCACACTTGTCGATAATAAGAAATCTACGCATCCAGTCTCTCTACTACACCGTATGACAAGGGAGGTAGGGCAAAAGAAGAAGAAGATTGCAGCCAACCTTCGATGTGGTAACACTTGAATTGTCTATTGCTCGTATATCAACACATTGTAAGATAACTGAGTATATATGTAGTTCCCGTTGTATTGAATTGATTGTTGTGTATTTCTACTTCATCTAGCTCGTCAGTGAGAGGACTTGCTGAAGTCTGATCTTGTCGCCCTATTGTCTGCTGTTCTTGACAGAACTCATTAGCTCAGCATAAATTGTGGCCAGTCTGTGTGCTTTAATTGTTCCTTTGACCACTTCTTTTCCCCTGAAAGTAGTCTCTCAGTATTTTTATCAGTAGACCTCCATTTCTCAAACTGTGACCAAGTATCATTTTGTTTACTTTTCATTATTTCTTTATGGGCCCCTATATATTTAAACACTTGCTCCTTTGGCCATTTTTTTCTGTCCAGTTTCCAGTTTAAGTCGAGCAATTAACCATTTCCTTGGTTAAGTTTTCATTTTCTGAATATCATTTCTTTCCTTTTCAATTTTTTAATGCAATCTTTTTCATTTAATAAATGATTTAACTGCTGATATTATTTAATTAATTTATCTGGCTGATGTCTGGATATGTACAATATAGTACCCCCCGCCACCTTTTTTTTCTCCTCGTCCCAAATATACAACCTTTACAGCCCTTATGGTGAAACTAGCTCGGTTTTTACAATCCCAACGCGCCGAGTTCGATTCCCGCCGTGTCCAGTTTGGCAGACACTAGATTTTTTTTCCAGAGAAATCGCTCCTTCACGAACGGAAAATAATGGCAGCCTACCATACTGCACATTTGTCAAGAAACTTACAATAGCCAAATATGTGACGATTGTAAGAAGCGACGTTCTGTAATGGATATGCTTCTTACCTTTACTTACAGCCCTTACTAAAGCTAACCACCAGACCGATTTCTGGACTATGAAGGTAAAGCCTGTTCAATTTTGTTTTCCAAAAGAGCACCATCTTTATATTGAAATATACGGGCCTCGCCAAAATGGGACAAAATTCTCTTCACTGACAAAATAACAGTTACACCCATCTGGATTGTTGGGTTCCATATGCGGGATCAAATAGCGGAACACCTGTATCTTGTAATACATGTCACACAAAGCGACGAATGAGTGGTGTGCATGTGACGTGCAAACGCATCACCTGCAATTTGTCTTCTTCTTCTGCGTTCGGGCTTTTTTTTTATCATGCTAAATCTTCAGTCCTATCGTCAGGATGAAATTCAGTCTTTTCCAGGTCTGAGCCGTGGCCCCATAATTTTTACTTCAGTTCTGATCCATCTGACTAGGTCTGGCATCTTAGTTCTTGGTAGACCGACATTGCAATAGGAACACAAATCGTTTGGTCTAGACTGTCTGTGTGGAAACTAATTACACTAATGGTTCCGTGTTCCTGGTGTATTGATAACTACGGCCCTAATCGTGTCAGTGAACCCCCAGGGAAGGATGAATGGTAGGACAATGAAGAACTGAATCACCGGTGGAAAAAAACACCGACTTTCTCGGGTGCGATAATGAGCGCGTGGCCGAATGATTTCGATGCCTTCCTGCCGACAAGGAGGGCAGGGGTTCGAATCCCCGTTATGGCATACGTCGCTTATGGCGTGGCGATGACGACGTGGCACGTATCTGTGTTAGCTATCTACACAATTAGTGTGCGTGGGTGTCAGGAACGTGTATAACGGCGAATAACTCAAGTCTTACTACGGTGCCAGGAATAGCTACTTGTAAAATGTGGAATCTGTCCCTGAAAATGGTGCAAGTTGTCTCATGTGCTTCATTTAGGCCCTATATGGTTTGAGAAATGGAGGTCTACTGATGAAAATACTGAGAGGCTACATTTAGGGTCCAAGAAATAATTAACTCACATAGGCTGGTCACTACTTCTGCTGAGCTAATGAGTTAAATTAAGCTAAGTCAAGTTTAATTAAGTTGAATTTTAAAAAGAGTTTTAAAAGTTAAGTTAATTTACGTTGAAAAAGTGTTTGAAAGGAAGTCAATTTTTAAAAGTTAAGAAGTCTAAAAATGTTGTTTTTTTATTAAAAAAAGGGAACAAAATTAAAGTTAACAAAGTTAAAAAGTTTAGAAAATTAAGTTAAGTCAAGCTAAGTCAAGTCAAGCTAAGTCAAGTCAAGTCAAGCTAAGTCAAGTCAAGCTAAGTCAAGTCAAGCTAAGTCAAGTCAAGCTAAGTCAAGTCAAGCTGTTGGCTCTTGCAGTACAGTTTCTGTAGCAAATTTGTGTGCATGATAAGGTTGCTAGCCTCATGCACAACCCCATTTATTCGAATATCATTACTTACATGTAAGGTTACAGTTGTCCTATCCTTTTTTCTCTCGCAATACTCAGGAAAGATCTTCTTGAACAACTATTAGCCCATCTCACCTTATGAAAACCTATTCTATTGTAGACTCCCAAATCATAGAATTGTACGCCAACCATTCACACAAGCCATAAGCTTAATTAGCTTATGATGGCCGTCTTGGTTTAGAAGAAAGGTCTAGGAACAATACACAAAATGAGATACAGGTTTAGATGAGTGAATTACATCATTTATTTTGGGTGACTAAAATGAGAAGAAGAAGAAGAAAAAGAAGAAGAAGACGTTGATGAGGAGAAGAATGGTAAGGAGAAGAAGTAGAAAAATAAGAACAACAACAAGGAAAAAGAAGAAGAAGGGGGATAAGAAGGAGAAGAATGAGAATTTGAAGAAGTAGAGAGATGAGATGAAGAAAAATGAGGAGAAGGGGGAGGGGAAAAGGGAAGAGAAGAAGAAGAAGAAAAAGACAGATGAGACGAAGTAGTAGCAGAAGAAGAGGAAGTTAAGGAAAAGAAAGAAGGAAAAATAGAAGAGAAGGAGATGAAGAAAAAGAAAAAAACAAAGAAGACGAACAAGAACAAGAGGAGGAACAATAACAAGAAGATAGTGATGATAATAGAAAAGGAAAGCTCGCATCGTGATAGAAATACGGCCACTGGCCACACGAGACGGATTTGGCTAGCCACAAGCACCCCACGGGTCTCGTGTTTGATTCCCCTCATGTACAAATAAGAAATGACAAAGCTAATATGACAAAGCTAATGAGACACTATTACAACAGATTCGCAGACCGGAAATGATAATCTCTCTGCCTCGTCACTTCCCCTTCTCAGAAACCAACTAATGAACCAAATGAAGCACAAGAGACAACTTGCGCCATTATCAGGGACAGACTCCACATTTTACTAGTAGCTATTCCTGGCACTGTAGTAAGACTTGAGTTATTCGCCGTGTATACACGTTCCTGACACCCACGCACACTAATTGTGTAGATAGCTAACACAGATACGTGCCACGTCGTCATCGCCTCGCGCATTGAGGGCAAGTGAATTCGAAAGTGTTAAGCAGTGAGACATCTTCTAATGCACCGGTTCCCAATCCATGGCTCGCTACACCAAATTGGTTCGCGACAGATCTTCTGTAGAGTCACTGGCTGAAATATCATCATCATGTAGCATCTCCTTTGTAGAACGTCGCTCCCTTCACGGTCTGTCTGAAAGAAACTCGTTCCCTTGCCAAAACATCAGCCTCCGCCACAGTAATACCCAGACATTCCTGGATATCTTGGTGCCATCGTCTTCTTGGTCTACCCCTTCCTCTTGTACCTGGCACCATATCGTTCATCACTGTTCTCTCGAGACCGTTGTGTCTCTTGATGTGACCAAAGTATTTGCATTTTCCAGCCAAAATGAAATTGATAAACCAGTTCTCCTGTATGCTCAACTCTTGCCGAATGTCTACATTTGTCTTTTCTCTGTCTATGGTATTCTGAAGATCTTTCTGAAACAGTAATCTGTAAAAACAAAAATTCATTTTATGGCAATTTTCATTTTTAATCGGCGTCTTAAAGTTGTGGATAATATCATAATTTGCAAAAATATCGAATACAACACATACAAATATGGAGTAGTTTTATATTTTGTATTCCCAGTGGATACACTGAAGCGATCATAGTTACACACATCAGCACTAGGACCCCAGAGTGTTTACACAAGAAGATTTCGGAGAAACAAAAAAATCGCCCCATTACACGACACAGATTTGCTTACGTAAGCGACTTCTACGAAATAAAATAAACCGAAGTGTTCTGTCACCAATCAGACGAGTCGATTGGGCAATCCAAAAATATTTCGTAAGTTAAAATTATATTAAACTGACAAATCTATTTTCGGTGTGTTTCCTTTTACCCTATTAAAATTAATTTTCAATGCATCAGGGTCGCGGCTCACTTTCCTTCTATAAAATGGGGAATTAAATAGAGAACCTAATTGAACAGAGGACTGTGAAATAACAGAGGACTAGGAAATTCAGCTCAGAGCAGTAGGGATTTAAACATACAACAAACAAAGAATTTGGGAAGCAAGCAAAATTCGGACTATGGGAAAAAAAATACAGACAGGCGGTAATTGTAATAAGACACAGAGCATGAATGAGATTGGAGATACGCGTAGTTAATTTCAGACATGAATAAAGCAACATAAAATATTGAATACTGAACAGAAATACCCGTTGACGTGTAAATAGCCAATAACGTGATTCCTGCCAAGGACATCGACATAGTCCTGGTTAGGATCTGAGATAAGCGAAATAGCCCGCGAGGAATATCAAAGTCTATTTGCGACACTTGATCACATTGTGAGATAGCCTGCAGTATTATCAGGAAATAAGGTTTGTAGTTTTTCGTTTAACTTCCCCATAATTCTCATTTTGTACTTGCTTAGAATATCAAAAACTATTACTAGTGGAATCAGGACATGAAACAAAGAATAATTTAATTCCAATGTATTTATGAACTAAATAAAACTATCACACCCTCGTTATTAGTAATTTCCTTGACGCCTGAACTGACCCGCCATTTACTTTGTGCACGTGCAGCTCTTTTGCTTTGGTAAAACTATCCAGGAACGCTATGCACTGCGGTTCGCCAGACAAGTCGCAGTGGCTCGATTGCAATTCAGTTGCACTAGAGATTATAGTTTAAAAAACGTCCATGCAATAGCGTTTCGTTTATCAGACCACATCGAGCAAAATTTGTATGAAGCACAACCATATTTCTGTTTTAATTTATCCTCGAATTTCACAAAGAAAACACGATAGTTGTCCAGTCATCGAAAGACGTATCGCCATATGACAACCATATTCGGTAGTGATTTCACACTAATGGAGGTCTAGACAGAGAAATTGATATCATGCGCCAAAATGCAAATGCAATTGCATACCAGCTGTTACCTTCATTGAAACAGCCTAACATAAACATGGCCACAAAAATAATGCTGATGAACAGTATATTTATGCCAACCCTCTGTTACCAGTGCCAAACGTGGACTTTACCCAAATCTCTAGAGAGAAAGATCACTTGTGAGATGAGATGCCTCCGGAAAATAATCAAGACAGAATGTGCAATAAACATGTGAGAAGAATAGTTGAAGCAAAATCATGCACTGAATATATTGATGATAGAATCAAGCGGTTAGGCTACCAAGTGAAAATGCCACCTGACCAACTACACCGGTGCGCCTATAATGCACTGCGATATGGTTTTCACTACCGGGGCAGACCGAGAATTAGATGGATATGAACTGTTCGTATATTCTAAATCGTCATGGAATGATGACTACTTTACTGACGCTGGACAGAAAACTACGGCTCCCCACGGCGCTCCACGGCACAAGTCTTCAGACAAAACAAAGACAAAGAGACTAGTGATTTCCAATAACCAGGTCCGTCTTGCAGATGATTTAAATGGGTGAGGAGAAACGATCGAGTACCCATGTAATCGCCATGGTGTGTAGAGGTTTGGTGTTTTTTTTCCACTGTAGTTGCTGTTCCCAGGATGTTCTGGGGAAGGTATGCCTAGACCATCCTGCTGTAGTGCAATGCTAAGACTAATCAGACTAATCACTAGGTTATTCTGTGCCGCTTTTCAATATACCTTCAATAATCTCCTCTAGTATTTTTTTAAATAAAGTTTCGTGTCATTTCATATGAACAAAATATTTGACATGCCTAATTGTAATGTCTGTCAAAAGATCTCTGCCCGTGCTTACTATGCCAGAACGTCACTATTTGTTTGTTTCTCTTTCCATGAAATGCAGCACATTCTTCTGTGTAACAAAAATTTCGAGGGCCTCTGAAAACATGGCGGGTGTGATACGAAATCCGTTTAGAGTGGTTCAGCGAGCGGTGATTCGGTTTCTAACAGCTGAAGGATGTCGATCAGTTGACATTCATCGCAGAATGCAGGCAGTGTATGGAGACAATAGTGGATCGAGGACAACAGTGAAGAACTGGACAACGATGTTTAAACTACGTGAGTTGACGCAACAATATGCGCCTGACCTGGTCTCGGAAGATCTTTCGTTAACTCGCGTTCTTCTTTAAACATCGTTGTCCAGTTCTTCACTGTTGTCTTTGTAAAGTAAAGTGGAAATTTAGCAGAATTAACTGCTGGTTGGAAGTGACGGTTTTTGAAGACTCCATTGTACAAAGCCGCAGCCTGTGAGAGATGTGGCCAGTGCCCTTCCTTGCTGTTTTTACTTTCCCTAACTCATGCGTCATGTACCCATTTACAGATGGATTGACTGAAGAAGCGATCCACGATTAAAATCACGACCCAGATTTATTTTAGTCTCCGGACGCGATTCGAACCGAGGCACGCTGTTACCAGAGGCAATAGCGAATTGCTGGCTATGAACTGAGCTAACGCGCCCCTCTGTTAGTGATGTATTATAAAGACAGGCTAGTCAATTGGTCACAAACGGTTATTTAAAAACTAATTAGATACGAACTTGAAAACCATTAATTATTGCACTTACATTGTCATTTATTTCTCAACATAATCGCACCATGATCAGTATGTTTCGCCTGACCCGGATTACAAATCGCTCCTTCCTTAATCAGTGTGTTTCACCTGACCCGGATTACAAATCGCTCCTTCCTTAATCAGTATGTTTCGCCTGACCCGGATTACAAATCGCTCCTTCCTTAATCAGTGTGTTTCACCTGACCAGGATTACAAATCGCTCCTTCCTTAATCAGTGTGTTTCACCTGACCCGGATTACAAATCGCTCCTTCCTTAATCAGTGTGTTTCACCTGACCCGGATTACAAATCGCTCCTTCCTTAATCAGTATGTTTCGCCTGACCCGGATTACAAATCGCTCCTTCCTTAATCAGTGTGTTTCACCTGACCCGGATTACAAATCGCTCCTTCCTTAATCAGTGTGTGTTTCACCTGACCCGGATTACAAATCGCTCCTTCCTTAATCAGTGTGTTTCACCTGACCCGGGTTACAAATCGCTCCTTCCTTAATCAGTGTGTTTCACCTGACCAGGATTACAAATCGCTCCTTCCTTAATCAGTGTGTTTCACCTGACCCGGATTACAAATCGCTCCTTCCTTAATCAGTGTGTTTCACCTGACCCGGATTACAAATCGCTCCTTCCTTAATCAGTATGTTTCGCCTGACCCGGATTACAAATCGCTCCTTCCTTAATCAGTGTGTTTCGCCTGACCCGGATTACAAATCGCTCCTTCCTTAATCAGTGTGTTTCACCTGACCCGGATTACAAATCGCTCCTTCCTTTATCAGTGTGTTTCGCCTGACCCGGATTACAAATCGCTCCTTCCTTAATCAGTGTGTTTCACCTGACCCGGATTACAAATCGCTCCGTCCTTAATCAGTGTGTTTCACCTGACCCGGATTACAAATCGCTCCTTCCTTAATCAGTGTGTTTCACCTGACCCGGATTACAAATCGCTCCTTCCTTAATTAGTGTGTTTCACCAGTTTCACATGACCCGGGTTCCTCTTCGTACAAAAACATGCGAACAACTGCTGTACAAATAATTTGTTTTATAATAAATATTATAAAAATTCGGACCCAGTGGTTTCGAGGTAAGGTGATCGCCTCGGGTATTGGAGATCACAAGTTCATATCGCGGTGGAGACCGGTATTTTTCAAATTAAATTCAAAATCCAGGTAAAAATCTTACTCAAACTATTTTAGGGATTCCCGCCAAAAAGTCGGGAAAAGACGACTGTGTGGCTGTAATATCAGGTATTGGTTATGTCGTTAGCGCAGCGCAATAGATAGCGCCTGACAGGCTGCGGATCTACCTAGCTCTAATTTACGCTTCGACCACCACCAGACCCAAAAATATATGATCGTATATTCCGGGGCCTACTAACCTAGCGGTTGGTAACATATACTTGGGATTATTGACTTGGCAAATGACTAGCGAATTTTCCCTTGCCAAAAAAAAAATTAAACAAAGGAAGTAACACCACATGACGTCTAACGACAAAAGTGGGTTGAAGAAAGTTAAATATAAAAAATATTTTGTACCAGTTGTCTACCAAACCTAGAAAGTTCTTTGATAAGTTTTTACTGTCTCAATGTCGTAGTCTACAATATCATACGTTACAAAGATGTATATCCTAATGAGTAAGACCGAACTAGTAATAGCTTCTTGTGGTACGCTGTCCTTGTAGGCGTGTCTGTATTATAGTCCCTGTCACACACACAGACTTCGCGTACACCCACACGGCCAGATATACACTTGTAAAGTTGGTTAATGCGTCACATTTCAACACGTTATCAATCATGCCACTTTCGCAACTTGCTACCTGTTTATAAATTAATTGATTAAACAGTGGTATGTGTATTTTGTTATGAGTAGGTATCTCTCATAATTTCTAAAACAAAAATAAACATTTACGTCCATACGTCCCCGACAAATGAACACCAAACACTCTTTTACTCATTAACAAACAAGCTCTAGTTTTTCGTTAACTCACATATACTTACTATAAACATACTCACATACTCTATGTTCTTACGCATCTACTACACAAAACACACACACAAACACACACAAACACACCCTACACTTCCACTCACCCACATCATACACACCATACACTTCCACTCCCCCACACAAACACACCAACATAATCACGCCCTCTTTGTACTCCACCTACCCTCAATGTACTCCACCCTCACACGCCCTCCTACGCATGTATATCTTGTGCTTACAACATCAAGAACAGTCGCACAAACCCACTCGGGGAAACCATACACTCCAACTCCCATCTACACTACAACATGAATACACCGGATTCAATATATCATGTATTGTAACAATCCTCTTCTGCGTTCGTTCTTAATCTCCCGCTACCACGCCCTGAATAGGGTTTTGCAAGTTGCAGAATGTAGTCCAGAGAACGGAATGCGTTGTATCGCTAGTTTACAGCTTGACTGCGATATTTGCACCTTTCGGTCCGACACATCCGTCTTCGGCATGTAATAATCCTATTTATCCGCGAATGTCCGGGATCGGCCAAATCAATTATCGGCGTTTTGTAAGATGATAATGTCAGGAAATAAATATATACTGGTAAGTAGCATATGAATAATTCAATAGTAGTTGATGAATTTGTAGTATAGTAATAGTTGGTGATAGAAGTACTAGTAGTAGTAGTAGTAGTAGTAGTAGTAGTAGTTGTAGTAGTAGTAATAGTTGTAGTAGTAGCAGTAGTAGTGGTAGTGATTGTAGTAGTAGCAGTAGTAGTAGTGGTGGTGGTAGTAGTAGTAGTAATATCTGTAGTAGTAATAATAGTAGTATTAGTAGTAGCATCCGTAAAAGCAGTAGTAGTAGTAGGAGTAGTAATAGTAGTAGTGATAGTAGTAGTAGTGGTAGTAGCATCCGTAAAAGCAGTAGTAGCAGTAGTAGTAGTAATAGCATCAGTAAAAGTAGTAGTAGTAGTAGTAGCAGTAATAGTAGTAGTTGTAGGTGAAGCAGTAGTAGTGGCAGTAGTAGTAGTTGTTGTTGTATTAGTAGTAATACTAGTAGTAGTTGTTGTGGTGGTGATAGTGGTGAAGATGATGATGATGCGGATGAAGATGTGCAATAATATAATTATTTTAATTCGTATCTTTCGCCATTTATCGTTTTAAGACTGTGTTCGTTAATACAGCCTAATAATTTGCTTCCGACCTTACATGGAATTTGTAATGGCTTTACATAACAAAGAGGTACGGCCAATACGCTTCGAGAATCCGAACCCGGCAAGCTTGAGTTGTGAGCCACTTTACCACGCTCGTACCTACCTCCATATAAAGTAAAGGAATTCTTCTATATACGAACACTCGTTTAACGAACACCCGTTCAAGCGAACTTCTTCCAAAAAGAAAACAAGGACCCTAGTATTTGAACATTCCCCTTGCATTATTTCTTTTACCCAGACAGTCAGTCCGTTTCAAACCTGGCCAGGTGTCAATGTTCTCTTCTCTTTCATTCGAAATTTTCTTTCTGTTTATTTGTGCATATTGCTGTTTATGCTTGTTTAATTATGATTGTTTGGTTAAGTTATGTCAATTTTGTTTCTTGGTGTTTGTTCTGTTTATTTATGTGTTTTTTTTGTACATTTCTGTTATTCTTGTTTTGTCTATGTTTGTTTATGTTCATTCTTATTTATTTAAGACTATTTTCGTTTATGTTTATTCTAGTTTTGAGGCAATTGTCAAATTTGTGGTTTATTTATGTCAATTCCTGTTTATCTGTCTATGTTCTTGTTTACTTATGTATATTCCTATTTATTTGTATCTATTCATGTTTATTCCTATTTATATATATATATATATATATATATATATATATATATATGTTTCTGTTTATTGGTGTCTATTCGGGTTTATTTGTGTCCATTTGTTTATTTACGTGTATTGGTGTTTATTTATGTCTTTTCCTTTTTTATTTATGTCTATTCATGTTTATTTATGTCAATTCCTGTTTATTTATGTGTATTCCTGTTAACATGTGTCTATTATTGTTTTACGTCTATTCTTGTATATTTAGCTTTCCCACACATTTACAAATGATATATAGTGCCGTATTTGCTTTTTCTCGACGGCCAAGATATATTTGCAAGCTAAAATAATTAAGTACGTATTAACAAACATACTCGCTTCAGGAACATTCACTCGTCTATCTCTTTTCGTCTAAGTGGGGTACTGTTGTATGCCATTGCCTGTCAAAGATTCGCAATTATAGTCTGAGAGCATATACAAGCGTATGGTATGCATTTGCGAAGTCAAGTCCGGCGTAGAAATGGCATCAGCCACCAGACGAAGCTGAAAGTGTACAGAGCAGTGATGGTCCCTGTGTTGCTATATGCAAGTGAAACATGGACTGTATTCAGGTGGCATGCAAAGAAGCTGAATCACTTTTACACACTTTGTCTCAGGAGGGTGATGGATGTCAAATGGCAAGACAGGGTCCCGGACACTGCTGTTCTTAAGAGAGCTGGTATCCCTGGCATTGATACCATCATGATCCAATCACAGACTCGCTGGGCGGGTCACGTGGTTCGCGTGCCAGACTATCGGTTGCCAAAAATAATCTTAAATGGCGAGATGCAGAATGGCGAACGCTCCCATGGAGACCAAAAAAGCGCTTTAAAAACACACTAAAAACGTCTGTAAAAGCCTTCAGCATAAACCTCGAAACATAGGAAGATGCTGCAAAAGACCGTACAGACTGGCGTACAGCTCTCCGCAGAGGAGCAGTGTCATACGAGGCCTCTAAAAAGACTGCAGCAGAACGGAGAAAGGCCAGAAACGCCAGTGAAATATCACCGTCTCGCGAGGTGAACTTTCCATGCCCTAACTGCCTACGAGTACGCAGATCCCAAATTGGACTTGTCAGCCATCTCTGCACCCATCCACAACCCGGAAGTACAGTATACTCGACAGGGAGGACTGGCTAAAATGAAAAGGGAAAGGTCCTTTTCACTCGTGATGGACGAACAACACACATATGTTCATAATATAAATTTTGTAACAATGCATCAGCTTGCCCCTTGCTAGGGAGAAAATAGTAGGCCCACTGAGATAAAATACGACTAAAAAGGTCCGTGCATCAGGCTTGTAATCTCAAAAAAAAGAAATTACTGCATAAACCATTACTTTAATTATACACAAACTGTTATGGTGTTCACGTCTTGAAAGGAGCGTTTTACAGTGGCCCCTTATGCTTTGTAGAGAGCGGGAAGATGAATCGATGTATTAGTTGTCTTACATCTACACCTGTTCTAATTTATATGTGAACTATATGATGCTTAACATGCTTCAATCGACTCATATGTAAATGAGTAACTAGCTTACTGGTGAGGAAGGAAATGCAATGAGACAGCAAACTTGTTACAATATCTCACAAAAAAGCTGAGGACTATTACAAAGAATATAGTTACATAGTGCCTGAAACATCCACTAACTTGAAAAATATATCCCATTATTGTCATAGCATCATCTCAGACACGATGAAGTGTCTGATCAGAAATCGAAAGAGAGAAGCAGGTAAACGACCCAAGGCATCCTATGTTGGACACCTGGAGCAGTACACAAGTTTCTTACAGTCAACACGGTCCATACAGACTAATCCCCGAAAACGTCACACCGAAAAATGCAATGAATTGACGCAGGTTTCCTGGATCGAACTGCAGGATTAACCTGCCCCTGGACACCACTTGCTTTATTCAACATGGAAGTCACTAAATAGACTCCGAACTGGTGTATCACGTTGCAGGAAGAACTTAAGAAAATGGGGATACAGGGATGATGAGACATGGAGCTGTGTAGCAACACAACTTAATTTAACGTCTTTATACTGGTTCAGAAGGCTGCAGAGTCTGCATACAACCAGTGCCCTCTACATTCACTTGATCTAAAAATGCGTATGTGCATCCAATGTATTCTTGAATGCACTAATTGACCCTGCCTCCACTATTCATTAAGGCAATGCATACCAAGCATTCACCCCTCTATGACTAAACAAATATTTCCTGGTCTAAACTTTTCTTTAATTAATTCGAGGCTGTGCCCTTTTGTTTTTGTATGCAGCTGTATTTCGAAGAATCAACAACAACAACAATGAGCAGTGAGTTGCCTGTGTAATTGTTAGTCACTTCTATCCCCTTTATTTTTGTATAATGTGACAATTTCTGAATCCTTCATATCTTGGGGTATGATGGCCTCTTTCCAACTCTGGAATAGCAACAAATGTAGCGGTTTCAAGAGTACGTTTTACAATGCTTGATCAGATCAGGTCGCTGTCCGTTGCTTTGCCCAGCGGCAAGTTGTCAATGGCTGTATTGAGATCTCCTGAAAATGGTTCAACGCCCAGCTCCTCCATTCTAGGATAGGCTTGAACAGCATCAAGAGATGTGGGAGAGACCGTACTGTCGTATAAGTAGAGCTCGGAGTAAAGCTCTACCTATCGCTGACAGTACTGTCGTATAAGCAGAGCTCGGAGTAAAGCTCTACCTATCGCTGACAGTACTGTCGTATAAGTAGAGCTCGGAGTAAAGCTCTACCTATCGCTGACAGTACTGTCGTATAAGCAGAGCTCAGAGTAAAGCTCTACCTATCGCTGACAGTACTGTCGTATAAGCAGAGCTCGGAGTAAAGCTCTACCTATCGCTGACAGTACTGTCGTATAAGCAGAGCTCGGAGTAAAGCTCTACCTATCGCTGACAGTACTGTCGTATAAGCAGAGCTCGGAGTAAAGCTCTACCTATCGCTGACAGTACTGTCGTATAAGCAGAGCTCGGAGTAAAGCTCTACCTATCGCTGACAGTACTGTCGTATAAGTAGAGCTCGGAGTAAAGCTCTACCTATCGCTGACAGTACTGTCGTATAAGCAGAGCTCAGAGTAAAGCTCTACCTATCGCTGACAGTACTGTCGTATAAGTAGAGCTCGGAGTAAAGCTCTACCTATCGCTGACAGTACTGTCGTATAAGCAGAGCTCGGAGTAAAGCTCTACCTATCGCTGACAGTACTGTCGTATAAGTAGAGCTCAAAGTAATACTCTACCTATCGCTGACAGTACTGTCGTATAAGTAGAGCTCAAAGTAATACTCTACCTATCGCTGACAGTACTGTCGTATAAGTAGAGCTCAAAGTAATACTCTACCTATCGCTGACAGTACTGTCGTATAAGTAGAGCTCAAAGTAATACTCTACCTATCGCTGACAGTACTGTCGTATAAGTAGAGCTCAAAGTAATACTCTACCTATCGCTGACAGTACTGTCGTATAAGTAGAGCTCAAAGTAATACTCTACCTATCGCTGACAGTACTGTCGTATAAGTAGAGCTCAGAGTAAAGCTCTACCTATCGCTGACAGTACTGTCGTATAAGTAGAGCTCAAAGTAATACTCTACCTATCGCTGACAGTACTGTCGTATAAGTAGAGCTCAGAGTAATGCTCTACCTATCAATGACAGTACTGTCGTATAAGTAGAGCTCAAAGTAATACTCTACCTATCGCTGACAGTACTGTCGTATAAGTAGAGCTCAGAGTAATGTTCTACCTATCGCTCCATCTGCCTTTCTTTGTCAGTTATTTTCTCGCCACTAATAGGGGAGTAAATGTTGAGGGAAACGTTGAGTAAATGTTGAGTAAATATTGAGTAAATGTTGAGGGAAATGTTGAGTAAATGTTGAGCAAATAATGAGTAAATATTGAGGGAAATGTTGAGCTATGTTGAGTAAATGTTGAGGGAATTGTTGAGCTAATGTTGAGCAAAAGTTGAGTACATGTTGAGGGAAATGTTGAGCTAATTTTGATCAAAAGTTGAATAAATGTTGAGGGAAATGTTGAGCTAATGTTGAGCAAAAGTTGAGCAAAAGTTGAGTAAATGTTGAGCTAATTTTGAGCTAATGTTGAGCTAATTTTGATCAAAAGTTGAGTAAATGTTGAGGGAAATGTTGAGCTAATGTTGAGCAAAAGTTGAGTAAACGTTGAGGGAAATGTTGAGGGAAATGTTGAGCTAATGTTGAGGGAAACGTTGAGGGGAATGTTGAGCTAATGTTGGGGGGAATGTTGAGCTAATGTTGAGGGAAACGTTGAGGGGAATGTTGAGCTAATGTTGAGGGAAACGTTGAGGGGAATGTTGAGCTAATGTTGAGGGAAACGTTGAGGGGAATGTTGAGCTAATGTTGAGCTAATGTTGAGGGGAATGTTGAGGGGAATGTTGAGCTAATGTTGAGCTAATGTTGAGCTAATGTTGAGGGGAATGTTGAGCTAATGTTGAGCTAATGTTGAGCTAATGTTGAGGGAAACGTTGAGCTAATGTTGAGGGAAACGTTGAGGGGAATGTTGAGCTAATGTTGAGCTAATGTTGAGGGGAATGTTGAGCTAATGTTGAGCTAATGTTGAGCTAATGTTGAGCTAATGTTGAGCTAATGTTGAGCTAATGTTGAGCTAATGTTGAGCTAATGTTGAGGGGAATGTTGAGCTAATGTTGAGCTAATGTTGAGCTAATGTTGAGCTAATGTTGAGGGAAACGTTGAGGGGAATGTTGAGCTAATGTTGAGGGGAATGTTGAGCTAATGTTGAGCTAATGTTGAGCTAATGTTGAGGGGAATGTTGATCTAATGTTGATCTAATGTTCAGCTAATGTTCAGCTAATGTTCAGCTAATGTTGAGCTAATGTTGAGCTAATGTTGAGCTAATGTTGAGCTAATGTTGAGCTAATGTTGAGCTAATGTTGAGCTAATGTTGAGCTAATGTTGAGCTAATGTTGAGCTAATGTTGAGGGGAATGCTGAGCTAATGTTGAGCTAATGTTTAGCTAATGTTGAGCTAATCTGTATAGTCTCGAAATGTTCTTTTCATCAGAAAAACCTGTTTCCATTTAATCACCCTCTGAAACGAGAATATACCTGTCACAAATAAGTGGCTGTTAAGCACCATTCAGCTAACGAGGTTATCTTCAATTTACGAGAGAAACATTTTGAAGGCCTTGACTACTTGAACATAACTGGATTGTATCCGATTAGGCCAAAAGTAGAATTACTTCTGTTTGGGCTGCTTAATCCTTTTAACCCCAACCTTATTCTTAAATTCTTCGGGGCTTAACTGTGTTTGTCTAGGTCAAGGCTACATATGGTCCTTATTTAATACTATAAATAGGCTCTATTCAACAGATCTTTTCAAACAAATAATTATTTATATGTTTTTCAGTAAAAGTAAAACACACTTTTATCGGGCCATATTAGGAATATGGTGTTTATGCCTGTATTTTCCGGCCGAAAGGCGCAGACATCGCAGCCTTGCTGTGAACTACGAGACGTCACAAACGTTCTTTTCATGACTATAGCAGAAAAAGACTCAGGAGGATGGAAAGGAAGAAGAAGAAAAAAGGAAAGCAGAGGAAGGAGGAGGAAGAAGAGGAAGAAGGTACACAAATAGGAAGAGGGAAGATGATGAAAAAAAGAAAAAGAAAGAAGAAAAAGAAAGAGGAAGGAGACAAAGAAGAAGAAAGAAGAAAAAAAAAAATAAAATAGAAGACAACAGAAGGAGAAGAAAAAAGAGTGAATAAAAAAAAGAAAGAAGAAAAAGAAAGAAGAATAAAAAGAAATGAAGGAGTGGAATGAAGAAGAAGGGAAGAAAAAATAAGAAGAATGAAGAAGAAAGAAGAAGACCAAGCAGAAGTAGAAGAAAAAAAAGAAGACGAAAAAGAAGAAGTCCAATTTAGGTCAACATATATTCCGCATTTAGGACTGCAGTCTCTACACAGCGATGCAGTCTTCTTTGTAACTTCAAGCAAGCGCTAGCTAAATGCCACCAAATAGTGTCTTATACAGAGCTACACAAATATGCCACCAAATAGTGCTAATACAGACTTACACAAATATGCCACCTAATAGTGTCTTATACAGAGCTACACAAATATACCACCAAATAGTGCTTATACAGAGCTACACAAATATGCCACCAAATAGTGTCTTATACAGACCTACACAAATATGCCACCAAATAGTGCTTATACAGACCTACACAAATATGCCACCAAATAGTGTCTTATACAGAGCTACACAAATATACCACCAAATAGTGCTTATACAGACCTACACAAATATGCCACAAAATAGTGTCTTATACAGCGCTTCACAAATATGCCACAAAATAGTGTCTTATACAGAGCTACACAAATATGCCACCAAATAGTGCTTATACAGACCTACACAAATATGCCACCAAATAGTGCTTATACAGAACTACACAAATATGCCACGAAATAGTGTCTTATACAGAGCTACACAAATATACCACCAAATAGTGCTTATACAGAGCTACACAAATATGCCACCAAATAGTGTCTTATACAGACCTACACAAATATGCCACCAAATAGTGCTTATACAGACCTACACAAATATGCCACCAAATAGTGTCTTATACAGAGCTACACAAATATACCACCAAATAGTGCTTATACAGACCTACACAAATATGCCATAAAATAGTGTCTTATACAGCGCTTCACAAATATGCCACAAAATAGTGTCTTATACAGAGCTACACAAATATGCCACCAAATAGTGCTTATACAGACCTACACAAATATGCCACCTAATAGTGTCATATACAGAGCTACACAAATATGCCACCAAATAGTGCTTATACAGACCTACACAAATATGCCACCAAATAGTGCTTATACAGAACTACACAAATATGCCACGAAATAGTGTCTTATACAGAGCTACACAAATATGCCACCGATTAGTGCTTATACAGAGCTACACAAATTATTTAAGTGAGGCTACACAAATCTTGTCCAAGTTTATAAATAGTCCTTAATCAGGGCTACAACCAGTCCGCTATTCATTGTTAATAAGCGATCCTGTTCGCCGCTGAACAGACAAGCCTTGTGTCTTGTTTTAATCTGAGTTTTCAAGGTTGTCAGCCACTTACGTTTTACATAGCTAATCTGCTGTGACTGATTTCTGACGCTGTAGAAGGACGATGTCAGCAATTTAACTTCGAAAGAATTTGAGAGAGAGAGAGAGAGAGAGAGAGAGAGAGAGAGAGAGAGAGAGAGAGAGAACGAGAGAAACAAAGAGAGAGAGAGAAAGAGATATAATGGGAGAGAGAAATAGAAAGAGAGAGAAATAGAGAGAGAAAGAGAGAAAGAAAGAGAGAGAGAAATAAAGAGGAGAGAGAGAAATAAAGAGGAGAGAGAGAAAGAGAGAGAAGGAGATAGAGAAAAGAGCACGAAAAAGAGAAGAGCACGAGAAAGAGAGAGAACGAGAAAAAGAATGAGAAAGAAGAGAGAGAGAAAGAGAGAAAGAAAGAGAGAAAGAAGGAGAGAAAGAAAGAGAGAGAAAGAGAGAGAGAAATAGAGAGAGAGAATGAGAGAGAGAGAATGAGAGAGATATAGAAAGAAAGAGAGAGAGAGAAAGAGAGAAAGAAAGAAAGAGAAAGAGAAAGAGAAAGAAAGAGAGACAGAAAAAGAGAAAGAAGAAGAGAAAGAAAGAGAGAGAGAGAAAGAGAGAGAGAGAGAAAAAAAAGAGAGAAAAAGAGAGAGAGAAAAATAGAGAGAGAAGGAGAGAGATATAGAAAGAAAGAGATAGAGAGAAAGAAAGAGAGAAAGAGAGAGAGAGAAAGAGAAATAGAGAGAGAGAGAAATAGAGTGAGAAAGAGAAATAGAGAAAGAGAAATAGAGAGAGAAAGAGAGAGAATGAGAGAGAGAGAGAAAGAGAGAGAGAAAGAGAGAGAGAAAGAGAAAGAGAGAGATAAAGAGAGAGACACACACAGAGATAGATAGAGAGAGAAAGAGAGAGAGAAAGAGAGAGAGAAAGAGAGAGAAAGAGAGCGAAAGAGAGTGTATGACAAGGATAGCACCACTGCTCCACAGTGAGCATGTCGTAAAAAGCGACTAACTGTGTGACATGGCATAACACCGGCCATGGTTAAGTGGTTGGTTTAGATAAGCATAGATGGCGCCTAACATGCTGCGGGTCTACTTTGCTGTAGTGTTTGAGTCTATTACGATGGTATAATACATCGGTTAACTACCTTCCGCCCACTTGTCTCGACGCAGTGGTGTATATAAGCTGCATGTGTATATAAGTAAACAGGAAATCCTTCTCCCGGCTACATCCAGATCACGCCAGAGCTAGGACTTGCACAGTGGGCATATGCCTCTGTTTATTTACAGCTCAACTAAGACTAAGACTAAAATGTTTTTGGTTTGTTTTTTAGGACTACATAAGTGTTGTTCTTTTTAACAAAAAGAATTAGATGTTTACTTATTCAATAAGTGTATTTGCGGTTTTAGTTTGTTTTTTAACTTATTTATTGGTGCGTTTATTTATGGGGGGGGGGGGGGGGGGAGGCTCAAAAGTTGATAAGATCATTAGATCGAATTAGTAGAGGCTGCGCACAACATTTCATCTCTAATGTTATGGGGGAGTTGGTTAAAATATGAGAAATAGAAGTTCACGCAAACGGGCAACGGTCGTGTCAGGTTAAATTGAAGTTTGACAAACAAGAAGACCAAACATAAAATGGTCATTAGAATTACACGTAGGAGTGACATAGGGATGTGATTCTCCTGTTGTATTATTAATATCTACACAAAACAAATATTCAGACAGACAGAGAGATGCTAGGGCTCGTCATTGGAGAAATGGCAATGAATAATCTTAGATAGAGTTGTGATGGAAAGAAGTGAGCAACAATTACAGAAGCGTGTGACAGCAATACATAAAATAAGTCAAGAGTTTGGATTAGACATAAACATAAAGTAAACAAAGACTATGATTTTGGAAATAGTTACAAGAAACCATGTATGCAGATACAAAAAGTAAGATTAACTATTTGAAGACGTATAAGATGGACTCGCATATTGGTTAACCATTCTCTGTAAGCGCTTGTCCCAACGCAGAGGAGTATTAATCTGGTCGAGCCTAGCCCACTGAGCAGGAAATCCTTCTCCCGGCTACATCCAGCTCACACCACAGCTGGGACCTGCACATGGGCATCTGTCCCTGTAGAAGTACAGGTGGACTAAAAATTAAGAACTAAGAACAGGTACAGAGTTTCTCCTATCTAGATCATATAATAACAGAAGATGGCAGCTGTGGGAAAGAAATCAGAAAGAGAATAGGTAGGGCCAAGATAGTATTCGGCAAAATGCAACACATACTGACATCCAAACAGATAAAACAGAATTTGAAAATGAGAATTGTAAAGTGTTATGTATACTCGTCACTATTTTATGGCGCAGTAACATGGACAATAAATAACAAGTTGGAAAAGAGTAACGAAGTCTTCGAAATGTGGATATATGGAGTATTGGGTCGCATTTCTAGGAAAGAGAATAAATCAAATATGGACGTATTGAATAAGTTGGGGGTGAAAAGAGAATTTATCGACGAAATCAGTGTAAGACACGTTATTTTGGTCATATAACAAGACATACCTCCTTGTTGAAGACCATACTGGAGGGTAGGTTAGAAGGCTGTCGTGCAAGGGACAGAGAACGTTTAAAGTTGGTGGATAACATCAGAAGATAGACTAGGCAAAGCCTCTCATATTGCACCATTACGGCCAGAGATAGAGTACACTGGAGATCCATTGCAGCCGACTTTCGATGTGGAGATGGCACTTGACCTGAACTTCTTATTACGCCGAGTGGAGCTAGCCCATTTTTTGAAAAAATTGCAGTAGGTTTTGTAAAAGATCTTTATGGGGTAGATCTGTTTACTTCGTTTCGTTAGATGTAAATAAAATTCGTTTGAAGTGGAAACTAACAGTTGTGTCGATACTATGAACACAGTATCGATACTTTGTCCACTCGGTGAGTTCAAACTGTTGTGCTTTGTTTCACAAATTATCACCTTAAGTTTCTTGTATCTCAGAAACTAACAAACACACAACACAAACAATAATACGAAAACGTTCTTTATTCATTTATGTCTCAACGTAAAGCAAATTTAGATTTTATAGACCAGCAAACAAGAAGGTTACAGGCTCACAAAACTAACAACCACAGTAAAATATGAAGTTATGAAAAACTGTGCAGGCGTGGCAGTAGTATCAAATCAGTCACTGCGTCAGTGATGAAGAGATTTTAATGTACTAGGACACGGATTTATATGAGGTGCGATAACCAAGTACTTTCCATATCACTTTGCTTTCCTTGACTGTAAGTCGGGTAGCAATTACAGCTGGAGCTGAAACTTATTTCGAACAAGGATCGATACGAGTCAATTTGACACAAGTGACAATCACACTGCAAGGGTTCCTAAAGGTGTACTCGGTACAGGGGTCTTAAAGGTGTACTTTGTACAGGTTCCTAAAGGTGTACTTGGTACAGGGGTCCTAAAGGTATACTCGGTACAGGAATCCTAAAGGTGTACTCGGTAAAGGTTCCTAAAGATGTACTCGTACAGGGGTACTAAAGGTTTACTCGGTACAGGTTCCTAAAGGTGTACTTGGTACAGGTTCCTAATGGTGTACTCGGTACAGGGACCCTAAAGATGTACTCTGTACACATTTCTAAATGTGTAAATACAGGTTCCTAAAGGTGTACTCGATACAGTTTCCTAAAGGTGTATTCGGTATAGGGGCCCTAAAGGTGTACTCGATACAGGCTGCTAAAGATGTCCTCGGTACAAGTTCTTAAAGGTGTACTCGATATTGGTTCCTAAAGGTGTACAAGGTACATAGGCCCTAAATGTGTACTCTGTACAGGTTCCTGAAGGTGTACTCTGTGCAGGAGTCCTAAAATTACTTGCTCTGTACCAGGACCACAAAGACGTATTTGCTTGTTGCGTCTTCAAAGACGTGCCCGGTTTGATTTCCCCAATGCGGAGTCCCTCAAAAATAAACGTGCTCAGGGCCCCAATTAAGCATCCTGTACCTCCAAAGTTATTATCCAGCACCTCCATATTAAGTGTTCTGTACCTCAAAATTACGTATCATGTACCTCCAAATTAAGTATCCTGTACCTCCAAATTAAGTATCCTGTACCTCCATGTCAATTATCCTGTACATCCAAGTTAAGTATTCTGTACCTTCCATTTAAGTATCATGTACCTCCAAGTTATGTATTCTGAACCTTCTAATTAAGTATCCTGTACCTTCTAATTAAGTATCCTGTACCTCCAAATTAAGTATTCTGTACCTCCAATTAAGTATCCTGTACCTCCAAATTAAGTATTCTGTACCTCCAAATTAAATATCCTGTACCTCCAAATTAAGTATTATGTACCTCCAAAATAAGTATCCTGGACCTTCCAATTAAGTATCCTGTACCTCCAAATTAAGTATTCTGTACCTCCAAATTAAGTATTCTGTACCTCCAAATTAAGTATCATGTACCTCCAAATTAAGTATCCTTTACCTTCCAATTAAGTATCCTGTACCTCCAATTTAAAGATCCTGTAATTTCCAATTAAGTATCCTGTACCTCCAAATTAAGTATCCTGTACTTTCCAATTAAGGATCCTGTACTTTTCAATTAAGTATCTTGTACCTCCAAATTAAGTATCCTGTACCTCTAAATTAAGTATCCGGCACTTTCCAATTAAGCATCATGTACCTCCAAATTAAGTATCCTGTACCTTCCAATTAAGTATCCTGTACCTCCAATTTAAAGATCCTGTAATTTCCAATTAAGTATCATGTACCTCCAAATTAAGTATCCTGTACTTTCCAATTAAGGATCCTGTACTTTTCAATTAAGTATCTTGTACCTCCAAATTAAGTATCCTGTACCTCCAAATTAAGTATCCTGTACTTTCCAATTAATGATCCTGCACTTTCCTATTAAGTACCAAATTAAGGATCCAGTACCTCCAAATTAGTTATCCTGTATTTTCCAATTAAGGATCCTGTACTTTCCAATTAAGGATCCTGTTCTTTCCAATTAAGGATCCTGTTCTTTCCAACTAAGTATCCTGTACCTCCAAATTAAGTATCCTGCACCTCCAAATTAAGTATCCTGTACCTCCATGTCAATTATCCTGCACCTCCAAATTAAATATCCTGTACCTTTCAATTAAGTATCCTGTACCGTTCAATTAAGTGTCCTGTACTTCCAAATTAAGTATCATGTACCTTTCAATTAAGTATCCTGTACCTTTGAATTAAGTATCCTGTACCTTTGAATAAAGTATACTGCACCTCTGAAAAAATGTGCCCAGTTACGTGATCGGTACATAAACCCTAGTGTGGCATCCTCGTCGATGTGCTTTGTGGTGGGGCATGTAAAGGACGTGCCAATCACATATGACGCTCATGCGACGTCAGCAGTGATGGTCTCCAAATGACGTGCCCAATATAACGTTTCAAATGACGTGCCCAACTAACCTCAGTGCTGGTTACTCCCCCTGCACTCGCATGTGCTCACAAACGAGCACACAGAAAGATTTACTGCCGGTCTCAAGTTAGGGCGGCTGTCATGGCAACTGTCCACCTCCGCTCTGATTTGGATCTCGAAATCTGGCATCGGTCAATCATATTGATCAATAATGTTGGATATTTGCATTCTCTCTGTCTCTCCCCCCCCCCCTCTTTCTCTCTCTCTCTCTTTCTCTCTCTCTCATTTGTCCTTCTGTGTTTGTCCCAAAATCTATCATTGTCTCTCTGTATAAATATATATTTGTCTCTCGTTCGTTTCGTTCCATTTGAATATTTGTCTCTATATCTATCTACGTCGTCTCTCTCTCTCTCTCTCTATCTCTGTATCTATGTCTTTCTCTGTTACTATTGTTAGTGCCTCTCACTCTGTTCTTCACAGAGGCATTTTTATAGTGTTTTTCTGTTTCTCTTTCTTGTCTCGATTATTCGTCCATTCTTCCAATTATGTAAAGGTACTGGGCTTAGTCTGTGAAACGTACAAGAGTAATAAGAAGATGGTCCATATCATAAACTATTTTGATAAGCAGACATGGTCCACTAAACTTTCAGGTAAACAACATCTCCCACTTGTTGTTTTAGATTTGTCTGTACTTCGCAATCTCTCTGTAATCCATTCTATTGGTGGTTCTTCTTCTTCTTCTTCTGCGTACACAGTCAGACAGTAACCATTATTTTCTCGAAAAAAGCGGCGGTCATCCTGAGACTCTCGCCACTACCATACAGCTTGTCTTGCAGTTCCACTGGCAATGGCCACATCTGCTCTCTCTGATCCTCGTATGTCGGGCAGTTCTGCAGCAGATGTTCAGTGGTCATTTTACCAGTACCGCACGGGCATTCGTCGGTACACCCTATCTTCAGTTTGTTGAATAGGTGGTACCTCAGTCTGTTGTGGCCAGTGCGAAGTCTGAAGACAACGACCTGCTCTCTTCGGTTCAACTGGTAATAGGCATCGTTTTTGGTGTAACCAGTATGTTCGGTTTCCCATTTGGACATGTATCTGGCTTTGATAAGCCGTTTTGACTCTTCGTACGTCATACTGGTATCTGTTTGTGGTAGCCTTGCACCTTCTTTTGCCAGTCTGTCTGCCTCCTCGTTGCCTAGGATGTTGCAGTGTGACGGAACCCACTGTACCACCATATTGGTGGTTCTTTTTATTATATTAAATTATTCGTATTTTTAATCTCAGTCTCGAGTTGTCAGATATCTTCTCGTTTGCTACTGGTAAGCAGGTTTCAGTCCGTAATGGTCTGTTCAGCTGCTTGGGAGATATTTGTATTGACTATGAATTACTTGTAAACCCCATCAGGCTGGGGTTTCTCGGCTAGTGTGAGAGGAGAGGTCGTTGCTGAGTAGAGTAGGGCATACATGTCAACAAGCTCCAGTATGAGAACGGAGAATGAAGCTGTGAACCTAGAACTGAAATGGATATCTGAGATTTATATAACAAGGGCAGTCGTAGTGACAGACGCGCAAGCCATACTTCAGAAGCTACAGAAAGGATGGCCTAGATACGGGAGGAAAACAGCAGTGGAGGCCTTAAACCTCCAGGCGTTGACATGGATCTACTGTCCTGCTCATGCCGGAGTTCAGGGCAATGAAAGAGCTGACATGGCTTCACAAGCTTCCATCCTGTGCACATTAGTGATGAATAGAAGTGACACTTTGAAATCAATCAATGCCCGCCTGCTGGATGAGGACACCGCAATAAATGAAGCAGCAATCCACAGACTGCAAAGTTTCGACATTAAACGAGGTTCGAGCGGAGTGGGGCGCGTGAGAGGACGGCGCAGGAGAGTATACAACCAGCGAGCTACAGGGACCATCAGCATCCATACCTTACGCCATTTGATGAGAGAGAGCACCTATGGGTATGCCCGGATTGCAGTGACGTCGATTCTTAGAAACAGAAATACTCGTAAAATACTGATATTTTAATGTTGCAGTTAATGAAATATGATTCCTTGCAAAATGTTGCAAATTGCATAAAGAGCTACGTAGTGCCGGATATCCGAAAAGGTCGATTGGGATGTGACCTGGGTTTTCAAGATCGAAGATGCCTCATTTTGAGATCGGCGCAAAGGTTGTTTAAATAAAAAACTTACAAAAAAGGACTTTAACTCAAATTCCAGCCGAGGGCCATATGAATGGTAAGTCTGACACTGCAACTATGGAAAAGTGTGTGTGCAGGGTCGTGACGGTAAGAGGTTTGGGAGTGTGAATGATAGAATAGGCAACAAGCGAGAGAGAAAGATAGAGATAAAGAGAGAGAGAGAGAGAGTAAGAGAGAGAGCATGCTAGAAAACATTATCTGATGAAATCCCTGCCAAGAAATATGAAATTGAGCCTTGCAGAATTCGTCACTGAACAAAGAATCTTAGGAAATGTAGATATTGCGTAAAATATCAAGAGAAATGTAGACAATGTGGGAATATCAAGGGAAATGTAGACAAAGTGGGGAATATCGAGAGAAATGTAGACAATGTGGGAATATCAAGGGAAATGTAGACAAAGTGGGGAATATCGAGAGAAATGTAGACAATGTGGGAATATCAAGGGAAATGTAGACAAAGTGGGGAATATCGAGAGAAACGTAGACAAAGTGGGGAATATCGAGAGAAATGTAGACAAAGTGGGGAATATCGAGAGAAATGTAGATAAAGTGGGGAATATCGAGAGAAATGTAGACAATGTGGCAATATCAAGGGAAATGTAGACAAAGTGGGGAATATCGAGAGAATGGTAGACAATGCGGGGAATTTCGTTACTGAGATATAGATCAGCAACACAAATGTAATACATTTAATTGATTGATAAATTGATTGGTATCTTTCCTGGACTGATGGAAAAGATCAGTAACACAATTTCCATTCATTTGATTGAGTTGGAGCTGTATGTGATTGACAAGAAAAGTTGATTCACTAATTTTAACCAAGTTGAAATTCATTATTTTTATAATCCACCAAAACAACGTATATTGGAAAATATGGTTTATTTTACAAATAGGAGATTGGTTTAAAACCAATCTTCAAAACGGTTGGTGTGGAAATATATTTTCAGGCTGAGGAAAGAAGCAGCTCGCCTCACGGTCTTGGGGCGAGAGGGGGGGGGGAGGGTGTAGGTGGTTGGGTGTTTGTTACACAGCATTGAAAAACAGCTTAAACATTTTATGTCTCGAACCGATGTATCTTGTCTAAGCCGATCCTAACCGATCGATCAAGCGCTCCTCATAAGATATTAAAGACCCGAACACAATGACTGGTGACCCGTACAGTTTTACAAGTATTCGTGTTAGTAGTCAAGGTCTCTCGATATTATTCGCCTATCATATCGCCTTTTCGTGCTAAAGGTCGGGTAAGGGTCATCCACTAACATAACTTCACGTCTTTATACTGGTTTAGAAGACTCTACAACAGAGTCTGTTTACAACTAGTTTCTTGGAGGGTGGTTTTTACCGATGTGCGAGTTCATCTTAATAGACGCAAACACTATTGCTAAGTAAATACGCAGCCGGTTAGGCGCCATCTATAGCTGCTTTTAACAAACCACCTGAGTACAAATTAATCTGGTAAATTTTGAATTTGAATTTTGTCCGGGCAGTGGCTGTTAAGCCTACTCTTTTCGATTTCTAACTGCCAAAGAATTTTAACGTGCTCAACACTACAGACGGGAGTCTGATCTCACCACCCAGACATTCCAAGTGAAACCAAAAATCCCAGTCTCCACCGTGATTCGAACACGCGACGATCTCCAGCACACGAAGCGGACATTTAAACTAGAGACCCCTGAGTCCTCTACAGCTAGCCCCATTACAGGAAGTCTGTATCTGAGCATTTGCGTGGGTGGTTTCAATAGTTTTACATTATTCTCCCAAATGAGATCATTGCTCATTTAGACTCGGTCTTCGCATTCTCCAATAAACTATGCTGTCTATTTCTGGGTCAGTACTAATGTTCAAGAATAAAGTAATATGGCCGTGCCTGAAGGGCTGTGCTCTCGACTCGCTCCGGTGTTTGTAGTTTTCTGATGTTTGCTGGTTCCTTTTCAGATTATAATTCACAACACCTTCATCAAGGACTTTATTCTGTAGAATTGACGTGCTTTCGATCGGCTATCCTGTTTGTTATGCTGCATTTCATGCCTGGCTTAAATCGTGGGGAAACCGTCCAAGCTGGCTTTTGCTGTTCCGCTTGACTGCACCCAGAATCCACTCCATGTTATCACTTCTCAAGGACTTCCTTGCTCGGACTGAAGCTAACTTCCTCCCGGTCCTCTTTACCGAAGGTTACACGATAACTCTCCCAACCTCGCATTCTCAGCACAGCAAGGGTCACGCTGAGGTGGACACACTCCAGAGGTCTCGGGGACGGAACATGAAAAAACAGGGAGTCAGACACGGACAGACACAGAAAGCATGACACAAATATTGGTCTAACACATACTCATCGTTGCCTCCATTCTAAGGCAGCGGAGTACTCGGCTCTACCAGGGAAGTCTGTAGGAATATTGGTCGACCGCTACGCATGAACATAGCCTTGGCAGTTGGACATAGTAGTGGCCGTTTGACGTAACGGTTCTTTTACGCCTAAGCAAACGTTAATACCAAAGTTCAGTTTCCCGCCAAGTGAAGCAGGCGTGACCACATCCCTCTCCTCAGAACTGTGTGCTGGTGGCAGTCCCGAAGTACATGTGCTGCTGTAATGTCTGATATGCCTCAGAAACATAGACTGGTGACACCCATTTTAAATTTAGTGTACAGGAGGTGTCTCATGATGTTGTGACCAGTTTGGAGATGAAGTGTGATTGATAACTAGGGTTTTTCTGGACAATTGGTAGTATCCGTCAACTGCTTGGTGTTAGGGGTATGGGGGATGTTGTTCTTTGCACTTTTAGTATGATTTTTGCTTTCTGAATTATATGGTGAAGTTTCTAGCACCATGCAGGATGTCTTTAGACGCTTCGCACAACATGTCTGCAAGGTAACAGAAATCCGATTCTTACCCCTCCCCTTCCCCGCCTCCTCCTCCTCGGTACCATGTTTTTTACTTGCTATATACGATAAAGAATCAATATTATTACGTCACAAATATATATTCATTTTTCGTCACCTAACAAAAACCGATACTAATTATTACGTCACAGAATAACATATACTCACTATTACGTCACAAACACATACCAACTCAAATAATCATTCATTGTGAGTGAAACAAATGTAAAATACAGACCTAAAGCTATTGGTAGGCTAAACGGAAACGGCGAGGGTTCGAGCCCAGCAGATTCCAAACCACCATTGGTCTCAAATGGCAGCGCGGGACTAGAGAGTGAAGTTGACGACCAGCTCGTTTACCTTCCTTCCTATAATCTAAATATAGCCACACGTTTCATCATCAAGACAAATCTGCCTGATGTTGCTTGCGATGGGCAACTTACAACACAGCCAATGAAATACTTAACAAAATGATATAAGTATGCATTAGTTATAACAATATAGAAACAACAAACAAAACAAATCACATAGCTTTAAGCCTCGTCAAGTGCATGTTCAGTATTAGTCATAAAAAGCCCTTTCTGACACTAGAAAAAGAAAACACAATGACATTTCTCTAAAACTTCCAGACAAAGTAGTTTTATTTCAATTCCCTGTTATAAATTCCCAAATGAGTAGCAAGGTTTCCATAGAAGCTGCCTACGCGTGGCAGTAAATTCATCCGATTTGGCCTTCAGAATGACAGGTCAGGAAATAAAACCTTTTCTGGTGTTAGGAGATAGTTTTTTTTTGTTCAGACCTAACATGAAGTTGGATTGAAATATAGCTTTCTTGTTTACATTAAAGCGGCAAAATGACATTTAGAGTTGTACTTGTTGGTTGCCTTTTGCAAGCGATGATAGCGGCACTATCAGATGGGTTTTGTCTTGGTGATGTAGCAGGCGGTATATTTCGTTTATAGTTGGGTGAACTGCGCTGGTCATCGACCTGAATCTCTCATCCCGAACTATCTTAGATTAGTGGCAAGACGACTAGACGAGACGACTGGTGGGGGTAAATCAGAATACAAGTCTTATCTACCTTGAGACAAGGCGTCTTACGTAATTCGATCGTCCACCGTTTCCGTTTATCGTTTTGAAAGGCTAGTTCTCTTTACTCCTCGACTAAAACTGTACTACAAATATGGAAAACTGATGGTTGTAGAGAGTTATTGAAAATGGCAGAATGCGGTTACTGAAAGGTGTGAATGTTGTTTCCGTGAAAATATTTTCCTAATCTAGACGCGGTACATACATAAGGGATAGAACACAGAAACTCAATTCACACCAATGTCAGAAAATTCAACGTGTGTCAAGTCGGTACTGTTGTATGAACCAGAAACATGGAGAACGACTAAGGTGATACACCAATGACATCAACACTTCGTTAACAAATGCTTAAAAAGGATAATAGGGAAAAAAGGGGATCAAGATGCTGAGCAGCGCATGAGCTGCAGTGGTCAGCGACCCATAGCTGACTGCTAGCGTCAGGTCCAGCGAACCAGAGCTGCCAAGACCCTTCTACACCTCCATGCGGTCATCCTGGATAGCTGCAGCAGGGCAGACTGGCTAAGGAGAAGGGATCAAAGAGGGAATGCTAACCTGGTACTCAAAAAATGCTTGCTGAAGTCGGATGTGTTGGACCGAAAGGTGCAAATATCGCAGTCAAGCTGTAAACTACGACACAACGCATTCCGTTCTCTGGATTACATTCTGTTACTTAAGTCCTCTCGTGGTTTTGTAGCGGGAAATTGAGAACGATCGAAGTCAAACAGGGAAACAATGTTAATAACGTCACCAAGAGCACGAAGGAGCCAACTACATCCACTTTAACAACAAAGTAGGAGACATAAATTGGGCTGGACAGAACATACGCTAAGGAAGACATCGTTCAGCGTTGCCAGGCGGGCTCTTATGTGGAATCCTCAAGGATAGAGAAAGAGAGGTAGAAGTAAAATTATACGGGGAAGAGAATATGGTAGGAAACTACAGTCACATAGTTAAAGCTAGAAAGAGTAGCCTAGGATCGTGTATGCTAGAGAGGTGTGGTCAGTACCGTATGCCCCGAGAGTTGCGACGGGCTGTGATTCATTGAAAGCATAGATGTAGATACTGATAGTTAAGTTATATAGACTGATGACAGGAAGACAGGCAGAAAGATGTATTTACTGACAGACAGACAGAAAGATTGATTGGCGGGCAAACAGGCAGAAAGATTTATTGGCGAGCAAACAGACAGAAAGATTGATTGACCGGCAGATAGACAGCAAGATTGATTGACCGGCAGATAGACAGCAAGATTGATTGACGGGCAGACACAAAGATTGATTGACGGGAAGACAGAAAGATTGATTGACAGGCAGACAGACAGAAAGAAAGAAAGATTGGTTGACGGGCAGACAGACATAAAGATTGATTGACGGGTAGACAGCCAGAAAGATTGATTGACAGGCAGACAGACAGAAGGATTTGTTTTGTTGACGGACAGACAAACAAAAAGATTGATGGGCGGACAGACAAAAAGATTGATGGATGGACAGACAAAAAAAAGATTGATGGGTGGACAGACAGAAAAAAAGATTGATGGACGGACAGACAGACAAATGGACTGATAAACGGGCAAACTAATGGATGCTGTGAAGAATAGACTGATCGACGGATTCATCAATGGCTAGATAAATGAAGACCAATCAACAAACAGATCAATAGACAGATCTGCCGACAGGCAGACAGTTTAGATTAGACAGAAAACCTGACGAATAGATAGACAGTAAGACTGACTGACTTAACTTGAACGGATCGATCTACTGATCGAAATACTAATGAAAAAACGTAGTCAGTTAAACAGGCTTTGCAGATGATATCGACGGGTTGGCGGGTTCGGAAGCAGAACTCCAGGAATGGGTCAGAAGGCTCGATGAAACAGCTATTGACTATGGTATGGAGATAAACGCTGGAAAGACAAAATTAATGACAAACAACGTTACGGGCTTCAACAGCAAGATAAAAGCTAACGGTCAGGAGCTCGAAGTGGTTGACCGTTTTAAATATCTTGGGTCGATTGTCAGTGATGAAGGATCAAAATGTGAAGTGTTTGCCAGAATAGCACAGACAATATCGGCGCTTGCACGGCTTAACAAAATCTGGCAAGATAAACGGTTAGCACTACGCACGAAAATCAGATTAATGCGTACACTGGTCCTGTCAATATTTCTCTATGCGTGTGAGACATGGACAGTTACAGCTGACCTTCAACGAAGGATACAGGCCTTGGAGATGAGATGTTTCCGAAAACTTTTAAACGTCATGTACAAAGATCGAGTTATAAATGAGGAAATACGAGATAGAATTACAACAGCAATAGGGCCTTTCGAAGATCTCTTGGCAACTGTCAAAAGAAGGAAACCCACTTGGTACGGTCACATATCGAGATCAAGTGGTCTTGCAAACACAATCCTCCACGGGAAGGTGCATGGCAGACGACGAAGAGGCCGGCCCAAAAAGAGATGGGAGGACAACATAAAAGAATGGACCAGTCTCCGACCAGAAGAGTCACAGGCAGCGGCATCTGAGAGAGAGGGATAGCGTGGAGTTGTGAGGATGTCTTTATCTGTGTCCCAACGACCACACCGGTTACGGGATGACCTGACCTGACCTGACCTAAGCAGGTGGAGACAAACACAGAAACATAAAACTTATTTACTTTTCGAGTTCTTGGCAAAACGTCAGACATCATGTTTCTAATGTTTGGCCACGTGGATTGGCTTGTCATTCTTCCTCAACATGGCATCCAAATTGCATGTTTCCAGAAGGTTTGGGCAGGTCATCAGGTGGTCTGGGTTTTGTGTTGGGATTCTTTTGATGTTGATTGACATCGGCAGGTGGGTTGTTTATGATCAACGATGCTGCGTTAGTGAGAGGGTTGCCGGTTGAAAAGTCATTTCCAAAGACATTTTAAGGAGTTTATGTAGCATTCCGTCCATTGCTTTAATAAGTCTCTGCTTGTTCTGAGCTCATCGTATTACAGCTGCTTGGAGATGTACTCAACATGCAAACAACATGTCCCGTCCATTTTATCTAGGTTTTTATGCAGAAGCTTAGAGACGCTCAACTTGTTTGACGTATCCAGAATTTCAGTTGGGTACTTCTACCTGATCCTCAGCAGCCTGAACAAGCAGCTCAGGTGAAAAGGATTTAGCTGGTTGGGGTGTCTGCTATACCCTGTTCACACTTCGCAGCAAGCAGCAACGTGGTTAGCACTACAGTACAATATACTTTTACATTCGTGACGACACTGACGCCTTGTCGGTTTCAGAGGCTTGCTTGTAGCCTTCCAAACGCAGAGCTTACCTTTGGAATCCTTTTCGTTTACCTAATCGATTATCTGGTGAGGGCACTGCCTAGATAGGAAAACTACTGCCTGAAGACATTACTTTTGCATGGCATTGTTTGGTTGGTTATACAACTTCCAACAAGCAGAACTTCACAAACTATGAATATCATCAGGTTTTGCTTGCCATCCTCAGGCGGCGTAGAACATGATAATGAGCGTTTATTCCCATGATCTGCTGACAGATTTATCCTAGGGCGTAACCTAATGAACGATAAATATTTGTGAAAACACGGCTCATAAACATTGCAAGGTTTACGCTGGATAGATATTTACTTTTCTCAATTTAGACCAGTGATTCTCAAACGGTGTACTCCAGCCCACTAATACGTTGTGATCTTCGAAATGTACGGCGAAACTTGTGTAAATGTATATATTAAGTACCATATATCGCTATATGCCAATGACCAACAATATGCGATGAAACATGCGTGACTGCGAAGTTACGAATCTACAAAAAACGCATGCGAGAGAAGCTTCGATCTACTTAAAAGCAATGAGACAGAACACTGATAGTGTCTCTAAATAACCGGACTCACAACACTGAAATCTGGCGCCAAACATCATCCCATCGTGGCATACATACTGCGCTGTTAAATAAAGGGGGCAAACGAGACATGCAGTACGCGTGTCTGAAAATAGATTGACATGAAATGAGACGCCCTGGTGCTAGTTAGTTGCTCATCGGAAGCACCGATAGCGACATCAGACTGTTTTGTTTTCTTGGTGATGTAACTTCGCTGGATTTCGATTATAGGGATAAAGAATTGCGCTGGTCATCAACCTCACTATCTCGTCCCGAGCTACATTGGACCAGTGGCAAGACCCCTATTCGATTCGACTTGGGGGTAACTCTGGTCTAACCGCTGTTGAGACCAGGGGTTGCTTGAAACTTCCGGGGCTAGATCGTCGACCGTTTCATTCCTCGCTTTAATGGACGAGTGTCTTACCTCACGACCGCAGTGATCCTCGACGTTCTGATAGAAACTAGTTACCAGCGAACTTTCGGTTGCCAACTAAGATACAGAAATTGACCGAGTAGGCCCTTAGATCTAATTTGGCATTCCAGGCCGAGAGACTGCAAATAAACGAAAACATATTTTCAGTATCTTTCTTCTGGTACAATATCTATAAATAGCCTCTTTCATTCATTACTGACTATGGAATGATACGCCCATGGAGATAATATATATGGAGACCAAGTTGCTACCCATGCAGCACGTTCTTAACGTAACTTAACTTAACGTCTTTATACTGGTTTAGAAGACTGCAGAGTCTGTATACAACCAGTTACATTTACATCACCTTGCTCTAAAAGCTATCCGCATCCAATTTATTCTTAAATGCATTAACTGTCCCTGCCTCCACTACCTCCCCTGGCAATGCATTCCAAGCAGTCACCACTCTCTGACTACACAAATATTTCCTAATATCTAATCTGGCCCTCTCTTTAGTCAACTTGTAGCTATGCCATCGTGTCATTGTGGGTGGCTGTATTTTAAAAAACGTGTTATAGTCTAATTTTTCCATTCCTCTGATCATCTAAACCTGTATTAAGTCACCATGAATTCTTCTCTCTTCGAGACACTGTAGACCGGTTTTTCTGAGTCTTTCCTCGTAACTGTAATTCTTGAATCCCACTATCATCGTTGTCGCTCTTTTTTATATTCTTTCCAGCATGTTTATATCCCCTCTATGATAAGGACTCCACACCTGTACACAGAACTCCAATCTAGGTCAAACTAATGCTTTATACAGTTTGACTATCACTCCATTGCTCCTATGTTTAATATTTCTTTTTATCATACCTAACTTTGCATTTGCCTTTTTCACTGCTACCTTAACTTGCTCACTCACCTTTCCTGTATGATCTATTATAACTCCTAGGTCTTCCTCTCCACAAATTCAGTAGATCCAAAGAATTGACAATAACCGATACAGTATGGTACCAGCCAGGTCGTAGGAGCTAGCAGAGTATTACTGGTCGGCAATAGACTGTCTTCGGATTCTTCCTCTAGGCTTTCTCTCGAATCCTTTTCCGTGGTTGGGCATTCCCGTAGGGAAACTGGGATTTGAAATCTTCTTATCTTCTTCTAGAAAGACTTTATTATAAAGTTAACGAGCTCTGTCGGTCCGAAGAAAACTGGTTTTTAGGATCCAGTGACTCGCCCTTCGTCCACCACATGTTAGTTTAAACAGTGACACGTAGACTCGCCATCCACCGATCTATAAAGATGCAAAGACACTCATCAAACGATCCATGACGACGGAATGGAGAAACCAGAACGGAGAATGCAAACCAGAAAATAACAGTACCGACACACTTGACAGAGAAATGCAGACACATATCTTCAGACTCAGAACGGGACATTGCAGACTCAAAGCCCACCACCAAAGAATGGGCCTCAGAGACACCGCCACATGCGATTGTGAAACAAACACCAGAAAATATCCTGCACGACTGTCTCACTTATGCAGATTAAAGAGAGACAGCCTGGCCTGGGAAGTGGGCGACCATGCTCGAAAAGCTGTCGGGGACCGACGGAGACCTAAAACGCTGTCTTCTTCGTGAACCTCACCGAACTAGAAGCATAGGATCAGTTGATCGATGGAGTAGAAGAAGAAGGAGAAGAGGAAGACGAAGAAGAGCAAGAAGAATGAAGATGTTTGGGTAAAGATACAGCTGACACCAGCCAGTGACTCATAGTTGTCTGATACATCATGATCAGCTAACCACAGCTGACCAGACCCTATCCCGCCCCAAAACGACCATACAGAAACAAACTGCACTAGTATAGTCTGGCTAAGAGAAGAGGAATCGCAGTGGAAGTACTACGCCGACACTAACAAAAACCCTGGTGAAATCGGATGTTTCGGGTATAAAGACGCAAATATCGCAGCCTCGTTGAACACATCGATATAATGTGACAGCGTCCGTATCATGGCGAACGCCAAAGAAACAAGAACAGCCAAACTGAAAAAGAAAGAAGAGACATAACCCTGAGGTACACAACGAAAAACTACCCAAGCATGGACTGGATCCATGCATACACCGACGGTTCTGTAACAAACACAACACAGAACGGAGGGGCAGGAGTATTCCTGAGCCTATCAAATGGCAGAAAAACAACACTATCAGTGGCAACTGGAAAATACTCAAGCAATTTCAGAGCAGAGGCAGAGGCACTGAGGGCTGCAGTAGAAGAAATGGTGACAGGTAAAAGGAATGAAAGCCATATAGTCCTGCTTACAGATGCACTGGCCGTAGTCACAGCACTAAAAAGCCAGAAAAATACTTAACTAAATGATTTAAGAGCAGCACTCTGTCAACTATGCAAGCAGTCCGCACCAAAAAGAGTAGTGGTACAGTGGGTTCCATCCCACTGTAACATCCAAGGCAACGAGGAGGCAGACAGACTGGCAAAAGAAGGTGCAAGACTACCACAACCAGATACTAGTATGACATACGAAGAGTCAAAAAGGCTTATTAGAGCTAGATACATGACAAAATGGGAAACAGAACATACTGCTACAACAAAAACGATGCCTATTACCAGTTGAACAGAAGAGAGCAGGTCGTAGTATTCAGACGTCGCACTGGCCACAATAGGCTGAGGTACGAACTATTCAATAAATTGAAGATAAGTGGCACTGACGAATGCAGGTGCGGTACTGGGAAAATGACCACTGAACATCTGCTGCAAAACTACCCGACATACGAGGATGAGAGAAAGCAGATGTGGCCATCACCAGTGGCAACACTAGACAAGCTCTATGGCAGTGTCGACAGCCTCAGGATGACTGCTGCTTTTTTTCGAAAAAAATACAGGTTGACGTCTGACAGCATACGAAGAAGAAGAAGAAGAAGAAGAAGAAGAAGAAGAAAAAGAACGCCAAAGAAGAAGAAAAAAAATAGTACTTTTCGTGTTTTCTGCTTACGTTGCGCATCTAGCTTAATTAGCTGGTGTCTTGTGTCTTCTTATTATTTTGTCTGATTCTTGGTATCTTCTTATTATTAAAACTCAGTTTCCCTGAGCGATTCGGTCTTATGATTCTAGATAAATGTGTTCGGGATTGTGTGGCTTTCCTTTCCTCGCCGGATTGTTGTTGATGCTGTTGTCGTTGTTGTTGTTGTTGAGGTTGCTGAGGTCGAGAGGTAAGGCAATAGCTTCTCAAAACGATGAACCGAAACAGTGGACCATCGAATCTCTCAAGTTTCAACCGACTCCTGGTCTCAATGGAGGTGGGACGAGATTGTTTGAATCCTGAGTTAACTCCAGTCGTCTTGGCAAGTCTTGCCACTAATCCAAAGCAGCTTGAGACCTGAGAATGAAGTTGATGACCAGCGCATTTTATTCCTCCCTATAATTCAAATACAGCGCTAATTACGTCATCATGACACAAAAACCATATGATGATGTCACCATCATGGCAAGCGAGGAGCAACTAATTGTTGTTGTTGTTGTGGATGTCACTCGAACTTATTTAATTTAACTGTTGACGATGTTTTTTGTTGGCAGGTAACAGTGGCTTTCATTGTATCCCGAAGCGTACTTGACAAGATGGACCAGTGTTCTGTGAGTGTAGTGTAATATACTACACCTCAGTAAGCTCACCACTGTGGGGACTGCAGGTTCGGTCCCCGCCTCGTTGATCAGACTATGTTTATATAGAGAACGATCGCGGATTTGCGGTGGAGACCTTGATCAGTATGTATCACCTGAACCTGATTGTTTCTCGCTCCTCTCCAACGCCTGGTAGAAAAAAACATGTATCTGCTTTTTCACCACAAGGGGAGCATGATTCCACTATCAATTCTGAATAGACAAGCACGGCTAAATCTTTGAGATAAACATAGGACTACAGACATAATCATGAGATAGATTCCATGGATGAGAGAGGGATGGGCCGAGCAGTCGATCTCTGTGTCTCAAGCAATTTCAGAGCGGAGGCAGGGGCACTGAGGGCGGCAGTGGAAGAAATGGTGACAGGTAAAAGGAATGAAAGCCATATAGTCCTGTTTACAGATGCCTTGGCCGTAGTCACAGCACTAAAAAGCCAGAAAAATACTGAACTTAATGATTTAAGAGCAGTACTCTGTCAATTATGCCAGCAGTCCGCACCAAAAAGGGTAGTGCTACAGTGGGTTCCATCCCATTGCAACATCCAAGGCAACGAGGAGGCAGACAGACTGGCAACAGAAGGTGCAAGACTACCACAACCAGATACTAGTATGACATACGAAGAGTCAAAACGGCTTATTAGAGCTAGATACATGACCAAATGGGAAACCGAACATACTGGCTACACAAAAAACGATGCCTATTACCAGTTGAACAGAAGAGAGCAGGTCGTGGTCTTCAGACTTCGCACTGGCCACAATAGACTGAGGTACGACCTATTCAACAAATTGAAGATAGGTGGCACTGATGAATGCCCGTGTTGTACCGGGAAAATGACCGCTGGGCATTTGCTGCAAAACTGCCCGACATACGAGGATCAGAGAGAGCAGATGTGGCCATCACCAGTGGCAACACTAGACAAGCTCTATGGCAGTGTCGACAGCCTCAGGATGACCGCTGTTTTTTTTCGAAAAAATAAAGGTTGATGTCTGAATGCGTACGATGAAGAAGAAGAAGAAGAAGAAGAAGATCTCTGTGTCTCTTCGATCGCTCGACATGGGATTGACTGCGGTGCCCAGAACCATTCATTTTGGCATAGACGATTTCCAACAGAAGACGAATAGTTCCTTTGGCCTGCGGACAAGACATGTGCTGCGTGGGCAGGACAAGTCTTTAGAAACGATTCCCGATTTTGATGTGTTAGTCCCAAACTGGTTGTAAGGGAAAGGTCTAGAACGATACAGAGGGTTGACCTTAAATGATCAACTTACTTACTTACCTACTTACTTACTTACTTTGTCGCTCCTCTTCTACCGTAAGGTGTAGAGATTTGCCAGATAGAACTCCACACTGCTCTATCCGCTGTCTTTTTCCTGGCCTCTATCCTTCCAGCCCTCGATCACTAAGGGACTTGCGTATGTTGTCTTCCCAACGTACTTTGAGACGTCCTGTGGGTCTGCGTCCTTGACTTTTTATCTGCCATGACCGCTTTGGTATCCGATCTTTTTCCATTCTACAGACATGGCCAAACCACTGTAGTTGGGACTGTTCTATCCGTGTCTCCAGGGGTTGAATTTCGAGATTGCTACGTATTGTCTGGTTACGGATCGTGTCTCTTTTCGTCTCCTGAACCGCCTTTCTTAGTTACCTCATTTCTGAAGTTTGTAGTTGTCTTTCTTGGGCTGTAGTCATTGCCCATACTCACATCCATATGTCAGGACAGGCATATAGGTCGAGCGGTATACATCTATCTTTTTTTTCCTGCTTATTTCTCTTTTGCTGAGGAATCCTCTGTTTATTGCATGGAAAAGTCTACCTGCTGCTGCCCTTCGTGCAGTTAACTCCTCTTTGATTCCTCTCCTGCTGTTTATTATCACTCCTAGATCTTTAAAGTTACTAATCTGCTCCAGTGCTCGTGTTCCCAGGGTTATCTGATGTCTCTTTTCATCTCTGGCGATCACCGTGGTTTTTTTCTTAAAGTTGCTGATGTGCATTACTCTCTTCTTCAACTCTTCTTCTCAAACCTGCAAGTTGATCTGGAGATGTGCCTCGGATTTCGTGATCAGGGCCACGTCATCTGCAAACGCTAGTTCCGATATGTAACTTAGTCTCATCTTCCAGTACCCTACTTCATACTTTTTTGTCGGTTCCTTGCAGGCTTTGATGACTTCATCCATGAGGAGTATGAAAAGGTGCGGGCATAGAATGTCACCCTGTCTTACTCCGCTAGTAGTCTTGAACTCTTCTGACTTTTGATTTCGCTTGGCTTGGCTTGGCTTCGTTCGTTCTCAATCTTCCGCTACCAAACCCTGAAAGGGCTTAAGTAGCAGAATGTAGTACAGAGAGCGGAATGTATTGTGTCATAGTTTACAGCTTGACTGCGATATTTGCACATTTCGGTCCAACACATCCGACTTCAGCAAACATTTTTTGAGTACCGGGTTAGCATTCCCTCTTCGATCCCTTCTCCTTAGCTAGTCTGCCCTACTGCATCCTGTTATCCAGGATCATCGCGTGGAGGTGTAGAAGGGTCTTGGCAGCTCTGGTTCGCTGGCCCTAACGCTAGCAGTCAGCTATCTGTCGCTGACCACTGCAGCTCATGCGATGCTCAGCTCTGGTCCGCTGGCCCTGACGCTAGCAGTCAGCTATGGGTCGCTGACCACTGCAGCTCATGCGCTGCTCAGCTCTGGTTCGCTGGCCCTGACGCTAGCAGTCAGCTATGGGTCGCTGACCACTGCAACTCATGCGCTGCTCAGCTCTGGTTCGCTGGCCCTGACGCTAGCAGTCAGCTATGGGTCGCTGACCACTGCAGCTCATGCGATGCTCAGCTCTGGTCCGCTGGCCCTGACGCTAGCAGTCAGCTATGGGTCGCTGACCACTGCCTCTCATGCGCTGCTCAGCATCTTGATCCTGACTTTTGATTTGATGATTAAATGATCAAACCGCAGATTATTTTTTGTTTGGGGGGGGGGGGGGGGGTATAGGCTCCATCGTACCCCTTGTTAATATTAAAATATATAATATATTCACTTATATATCTATATACACAAGTAACGTTCGCCAGTGTGGTATGACATACATTGGGGAAACTGGTATGGAGCGTTTCCGCCAACACCTCAACGATATCCGCAACCGCAGTGGTTCCCCAATTGCCAGCCACTTCAATTGTTCTGAGTACCGGGGTAAGACTGACGCTAGTGTCATTAGTCTAGTTTCTTGCTTCTCTGACGATCGTCATCGATTCCCCCTTGAGAATAAACTTATCTCCAGCATGGGTTGTCTCCAACCGCATGGCATTAATATCTTCCATACCTTTTCTTAAAACCTCATACTGGCCCCCATCTATTTGTCTTCCTTTGTCCCCCCCCCCCTTTCTATCAGTTCTCGCCACCCCCCTACCACACTTCCTATATTAATCTCCCGCCCTTCTCCCTTTATACCACCTTCTCTTTGTTCTCCCATCTGGACCACTATTTGGCCGTGTCCATATTTGGCCACCATTGGCTTATCCGGCGCATTCCTCTCCACTTCTTACGCTCTCCTGGCCACCTTGTGTTTGAGCGCAGCTCTTCACTTTCAGTCAAGCATCTGGCCCAACCGGTCGCTTAGACAGACTGGGTATACTATCAGATAAGTTCACCATGTTTTCCTTATATGCTTTGTTAGTTCAGTATTGTTGTCCCTGTTGAAGGCCTATTGGTTGTAATGTAGGTTTTGTTTGTGTTCTCGTCTTGGTGCGGTATCTGACCATACCTATTTTTAAACTTTTACAATTTTTTTTCATGTTTTTTTTCTCCCTATGAGTAAAGTCCATAAGCTTACCAAGAAATAACCACACAAAAAAACGGCAGCTGAAGAATGACAAATGAAAGCGTTAGTCCCATTGGCCTGGTGTATACCATTTTACAGTATCAAGATGCTAAAGACACCGAGAGAGAGGAGGAGTAACATCTTGAGATCAGATAGAGCATTGCACTGCATTTAAATTCTGATCATTATATTAGTTTGTGGGATCAAGATGCTGAGTAGCGCATGAGCTCCAGTAGTCAGCGACTCATAGCTGACTGCTAGCGTTAGGGCCAACGAACCAAAGCTGCCAAGACGCTTCTACACCTCCACGCGGTGATCCTGGATAACAGGCTGCAGCAGAGCAGACTGGCTAATGAGAAGAGATCGAAGAGGGAATGCTAACCCGGTACTCAAAAAATGCTTGCTGAAGTCGGATGTGTTGGACCGAAAGGAGCAAATATCGCAGTCAAGCCGGAAACTACGACACAACGCATTCCGTTCTATGGACTATATTCTGCTACTTTAAGCCCTTTCAGTGTTTGGTAGTGGGAGATTGAGAATGAACGAAGCCAAGCCATATTAGTTTGTTATTTTTCTTTCCACTTGTGCCGTTGAGCGCCGTGGGGAGCTTAACACGTCTGTCTTGCGCCAAGTGCGTTTCGTGGGTCAATGTTTGCCCGTGTCGCTGCACAATCACTCTAATGTTATCAATCCACCTCCTTCGCAGCCGCCCCTTGCCCTGTAGTCAGATCTACCAGCTTTGTAAGTAATCAGTGGATGTTTATGAGGGTGCATTCTCATGAGATGACTAAACCATTTTTTCTGCCTGGAAATATATTCGGCACAAGACGTAGTGCCGACCATACTTCGAATGTCGTCGTTCCCCATTGTGTTTTTCCTGGTAACATCGATGATTTTCCTCAGACAATTCATTCCACACGTCGAAATTCTGCTCTGGCGCGCCCTTGTTAGGCACTGGTAGCACAGAATCGGCATACATATACTGTTCATCAGCTGTTGCTTTGCTGCTAAACTAATGCTCGGATGTCTAAGCAGTGGTCACAGCTGATAAGTCACTGCAGATGCTCTCTGATACCTATCCTCAATTTTTCAGTCGATCCTACCGTCTGCCGTAAAAATACTGCCTACATTCTTGAACTCACTTGAAATCATTACTTACGCTTTTGAAAAGTAAAAAAAATTCCACGTGCACCGTAAAGTAAACCAATTTGAGAAACACTAACTTTGACAGTACTAATTCAAATAACAAGGGGATGTACACACTCTCTGGAAGTCGTTACCAGGTGTCTAAACCAGAAATCTCCAAAGTAACAAGTCGTGTCAGAGTCCCTGATTGACTTGTTACGGCAAATCTCTTCTCCCAGTGATAAGTGTTATTTCAGATGGGAACACACGTTAGATTATTGAACTCGCTGTGTCATTATGGAATGTAGGCGTGAATTCGTACAAGCACAGAGAGGGATATTTTAAGAACACTTCAAAAAAGAGGTTAGAATGCAGGTTTAGACTTTTTATCGTTATCTATCTACTTGTGTCGGGAGACGTCGTGGGGAGGTGTGATTGTCTTTCGTGTGCCAGATGTGTCCCCGATCTTGTTATCGTTCCGTGCTTCTTCATTGTCCCAATGACACCATCTATCCATCTTTTTCCTGGTCTGTCTCTTGCCCAGTAATCCTCTTGTCTGGTGTTGAAGATCCGCACATTTGGTAACTTTGGTTGCATTCCTGTCAGGTGTCCGAACTATTTTTTTTCTCTGTCTTTCCGTGTATTTCAAGAATGCAAGCGTTAAGTAGCGCAGTGAGAGAGTTCGATGAATTAGTAGCCCGGTGCGATGATATAGTAGCCGGGTGCGAGAGTGCGATAGTTTAGTAGCCCGGTGCGAGGATATAGTAGCCCGGTGCGAGGATATAGTAGCCCGGTGAGATGATATAGTAGCCCGTTGGTGCGAGGATATAGTAGCCCGGTGCGAGAGTGCGATGGTTTAGTAGCCCGGTGCGAGGATATAGTAGCCCGGTGCGAGAGTGCGATAGTTTAGTAGCTCGGTGCGAGGGTATAGTAGCCCGGTACGAGGATTTAGTAGCCCGGTGCGATGATATAGTAGCCTGGTGCGAGGATATAGTAGCCCGGAGCGAGGATATAGTAGACCGTTGCGAGAGTGCGAGGGTTTAGTAGCCCGGTGCGAAGGTTCGGAAACAAGGTACGAGAGTAGGAGGGTTGTAACAGTTCCCGCCGTAGCAAGAGAGTTTAGGACAGGGGTGATGTGGTTGCTGATAACAAAGGTACCTGAACATGTTAAAGCTTAAAGCTACCTGAATGCGTGTCAAGGTTACTCACCGTCTCAACAAAAAGAAAACAGAGTTGGGGCAAAGAATGTGGACAGGTAGGAGCTGACCTGGCGTTCCGATTCGGGTAGTGGGAGAATGAGTGACAGACGTATTGACAAGCGGAGCTTGCTGCTATAGATGAGTGACAGGTGTGCAAGATATTTCGTTCCAATAAGATTGAATAGAGCGTTCCCCCTGAGATCCATTTGTCAGCTTTGATACTGCTTGAGTGTATATAACACAGAGTCAAAGTTTAGCTCAGGAGGCTGGATGGAGAGGAGAGGAGAGCGAGAGAGTGAATGTAGATAGAAGTCTGGTTTAGCTCACCGAGGAGCGATCTGGTTTAGCTCACCGAGGAGCGATTGATAAACTGTTGTACGAATGTTAGTGATAGAACAGGATCGCTCAAATAGGTGTGTGAGTTTTGTATTAATAGATACTCTGAACGTTTGTTGTAAGCAGGACACACTGTGAACGAGGTATGTCCAGATCGCCCGCCTAGGGGGATTTGAGTGAGGAAGAGTTTTTGATAAGGTGTGTTGAGGACGCAGTTAAATAGATGTATGTGTGATGGGATTAAGGCATTAAAACTGGGTTTTACATAGTTGGGAATTTCATCAAGAGCTAATGCTTAAAATGTCCGTGTTAGTTAATATTTATTTTAACATATATATAATATATGAATATTTAGTTAAGATGACATGTATTGTATTGGGTTTGTAATTTCTATACTCATGTTTCAGGTATGAGTATTATATAATAAATATGCCATCTGCTGTGTGTTATATTATTTGCAGTGTGTGGTCATGATGATGTGGATGAGTGTGATAGTGTTCTAAGTTAGAATAACCCTTGGGTAAACTGTGGGGTCTGCCACAGGATTTAAGAAAACTGGTGTGAGATTGGAAGGGTTTAGTAGCCCAGGGCTAGGGCGAGAGGGTTTAGTAGCCCGGTGGGAGAATTCGAGGGTTTAAGTATATCGATACAAGGGTTTTGAACCCTGATGCAAAAATGCAAGGGTTGAGTAGCCCAGTTCCAAATTGCGAGGGTTTAGTAGCCCGGTGCATAATAGGGCTCAGTAGCACAGTGCGGGAGTAAGATGGTTCAGTAGCCCGATACCAGAGTTCGAGGGTTTAGTAGCCTGTACGAGAGCGCGAGGATTTAGTAGCCTGGTGCGGGAGTTCGATGGCTTCAGAAGACTGATCTGATAGTGCAAGGACTTAGTAGCCCGGTGCGAGAGTGTGAGGGTGTAGTAGTCCGGTGCGAGGATATAGTAGCCCGGTACGAGAGTGTGAGGGTGCAGTAGCACGATCCGGGGATATAGTAGCCCGGTACAAAAGAGTGAGGGTGCAGTAGCCCGGTGCGAGGATATAGTAGCCTGGTGCGATAGTTCGATGGTGTAGTAGCCCGGTGCGAGGATATAGTAGCCCGGTGCGAAAGTTCGAGGGTGTAGTTGCCCGGTGCGATGATTTAGTAGCCCGGTACGAGAGTGTCAGGGTTTAGTAGCACGATCCGAGGATATAGTAGCCCGGTACGAGAGCGTGAGGGTGTAGTAGCCCGGTACGAGAGTGTGATGATGTAGTAGCCCGGTACGAGAAAGTGAAGGCTTAGCTGCCATGTGTGAGAATATAGTAGCCCGGTACGAGAATGTGAGGGTTTAGTAGCCCGGTGCAAGGATATAGAAGCCTGGGGCGACAGTTCGAGGGTGTAGTAGCCCTGTGCGAGTATATAGTTTCCCGGTACGAGAATATAGTAGCCTGGTATGAAAGTGTGAGGGTTTAGTAGCCCCAGAATTATGTCGTGGTGGAGCAGCAGCTGCTCACTCCAGGAAGTTCCGGTGGATTAGGTGTTGTGAGCTCGGTCCACGAAGCAAACGTACCAGGTTCGAATCATGTCGTGCTCAGTTTGACATACGGGACATGTCGCTTCATCCAGTGAACCCAGCTGTAAATGGGTACTTGACGAAGTCGGCGGAACACATTTCTGAGCCTTCGCTGGAACTACTGAGTTCTTGCTCGGCCACTTGCACTTTGAGCAATGAAAGGGACTGAGAGCATTAAGGGAACGTCCAAATGCAATGGAATCGGTTCTACTATCTATTTCCCTTATTCCATCGCTCACGGCAAACGTAAAAGGTTCGAATCCAGATGGACGCAGATGTAAATGGTTACTGTCAGACACTTAGGGAAGGAAAGGCAGCGAGGAAGGGAACTGACCATACAATCTCCGAAACAATCAGTGACCTAGCATACTGCTATCTGTCAAATAACCAATACATTAAACACGATACTCATCGGGTGATATATGAATTCAACATTAATTACACGGTGCAGAAACATGGACTATGAACAAATAGTTGGAAATCAAATATAGGCCCTGGGAATTTCATTATACTGAAGAATAATTAACGTGTTCGTGGAAGGAAAAACAAACAAATAGAGACGTCCTGACTAGACATGGGGGTAGAGACATTTTGACAGACATTAACATTACGCAAGTCAAATATTTTTGATGATTAACGTTTTCGTGGAAAGAAAAACAAACAAATAGAGACGACCTGACTAGACATGGGGGTAGAGACATTTTGACAGACATTAACGTTACGCATCGTTTTTTGACACACTTGTAAATAATTTATTTTCATTTTTGGAAAGGAAGACTAACGTCTGGTCAGGCAAAATATACTGATCAGAAATGTTAGTCAGGGTCAGGCAAAACATACTGGTCAATACCCTTACCTTGGCTTCCTCGTAGCACTTCATCGAAACGGGCTGTTTTCATGCAGCCTGGCTAACAAGGTGATCTCCGTAGTAATGAGAGACACGCAGATGAAGCCAAATATAGCAATACCGCCTGGAGGACCCCGCTCCACCAGCACGCTCGGGATGTGAAGAAAGCTACTGCAACCCGCCACTTAACGTCCTTTTCAAGGTACACAAAAGAGTAAAATTACTCATTGTGGACATTCGAAACAACAACAACTTACATTGTCCCATATCTGCCAACATAATTTCTACAAATATTGATAGACTGTTGTATTTTTTTGTATTATTTTTTTTTTTGTTTTTTTTTTGCGTTCGTCTTATTTCTCTATTCCACAAGCCGTGTGCGTTGCACTCTGTTTTTATTTTGCGACTGTCGACCCAGTGCATCTGAATTTGGCGTGCATTTAGTGTAAAGGTCTGCTTCCTCCTGTATTTTCTAAGGGTTTGCTTCCTCCTGTATTTTCTAAGGGTTTCCTTCCCAGGGGTAACGACCGGTGCTGTGATGTGGATCAAACCCAGTATCTTCGGGTTGTGAGCCGTGTCACTTGACCACTAGGTCACGCCGTCCTCCTGTATTCAATTTTTTTTTAGAAATCCTATTAATTTGTGCCAGCAAGCGACTTGGTGAGCTATTGCTTCTCTAGAGCCAAGTATATTGCGTTAGTCGATACAAACCAGAATTGTAGTTGAATACGTGATATAGCATCTATGTTTCTGCTACGGCAGACCCGTAGCAGACACTCAAAGCGAATGCAGACCACAAAAAATGTGGCTTATAGAAACATCTTAGACAGTATATTCTACTGTGTATGAGGCACACATACAGGCTCGCTCTAGAGATCTCTTCATAACTTGACGCTGAAATGCATAACGGGATGAGTGAAAAGAAAGAAGAAAGATTGATAGACTTATACCATCAGTGCACTAAAACCTGCAGCTTAGAAGTCTTTGGTCTGCTGACTCAACCATATTTGCACTTCACGTTTAATCTCTTCGTCCTGCACTTCCAAGGTGTAATTATGCATTATTATGTAAGCTAAACCACGCGAACACTTATTGTAGTTTCAACATTGTTTAACGTTACTCGCCTGTCAACTGGAATCAACTTCCCCACCCGCCGCACAAGATGTTCTACATCTATGTCTCCCATATGTCCGACCAGGTTCTGACATCATCACGATTTTATTTAGCATACTTGAGAAAATTGATCGATCCAGTTATACACAGCGTTACGCGACAAACACTTCTCACCGTAAACAGGAAGCATTTTCTTAGGAATATCCTTTGCAGAAAGTCCCAACGAAACGCACAGACGCTGTCCTTCTATTGTACTATGTGAACAGTGGCGCCATTTTGTATATGAACTGTGCACTTACATGTGACACCTAGCGTTTGCTACTTACAGCAATCACCCAACCGGATGCCGCTGCCACATAATGACACATTTAGAAACTACAAGCCACATTTTCGAGCTTTCAAATATCAGTTTACTGACTTACAATCTTATTTAAATGTAAAGGGTATTTCTCAGCAGACCTAATCGCTGGTCGGCAATGAAGTATTAGAGACTTCAGTATACCATCTCAAGTCCTAAATAAGCGTGGAACTACTGTCTTGGTCGTGTGCAATTACGGGAATACTTGATATGGTTAGGGGTGACATTTTTAAGTTGATCAATGACAGCCCTTTGAATGATGGCACTGCAATAGACGGATGGGTGATTCACTGACTGGAGGTCGTTGAAATCAAACGAGGTTCAGTGACAATGGAGCGCAGGAGACGACAGAACAGGAGTATGTGCAACCATTGAGCAAAATGAATCATACGAATTCAAACCCTTCGCCTGAGGGGACGGCGTGGGCTAGTAGTTAAGTGACACGACTCAAAACCAGAAGGTGCTGGGTTCGATCCCCATAACAGCACCGGCCGTAACCTCGGGAAAGCAAACTCTTAGAAAATGCAGGAGGAAGCAGGCCCTTACATGAAATGCATGCTGAAATCGGATGCACTGGGCCGACAGGCGCAAAATAAGAACCACAGTGCAACGCACACCGCCTTGGGGATTAGAGAAATAAGGGGAACGCCAAAAAAAAAAACAAAAAAAAAAAAAAACCTCGCCATTAGCTGAGAGACACTGCGCACAAATGGATATGCAGGGATTACATTCATGGGAACAGCACACACAATTCAAAACATACAACACTCACAATACAACACAGAACACACAATACAGAAGATGCAATACCGAAAACACAACACAGAACACATGTATAATATAGTTACTACAGCTTACATTGAAACCAAGACGACCACTCCAAGCGTTTGATCTGTGTGAAATGTCAGAAATTGTAACGTTTTCTATCCTATGGCGGTCAAAAGCCTATGGCATGTATCGTATTTACGAGACATTTACCAAATACACAAACATAAAAAATATGTCAGTACAAAGCGTGCTATGTCTTTCATCAACAAAAAGAAAGATAAGGCAAACCTATGGCACAATGATTCTCAACTTTTTCCGGATTGTGGCCTCTGAAGCCATTGAAAATTCGCCTTGGTCCTTTACTGTCTCAAGCCACACGATGGTAATTATACAATTACGCTGCCATTTTCATAAATCCCCATTGTGATTGTCACTTCTTCCGTCTACAATAATTCCTGTCACTCTGTGCATGTAGCCAAGGTTGTCTGTCTTATTTGTTGTCCATGAAATGTAGACGGTTATTCTAGATGTGAGGTCTTCTAGGTGCTCCAGCGGTGTTACCAGTGCCTAAGGGTGTGGGCTTGGAATGACTACGCCACCACACGCTGCTGTCCGATTGTGAATCCTTGGTCGCGGATTTCCAACAGATCGATAATCTGGCCGATGTCGCGGCAGAATACTACCGAGGCGAGGAAACATCATTATCGGACACCGGGTGATGTAGAGAAGTTGTCCGAGAGATGGTGACTTTGCTTCAATGTTGGAGTGTAAACAAAAGTAAAGTAAAGTAACCCATAGCATTACTGCCGTAGGGGTGTGAGGTGTTAGCGATCTCACATTTCAAAGGCTCGGCTATATGAGGGCGGTAGCCATCTCCTCTCCCTCGCCGCTTTTACTTCCCGGACTGAACCGGTACCCATTTAAGACTGAGTCGACCCGGGAGCCATTGCGGTCTAAAAAAAACATTGATATATTTATATTGTCACCAAATAGTGTTGGAGTGTAGCTGTAGGATGACTTAGTGTGCTGGGAACTCCAACTTGTTTTAAGGCATTCCCCAAGTCAGATCTGTTTATGGAGTCAAAAGCAGCCTTGATGTTCACGTTAGCAACGTGGAGAGGGCGGTTGAATTCACTACCATTGTTTGTACTCAACTTAACGGACATCGACAGAATAGAAACACTGTTGCGACACTTATTTCAAAAGCTGGAGTAAACCACAAAGACTTGTAAGGCTGGGGAATCAAATCCTATAGCTCTTGCAGTTGTACCGCAGTATGCAGGTAGTGGAGCCGCGTAGTGCAGTGGTTACCGCTCTGGCTTCGCATCTGAGTGGTCCTGGGTTCATTACCCAGTTGAAGCGGTAATGTTTTGCAGACCGCAATGGATCCCGGGTCGACCCAGCCTTAAATGGGTACCGGTTCAGTCCGGGAAGTAAAAGCGGCAAGGGAGAGTAGATGGCTACCGACCTCATATAGCCGAGTCTTTGAAATGTGAGATCGCTAACACCTCACACCCCTACGACAGTAATGCTATTGGTTACTTTACTTTACTTTTATGCAGGCAGTTCCTGTCAAGTAACAGTCCGCATGCGTGTTATTATGTCTCTGTCTGCTCCCATTGGACTTCATCTACATATACGACAAAAACGTAGAGCACATCAGAATGTTGATCAGTGTTTCCATCTTAGCAGACATGACCCCTATTTTTTCGAGCTTGCCGACTAAATGAAAACTTGTGGATAGTAAGAAAGTTCTTCTTCTTCTTCTTCTTCGTCTTCGTGCGCTGTCAAACGTCAACATGTATTTTTTCGAAAAAAGCAATGGTCATCCTGAGGCTGTCGACACTGCCATAGAGCTTGTCTAGTGCTGCCACTGGTGATGGCCACATGTGCTTTCTCTGATCCTCGTATGTCGGGCAGTTTTGCAGCAGATGTCCAGCGGTGATTTTCCCGGTACCACACGTGCATTCGTCAGTGCCACCTATCTTCAATTTATTGAATAGGTGGTACCTCAGTCTATTATGGCCTGTGCAGAGTCTGAAGATCACGACCTGCTCTCTTCTGTTCTACTGGTAATAGGCATCGTTTTTTGTGTAGCCAGTATGTTCTGTTTCCCGTTTGGTCATGTATCTGGCTCTAATAAGCCTTTTGGACTCTTCGTATGTCACACTAGAATCTGGTTGTGGTAGTCTTGCACCGTATTTTGCCAGTCTGTCTGCCTCCTCGTTGCCTTGGATGTTACAGTGGGATGGAACCCACTGTACCACTACTCTTTTTGGTTAGGACTGCTGGCATAGTTGACAGAGTACTGCTCTTAAATCAGTAAGAAACTTCGAGATTTGTTTTTTAAAAACGCTTTCGCTGATTTAATTCCATTTCATCGCTAACTTCGAATTTTTTAAATTAATATATTACAAAAAAATTATTTTGTGCAATTATTTTGTTTCTTTATAAATGCGTTGGCATCCGTTAAATATAGAAACTGCTATGTTTCACTTAGCTAGCAAGAACATTTATACAATATTTAATTTTTATCAGCGATAAAAACCCACCTCAGTTCTTCGACTGCCGGGCGCCAAGATTACAAAATTGGATTTTGAATTTCTTCTTCTTCTTCTGCGTACACAGTCAGACAGTAACCATTATTTTTTCGAAAAAAGCGGCGGTCATCCTGAGACTCTCGCCACTACCATAGAGCTTGTCTTGCAGTTCCACTGGCAATGGCCACATCTGCTCTCTCTGATCCTCGTATGTCGGGCAGTTCTGCAGCAGATGTTCAGTGGTCATTTTACCAGTACCGCACGGGCATTCGTCGGTACACCCTATCTTCAATTTGTTGAATAGGTGGTACCTCAGTCTGTTGTGGCCAGTGCGAAGTCTGAAGACAACGACCTGCTCTCTTCGGTTTAACTGGTAATAGGCATCGTTTTTGGTGTAACCAGTATGTTCGGTTTCCCATTTGGTCATGTATCTGGCTTTGATAAGCCGTTTTGACTCTTCGTACGTCATACTGGTATCTGTTTGTGGTAGCCTTGCACCTTCTTTTGCCAGTCTGTCTGCCTCCTCGTTGCCTTGGATGTTGCAGTGTGACGGAACCCACTGTACCACTACCCTTTTTGGTGCGGACTGCTGGCACAGTTTGCAGAGTGCTGCTCTTAAGTCATTAAGCTCAGTGTTCTTCTGGCTTTTTAGCGCTGTGACTACTTCGAGAGCATCTGTCAGCAGGACTATATGGCTCTCATTTTCACTGTGTGTTACCATTTCTTCCACTGCCGCCCTCAGTGCCTCTGCCTCTGCTCTGAAATTGCTTGTGTACTTACCAGTAGCGAATGACAGTGTTATTTTTCTGCCATTTGGTAGGTTCAGGAATGCTCCTGCCCCTCCGTTCTGTGTAGTGTTTGTTACAGAACCGTCGGTGTATGCATGGGTCCAGTCCATGCTTGGGTAGCTTTTCGTTATGAAGCTTAGGGTAGTGTCTCTCCTTTCTTTTTCACTCTGGCAGTTTTTGTTTGCAATACCTGGTATATTTTCTACCACCTCTGGAAATATATCCTGCCTCCAAGTAGGTTTTCGTACAGTAGTGATGGGTTTTGGTGTTGTTAGTGCGTTTATGGGATCTTCGTGCATCTTTGCTTTGGCTATTTCTGCAAAGTTTCTCCGCTTTAGTTTCCCATTTCCCAAATTGTTTAGTCTCTGGTACATTGGATGGTCCGTCAGTCTTCGGAGTTTCTCTGACTGCAGCTGGGCTCTGCAGTCTCTTCTATCGGTCATGGATTGCAGTTTTGTAATCTTTTCAAGTTCTACAATTGGCGTTGACTTCATGCCACCTGTTATAATTCTCATGGCTTGGTTTTGAAGTTTGTTAACTTTATCGAAGTTCGCCTTCGCTGCTGTTGTCCATGCCGCAATGCCATACTCGAGAACTGGTCTCACTCTTCCAGTGTACAGTTTCTTTAGTATGCCTTCGTCTGCTCCCCAGCTTGTGCCAGCAAGTTTCCTCATGATCGCCATTCTTTCTCTGGCTTTCATGCGGTTTCTCTCAATCTGACTTTTCCATGTCATGCGCCGATCAAATGTGACTCCCAGATAGGTTGGGTTGTCGTTTGGCTGCAGGATTTTGCCATTTAGAGTTAATTTGGTACTTTGGGGTTTTAATGAGAGCGAGAATATTGTGCACGTGGTTTTCTCCTCGTTTATTTTGACCAGCCATGAGTTCGCCCACTCTTCCAGCGATGTTAGGGCCGTCTGCATCCGATTTCTTGCTATGGTGAGATTCTTTTCAGAGGTCCACATAGCCAGATCGTCTGCAAACATTGAGCTATGGACTCTTCTTGGTATATTCTCTGTAATATCGTTTATATATACCAGGAAGAGTGTGGGTGACAATACTCCCCCTTGGGGTACTCCCTGCTCGAGTGTCACCTTTTTGCTCATCTGCCCTTGTACTTGGACTCTAGCCGTTCTTTGTTTGAGGTAGTGGTTGATCCACTTGTACATCTTCAAACAGACATCACTTCTTCTTAGCTTGACTCTAAGTCCATCCTTCCAGACTTTGTCAAATGCCTTTTCCAGATCCACCCAAACAGCTACTGTGTGTTTCTGTGCCTGGTAGGCATCTTCTATCTCCTGGGCTATGAGGATGACCTGGTCCTCAGTGGATCTGTGCTGTCTAAAGCCGGCTTGCTGTGGAATTAGTATTCGTTTTTCTTCCAGATGCCACATCAGTCTGGTGTTAATCATCCGTTCCATCAGCTTGCCGACACAGCTCAGTAGGCTTATGGGCCTGTATCCATTTGGATCTGTTTTGTCCTTTCCTGTTTTTGGTACTGGTACCAGTATTGCATCTTTCCATGCCTGGGGTACAATACCCCTTTTCCAGCTTTGGTTCAGGACTGATAGTAGTTTCTTCTTCGCTGTTTAGCCCAGCCCCATCAGCATTTCGTTTGTTATCCCGTCTTTTCCGGGAGATTTCCTTTTCTTTAGTGTTCTCATAGCCTCTTCCATTTCGCGCATTGTTAGTTTGGCCATCATGCGCTCTTCAGGAGCCGTATTTATGTTTTCGTGTCCCTTTAGCTCTTCGCTAATGTCTGTATGCTTATCTGCAGGGACCTCGATGTGGTTTGCTCTGGCATAGTGATCGACAAAGGCGTTTGCGGCTTTCTTACCTGTGATCAAGTTCTCGCCCTGCTTGATAGTAATTTGTTTATTTGACGGGGTTTCGTCATTCATGGCTCTGACTAGCTTCCATAGCTTGTTCCCTTCTTTGTCCAGGTTTAGACTTTCCGTTTTATTTTTCCAGCTTTCTCTTGCTCTTTGCTTGAGAGTGTGTTTGTACTTCGCCGTGGCGGCTTTGAGGGCGATGTTTGCCTCCATGGATTTTTCTCGTTCTGCCATGTTCCTAGCATTTGTTACTGCATCTTCCACTTTCTGTAACTCATCATTCCAGTAGGGCTTATAGTTTTTCCTGGCTCCTCTTGGGATGGTTTCAGTGGCGGCTTGCATTATTGCCTTGCTTAGGCTCTCTACCATGGGCTTCATTTTGGTGTTTCATGTGTTGATGGTTTCACACAGCCCATCTGTCAGGATTGCAAATCTGTCCCAGTCGGCTCGTTTGTAATTCCAACGTGGGAGCGGTTTTGTTTCCTGTGGGCCTACTTCCATGTCAATGGTTAGCCTGATCGGCCTGTGGTCGCTACCTGCCAGTTGGTTTAGCACCTGGCGGTCTATTTTATAGTGTATGTCCTGAGTGGAGAAGGCCAAATCTGGGATTTTGAATTTAAATTCCATATATTTCTCATCTATTTGCAATTGGTTGGCGTAAAAAAATTGTCTTTTTTTTTTAGGCTTCATTCTGCCATTATGTGAGTATAATTGACCTCAGAAATATTTGTTAATTTTTTTTATTTTAAAAAAAAATGTGTCTAATTACTTGCACGGCAAGAAGTAAAAGTAAATTGTATTGTACAGTATTAAAGAAATACTGATATGTGATAATATACCTGGCTTCTAAGCGACCGATGTCAACATGGCTTTTTTATGCCACATTTCGGATATCCTGGCTGGAATTCTCAGAAATGTTATGCTGGTTTCGTTATAGCGGGATAAAACAATATCCATAAAAGGAAGTTTTGGAGTGACAAACATTGTACAGAATCTGCATCATCAACAACAAGGCAAAGGCAAAGGCAAAGGCAAAGGCAAAAAGGCCGCCGTCCATCGTAGCAAATGATAACATCATTAATTTTGCTAGCGCTATTTTTAGTAAGGATTAACTGCGCTACTTTTTATCCTCACTCTCTTGTCTCGAACCGCCCGACCCCAGTGGCAAGTCAAGGACAAGACGACTAGGGTCGACTACGAGATGCAGGGGACTCCGCATCATGCACCCGTGAAAAAATAGCGGAGTTCGAAGTCGAACCCACACCCCTGATCACGAGGCCGACAGCTTAACCACTTCTCCACGGCATCCCCAACTTCCTCATCATATAGAATGTTCTTTGCAGTACGTCGCTCTCGTGACAGCCGTTCTGTAAGACACTCGATCCCTGGCCATCATTACAGTCTCTGCTGCTGTCAACCGCAGAGCTAGTGTAATGTTCCATTGTCCACCTTCCTTTCGGTCTGTTTCTACCTCTTTTGATAGATACCAAGCTCTCCAGTATCGTTCTATCTGAGCCATTGTGATGTTTGATGTGGCAGAATTATGTTTATGTCCTAGAAGTTTTTTTTTCTTCTTTTTTTTTTTTTGGGGGGGGGGGGGGGGGGGGGAGAGAAGAGGGGTTTGTGTTCGCCTTATTTCTCTATTCCCCAAGGCGGTGTGCGTTGCTCAGTGGTTTTTATTTTTCGCCTGTCGGTGCAGTGCATCCGACTTCAGCATGCATTTTATCTAAGGATCTAGGGGACGGCGTGGGCTCGTGGTTAAGTGACACGGCTCACGGCCAGAAGGTGCTGGGTTCTTTCCCCATCACAGCACCGGCAGTTGTCCCAGACAGAAGTATGAAAATATGCAATTTAGAGTTATACACAAAGGACAACTCACAGAGCCATACACAATTAAATCAGGGGTAGGACAGGGTTGCCTAATGTCGCCTTTCTGTGCATCCTGGCAGAGGGCTGGATTATAAAAGGGACAACAAATGAGAGAAATGGAATCCAGTGAACCTTGAATAAACAGCTGGAGGACCTGGATTTTGCAGATGATATAGTCCTTCTGTCTTACATCCAAATCCAAATACAAAGGAAACTGGATAGGCTGGATTATATCTCTAAACAAGTCGGTTTGAAGATCCGTGAGGAAAAACAATTATTAATGTCAATACAGCAAACACAGAACCAATCAATAGAGATGAACACCAGTAGAAGAGTTAGAGGTATTTAGATACCTAGAAAATATCATCAACAAGAAAGGAGGGACAGGCGAGGATATAAAAACAAGGATACAAAAAGCAAGAGTTGCATAAGGAAAGTTGAAACCCATATGGAACTCCAAGGAAATAAGAAGGAAGACAAAAATGAGGATTTTGATTTCAAATGTGAAGCCATTTCTGCTGTATGGAGCGGAAACCTGGAGGATGACCAAAGGCAATGACAAAAATCTACTGGGTTTTGTCAACAGATGCCTGAGAAAGATTCTGGGTATAAAATTGTTTGACAAAGTTACAAATGACAGACTGTGGGAGAGAGCGGGACAAGGTATATTGGAACATGAAATCTTAGGAAAAAAGTGGAGATGGATGGGTCATACATTAAGAAAGCCCCAGGCAGTATCACCAGGCAATCCCTATCATGGAACCCTCAGGGAAGGAGAGGCATAGGCAGACCAAGGAATACATAGAGCGGATGTTCCAGTGGGATGGAACCCACTGCACCACTACCCTTTTTGGTGCGGCCTTCTGGCATAGTTGACAGAGTACTGCTCTTAAATCATTAAGTTCACTGGCTTTTTAGTGCTGTGACTACAGCAGGACTATGTGGATCTCATTCCTTTTACCTGTCACCATTTCTTCCGCTGCCGCCCTCAGTGCCTCTGCCTCCGCTCTGAAATTGCTTGTGTATTGTCCAGTAGCGAATGACTGTTATTTTTCTGCCATTTGGTAGGTTCAGAGATGCTCCTGCCCCTCCGTTCTGTGTTGTATTTGTTACGGAACCGTCGGTGTATGCATGGGTCCAGTCCATGCTTGGGTAGTTTTCTGTTATGTAACTCAGGGTAGTATCTCTTCTTTCTTTTTCAGACTGGCAGTTTTTGTTTCTAATACCTGGTATATTTTCTACCACCTCTGGAAATATATCCTGCCTCCAGGTAGGATTTCGTACAGTAGGGATGGGCTTTAGTGGGGTTAGTGCGTTCATAGGGTCTTCGTGCATCTTTGCTTTGGCTATTTCTGCAAAGTTTCTTCGCTTTAGCTTCCCATTTCCGAAATTGTTTAGTTTCTGGTGCATTGGATGGTCAGTCAGTCTTCTGAGTTTCTCTGATTGCAGATGGGCTCTGCAGTCTCTTCTGTCGGTCATGGATTGCAGTTTTGTAATCTTTTCAAGTTCTACAATTGGCGTTGACTTCATGCCTCCTGTTATAGCTCTCATGACTTGGTTTTGGAGTTTGCTAACTTTATCGAAGTTCGCCTTCGCTGCTGTTGTCCATGCCGCAATGCCATACTCGAGAACTGGTCTAACTCTTCCAGTGTACAGTTTCATTAGTATACTTTCGTCTGCTCCCCAGCTCGTGCCAGCAAGTTTCCTCATGATTGCCATTCTTTCTCTGGCTCTCATTCGGTTTCTCTCGATCTGACTTTTCCATGTCATGCGCCGATCAAATGTGACTCCCAGATAGTGTGGGTTGTCGTTTGGCTGCAGGTATTTGCCGTTTAGACTTAATTTGGTGTTTGATTGATAGCGAGAATATTGTAGATGTGGTCTTTTCCTCGTTTATTTTGACCAGCCATGAGTTCGCCCACTCTTCCAGCGATGTTAGGGCGTGCTGCATCCGATTTCTTGCTATGGTGAGATTCTTTTCAGAGGTCCACATAGCCAGATCGTCTGCAAACATTGAGCTATGAACTCTTCTTGGTATATTCTCTGTAATGTCATTTATATACACCAGGAAGAGTGTGGGTGACAGTACACCCCCTTTGGGGTACTCCCTGCTCAAGTGTCACCTTTTTGCTCATCTGCCCTTGTACTTGGGCTCTGGCCGTTCTGTTTTTGAGGTAGTGGTTGATCCACTTGTACATTTTACCACAAACTTCACTTCTTCTTAGTTTGACTCTGTCCGTCTTTCCAGACTTTGTCAAATGCCTTTTCCAGGTCCACCCAAACCGCTACTGTATGCTTTTGCTCCTGGTAGGCATCTTCTATTTCCTAGGCTATGAGGATGACCTGGTCCTCAGTGGATCTGTGCTGTCTAAAGCCTGTTTGCTGTGGAATTAGTATCCGTTTTTCTTCCAGATGCCACATCAGTCTGGTGTTTATCATACGTTCCAACAGTTTGCCGACACAGCTCAGTAGGCTGATGGGCCTGTATCCATTTGGATCGGTTTTGTCTTTTCCTTTCTTTGGTACTGGTACAAGTACTGCGTCTTTCCATGCCTGGGGTACAATACCCCTTTTCCAGCTTTGGTTCAGGACTGATAGCAGTTTCCTCTTTGCTGTTTGGCCCAGCCCCGTCAGTATTTCGTTTGTTATCCCGTCTTTTCCGGGAGATTTCCTTTTCTTAAATGTTCTCATGGCCTCTTCCATTTCGCTCATTGTTAGTTTTGCCATCATATGCTCTTCTGGTGCCATATTGATGTTGTCGTGCCCCTTTTGCTCTTCATTAATGTCCGTATGCCTATCTGCAGGGACATCTATGTGGTTCGCTTTGGTATAGTGTTCGACAAAGGCGTTTGCGGCTTTTTTTCCAGTGAGCACGTTTTCGCCCTGCTTGATGGTAATTTGTTTGTTTGACGGAGTTTCGTCATTCATGGCTCTGACTAACTTCCATAGTTTGTTCCCTTCTTTGTCTAAGTTGAGATTTTCTGTTTTGTTTTTCCAGCTTTTTCTTGCTATTTGGTTCAGAGTGTATTTGTATTTCGCCGTGGCGGCTTTGAGGGCGATATTTGCCTCCATAGATTGTTCTTGCTCTGCCATGTTCCTAGCATTTGTGACTGCGTCTTCCGCTTTCTGCAACTCATCATTCCAATATGGCTTATAATTTTTCCTTGCCCCTCTTGGGATGGTTTCAGTGGCAGCTTGCATTATTGCTTTGCTTAGGCTTTCCACCATGGGCTTCATTTTGTTGTTCCGTGTGTTGATGATTTCACACAGCCCATCTGTCAGGATTGCAAATCTGTCCGAGTCGGCTCGTTTGTAATTCCAACGTGGGAGCGGTTTTGTTTCCTGTGGGCCTACTTCCATATCAATTTCTAGCCTAATTGGCCTGTGGTCGCTACCTGCCAATTGGTTTAGCACCTGACGGTCTATTTTATGGTGAATGTCCATTGTGGAGAAGGCCAAATCTGGAGTCGAGGTGGTATGCCATATTCTAGAATAGAAGCTAGGGCTATCCTCCGGCCTATTGATTAGATGGAGATTTGTGTCTATCTCCCAATCTTCCACTTCGTCACCTCTGCTGTCTGTGTCCGAGTATCCCCATCTCTCCGAGTGGCTGTTGAAGTCTCCAACTACTATGCAGTTGGAGTCTTTGACTTCCATACTCGAGAGCGATAGGTCTTTATTTGGTGGTCCGTACAGGTTGAAGATGCGGATCTTCGTCTCTTGAGCCATTATGTCAACTCCTACAATTTCTGCTTGTCCTGTGTGATTGACAGCTACCGCGCTACTCGGTATGCCGTTACGGGTCAGTATCAGAATCCTTCCTTTGTGACCTTCTCTATCCAGTCGGACGGCCTGGTATCCTCTGATTGAGAATTTATGGTTGCAGTTGAGGTGCGTTTCTTGGATACATACCACGTAAATCTTACCTTCATGCAAGTGATGTGTTAGGGAAAGCTTTTTGTTAATGACTCCCTCCGCATTCCACTGTAGTATTTTAAGGGTCTTGAGTTTTTGGTCAATAGAAATTGCTCCATAGCCACGTGCCTTGACTCCACAACACATGGGTGGATGACACCCATTAGTCAAGGGTGGGCCCCTTCGAGGCATGAGGCCCGGCACTTTCGCTGCCTGGTGGGACTCCGCAGGATGAGCGCCATACGTTTTTCTGATAAGTTGTACTGTCATCATACTGCGATTTACGTTGCACTGTTTCGTTAAGCCTGTGGCCCAGTGCATCCGATTTCAACAGGCGGTTCTGTAGGGATGCCCTACTTAGCCTTTGGCTGTCCCCAGCCTATCTGCAAGGCAGCAGTTGTTTGTGATCAGAGTTGTCTCTCTTATGGAAGTTGTCTTACAGGACTAACGAGTCTTCACTACTCGTGTCTATAGGGTGCGGTGATGATATATGATATATGATATGGACTATGTACTGGTTTGTACTAACCCGGAAGAGAGGCAGTCCAGTGTGTCTGTATCCCAGGATCGTCACGTCCTCCCAGAACGTAGCATTTGCATGTGAGTGGGGTATCTCTTTGCTCCCTTTATTTTCTCGGCTTCTCTGCAGTGATGGTACGCCTAGCATTCCCCGCCACCTGGGAGGTTGACACAATAGGGCAGATGTGCAATGTCCGCTAGCCTGCATCTCTTCTGCGTCCATTGGTATGGCTGGTAGCATACAGAGGTAGAGATCGAGGCAGAAGTGCATTTAACCAGGGGACAAGCCTGGTAATGTCACGGAGATGTTGTTCGCCTAGTGTGCGGACAAATTTCATGGTCATGGGTTGAGTCTCGACAGTTCACAGTGAGGTGGCTGCTCTACTGTTTTCGACACCCCGACCAAGAATTTATGTTGGTGGTTTCGCACCCCATCGCCGTATAGGGTGAATATCGAGCAGCTATCAGCCCGCTTTGATCGGCGGACGGCAGAGACCTCTTTCTGCGGCTCGACCGGGTAGGGCTGAGGCGCGAGCCCTAGGTCCCGACCATGTCGAAGCCTCCCATTGCAGTGGTGCTGAGATTTTGGGCGGGATTCCGGCTTACAGGCGTTCGGCCGTAATCCCTCACATTGTAGCCTCGCGACATTGGCTTATCAGCCTGGTACGTGAACCAAAATGTCTGCGGCTCCCCTCGAATTGAACAGGATTACCGTAGCAGCGCCCTGTCATTAGTAGGGTAAAACTGACCTGTCTTCCGATGGTCTATTACCAGCACCCGTTCACTATTAGACCAGACGAATTAATAGATGGCTTTTGTTTGTCAATGACCAGGTATCTGGAACCTGCGGTTTCTGCGGGGTTAAACACGATTTCCGTAGCGTTCTTTCATTAGAAGGTTAAAGAGCTGACTTGTCTTCCGTGAGTCTAATACCATCACACGTTCACTATTAGACCCAACGAAAGTGCTCTCGATTTGTCAGTCGTTCTACAGTATTGGCGTGTTGAGTCAAATTAAGCCACAGACTCCACTCCTGGTGGTGCCCTTCCGTCAATTCCTTTAGCGAACACTGGATGCGAGACAGTCAAGCTACCGAGAGAATATCCCCAGATTTCCGAGGGTCTAATTCCAGCACCCGTTCCATATTAGACGCTGGAAGGATTCCATTTTCGTCCGTAGGTTTTTGTATGGTTGACCATGTCTTGCATATGTACGTTACCACCACAATCTGTAATTGATTAAATTACACCTCTCATCTCCATTAGAAAACCAGCAGCCATTCTGCAGGTCGTTACAATGTTGATTACGTTTAGTATTTGTATAAACATGTAGCACAGGACGCGTATCTCAACTTCTGCAAAATAACGCAAATACTAAGAGGAGACACGATAATTCAAAGTTCTAAAAGAGCCGTAAGACTTCTAAAACTCCAGGTCATCTTATTGGCTTCTTTTGTTTCATTTTATTAAACATGTGGCCCAAAGTTTACTATGTAAACAGAAAAGAAGACCCATACTTATAGTAAAAGTAAAGTAAAGTAAAGTAAAGTAACCCATAGCATTACTGCCGTAGGGGTGTGAGATGTTAGCGATCTCACATTTCAAAGGCTCGGCTATATGAGGGCGATAACCATCTCCTGTCCCTCGCCGCTTTTACTTCCCGGACTGAACCGATACCCATTTAAGGCTGGGTCGACCCGGGATCCATTGCGGTCTGAAAAAACATTACCGCCCCAACTGGGGAATGAACCCAGGACCACTCAGATGCGAAAGTAGTGCGCTAACCACTGCGCTACGCGGCTCCCTATAGACTTATATACTTACATACTCGTGCATATTATATATATATATATATATATATATATATACACACACACACACACACACGAGGGAGGTGTTCAAATCAAACCGGGACTTTTTGTTCTAGTTCTACCTGAATGGTTTATAAGGGCTGGAACTTAGGTATCAATTATCATGGGCCATTCATGTGACAGATAAATAAAAAGGGCGGACAACATTGTTAGTGTTTTAATGGAACAGCGTTAAGTTTGCAGTTTCTTGTGGAAGAAGGAGTGAAGCCAGCAGAATTTTACAGAAAACTGCGATCACAACACGGAGATGAGACACTCAACTGTAGTCAAATATTTCAATGGTGTAATTGTTTTAGAGAAGGTCGTACATCATGAGTGACGATCCCGGCCGTGATGGCTCTCAACCCACCACAGTTATTCCTGCGAATATCCAGATTGTAGATCAACTTCTCCTTAATGTTGTTTTTCTACCCCGTGGTGCCACTATCAACATTCAAAAGTACATACGCATTTTGAGTGATGTACATTACTGTATGCAGAAATACAAGAACCTGGTTTGATCACAAAGGGTGTCCCGCTCCTTCAAGATAACGTTCTACCTCATACGACTCACCGGATTGTGTACCATCTGCAGCAACTCGGCTGGGAAGTATTGCCACATCTACCGTACAGCCGAGACCTCCCTCCAAGCGATTTTCACTGGTGTATACTCCTAGAAGAATTTATGGGAGGTCAGCATTTCAGCACTGATGACGAAGTGAAACCGAATGTCCTGGATTGGTTCAGATATACTGACAAATCTTTATATACTGAAGCTTTTCGAGCATTATTTAATCGCTGGGATAAGTGCATAAAAGTTGCAGGAGATTATATCGAAAAATAAATATAGCAAAAACAAATATTTCCTTACAAACGAAACTAAGTTCCGGTTTGACTTGAACGCCCTCATGTATACATATGCATATTATATATATATATATATATACTTCGGTAAAAGGATGTATGCAAGCGGGATATGAATGACGCAGGCATCGATTTGGAATCATGGGAACAGGACGCCATGGATCGTGTTACATGAAGGAGCAGGATTAAGCATGGAATACAGACAAAGGAGATACTGATTGCTTATCGGCTAAAGACTCAGAGTTTGAGAAGACACGCCACACCATGCGATGCCGCAAACGCTCCTGATTTTTCTTGCACACACTGTGGAAGATGCTTCTCTGCCCGGATTGTTCTTACGAGTCACACTCGTTACCGTCATGGACTGTAGCATACCTTTTCAAAGCACAATTACTATCGTCTGACAAGACGGAAAAAGCTAATGATGGAATGATTATATTATATATATATATATATATATATATATATATATATATATATATATATATATACACACACACACACACACTCACACAGACAAGCCCCAATCCAAATGGCAGTAACAATAAACTCACAAGGCAATTTCATAATACCATTATCCGTGCCGTGTCTGAGGAGCCATCCAAATTCCACTTGACTTGTACGTGAACAGAATCCAGAGTGCTAGCTGTGTGCACACGCATAAGAAACTGAAACCTTTTGATCATCATCTCTTTGAGTGTTCGGTGCTAAAAACAATGTTAGAAAAATGCTTTTTTTCCGAGGCAAGATAAATGGAGCACTCTGTATGGCACTAAACAAAAACTGACAAACATGTGCAGATACCGTTTGAGATACTGGAAAAGGCGATTTGAGATCCTTGAACGAGCTTATGATGCAGATACATTCCTCCGTCTGACCAGAAACATTGACACATATGGAAAGTTCATAATATCACTTAGAGAAGGAACCACGATCAAGTATCTTCAAGGCTAGGTGTAAGACAGGCATGTCCACTTTCACATGGACTGATCAACGCATACTCAGATGGGAGGATGGACTATGCTATGCAGAAATCCAATCTAGTGGTAAGGATAAACACAGAAACAATACAGTTTAGTGATGACCAAGATATTATAGCAGATATAGAGGCAGATCTATAAATATTGTTCAATAAAAAATGAGCGAAACAGCAAAAGCCTACGACATTAAAATAATCAGATATAAGGAAAATACAATGATCATAGCCAAAGAACCAACTAAAGTAAAGGTAACTATCAAAGGGGGAACAAATTTGCAAGGAAATCAATTCCCATACTAGACCCATCAAAACAGAATATACACGATGCCAAAGAAAAATAAGAATCAGAAATGCGTTGGCAAAGAAGGTATTTAGAGAGAGACAGAGAGTCCTGATATCAGGTAGCATTAGTTTGACGCAAAGAGAAAGAACCCTGACTATATATATATATCTGGTCTGTGGAGTTATACAGATCTGAAACATAGGAGTAATTTTTTTAAATGGTAAATACTTGGAGACTTTTGAGTATGGTGTTTCCGAAAGATGAATAAAGTGAGCTGGACAGAGAGAAAATTAAAGGAAATGGTGTTGGTGGAAGTGGGAAAGGAAAGAAAACTGCTAGAATTGATACAAAAACCAGGACTGGCCTGGCCGGACCACAACCTACGTCAGTAGGAACCAGTCAAGAACGTTTTGGAAGACATAATATAGGGTAAGAACAGACCAAGAAATAGCTTTGTGACAGAGGCATGCAGAGCCGTGGCGGTGAACAGATATGATGAGCAGAAGACAGCCGCAGATGGCTTGGACAGAAGTGAAAATACAGAATTCTGAGCTTGCAAACCAGTTCCAGGTCTGAATGCCTTGTCGACCATGCTCACACCAGTCCCAGGTCTGAATGCCTTGTCGACCATGCTCAAACCAGTCCCAGGTCTGAATGCCTTGTCGACCATGCTCAAACCAGTGCCAGGTCTGAATGCCTTGTCGACCATGCTCACACCAGTCCCGGTCTGAATGCCTTGTCGACCATGCTCACACCAGTCCCAGGTCTGAATGCCTTGTCGACCATGCTCAAACCAGTAACAGGTCTGAATGCCTTGACCATGCTCAAACCAGTCCCAGATCTGAATGCCTTGTCGACCATGCTCAAACCAGTCCCAGGTCTGAATGCCTTATCGACCATGCTCAAACCAGTCCCAGGTCTGAATGCCTTGTCGACCATGCTCACACCAGTCCCAGGTCTGAATGCCTTGTTGACCATGCTCAAACCAGTGCCAGGTCTAAATGCCTTGTCGACCAAACTCACAACCCCTATGTCAAGTACTCGCCATTACGGACTTGACAGCCAAAGAAAGTCACAAAAACAAACACAAAGCTTCAGACTATCCAAGAAAGACAAAAGCACATCACTTAATGTGTCGTAATTAATGGTTCAAGCAACAAAGCTACAATCACTCAATCAGAGCATTCTTGGGGGCCGGACGAGAGCTAGTGACTAATTGATACGGCTCACAACAGAAAGGTGCTGTCTTCGCTCCCCATCACAGCACCCGTCGTTACCCCGGGGAAGCTAACCCTTAGATAATGCAGGAGGAGGCAGACCCTTACATAAAGTGTATGCTGAAGTCGAATGCACCGGGCCGACAGGACAACAATAAAAACAGTGCAACGCACACCGCCTTAAGGGGTTGGAGAAATAAGGAAAGCGAGAAAAATAATTAAAGCCTTTCAGTTATCTGTGGCGCACAGGTTTTCAATAAATACTCAAAATCAGAAGAAATTCATCTGCCCGTAAATACTAGGGACTGTGGACGTTTTACACTTTAGTATAAATAAGTAAAGACACTTACCTAAAAATTGGTGTGAACTTGACTCCCTCTCTATGTATTCACCGTGCAAGGTTATTCACTTCTACCATCTATTATTCACCTTACTGATAGTGGAACTTCTCCGCCAAGGTCCGGAACCAGGTCTCCCGGTCACTAATCAAGTCCTGGACGTCTGAAAAACGGCGCCAACGAAATGGATTTTTCATGTTTGGGAACATGAAGTCATTAGGTGCCAAGTCTGGTGAGAATGTTGGATGCTGCATGATTTCATACCCACACGTTTTTCTGACGTCCAGGACTTGATTAATGAACTGAAGACTTGGTCTCGGGTCCACCCGCAGGAGTTCTACAATCAGAGCATCAGGAAGTGAAAGATAGATGGGAGAAGTGTATCGTTTTTCAGGGTGGATACGCAGAAAATGACTAAAGTTTCCACCAATTTTTAAGCGAGTGCCTTGACTTCTTTATAATCAAGGGCAAAACGTATCGAATGTCTCTTGTATTTAAGTTGTTCTTGTTCAAAGTTTCTACAGAATGGTGCAGCCAGGCCCATGCCCAATCCTCCGTATGTCCCCTCTCACGACATGCCTGACATGTTACAGATGTACTATTCTTTGCTAACATCTCAAGCCTCGGTAACATTTGAGCTGCAGACAACATACATGCCATCAAAACGCAGCAAAGAAGAGAAAGCAACAGGGTCTACAGACAAGGCAAAGAGATATTATATTGAATAAAATAAGACCAGCGACATTATCAGAAAAACAATATAACTACGGAATAAAATAACATACAAAGAAATATGGTCACGAACGAGGAAAGCACAACTACGCCCTCATATAACCAATAAATATTAAGGTCAGGTCATCCCGTAACCGGTGAGGTCGTTGGGGCACACATGAAGACATCCTCACAACTGCACGCCATCCCTCTCTGTCAGATGCCACTGCCTGTGACTCTTCTGGTCGGAGACTGGTCCATTCTTTTATTTTGTCCTCTCATCTCTTTTTGGGCCGGCCTCTTCGTCGTCTGTCTTTTCACCTTTCCGTTGAGGATTGTGTTTGCAAGACCATTTGATCTTGATATATGACCGTACCAAGCGAGTTTCCTTCTTTTGACAGTTGCCAAGAGGTCTTCGAAAGGCCCTATTGCTGTTGTAATTCTATCTCGTATTTCCACATTTGTAACTCGATCTCTGTACGTGACGCATAAAAGTTATCGGAAACATCTCATCTCCAAGGCCTGTATCCTTCGTTGAAGGTCAGCTGTAACTGTCCATGTCTCACACGCATAGAGAAATATTGACAGGACCAGTGTCCGCATTAATCCGATTTTCGTGCATAGTGCTAACCGTTTATCTTGCCAGATTTTGTTAAGCCATGCAAGCGCCGCTATTGTCTGTGCTATTCTGGTCAATACCTCACATTTTGGGTTATATGAGTCGGACTGACCAGTTCCATGCGTCAGCCATTACTTAGCTTTCCTTATATAATAAGGCGAGGCTGCGGCGACACTGTGGATTAACATAAAGGATATACAAATATGGATAGGCTTGGTACAGATACCGCGCTGGAAATTGTTTTGTTTTTTTGGTTTTTTTTTTGCGTTCGCCTTATTTTTAGTCGAAGATTTTGTTCCGTTGGATGTTCCAGTAGCGTCAGAGTAATTACGAGTACCATCAGTAGTTAAGAGTAGTCGTCAGTTAAGAGTAGCGTCAGAGTAGTTAAGAGTATCGTCAGAGTGGTTAAGAGTATCGTCAGAGGGGTTAAGAGTAGCGTCAGAGTAGCGTCAGAGTGGTTAATAGTAGCGTCAGAGTGGTTAAGAGTAGCGTCAGAGTGGTTAAGAGTAGCGTCAGTCAAGAGTACAGAGTAGCTACGGGTAGTATTTGAGTAGAGTCAGAATGGCGTCAGAATAGCTGAGAGAAGCGTCAGAAACATAGTGCTAATAACGTTTCCTTCTCACAGCATCGTTGCTTTGTTCAATCCTCAGATATGAAACGCTCCAGTCTCCCCAGATGTGTGCAGGTACCTGGAAAACAAAACAGCGAGAACGGGAAGACGACACACCGACTGAATGAAACTGAGACTTAGTCAAATGTAGTATCTACCACTTCATCGCAGATGGCAGTGTCTGATATGGAACTCTTTGAACTTTCCATATAAATCCTTAGCTTTGAGAGGCAAGGGCAAGGTCCCTGACTTACTGCTGAATATTCTCTAAATCAACAGGCAGCCATATTGCTGAAATTGCCGTGGGTAAAATATGCTAGTGACGTCATGCCACTGACATGCTGGTTGAACGTGTTATGTGACCTTTGTTCAAGCATAAGGGCGATGTGAAAACAAGTAAGGTCGTTTTATATCAGGTACTGCCACATTGATGATAGATTGACGGATTACTACAGGGTCATCATAACCTTAGACAGGAGGCTCGGAAAGTGGTGCAACGGGAAAGCATAGATCAAGGTTAACCAGCTGATAAATGATAACACTTGGGAAAGTGATGCTGGCATTTGCACCGAAGGATCGATGCTTTGCAGGGAAATATATGGTTGAGACGTATCTGATATAAGGAGGGGTCAGATTGTTGCTGAGAGGAGGGAGCAGGCAGGACAACATCCACGAGAATGGAGAAGAAAGCAGTGATCTTGGCTGTGAGATGGCTATCTGAGACCTCTTTAACTAAGGCAGTCATTATGTCAGTCTCCAAATTCGTGCTTTAGAAAGTACAAAAAGGGCTGGGCAAGTCATTAGTAAGGAAATCAAATTTCCAGAGGCTGGTGTGGATCTATTGCCCCGGTTATGTTGGGCACAGGGCAACAAAAGAGATTACTTCGTGGCTACTCATTATGGACACGTGGGACTTTTTGAAGTCCATCAATGACTGTTGAAAGATGACACCGCAAAAGAATAAACAGCAATTCGCTGAAAACAGAGATTTGAAGCAAACTAGATTAGCCTGTTATGCCCAGTAATCTTACCATTGGTTTGGGTTCCAACCCCAGTGGGGGGCAGGATGAAAAATAAAACGAGCTGAAGGTGAACTCAATAAGCCTGCTGCCATGTAGTCCTTGGATCAAAGAACGTGTCCTGGAGTGGTCGAAAGGTAATCGAACTTGTCGCATTACCCTTCGTGGCCCATCTAAATTGCTCCCTTACGGTTATGGTCCATCTAAATTGTCCTCTTACGTTTCGTGGTCCATCTAACTTGTTCCATTACACTTCGTAGTCCATCTAACTTGTCACATTACACTTCGTAGTCCATCTAACTTGTACCATTACACTTCGTAGTCCATCTAACATTTATTCATTACACTTCATAGTCCATCTAAATTTTCCCATTACACTTCGTAGTCCATCTAACTTGTCTCATTACACTTCGTAGTCCATCTAAATTGTCTCATTACACTTCGTAGTCCATCTAACTTGTCCCATTACACTTCGAAGTCCATCTAACTTGTCCCATTACACTTCGAAGTCCATCTAAATATTGTCCCATTACACTTCGTAGTCCATCTAACTTGTACCATTACACTTCGTAGTCCATCTTCTTCTTCTTCATCGTACGCTGTTTACAGCGATATTTACGTTGCACTGATTTAATTTGTTAGCCAGTGGCTCAGTGCATCCGATTTCAACAGGCGTTTCTGTAGGGTTGCCCTCCTTAGCCTTTGGCTGTCCCCAGCCTAACTGCAAGGCAGCAGTTGTTTTTGGTCAGAGTTGTCTCTCTTGGGAAGTTGTCTTGCAGGACTATCGAGTCTTCCCTACTCGTGTCTATAGCGTTTGGCAATGATATGATGGACTATGTACTAGTTTGTACTATCCAGAAGAGAGGCAGTCCAGTGTGACTTTTTCCCAGGATCGTCACGTCCTGCCAGAAACGTAGCATATGCATATGAGTGAGGTATCTTTTTGCTCGCTTTATTTTCTCGGCTCATCTGCAGTGATGGTACGCCTAGCATTCCCCGCCACCCGGGAGCTTGTCACCATAGGACAGGAGGTGCAATGTCCGCTGGACTGCATCTCTTCTGCGTCCATTGGAATGACTGAAAGCAGACAGATGCTAAGAGCGAGGAAGGAGTGCATTTTATCAGGTGCATTCCTGCGGCTCGATCGGGCCGGGACACAAGCCCCAGCCATGTCGTAGCCTGCCATCTCAGCGGTGCTGAGATTTTGGGCGGGATTCTGGCTTAGAGGCGTTCGGCCGTAATCCCTCAGATGGTAGCTTATCAGCCAAGCACGTGGACTAAATGTCAGCGACCTGTGATTCCTCTCGAAATAGTGCATTTGACCAGGTGACAAGCCTAGTCTTGCACGGAGATGTTGTCCGCCTAGGGAGCGGACATATCTCATGGTCAAGGGTTCAGTCTCAGCAGTTCGCAGTGAGGTAGCTGATCTACTGCTTAGGGCACCCGAACGAGAACTAAGTCTTCTACAAATGATTTCATACCTCATCGCCGTATGGGGTGAATATCGAGCAGCTTCCCGCCCGCTTTTATCAGCGGACGGCAGAGACCTCATTCTGCGGCTTGACCGGGCGGGGCTGGAGCGTGGCCCCCAGGTCCCCACCATGTCGAAGCCTCTCTTTGCATTCGTGCTGGGCTGCTTTTATGCGGGATTTTTGGCTTAGAGGCGTTCGGCCGTAATCCCTCACCTCGCACCGTTGGCTTATCCGCCTATTACGTGAACCAAATGTCTGCGGCTCCTCTCGGGCTTAGCAGGATTACCGTAGCAAAGCCCTGTCATTAGTAGGGTAAAACTGACCTGTCTTCAGAGGGTCTATTTCCAGCACCCGTTCAATATTAGCCAGACCGTATCAATAGAGGGCTTTTAGTTTGTCAATGGCCAAGTTTCTGGAACCTGCGATTTCTGCAGGGTGAAGATCAGATTACCGTAGCAGGCGCTCTTTCATTTTGGGGTTTGGAGACTGAACTGTCTTCCGTGGGTCTAATACCAGCACATGTTCACTATTAAACCCCACGAAGGTGCTCTCTTTTTGACAGTCATTCTACAGTATTGGCGTGTTAAGTTAATTTAAGCCTCAGGCTCCACTCCTGATAGTGCTCTTCCATCAATTCCTTTATCAGAGCACTGGATGCAGACGAACCGAGCCACAGGGGGCATAACCCCAGATTTCTGAGGGTCTAAATCCAGCACCAGTTCCATATTTGACCCCAGAAAAGTGGTCTCGGCATGTCAATCATTTCAGTGTTGGCCGTGTTGAGTCAAATTAAGCCGCAGGCTCCACTCCTGGTGGTGCCCTTCCGTCAATTCCTTTAAGTTTCAGCTTTGCAACCATACTTCCCCCGGAACCCAAACACTTTGGTTTCCCGGAAGCTGCCCGCAGAGTCATCGAAGCAACTCCTGCGGATCGCTAGTCGGCATCGTTTATGGTCAGAACTACGACGGTATCTGATCGTCTTCGCGCCTCTGACTTTCGTTCTTGATTAATGAAAACATTCTTGACAAATGCTTTCGCAGTAGCTCGTCTTGCGGCGATCCAAGAATTTCACCTCTAACGCCGCAATACGAATGCCCCCGTTTGTCCCTGTTAATCATTACCTCCAGTTCCGAAAACCAACAAAATAGAACCGAGGTCCTATTCCATTATTCCATCCATTATTATTCAGGCAGCCGAGGCCTGCTTTGAACACTCTAATTTTTTCAAAGTAAACGCACCGGCCACCCAGGACGCTCAGCGAAGAGCACCCGTGGGAGAGAGCCGGCAGACGGTAGGGCAGGAGACAACGGGCAGTGAACAGGCGCGAGCCGGACCGCCCGCCTGCGCCTGAGATCCAACTACGAGCTTTTTAACTGCAACAACTTTAATATACGCTATTGGAGCTGGAATTACCGCGGCTGCTGGCACCAGACTTGCCCTCCAATAGATCCTCGTTAAAGGGTTTAAAGTGTACTCATTCCAATTACGGGGCCTCGAAAGAGTCCCGTATTGTTATTTTTCGTCACTACCTCCCCGTGCCGGGAGTGGGTAAGTTGCGCGCCTGCTGCCTTCCTTGGATGTGGTAGCCGTTTCTCATGCTCCCTCTCCGGAATCGAACCCTGATTCCCCGTTACCCGTTACAAACATGGTAGGCATGTCACGTACCATCGACATTTGATAGGGCAGACATTTGAAAGATGCGTCGCCGGCACATGAGGCCATGCGATCAGCACAAAGTTATCCAGAGTCACCAGTGGGGACGCCGCAACCCCGCGAGGGGAAACGACGATTGGTTTTGAACTAATAAAAGCGCTCTTTCCGCGAGGGTCGGAGCTTGGTAAGCATGAATTAGCTCTAGAATTGCCACAGTTATCCAAGTAGGATCGTGTCATCTAAGGAACCTCGACTGATTTAATGAGCCATTCGCGGTTTCACCGTGAGACAGTGTGAAGTTAGACATGCATGGCTTAATCTTTGAGACAAGCATATGACTACTGGCAGGATCAACCAGATATCTGACGGAGACGTACGTACAGCACATACCGGTCGGCGGAGGAAGGGTGTGTAAAAAGCCTCACTGGGACGGCCGCAGGGACCGACTGACGGGACGGACGGTTGTTCCACCCGTCCCTCACTCCGTCGACCTAGGACCGCCTGACAGGGGCCTCCCACACGCACCAGACGACCGACCGACCGGGCTCGCTCGAGGAGGGATGGCAGCGCTCTGTGCAGAACGGATCCCAACGACCTCGGCGATGAATTTCACTGGGACTAAGGACAATTTGGCCTGCCGGCCTGCCCTTCTCCGTAGGAGAACGCAGGGCCTCGAGGCACGATTCCTGCTTTCCATTTGCCGGTCACAAGCTCTTTGCGAGAGTCGGACCACCAGCGAGACGTACTGTCGAGCTCTGCTATAAGCCTTAGATAAATCACCACGGACGGACCACGTTTCCTGATACGGACCAGACGAGCGCACCTCGGTGGAGGAGCCGCTACAACAAACCGCACCCAATTCGCTCTACGGGGAAAGGCAGGCGAGCGTTTTCCGCAAGCCCGCGCTATCGCTCCGCCTGGCGGGACTGAGATCGCTTAACGAACACTGGTTGAAATTGAGTCGCTGCGGCGAGACAACTACCCCAGATCGTAGTCCATCTAACTTGTCCCATTACACTTCGTAGTCCATCTAACTTGTCCTATTACACTTCGTATTCCATCTTCTTCTTCTTCTTCTTCTTCGTACGCTGTTTACAGCGATGTTTACGTTGCATTGTTTTATTTTGTTAAGCCTGTGGCTCAGTGCATCCGATTTCAACAGGCGTTTCTGTAGGGTTGCCCTCCTTAGACTTTGGCTGTCCCCAACCTAACTGCAAGGCAGCAGTTGTTTTTGGTCAGAGTTGTCTCTCTTAGGAAGTTGTCTTGCAGGACTATCGAGTCTTCCCTACTCGTGTCTATAGGGTTTGGCAATGATATGATGGACTATGTACTAGTTTGTACTATCCGGAAGAGAGGCAGTCCAGTGTGACTTTCTCCCAGGATCGTCACGTCCTGCCAGAAACGTAGCATATGCATGTGAGTGAGGTATCTCTTTGCGTAGTCCATCTAACTTGTCCTCTTACCCTTCGTGGTCCATCTAACTTGTCCCATCACACTTCGAAGTCCATCTAACTTGTCCTCTTACACTTCGTGGTCCATCTAACTTATCCCTTTCCTTTCGTACTCCATCTAACTTGTCCCATCACACTTCGTAGTCCATCTAGCTTGTCCTCTTACGCTTCGTGGTCCATCTAACTTATCCCATACCCTTCGTGGCCCATCTAACTTATCCCTTACCCTTCGTGATCCATCTAACTTATCCCTTCCCTCTCGTGGTCCATCTAACTTATCCCTTACCCTTCGTGGACCATTCAACTTGTCTCTTTACGCTTCGTGGTCCATCTATCTCATCGAAGCCATCTAGCTTGTCCTTATGATTGGATTATCTAGTTCATTTCTCATATCGTCGTTGGACAATATCTAGTCTACGCGTATCTAACTCTTTGGCTTTTAAGTTTGTCCGAATGCAGGTCATAGTGCTCCTCTTGGTCTCACCAATTTGTCCGAATGCATGTCATAGTGCACCTCTTGGTCGCACCAATTTGTCCGAATGCATGTCATAGTGCACCTCTTGGACTCACCAATTTGTCCGAATGCATGTCATAGTGCACCTCTTGGTCGCACCAATTTGTCCGAATGCATGTCATAGTGCACCTCTTGGACTCACCAATTTGTCCGAATGCATGTCATAGTGCACCTCTTGGTCGCACCAATTTGTCCGAATGCATGTCATAGTGCACCTCTTGGTCGCACCAATTTGTCCGAATGCAGGTCATAGTGCTCCTCTTGGTCTCACCAATTTGTCCGAATGCATGTCATAGTGCACCTCTTGGTCGCACCAATTTGTCCGAATGCATGTCATAGTGCACCTCTTGGTCGCACCAATTTGTCCGAATGCATGTTCTAGTGCTCCTCTTGGTCTCACCAATGTGTCCTATAGTATGTCATCACGTACCCCTGGACTATCCATTTTGACCTCAAGTAACACTATTTATCTTTTCCTCGTTTCTTCGTAGGACAATCTAATGTTTTCCCCTCCATTGGACTATTCCGTCTGTCCTCATGCAGCTTTCAAGACCTCAAGATAGGCCTCATGCGGCCGTCTTTAAAACGGCCTGAAACCGATATCTCTTATTATTACTCTAAACTCTTCACATAAACGTCCCTGTCTGTTCTTACACGGGCTAATTCAAACATTTTTATTTCTACTTTAACCGTTCCCAAATAATTGAATAAAGGTAGACATTTTTTTTTAAATCACTATTTGGATGTATGGGTTTCGTTTCTATAGCAACCACAAGCAGTTCCAAACAAGAGCCAATATCTGGCTTAAAAAAACACTCTAATTAGGTGAAACAGCCAGCATTTGAATTAAGGATGACGGTATTCAAGAAGGGATGAAATAAAAACGAACAGATTCTTCTCGGAATTGATGAATCAAATACAAATTATTTAGAATAGATTCTCCTCTAAATTGTTAGCTTGTATGTTTTCTTGGCCTTTCCTATCAAAGCTATCATTGTCTTGGTAGGTAAAATGTTGCATCCTTATCGGACGGGCAAATCCTGGTCTCCTTTAAATAGCTTTTCCGTGACTTGCTCGCTTACCCCATTCGGTTCCTGGAAAAACAATACAAGTTAGATCACAAAGATATGATATTGGATAGAGTTTCTAAATCTAGATTCCTTCTATCCCTTTGGGGTCCGTAGATGTCAGGAGATTTGAGAACATCTTTTTTACGCCTTTTCGCTTAATGTGTAGCTCATTACAGTCCATTACCATTTTAAGTGAAGCCTTTATCATACAGTTGCCCAATTACTCGTACATGAAGTCTCTATGACAAAACCCACCTTACAACTGCCTCCCTCACAAGAAACCTCTATCACAAGACTTCCAAAACAGCTGTCCGCTTACTTAAAATCTTTATAACAAAATCTTCATTACAGCTCCTGTGACAGGGTGCCTCAGCAAACTAGTCAAAGGCACCTCTACTGGTTATTCTTCGTACGCATTCAAACTCCCGTTACGCAAAGTATACTCAGCAGCATTTGCCACTGGGAGACTCTGCAGCAACTTCAGTGCTGAAGCCAGTACCCTGAGACAAGTAGCTGAAACCCTTATAGACCCTACGGAGCAGACAGAAAAGCAAGTAGTCATTTTCACAGTCGCCCTCGCAGTGTTAATGGTGACCAAGAACCAGCACAAAAATGAGCTTGATGCTCTGGCAGACTCGCTCGAACGCCTGTCCCAGTGCTTCAAAAAAAAGTACAGTCTAGTGGAGACCAGCCCACTGTGGCATTCCAGGCAACGAGGAGGCAGACAGACTCGCCAGAGAGGGAGGAATGCTGCAGCAGAGTGATAAAGAAATCACATACAATGAGACAAAAGCATTCATCAGGGCAACATACAGTGCAAAATGGAAATAAGACCACCCTGGCACATAGAAAACGATGCCTACCATCAACTCTCCAGGCAAGAATCAGGTGATTATTCTCCGGCTACGCACAGGGAGCCGCGTAGCGCAGTGGTTAGCGCGCTGGCCTCGCATCTGAGTGGTCCTGAGTTCATTCCCCAGTTGAGGCGGTAATGTTTTTTTCAGACTGCAATGGCTCCCGGGTCGACCCAGCCTTATGAGTACCGGTTCAGTCCGGGAAGTAAAAGTGGCAAGGGAGAGGAGATGGCTACCGCCCTCATATAGCCGAGCCTTTGAAATGTGAGATCGCTAACACCTCACACCCCTACGGCAGTAATGCTATGGGAGACTTTACTTTACGCACAGGTCACAACAGACTTAGATGCCATCTGTACAACAAGTTCAAGATTGACACTACGGACCTTTGTGCCTGCGGCACAGCCCCAATAAAGGCAGAACATATTTTGCAGTCCTGTCCACTGTATACCGACAAAAGAAGTAGCATTGAGTCGACTGCTGCCTTTGTTAGAGTCATTACAGTTGAGGTATAAAGACGAACGAGGAATAAGAAGAAACTCCCGTTACCAAACCCTGAAAAGGGTTTTGCAAGTCCAAAACATTCGACTTCAGCAGGCATTTTTGGATACCGGGTTAGCCTTTCCAGTCTGCTCTGTTGCAACCTGCTATCCAGAATCACCACGTGGATGTTTAGAAGGGTCAGCTTCGAGTCGTTGACCACTGCAGCTCATACACAGCACAGCATCTTCCTCCCTGTCATAGGCACCAATTTACACTATCATGTGACAGCGCAAGCAATCCTTCTCTTCCTTACTGTCTTTCTTACACTTACACTTCCTCCTTGACGTATAGTCGTCTATCTCACAACATCAACATAGAAAACACTCAGACTTATGTCAATACTAACATACGATAATTCATGTATTACAAATCAAGTCATGTACAAAGATCGTGATATATCAAGCATGCGTGCTTGGTACACTGTTATACGGAGCGGAAACATGGACAACACATTCAAGACACGAGAAGAGGTTAAACAGTTTTCATATGTGATATCTTCGCAGTAAAATGAACATAAAGTGGCAGGACAAGGTGACCACCAACTCGGAAATACTGAAACGCGCCAAGATGCCTTCCCTTTTCTCGAGTCTGAGCAATAAGAGACAGATGGTTGGGTCACATGATTCGAATGTCAAATACCCGCATTCCGAGGCAGTTACTCCTGGGTGAACTCATATCGGTTACCAGATCACAAGGAAAGCCTAAATAAAGATACGACATTTGCAAAAGGTCCATGAACGATGTTACGATCAATCCAAATATCTGGGAGGAGGTTGCAGAAGATAGAGCTACATGGAGAGCGACCTTGAGAACGGACATCGAGGCATCAGAGCTAGTTCTGATGACAAAGATGGAAGACAAGTGACGCAAAAGAAAGGAGCCTACACCACACCAATCGAACGTTTTCTGTTGACACTGCTGTCGTCCCTGTCAATCGAAAATCGGCAAAAATCAGCCACGAAAGTCTATTCCCCTCCAGGACAGATGCTGCCACCGCCATCTCTACAACAGACCAGCTTACTGATCGTCTGTGAAGACGAACAAAAATCCATAAGACAGTCAATTACAACTTTATCAAACTAAACTAATGATGTCCCGTGTGGTCTACTGAGGTTTTCGTGTAGGACAAGGACAAAAATATCACCACTGCCTCACAGAGAGCATGTCGTAAGAGGCGACTAACTGTGTGACATGCTATAACTCCGGCAATGGTTAGGTGGTTTGTTTAGAGCAGCATACATGTCGCCTAACAGGCTGCGGGTATACTTTGCTCAAGTGTTTGAGTCTATTTAGATGGACTCGCACATCGGTTAACCATTCTCCGCGGCACTTGTCCCAACGCAGCGGAGTATTAAGCTGCTCGAGCTTAGCCCGATAGGCAGGAAGCCCTTCTTCCGGCTACATCCAGCTCATCCAGCTGGGTCCTGCACAGGGGCATCTGCCCCTGTAGAAGTACATGTCGATTAAGAACTAAGAACTAACTATGACTAAATCTTTGTAACTCAGGGGGTGTCAGTATGAGCTGCTTTGAATCACTGCATCTACGACCCGGTTCTGACGTCTATCCTTTATTTCTATTATCTACAAAATCTCACCTACTCATCATCCTGTAGCATGTCCTTTATAGAACGTCGCTCCCATCAAGGTCTGTCTGAAAGAAACTCGTTCTCTTGCCAAAACTCCAACCTCCACCACAGTCAAACCCAGGCATTCCTGGATATCTTGGTGCCATCGTCTTCTTGGTCTACCCTTTCCTCTTTTGCCTGGCACCATACCTTGCATCACTGTTCTCTCGAGACGGTTGTGTCTCTTGATGTGACCAAAGTATTTGTATTTTCTAGCCAAAATGGAATTGATAAACCAGTTCTCCTCTATGATCAACTCTTGCCGAATGTCTACATTTGTCTTTTTCTCTGTCCAGGGTATTCTGAGGATCTTTCTGTAACATTTTGACTCGAAGGATTCGATTCTTTGTCTGGAAGTTTTGGTAATCGTCCATGATTAACAGCCATAAGCTGCCACAAGAAAAACACAGGCTCTCAAGACTTTTACTTTTATCATTTTGTTGGTGCTCTGTCATAATTTCTTCAGGCTGTTCAGTCTCTGCATTGCCATGGCTAGTCTTCTTCTGATTTCTTTCGAGCAGTCGCCATTTTTGTCAATTCTGGAGCCCAGATATTCAAAATGTGTGACCTGACCTATTTCCTCACCATCCACTGTAAATTTATGCTGACATTGTGTTTTGTTGATGGTCATTATCTTTGTTTATTTGTGTTTATGAAGAGGTTTTGATCTTTTCTATGTCCATTAACGGCTGAAAGTAGCTGCTCTAGCCCTTCTGCACTTCTTGATAGTATCATTGTGTCATCTGCGTATCGAAACTCTGGAATCTCGTACCCCCCAATCGTAAATGGGTCGAAACTTTCAATGTTCTCGTCTTCTCGAACATTTGTCATTATACATTCCGCATATATGTCGTATAGATAATGTGAGACGATACATCCCTGTCGGACTCCCTTTTGTACTGCAAAACAATCTGATGTTTGCTTAGATACTCGGACAGCAGCTTGTTAATCTTGGTATAATGTTTCAATGAGAAGGACTAAATGCAAGGGAAACCCCATTTCCTTCATGATTCTCCGCAGATTTTGATGTTTTACCGTGTCGAAGGCCTTGGTGTAATCAATGAAACATGTGTACAGGTCTAATGTCCTCACCACCAACTGTAAATCTATGCTGACTTACTCTTAAACTATCTAATCTCTCAGGCACATATGGTGCACTTTGGCGGTTGGCGATGAGGCTGACCTCTGGCGGTCTATTAGCTTCCGTCGTCTGAACTGCGCTGTTGAACACAATTATCTAGACACGGTTTGTGGGTGTGCTCCCTGAGGAGTCTTAAGGTACTCCTCACTTTCTACCAGGGGGCTCTGACCGACCCCACTGACCAATTTCGGTTCAGACAATATAACTATGACACCTGACATGAGCAGATTTCGAGAGGGTCTACGGGACTGCTCTTTTATGTGTGCGCCTTTACACCTTTATCGTATGTTCAGATATGCACCGTTCTCTCTCTGTCTCTCTCTTTATTTCTCGCTCTCGTTCTCTTTCTCTCTCTCTCTCTCTTTCGCTCTCTTTCTCTCACTCTCTGGTTTTCTCACGCTCTCTTTTTCTCACTCTCTCTCTCTTTCTCTCTAAATTTTTCTCAATCGTTCCCTCTCGCTTTCTTTTTCTCTCTTTTTCTCTCTCGCTCTGTCTTTTTCTCTCTTTCGCTCTACGTCTCACTCTCTTTCTCTCTCTCGCTTTTTCTCATTCTCCTGCTCTCTCCCTCTCTCTCTCTTTCTCTTAGCAGGCGCAAGAACTGAACCTGTGAGAGATACAGGCCCGTGTTCGGTGTCGGGCCCGTTGGGAATCCCTTGGCAGTTGGAGATCGAGAGGAGTATGCTTGAGGGCCGCTGCCGGGACAGAATTCAACATTCAGGCTGAAAGTCTATCCAAGAAATAGTTGTACCTTCTACCAGGTGGTTTGTTAAGAACATCATAAATGGCGCCTAACAGACTGCGGGTCTACCTAGCTCTAGTGTTTGAGTCTATTAAAACGGACTCGCACATCGGTTAAACCACCCTCCAAGAAACTGGTTGTATACAAACTCTGCAGAGTCTTCTAAACCAGTATAAAGACGTTAAGAAAAGTGACGGTCTCTGAGCTTACCGACTCCGTTTGGGGTCATTCTCAACTGGCGCAACACTCTCTTTCAATGGTACATCTCGACAGTCGAACGGCCATGTTGTACGCTATATTGCACATGCACATACTCTTCCACCGTCATAACCCCTATATGGAGTTTTAATAAAGAGCCAGTTTGTGTCCTAAAATAAGATTTCCCATAGATCATACCTTGGGGATTCCGTGGAGAAGTAGTTAAGCCGTCAGCATAGTGATCAGGTGGTGTGGGTTCGCCATCATCATCTACGATGGACGGCGGCCTTTGCCTTTGCACTTTATAATAAAATTCAGGTTACTTTATGACTGTCCCTCGTACATTGATGTAGTAATTTTTGTTTCTAGTAAGAACAAATATGTTCATTTTTTTCGTTATGCACTAAAAATAGGTGTACGTTTCTTTCCTATACCAACAGTCTGGCTGATCACATTTTTAATCCATATTTTTGTTGTGTTTCTTTCAAGACGCCAATCCATATATCTTTGGTCTTTCTCATTCACCTAGAAAATACACATCTGACATCAAACAACTGCGATCATGAGGATAGACTTGGGGAAAATACAGAACCCGCCCCTAAACAATAACATGCTGAGGACGGATGCAGAATTTAGAGAAACGCAAACTGCCTCATAAATGAAGCCATAGACATAAATTTGCTTTAGCCGTTGATGTGGATGCAAGATAACGAACGGGAAAGAAACGGAAGAATTTAAGAACATTATTCCGAAAATGGGTTCAAAGGCTTAGGCAGACTTGTCTAAGTGGAGTATAGATTCCACCAGGCTGTTAAATAGATCCTTCGGCTTCACTAGACTGGTAAATGGGTCCATTGCGCGTCGAAAGGTTACGCGAAATTGATCTAACGGAACTTAAAAAATTAATACTCCCACATTTTCTGGGTTGTTGTTCGATGACACTCGTATTGAGTTTGGTTAAATTTTGATATTTCTTCTTTGTTAGCAGGTTACAGTGGCTCCCTTTGCGTCCCGAGACTTGATTGAGAATTGACGGTGGGTCATTCTGGTTGTGGTGCAGCGGGAGGGTCGGGAGTAAGTTCATTAGTACAGGGATAACAGTATCAATCCCTACCTCGTTGACCAGACTGCTGTGACACAGGTAGGTAAGAGTAATTAGGGCGACGCAAAACGTACTGACCAGGACGCCCACCTCAGGTCGGCGATATCGCTGAATGGAAATTATCTGTATCAAAGCAGCCTGGCCAAAGAGGTGGGAATCGAAACTGTAATTCCCATAATGGTAAGCTTAAAGAGGAGTCGCACATTTCACTACAGCCCAGAAGACCCCGATCCACCTTTCCAAGTACGCTTCAGGATATAGGAAGAGCCACTGTAAACCCTCCCCCCTCTCCCACGACCAAATAATTAAGAACAACAAATCTAATGAGTCCCACAATTAAAATACTACTCAAGATCATGCAATGGAGAATAGGAGGAAAAGTGGAGAGGGAAGTTTCAGAAGAACAATTTGGCTTTCTTCTTCTTCTTCTTCTTCTTCTTCTTCTTCTTCTTCTTCTTCGTACGCTGTCAGACGTCAACTTGAATTTGTTCGAAGAAAGCAGCTGTCATCCTGAGGCTGTCGACACTGCCATAGAGCTTGTCTAGTGTTGCCACTGATGATGGCCACATCTGCTCTCTGTGATTCTCGTACGTCGGGCAATTTTGCAGCAGATGTTCAGCAGTCATTTTCCCTGTACCACACGAGCATTCGTCAGTGCCATCTATCTTCAATTTATTGAATAGATGGTACCTCAGTCTGTTGTGGCCTGTGCGGAGTCTGAAGACCACGGCCTGCTCTCTTCTGTTCAGCTGGTAGTAGGCATCATGTTTTGTGTAGCCAGTGTGTTCTGTTTCCCATTTGGCTATGTATCTGGCCTTAATAAGCCTTTTGGACTCTTCGTAGGTCACACTAGAATCTGGTTGTGGTAATCTTGCAAATTTGGCTTTCAAAAGTTTAAAGGAACAACGGAAGCAATTTTCTGTTTGCGAACTCTCACAGAGAAATATTTTAAAATTCAAAATGACATTTATGTTTGCTTCATAGACTACCAAAAGGCATTTGACAGAGTCCAACATGAAAAATTAGCTAAATGTCTCCAAGAAATAGGCCTAGATGGTAAAGACATAAGACTTCTACGTAATCTGTACTGGGAACAAGCTTATACAGTAAAATCTGGAAAACTATACTCTCCAAGTATAGATGTAAATGAGAAGTGAGACAGGGATGTGTATTATCCCCGTGTCTTTTTAATATCTATACAGAACACATATTCAAACAGAAAGAGGGGATGTCAGGACTGTCATTGGAGGAGTGGCAATGAACAATCTAAGATATGTGGATGATACAGTTTTGATGTTCAAAAGGGAGCAAGAATTACAGGAGCTTGGGACAACAATATACACAATACGTCAAGAGTTGGGATTGGATAGAATATGATAATTGGGAAAATTGACAAGAAACCATGTTTGCAGATAAAAATAAAAGATCACCAACATTAACAGAAACACGCAAGGCCGGGTCTTGATCTGTATGTTTCCCCTGGCCTTGACATTAGGTGGGGTCTTGAGCTGTATGTTTCACCTGTCTTTGACATAAGGCCGTGTCTTCATCTGTATGTTTCACCTGGCCTTGACATGAGGTGGGGTCTTGAGCTGTTTGTTTCACCTGGCCTTGATATGAGGCCGGATCTTCATCTGTATGTTTCATCTGACCCTGATGTAAGGTGGGATCTTGATCAGTATGTTTCACCTGGCTCTGATGTGAGCTAGAGTTTGATATGTATGTTTCACCTGGTTGTATCGTGAGTTAGGGTCTTGATATGTATGTTTCACCTGGTTGCTTCGTGAGCTAGGGTCTTGATCTGTATGTTTCACCTGGTTATTTCGTGAGCTAGGATCTTGATCTGTATGTTTCACCTGGTCCTGACGGGAGGTAGGGACGATCAGTATGTTTCAACTTTCTCTGATTACTCCTTGCTCACCAATATATCAGTATATATATATATATATATGTTTCTGTGTTTCCCACAATCTTTACAACTTTACCCCTAGGAACTTCTTCTTCTTCGTTCGTTCTCAATCTCCCGCTACCAAGCCCCGAAATGGCCCAAGTAGCAGAATGTAGTCCAAAGAACGGAATGCGTTGTGTCGTAGTTTACAGCCCGACTGCGACATTTGCAACTTTCGGTCCAACACATCCGACTTCAGCAAGCATTTTCTTTAGCACCGGGTTAGCATTCCCTCCTCGATCCCTTCTCCTTAGCCAGTCTGCCCTGCTGCAGTCTGTTATCCAGGATCATCGCGTGGAGGTGTAGAAGGGTCTTGGCAGCTCTGGTTCGCTGGCCCTGACGCTAGCAGTCAGCTATGGGTCGCTGACCACTGCAGCTCATGCGCTGTTCAGCGTCTTAATCCCCCCCCCCTAGGAACTTAATAACAGGATACACATTCTCTCTCTCTCTCTCTCTCTCTCTCTCTCTCTCTTTTAGATTATGTAATATTGTCTCGTTCTTCCTTCTTTCTTTCGTCGTTCACTCTTTGTTAAGTATATGCATAATCCCGCCTCTAAACGTAATACTAGAGTAACTATACCCACTCTTTCTCTCTCGCTCTCTCTCTCTCTCTCTTACACACAAACATACACACACACACATACATACACACACACATACATACATACATACATACACACACACACACACACACACATACATACATACACACACACACACACACACATACATACATACATACATACACACACATACACACACACATACACACACACATACACACACACATACACACACACATACATACATACATACACACACACAAACACTGTAAACAATCTTACACAATCTCTCGCTCCTTCCTATTCATCTTAATTCAGCCACAGACACTACATTCACACCCTCTCTATATCCCTCAGTAACACTCATGTGTGCCGACTCCTCTACATATTTACCCTTAAATTGTTTGTCTTCCCACGATCAAATACCAAACAATTTGTACAAAAGACAAACAAACATAGCTGACACATCTTTCGCAGTACTATGCCAAATGTAGCACCAATTGAACAAGCACGCAAATAAATCTACACACGCACTACAAACACTGATATTACAGAAGGAAAGGCTGGGAGAAGAGAGAAAATACTTAGTCACTTAACTTTTATTGGGGGATGTGGAGGCGTGCTAACCTTTTCTCTTGTGTTTTGTAGCTTGATGCTGACTATGCAGCAGCCAGCAATTCATAGCTGGCTACTTGTGTCAGGGCCAGTGCCCCATAACTGACAAAAACACTATTCCGCCTCCAAAGTGGCGGTTCTGGGAACAGACTACAATCATGCAGCCTGACTAAAAGTTTAGGAACCGAAAACGTGGGGCAAACCCGGGGTTGTCTTGTTTTTGTTTGATTAAAGGTTTGCCTTTCTGGATTCTACTTGCGAAGGTACGACACTTTCCACCCAGACCGTAGTTCTTTTGTCGCTATCACGACGTATGTTTATCTGTTTTAATGTGGACGTTCTGGCCAGTGTATTGATGCGTGTTTTATCTTCTTGTAATGTTTTCCCATATGACAGAAGGTTTGCCAATCCTTTCTGTACGCGGAGAAGTGGTCATACCAAGAAAAAATCACGAAATGCCCAGTCAAATTTGACACCACGTGATGGCTTGCTTAAATTAGATGCATCTGGTTGAAATAAAAATAATTCAACTGTTCGCTTAGGCATTAGAGGCCAGTTACGTCGATCGACCACATCCATGACCCACAGCTGCGGCGTGGTTCCATACCTTGTCCAGGTCGGAGGAGGAGGTCGGCCACATCCATGTCCCACAGCTGCGGCGTGGTTCCATGCATGCCTTGTCCAGGTCGGAGGAGGTCGGCCACATCCATGACCCACAGCTGCGGCCTGGTTCCATGCCTTGTCCAGGTCGGAGGAGGAGGTCGGGCACATCCATGAACCACAGCTGCGGTGTGGTTCCATGCCTTGTCCAGGTCGGAGGAGGAGGTTGATATCTGCTGGAGCCATACTGTACATGGACAGCCTCTTATGCGCATCCAGTGGATTGGGGGAAGACTTTTGATGCTGATGAACGACTTGTGTAGTATCTTATGGCCGGAGTTCCTGGTCGAGCCAGATGGTCATGATCGAGCCAGATAGTCATGGTGGAGCCAGGTGGCCATGGTGGAGCCAGAAAGCCGTGGTGGAGCCAGATGGCCGTGGTGGAGCCAGATGGCCGTGGTGGAGCCAGATGGTCATGGTGGAGCCAGATGGTCATGGTCGAGCCAGATGACCGTGGTGGAGCCAGAAGACCATGGTCGAGCCAGATGGTCATGGACGAGCCGTACAACATGACCGAACAAAGAAACTCAGAGGTGGCGTAGTGTTTCCGAGATTTGGTGGAGGCCTGTTTTAGCAGAGAGCTCCACGTTGCGGATACAGTCATGTCAAACCAATGCTCAGGATACGCCGCTGATTGCGCATGTGGAAGACCTCCAGACTCTACATGTTATGTATCAGTGATGTCCAGATTTCGGAACCGTAAAGCAGGACTGGGACCACGCAGTAATGGTAGATGAGGATTTTTATTTCAAGGCCGAAAGGTTCATCAAATATCCCAGCCTCTATATAAACTAGGGCATGACCGGCCTTTTCAGGACGAACGCCAAGGAAGAAGAAGAAGAAGAAGAAGAAGAAGAAGAAGAAGAGAAGAAGAAGAAGAAGAAGAAGAAGGAGAAAAAGAAAAAGAAGAAAAAGAAGAAGAAAAAGATCATATAACGTCTCCAGAATGGGCTAGCTGACTTAATGCCAAAACTTCACTAGTTGCCTCTAACGTCGTGACGAGCAGATTACAGTTCAACTATTGTATGCCCCGTTTGGACCTCGGTAACAGACGGACGTAAAAACAATGAAGAATACCTTAATTTTATAAATAAAATAGAGTAATCTCATTGTATGTGGATTCTGAACTCCTTTAACAGAGGAAAGAATAGCACCACTTCACCCAATAGCGATGACGTAAAAAGCGTCTAATTAGGTTGTGCATGGATCTGGCAACCTCATCTTAAATAACAATGTCCCACTTATATGATCTGTCCAAAAACAAATACACGCTTGGTTGGCAAACTCTCCCTGCAAGACAATAATAAATAAATATATGGAAACTGCAGGTGTAGTGAAGATCACAAGTTGAGAAAAATATACACAGGTAATGGTTCAGTGACGGCGTTAGTGTCAAGGGGTGTGACGTGTCAGCCATGTGACAGAAGTGGGATTATGGGATTCAGGGGTCTCGACCAGCTCTCAACCGTAATCCTGAACCAACTTCCGGCTTGCCATAGAAGGCTAACGGAAACTTAGAAATAGAGATGCTAATTTTAGCTTGATAGTAGGCAAGCAGGGGGTGACAGACAGTACATCGGAGTGTTCAGGCAGAGGCTAGGTATATTTGGCATTTTTAACAAAGCAGGCCTGGGTTTTCATTGTCTGAAAATCGAGATATGGAAATGTTTGATGTGCATAATTTTCTTTCGCTATTATGGGGGGGGGGGGGGGGGGGGGTTGTTTTGGCAAAGCTTCTGTCGTCAGTTTAACACGTGGCCATCACGTGAGGATAGGTCCGACCAGGTTACAACCGCACCAAGACAAACAAAAAGACGGTACGTGCATCACATCAACATATCCTTTGTCAGGTGCAAAAAATGAACGAATGTTGAAGGTTCATTGATGCCTCCTTCCATTCGGAGACGACACTTCACATCATTATCATCAAGTGCATTTGCATATTCCTTCCCGGCAATAATATCGGGTGTATATATGTGTATATATTTATATATATATGTATATATATATATATATATATATATATATATATATATATATATATATTTATAGTACATATATATATGTATGTATATATATATATATATATATATATATATATATATATATACATATAAATATATATATATATATATGTATTATATATATATGTATATATATATATATATATATAAATATATATAAATATATATATATATATATTATTTATATATATATATGTATTATATATATATATGTATATATATATATATATATATATATATATATATATATATATATATATATATATATATATATATATACTATAATCAAACAATCGCCCCACGATCGATGAATTATCAATTCATACAATCCATGTAGGAATTTCAAATCAAACCTTTGTCGAGACCATTGATCAGAATTGTGAACAGAAAGTTACAAATTTGTTTAGGACCTAGAAGCCAGGTAAGAAATTTAGATACCAGGTATGAAATCTAGGAGCCAGTTTATAAATTTGGGATCTAAGTAAGAAATTTAGGAACCAGGTAAAAATTTTAGGAGCCAGGTAAGAATTTTAGGAACTATGTAAGAAATTTTGGAACCAGATAAAAAACATTTTGAACCAGGTAAGAAATAAAGGAGACAGGTGAGAAATCCAGGAACCAGTTAAGAAAGCCAGAAGCCGGGTAAGAAATATAAGAGCCAGTTAAGAAACCAAGGAGTCAGGTAAAAGATCTAGAAACCAGATACCAAAATTTACTATCTAGGTAATACATGTAGGAGCCAAGTAAGAAATTTAAGAGCCAGGTAAAAGAAAATCTAGGAGTCACATTAGAAATCTTAGAGCCAGTCATAGTTCTGGGATATACACAATGGGAGAAATTGTAAGAGTAAATAGGGCACTGATTCTGAACTTTTATGTACAGCCGTACATTTTCTAGGCTCCACACCAATATTTCTAGGCATCACAGCGACCTGGAACATGGTATTTGTCGTGCCTTGGTATACAACAGCGAGCAACACAAGCCATGACTAACCCTTCCTTTCGCCCTTTAATGAAAGACACTGCGCACCTGTGAGTTTGCCGAGAGTGCAATGATGGGGCATCTAGAAAACAAATTAACAGCTCCAAATCAAAGAAATGCACACTCATAAAAATGACGACCACTATCTCCATTCTACTTGAAGTGACTGCCCTAATGAATCATGCTATGGTTTCCCTGCAACCGGGATATAAAGCCGCCACTACATTTGGAATTATTTAGCAAGTCAAAATACATTTCGTGTAATTGCACTGGTGGATTCTATAACAATATGTTTCGCGCGATCAGGTTACTTGCTACCCGCTTCACAACTCTCTTTAGTCGCCTTTTACTAAATGCGTAGAAGTATAGTGGACATATTCTCTCCTACCCGGTAAAGGACTTCGGTATCCATTCGATAACTGATCGATAACTAATAACTATAAAAGTGGCAATTTATCGCTCACAAATATTGTTAAACTCAAAAATGTTGAAACACATTTTTATATCAGAACAAAATGAAAGATGAAGAAAAGAAGATTTGTAAACATTGTCGAAACAAGACAATGCAGCTGTATAATGGATCGAGAGAAAATCCAGACCCTAACGCGAATTCAACCATCCAGACTATCCCTGCGCGCTTATAGTTTACGCTGATCGGGCTTTAGAAACCGTGGAACCAGGAGGATAGGAAATGTTAGTGATATCCTAAACCATTCTTGGGAAGTGAGCCACTTTAGCGATAAGCTTGCTTTGGACGGAGACCTGCAGGACGCCTCACGGAGAAAGTGGAAAGTGGATAAGACTAGGGAGAGGAGAGAAAGCGAAAGAGTGGGTAGGAGAGAAAGAGTAGGATAGACGAGGAGGGGTGGAGAGAAAAAAAGAGGAGAGGGATAGATGAGGAGGGGGAGTGAAAGAGAGGAAAGTGACAGACGAGGAGGGAGGCATAGACGGGGAGGGAGAGAAGGGTGGAGAGGAAGAGAGAGCTAGAAAAAGGAGAGAGATAGAGGGGAAGGAGAGAGAGAAAGAGATGAGAGGGACAGACGGGGAGGTGAGAGAGAAAGAGAGGTGAGAGAAAGGGGAGGGAGAAAGAGAGAGATAGAAAGAGAAAGAGAGGGGGGAGAGTGAAATAGAGAAAGAGAGGAGAGAGATATATGGCGAGGGCAGAGCGAAATGAAGAGAGGACAGGGATAGACGGGGAGGGGAAGAGAGAGAAAAGGAGAGGTTAGAGATAGAGGGTGAAGGAGAGAAAGAGAGAAATAGAAAAAGATGGGAGAGAAAGAGGGGAGTGGAAGAAAGAAATAGAGTAAGAGAAATAGAAAAACATAAGAGGTGGAGGAGAAAAGAAAGGGATAAAGAGAGAGAGAAAGAGATGAGAGAGGGAAAGATAGAGGGGGAGGGAGAGAGAGAAATAGAGAAAGAGACAGGAGAAGAGAGGGAGAGAGAGACAGGAGAAGAGAGAGAAAGAGAGGGAGAGTTCAAAGCAGACTACGTTTCGATCAATTAAAACGTTTTCCTAAGGCCAGACGGTACTAAAAAGAAACAAAGTGACCAGCAAAATATGTTGTTATCCAATGCCAACAATAAGCAAGAGGACTCTTGTGTGCGGCCTGGATAGGTCAATAAGTGGCAGGATGATGTAGAAGCTGTCCCTCATTCCAGGAAGATTGGGGAAGTGAAATATGGTCTTGATCAGTATGGTTTTCCTTTTCCAAGTTAGCATAGCCTGATCAGTATGTTTTCCCTGACCCTGACTAACATAGCCTCCTGATCAGTGTGTTTTCCATGACCCGAGCTAACATAGCCTGATCAGTACGTTATGCCTGACCCTGATTAACATAGCCTGATCAGTACGTTATGCCTGACCCTGACTAACATAGCCTCCTAATCAGTATGTTTCACCTGACCCTAGCTAACATAGACTGATCAGTACGTTATGCCTGACCCTGACTAACATAGCCTGATCAGTACGTTATGCCTGACCCTGACTAACATAGCCTCCTAATCAGTATGTTTCACCTGACCCTAGCTAACATAGACTGATCAGTACGTTATGCCTGACCCTGACTAACATAGTCTGATCAGTATGTTTCACCTGACCCCGACTAACATAGCCTGATCAGTATGTTTTGCCTGACCCCGACTAACAAAGACTGATCAGTATGTTTCACCTGACCCCGACTAACATAGCCTGATCAGTACGTTATGCCTGACCCTGACTAACATAGTCTGATCAGTATGTTTCACCTGACCCCGACTAACATAGCCTGATCAGTATGTTTTGCCTGACCCCGACTAACAAAGACTGATCAGTATGTTTCACCTGACCCCGACTAACATAGCCTGATCAGTACGTTATGCCTGACCCTGACTAACATAGTCTGATCAGTATGTTTCACCTGACCCCGACTAACATAGCCTGATCAGTATGTTTCACCTGACCCCGACTAACATAGCCTGATCAGTACGTTTCACCTGACCCCGACTAACATAGCCTGATCAGTATGTTTCACCTTTCCCTAATTAACATAGAGGTTGAATTTACGCCATCCCTTCTCCACAAAGCAATGTCAACCTACCGTTCGGGTTGCGTCAAGTAATCTTGTGTGCTATGATTGGCTTCATGTGAGTGTCGCTCACTGCTACAGGAAACATGTATTCCCCACTCTGTTAGCTAACTCAATTAGTTGAAGAGCTTTCAACCCTAGAAGTTCTAAACCACACTGTTAACTGTCTCGTACTATATGTACTCATTGTGACAACAATCATGCTCTCATCTCTATCCGACTTACACCCCTCCCGTAAGATACAAGGGCTACACACAGTGTAGAAGAACAACGGCTACACACAGTTTAGAAGAACAACAACTATTGCCTATACTAATTGGCACGACATGCACACCGAATTTATAAACTTCCATAATCGCTGGAATTTCTAGATTTCTAAAACTAAACTTTTGATCACCTGTCTTTTCAAAATATTTTCCAATAAACTTACAACAGCCAAAAAGGCTGACGGTTGCAAGAAGAGATATTCTGCAAAGGACATGATACTTTCATATACTAAATTCAAAAGAAATTAGTTTGTTTAAAAAAATAAACAATAGTAAATAAGGATAAATTGGTAACAACAACAAAATAAGGTTACCTTTAAAAGAAATCTCGATTCCAGCTGCTTGTGTGAAAATATTCTTATAGTGTGTAGTATTTAATAGAAGTTGTGAATGTAATCCGAAAAAAATGTTGAAAATAGTTCCCACAATCCAGAAGTTGAAATTTGACAACAGTGAGCATCGTTCACCTTTTGTGTATCTTTACTTTGAAGACAGTCATGTTTTATCTAGAACAGAAACTCTCGCAGGGACTCATTTACAACAGCGAGGAACCGATTCACACAGAGTACTCAGACCATTGGCGAGCCAGCGAGTGGGAACGTCTATTTCGTTACGTCAGCGCACGAGGCAAGTGTGAGTACGAGAGAATGAAATTATTTTGATCAGCCAGAACTGAGGTGTACAAAAGTTCTGTCAAGTAATTTAGGCATTCTAGCGATTATGAAAGTTTATAATCCCTTTACGCCTGTCGTACTAATTATCAAAGGCGATTATCGTTCTTCTCAACTACACCGTAGGCCGAGCGCTTTAGTGGATAGCTGTAAGTGGGGCAGCGACAAGAATATGACTAGTACCACAAGAGCCGCATGTTATAAAAGAAAGTTTACAGTGGGGTTTAACCCTTCTATAGTAGAAAGCTCTCAAACTCATTGAGTTCGACTGCATGTTTTGCGATTGGTCCAAGGTAGCTCGGGACCAGAGAGTGAGGTTGATGACCCAAATATAGCGCAAGTTACATCATCAAGATAAACCGGCTGCTGATGCTGTTGTCGTCGCTTGCGAAGGGTAACTAACACCTCACATTCACACAGACCAACCACAGGTTTGTACTTTCATTTGGATGCGATTCGGGAGGAGAAGCTCCATTTTGTCGTTGGCTTTATAGTATATTGTGAAGTCTAGTTCTCTTCTTTTTCCCATTTATCACCTTGGAAGGCGTAGGTCATTGGCCTCCTTTTGCAATTTTCTCCAGCTGTTTTCCAGCAGAACTCTTACAGAGACCTAGGAAACATTTCCTCGTCTCACGTCGCATGTTTGGGGAAACCAAAAACTGGCAATTGAAACCAAGGCCATACTCAACAATACATGTGTCGTCAGCACACTCTTGTATGGTTGCGAAATTTGGGATACATATGCCAAACAAGAGCATAGTCTCCCATCTACGGAGACTCAATCAATTCTTGCAATTACAGGGAGGGACATAGTGTCACTGTTGCGCCGGTCTTCCAAGTATATTATGTTCGTCCATAACTCGTGATGAAGGCCACTCTCTCTGTTCAGTCGGGTGTTGAATCTTTTACTGTTGCTCTGACCGATGAAAGGGGTGACTTGCGGGGTAATTTAAATTCAAGTGAGGAATATTTGCGCCTTTTGTCAACGTCACTCTCTTGTCATGAGTTATCTTTGGCCAGTGGGAAGACATAATCGAAAAGACTAGAAATAGCACAGGATGCAGAATTGTCCTCAGGGTTTACTCCCGAAGCCTTTTCCGTAAACAGGTATCTCAGAAAGTAACGAGTGTGACATCCAACAGGTTGGGAATGTAGGATGACCAGTCCTAAATCTCTATGTTCATAACAAATGGCACAGGAAACTAAGTACCAACTATTGTTCCATATATTCACAAAGTGCTGTCAAAGAATGAAGGTTAAAGCCAATCCCAGAGTGACAGACGAGCAATAATTAATCCGACTCTCCTGAAACCCACAAGAGGCAGAGGAGGTAATGCAGCCAAACTGTGATGGTGTGCGTGAACCAAATACACAAGTCACCAACACGTCATCAATGGCAATGACAACTGAATAACTAGTCGATCGTTGCTGTTAATCCATTTGCGCCACCCTGAATATGAAATGTCACACGTATTACACGTATTACATTCAATGTAATCAGCTTTACATTAGACAACCGTCAAATTTACACAATCGTTGTGTTTTTTATCAAATGTCACAGGAAAATAATTATAAATGCATTAATCCGGCTTGTCTCTAAATGACGAAATATGCAGCAACCATAATTTCCCATTATGCAGACAAGATTGCGATTGTTTGATCATGTTCGTCGCATGGAAGAGTTGGCAGATAGCAAAAGAACAGTTGGCCGACCAAAGCTGTCGCTCAAAGATAGGTGTAATCGGGACACCAAGATTTGTCAGTGTCAAGGTGTGTGACGTATCAGCCATGTGACAGAAGTGAGATTCTGAGATTCAGGGGTCTCGACCAGCTCTCAACCGTAACAAATAACCAACTTCCGACTTGCCACAGACGGTTAACGGTAGCATTGAAATGGGGAAACTAATTTTAGCTTAAAAGACGGCAAGCAGGTGAGAAAGACATCCCCAGAAGACAGAGCTGTAGATCGATTAAACTGGAGATTTGTTTTGAAGAGCCATCTCACGCTGGGTGACGAGAAGGTCTTGCAACACGGAGAAGTGAAAGGATAGGGCCGCAGGGAGAACGAAAAACCAAAATCGCCGTAGAGAGTTACAACTCCAAGATCTTATCATCCTGTAGTCAATCATGGCTGAAAGGGGCTACTATAGTCAGTCATGACAGAAAGGGGCTACTATAGTCAGTCATGACTGAAAGTGGCTATTGTAGTCAGTCATGGCTGAAAGGGGCTACTATAGTCAGTCATGACAGAAAGGGGCTACTATAGTCAGTCATGACTGAAAGGGCATACTATAGTCAGTCATGACTGAAAGGGGCTACTATAGTCAGTCATGACTGAAAGGGGCTACTATAGTCAGGCATGACTGAAAGGGGCTACTATAGTCAGTCATGACTGAAAGGGGCTACTATAGTCAGTCATAACTGAAAGGGCTGATATAGTCAAATGACTGAAAGGAACTACTATAATCAGTCATAACTTATATTCTTGTATCAGCCTCTAGATCTCTTCCCCCTGCGTTCTATGGCCTTTCCCCACACTCATTTTTCCCCGTTGAGCTCAACGACAGACATTACTTGGTGATACTGACTAAGGCTTTCATAATGTCTGGCCTTCACCATATCCGTACGATTTCCTGTTTCACCACTCTCTCAAGACGGTGGCCTTCCAAGTGGGGTACAGGTGGACACTTAGAGGCGAGAGAGGGACCCAAAGCAGTGGTCCCCACTAGACGTGATGGAAGAGGAAATCCATACTCGTCATTTACCAGAGGAGAGAGAAACGGAAAATAGGTTTTTTTGGATCACCTCCTTGGGAAAATCTTTGCCTGCCGGTCATAAAAATACACCTGACGGCTGACCTTCAACGAAGGATACGGGCCTTGGAGATGAGATGTTTCCGAAGACTTTTAAACGTCAGGTACAAAGATTGAGTTACAAATGAGGAAATACCAGATAGAATTACAACAGCCTTTTGGCAACTGTCAAAAGAAGAAAGCTCGCCTGGTATGGTCACATATCGAGATCAAATGGTCTTGCAAATACAATCCTCTACTGAAAGGTGCAAGGCAGACGACGAAGAGGCCGTCCCAAAAAGAGATGGGAGGACAACATAAAAGAATGGACCAATCTCTGACCAGAAGAGGCACAGGCAGCGGCCGCTGACAGAGAAGGGTGGCGTGGTGTTCTGAGGATGTCTTCATGTGTGCCTCAACGACCTCACCGGTTACGAGAAAACCTGACCTGACCTGAGCGAAAATGCGGCCTCCAAGAAGACTACACCTAATATCCTGTGGACATGTCCCTTGGAGACGGTCACTGGCTGCCCGGGTCGGCGGTACTGGTCTGTTTGGATGGCTCGCATTAATTAAAGTATGCCTTTTTTGCAGCGTGGTATCTATGTGAAATGCCCGGATGAGTCCATGCGCGAGTTTTGTGATTCATGCGACGAGAACCGTTCTGATGATGAGGCGGAGGCAAAGGCTATAAAGAAACAGCAGATAAGACTGCACGAACAAGTTTGACTTGGGCGAATTGTTTTGCCGATGGACTGTGTGATTTTTAGTGACACCAAGTCGGTTCTGGGGGCGCTGAAGAACACCCCAGACAGGGAAAAGGAGATATTCTGTGGTGGGGAGGGCGATCAACAACATGATCACCGCCCACGAGATAAATGTCGCCTTGCAATGAATCCCTGGACATAATGGGCTACTGAGGAACGAGATGGCCGACAGATTGACAAAAATAGGAGCCTCGAAACAACAATTGGATAAACCATGCAGTAACCACACAGTAAAACGAATTGTTAAGAATAAATAACGAGAAATCTGGATGAACAGGTGGGCGACAGGAACAATGTATTTAGCGAAATGTCGCAGCCAAAAAGTAACGATGACATAAATAAACTACATAGAGGAGATCAAAGTCTCATCTTGCAGTTCCGAACAGGACATACTAGAGTCAATAGCCACTTGAACCGCATCAATCCCCAGCGCCTGCCCTTGTGCAGACATTGCTCTCGTCCTGATGGGACGGTTCGACACCTGCGCATTGGGTGCGGGGCGCTTGCAGACATGAGGGAAGCATTATTGCGAGCACTGCCGACGGTTACCGACACACTGTATGGAGCGGTGAGTCGGCTGAGGAAAACCTGTATCTGTGTAAGAATGGCATTGGGCTGCCAAGAGTAGGCTTGCTAAGCAGCTATGGGATAACAACAACAACCACTCTCTCTCTCTCTTTCTCTCTCTCTCTCTTTCTCTCTCTCCCTGTCGTGTTCTCGCCCATAAACTTTAGTTTGTAACATTGTCTAACTACTGCAGATCCTTAATATTTAAGTGGAGCGTTTAGCCTAGTCTACAGTGAGATGACGTGATAGACTAGTACACAGCGAGCCAGGGATCGAGTTCATGCCGGGCAGAACAAAAATCAGAGTCGTGGTTCGTGTCTGGTACTACTGCACCTCCAGTCGACCCAGCTGTAAATGGGTACTTGACAATGAGTTGAAGGTAAAAACAGCAAGGAAGGGAACTGTGCACCCCATCTCACACAGGATGTGACTTAGTACATGAAAAGTTATCTTTATCTACGACAGCAATTGTTACCACGGGACTGACCTTCACCTTCATCTAATCTTTCTCAACGACTTGTTGATGACGCCCAGTAATTCAATAATATTGAGTTTGGTATCAATCCAAAACCTTTCCGCTTCCTGTGGAGCATAGGGCTTCAACTAAGTCCCCCTGTCCTGTGCCATCTCCCCAAGATCTGTTGAAGTCTTTCCTGTTTCCTTTCTTTTTATCTCAAGCTCTTTTCTCATTGTGGGGAGGAAGACTAACGTCTGATCAAGCAGAAGATACTGATCAGACATGTTAGTCAGGGACAGGAAAAATATACTGGCCAAGACCCTCACCTTGGCTTCCACGTAGCCCTCTCTGGGATCTGTTTTCATGGCAGCCTGGCTAACGAAGTGGGGGATCGACGCGATCCCCTAGTAATGAGCGACACACAGATCTAGCCAAGCATAACAGTCTGGAGGACCCGGTCCACCTTGATCAGCGCGCTCAGGATGAGAGAAAATGTGTGTCTTATTCAACATTCCACGCTAGCGCCGTCTTGTCATCTTTTATCTCAGTCTTAGTCGACCTGTACTTCTATTAGGGTGGATCTCCCTGTGCATGCCCCAACTCTGGGCTGAGCTGGATGTAGCCGAGTGGAGGATTTCCTGCTTAGCGGACTCGGCTCGAACAGCTTATTACTCCGCTGCGTTGGGACCTGTGGCGTGGAGGGTGGTTAACCGATGTGCGAGTCCATCTTAATAGACTCAAACACTACAGCAAAGAAGACACGCAACTTGTGAGTCGCCATCTATGCTGTTCTTAACAAACCACCTAACAATGGACGGTGTTTTGTCATATCACACAGTTAGTCGCCTCTTACGACATGCTCTCTGTTGGGCAGTAGTGCTGTTCTTGTCCTTGTCATACACAAAGTCCCCAAGGGACCACTCGTCACCACGGAAATATGTCTGCTTCTTTCTAACAGTTCCATATTATTGATTTAACATACCATCTCAAACTCTATTCTACACAGGAACACATTTATGAAAGTCTGTATCTTTTCCGATAGCTATTTTGATTGTTCTCTGTGAATCAGACCTGTACAATAGAACGAACCTTACGTTCAAGTGAAAAATTTTTATTTGTGTGTTGGACTTAATTTATTTGGATTTTCCCAAGTGCGCAAATTATACGAGGAGTGTTCAAATGAAACCTTACCAGATTGCAATAAGTGAACAAACGTACGATGCGCGTGATGACGTGACTTCTGGTGTAAACAGCACATACGAACAGTCAAGTTTGCAAAATTTCATTATCATCGGACTTATAGTTTTCTTCGGCAGACCGTTGAAAACATGGCGGGTGTGATACGGAATCCGTCCATGGTTGATCAGTGAGTGGTGATTAGGTTTACAACAGCTGAAAAAAACCCGACCAGTTGACATTCATCGCACAATGCAGGCAGTGCGTGGTGACAAAAGTGTGTAGAAGACAACAGTGAACAACAGGACAACGATGCTTAAAGAAGGACGTGAGTTACCGCAACAATATGCGCCTGACCTGGTCTCGGAAGATCTTTCGTTAACTCACGTCTTTCATTAAACATCGTTGTCCAGTTCTTTACTGTTGTCTTCGACACACTTTTGTCACCATACACTGCCTGCATTCTGCAATGAATGTCAACTGGTCGATATCTTTCAGCTGTTAGAAATTGAATCACCGCTTGCTGATCAACTCTGGGCGAATTCCGTATCACACCTGCCATGTTTTCAAAGGTCTGTTGAGGAAACTATGAGTCGGAAGATAATGACATTTTGCAAACTTGACGGTTGGTATGTGCTGTTTACACTAGAAGTGACGTCATCCTGCACATTGTACATATGTTCACTTATTGCAATTTGGTCCGGTTTCATTTGAACACGCCTCGTATAAAAGCTCTTCTCGCGTTAGTTATTTCCTATTTTGATGTGAGGTTTTGTAAATGTCTTTTAATTTGTTCATCTATCCCATTGCTCAGATATTTCATCTTTTATTTAATCGCCAGCTGTACCCCAAGGTAAAGGTCAGTTCCATGGCAACAATGCCGTCGGGGATGAACATAACTTCAAATATTAATTCGCAGCCTATGGGAAGTGATGTGGCCAGTTTCCTTCCTTGCGGTTTTTACGTTCATACGTCAGGTACCAATTTTACAACTGGATCGACTGGAGGAGCGGTCGTACCAGACACGAATCACGTCCTGGATTTGTTTCTGTTCGTCTTGATTTCGAACCCTGGCACGCTGAAATATTATCCTAGCTATAAAGCTCACTGTCGACTAAAATCCACGCCCCTTATCCTAGAGTCGTTCATATCTCTATGGTCCTGGTAATCTATCCGTAAAGGACAGTAACCCCACAGTGTACAGGGTAGGTTTGTATTTCGTTACCGATATAACAAAAATGATAGTACCTTGTCTGAGTTCGAACACACGTCCTAGAAACCATTATTCTAACCGCTTGGTAATCTGTTTCCTCTTCTTCCTTCTTATTTTCCACTTCTTTTCCTACAAAGCATAGCGCCATCTCTAAAGATGACTTTCTACATTACTTCTACGTTCAATCACTTACAATACTCGTCCAGCGATGTCGTTCATACCACATCATGAGATTGCTAGCTTCATTCACGACTTTATTTAGTAACCTTTCACGAAATGTATCACGATGCCCTTGTCGTTTTCTCTTCTTCCCAGAAAAGGGCCTTCGTGATTCACGCTAGGGCCCCGTATTACCACATGTCCCAGAAGAAAGGAGATTGATTGATTTATAGTGCATGCAATCAATTTCGTTCCTACGGTGACGTTTTCTAGGGATAACGTCTGCCCTAACCTTAAACTCCACTTGTGATGATCAGAAATAATAGTGGTTCAGTAATATAATGGTTAAAGAGCCAACTGCATACGTCAAAGGTACAGGGTTCAATCTTACGTCTCAATATGCCCTAGTTTATAAAGCTGTAAATGGGTACCTGTTTTTTTTTGTTAGGAGAGGACAGGCAGCGAGGAAGGTAGCTAATTCTTCTATTACATTAAAGTCTTCGTCTTATCCTACAAAGATTTAGACTGGAACTCTGGATTCTTCAATAAATGCTGTCTTCTTCGAGGTCTTAATGTATGTGAATCTGAATCTGATTAGCGTAATGGTTGCTGTTGTTGTTGCTGTTGTTGTTGTTGCTGTTGTTGTTGCTGTTGTTGTTGTTGTTGTTGTTGCTGTTGTTGTTTGTTAATGTTAATGCACACAATAAGTATGTTTACTCTTTTCTTCGGTCTGAATAGGTCGATAAGTGGCCGGTTGCAGTAGCTTTCTTCACATTGCGAGAGTGCTGATGAAGGTGGACTTAGGTTATCCAGGCTGTTGTGCTTTTCTTGGATTCATCTGCGTGTCGCTTACTACTATAAAGATCACTTCGATCCCCCACCTTCTAAAATAGACTGCTATGAAAAATCCTGTTTTCGGGAATCACTATACAGAAGTCAGGTGGGAGTATTGGTAAGAATATTTTGCCTGACCCTGACTAACATTGTCCGATCAGTATATTTTGCCTGACCCTGACTAACATTGTCCGATCAGTATATTTTGCCTGACCGTCACTAACATTGTCGGATCAGTATGTTTTGCTAAACCAGACGTTTGTCTACTCTCCCCCAGCGTAGTGGTAGAGTACTTGCTTTTCACAGTAAAAGTATAGGATTCAACTCCTGCAACTGTGACGTTCCAGTCAACTGAGTGTAAATTGTTGTTGTTGTTTATTGCCCATAATGAGTAAATTGACTCTTTTGTGCTCCCTGGGAAGGACGTTAAGTAGTGGGCTGCAGTAGCTTTCCTGACATCCCGAGCATGCTGATGAAGGTGACGCGCAGTCCTCCAGGCGGTTGTGCGTTGTTTGGCTTCTTTAGTGCGAAGCTACTACTACGGAGGAGGAGGATCACACCAGTCCACATCTTGTCTTGAAAACAACCTGTTTCTGTGGAACGCTACATGGAAGAGAGATAGTGGTCTTAGTCAGTATATTGTGCCTGACCCTGACGCGACATCCTGGTCAGTATGTTGTGTCTGGCCAGGCTAGCGTCCTAGTTCCCCAGACTTACTGTTAGGGGGAAGTAAACGGCCGCGAGGGGAAATACTGGCAACCATATACAAGCTGCAGCTTGCTATGCTAACACGTCATTCCTGACTAAAGGTTCTCTGCTGAAGGACACTTGTTACCTTGTATACTGCCGTACAGTTTCTCCTGGAGGGGAGTCGGGGTGGACCACGTCGTTCTCCTCAGATCTGTGTGCTGTGTGTAGTCTTGAAGTACATGCGCCGCTGTCATGTCTGCTAGGCCGCAGTAACATAACCTGGAGGTACTTATCTTGAATTTGGTGTACAAGTGGTGTCTTATTGTGTTGGGGGTCACTTCAGAGATTAAGTATGATAGATAACCTAGTGTTTTCTGGGTAGTTGGTTGTTGTTGTGGGTGTTGTTGTTGTGGGTGTTGTTGTTGTTGGTGTTTAATGCCCATAATGAGTAAGTTTACTCTTTTGTGCGCCCTAAAATGGACGTTAAGTGGCGAGTTGTATTAGCTTTCCTCACATCCCGAGCATGCTGATGAAGGTGAGCCGCGTTTATCCTGGCAGTTGTGCTATGATTGGCTTCATCTGCGTGGTACTCCCTACTACGGGCATCACATCTACCCACATCTCATCAGCCAGACTGGCCATGAAAACAGCATGTTTTCAGGTAACACTACATGGAAGAGAGATTGTCGTCTTGGTCAGAGTATTGGGCCTGACCCTGACACGACGTCCTGATCGGTATGTTGTGCCTGACTGGATTAGCGTCTCAGTTCCCACTTGGCAGTTAGTAGTATCAGTCATCTGTGTGGTAGTATCAGTCATCTGTGTGGTAGTATCAGCCATCTGTGTGGTAGTATCAGCCATCTGTGTGGTAGTATCAGTCATCTGTGTGGTAGTATCAGTCATCTGTGTAGTAGTATCAGTCATCTGTGTAGTAGTATCAGTCATCTGTGTAGTAGTATCAGTCATCTTTGTGGTAGTATCAGTCCTATGTGTGGTATTTTGGGTCGTTCTTCGTGCCACTTTACATTGTATTTCCATTTTATTGGGGCTTTTGTTTCTTCAAAGTTGACCAGGTATTCTGCATGTATCAATTCCACTTCCTCTTTATCAATACTGTCTGTCTATTCGTTTCCTTTGATGTTACGGTGCGATGATATTAACGTGAATCACTGCTTTCTGGAACATGAGAGACATTTTCGCCAAAGCTGCCCCCATTCGTTCAGTTCAGTGTTCTCGTGGGATTTGAGTGCCATTATGGCTGACTGTACGTCAGTCAGTATGACGATTTGATATCGCATATCATTTTATTCTTGTAGAGCGACGAATATTTCATTAAGGTTTTAAGAGCATCAATTTAATTTGTGAAGTTGCTTGTGAACTTGTCTGGCCCTATAGACTCGATTACCTTCTCATTTATTTGTTTGATCCCAACTTCTTCTACGCTCGAGTGGCACTTGTAGCTGGACCATCTGTATTGGTCACTTGTCTGCTGGGTAATTTGCGACTATGAACTCTTCGTGTCGTCTTTTCTCCAGTTCTCTCTACACACCTTTGTCTTTCAATCAATCAAGCAAGCAATCAATCGAAGCAAGCAATCAATCAAGCAAGCAATCAATCAATCAAGCAATCAAGCAAGCAATCAATCAAACAAGCAATCAATCAATCAAGCAATCAATCAAGCAAGCACTCAATCAAGCAATCAATCAGTCAAGCAATCAATCAAGCAAGCAATGAAGCAAGCAATCAATCGAAGCAAGCAATCAATCAAGCAAGCAAGCAATCAAGCAAGCAATCAATCAAACAAGCAATCAATCAATCAAGCAATCAATCAAGCAAGCACTCAATCAAGCAATCAATCAGTCAAGCAATCAATCAAGCAAGCAATGAAGCAAGCAATCAATCAAGCAATCAAGCAATCAATCAATCAAACAAGCAATCAATCAATCAATCAAGCAATCAATCAAGCAAGCAAGCAATCAATCAAGCAAGCAAGCAAGCAAGCAATCAATCAAGCAATCAATCAAGCAAGCAATCAATCGAAGCCCGCCGCTTCCCTCATAGCGTAGACCATCAACAACATCTGGCCAACGTGCACGATCCAGGACTGCTCTTTCTGCCACTCTCCAGGTGTAACCATCCCGCCAGAACACACGATCCAGGACTGCTCTTTCTGCCACTCTCCAGGTGTAACCATCCCGCCAGCACACACGATCCAGGACTGCTCTTTCTGCCACTCTCCAGGTGTAACCATCCCGCCAGCACACACGATCCAGGACTGCTCTTTCTGCCACTCTCCAGGTGTAACCATCCCGCCAGCGTGCACGATCCAGGACTGCTCTTTCTGCCACTCTCCAGGTAAATGTTTTTTATTTCAGCTCCCTCGCACATTCTCTTTCCCGCGTATTTTTGTGTCTACCTCTCTCTCTCTTTTCCATTGATTCCATGTAAGAGCATGTCTGGCTATGTTGTACTCTGCCTTTCTCATCAAATATTCTGCCACTGTATGCCCTTTATCCTTTGTAGGCATCTGTTAATGAAGGACTGGATTCTTTGTTGTATGGCCTTGATCGTTCTCCATGTCTCTCCTCCATACAGCAACATCGACTTGACACTGGCGTTGAATATTATAATTTTGGTGTGAATCTTGATATCCTTTGATCTTTGACCTTTCATATTAACTGAGAGTGTGCATACCCAGGGGAGAGTGGTGCGAACTGGCTTTAAGGGCCTTGATTTTGTTTGTGACAGCACTTAGTCCTTGAGTTGTAATTTCTTTGAGTGTGACGCTAAGCTACTTCACTTAAGTCTGCTTTTTCCTTGACTGTTCATTCTTTTGTGCGTTGGGTGGATCACAAGGTTCTTGTATTTCTCTGGGGATTCCGTAGCGAAGTGGCTAAGCCGTTGGCCTCGTGATCAAGTGGTGTGGGTTCGACTCCGGACTCCGCTGTCTTTTTCACGGATGCTTGATGCGGAGTCCCCTGAATCTCGTAGTCGCCCCCTAGTCGTCTTGTCCTTGGCTTGCCACTGGGGTCGGGTGGTTCGAGACGAGAGAGTGAGGATAAAAAGTAGCGTAGTTAGTCATTACTAAAAATGTCGCTGGCAAAATTAATTATACCATCATCGTCTACGATGGACTGCGGTCTTTGCCTTTGCTTTGTATTTCTCTGCATGCTGTATTACAATAAAATTTGAATCTTCTCCGTCCGCTATCTGGATGTCAGTTACATTGTTTTCAGTTTACAGCTGCACTACGATATTTACGTTTTTCTGCCCGGTGTGTGTGGGTGTGTGTGCGCATGCGTGTGTGTGTGTGTTTGTGCGTGCCTTCATGCATGCGTGCGTGCGTGTCTTCATGCATGCGTGTATGTGTCAGTTTTTGTGCAGAGGTTAATGAGCGGTTACCAGCCATCGGCTCTTAGCCGGTCGTTTATATCGGGGTCGTCGAACCAAAGCTGACCAAGACCCTATACCGTCTCGAGTGACGGCTCTGAAAACAGGCTGCACTAGTGCAGTCAGGCTAAGAGAGTTAGTATCTAAACGAGAAGGTCCCGGTTCCCTGAAAGACGTGCTGATACCAGATTTATGAAGCCAGTTTAGCGTAGCCTTGCTGGAAACGGAGGTAGACAATCGGGGCCTTCTTTTTAAGACGAACACTGTAGAGAAAGGAGAAGAAAAATGAGGAGAAGAAGAAGAAGAAGAACTAGAAGAAGAAGAAGAAGAAGAAGAACCAGAAGAAGAAGAACAAGGAGATGAAAAAGAAGAAGAAAAAGATTAGAAGAAGTAGTAGAAGAATAAGAAGAAGTAAAAGAAGAAGGAGAGAAGAAAATGAAGAAAAAGAAGAACGAGGACAAAAAGAAGATGAATAACCCTGAAGGAAATGATTTCAAATGGTTTCCTTCCTGCTTTTAATAAGACACCAAAATTTAACGGTCAGATAAATACATTGTTCATGCTCTGTGTGCCTTTTCTCCTGGTGGCCGATCGCTGCAGAATCTTTCAGACTAATAAACAGTTTACATTAAGCTAGGATTTGCTGCTAGATCTAGGCGTTCATGTATATTCTTTCCCAAAAACAGCCCATGCAGACAGCGTACTGGCCACTGAAGGCTCAGACAACATCCGCTCAGCAAATTAAAGATTGGACACACAGACATGTGCCAGTGTGGGGGGGGGGGGGTGGGGGGAGGGGGTAATAGAGGACACTAGAGAATGTTCTCATAGTCTGTCGATTACATGAGAGGAGCAGAGTTTCAGAATTGCAATCTAAAACATGGATGAGGGATATAAAATATAAGTTAGTGTTTCTGTCTTTAAAAAAAGAACTAGATTTAGTCCTACAGTAGAAACCGACTCAATGTAGGATTCTTGGAAACGTGCTGACGGGTTAGCTCGCGGAGGCTGGGTGCGCAGACTCGCTGCGGGGGGAACTACGGTGAATAAAAGCCCCTCATGGAGCGATCCATAAGGGCGGAATGGGGAGACCAGTAAAACAAAAAGTAAGATGGCCGCGCCTTAGCGGCTACGATCTCGACTCGCTCCGGTGTTTGTGTCGAGTTTTCCGATGTCGGGTGGTTCATGTTCGGATTATATTTCACTACTCCTTCACCTGGTGGTATCAAAGACGTTTATCTTTTGAATTGGTGTGCTTTCGATCGGTTATTCTGTTTGGTATGCTACATTTCGCTGCATTTCATGCCTGTTCGAAGTCACGGGAGACCAGTCAATGACAGAGTTCAACGTTCCGCTTAACTGCCCATCTGAATCCAGTCCAGGCTATCACTACTCAAGGACAAAATGTATATTGTTACTTGAGATATGATGATGAAGATGATGATGATGATGATGGTGATGATGAAAGTGATGATGATGATGATGATGGTGATGGTGATGGTGATGATGAAAGTGATGATGATGATGATGATGATGATGATGATGATGATGATGATGACGACGATATGTTCCCTTCAGCTGCGAACAGGTAATTCTTGACAGCACAATGTCTCTCCGACAAAAGCACTAGTCCTCCACAGTTGTTGTGGTGATGTGTAGAGTGCAGTGTGTTTGGTGGAGTGTGCTGGAAGTAGCCGGTTTCGTAGATCGGCTAGCATGTGGCACAGAGTCTGGAAGGGCTGAGAAATGGGTGAGGTCATTTGAGAGAAAAACTATCGCGGTGAGAGAAGCTTTAGATAGGACTTCTAATTTTATTATGAAAATAGATCTGGTTATTTGAGAGAGAAACTATCGCGGTGAGAGAAGCCGTAGACAGGACATAAGTTTTTCATGAAAATAGGCCTGGTTATTTGAGAGAAAATTTATCGCGGTGAGAGAAAGCTGTAGACATAACTTCTAAGTTTTTCATGAATATAGGTCTGCTTATTTGAGAGAAAATATATCGCGGTGAGAGAAAGCTGTAGACAGGACTTCTAAGTTTTTCAAGAAAATAGGTCTGGTTTGAGAGATGGCCAGAGTGGTCTTTGTGTATAAGGTCAAAAATAGCTCCACTGTCCAACAGAAAGCATGTCATAAAAGGCGACTAACTGTGTGCCATGGCATAACACCGGTCATGGTTAGGCGGTTTGTTTATAGCAGCACAGATGGCACCTAACAGGCTGCGGGTCTACTCTGCTCTAGTGTTTGAGTCTATTAAAATCGACTCGCACATCGGTTAACCATCCTCCATGGCACTCGTCCTAACGCAGCAGAGTAATAAGCTGCTCGGTCCTAGCCCGCTAAAAAAGGAAATACTCCTATTCCCGGCTACACCCAGTTCACGCCAGGGCTGGAACCTACACAGAGGCGTCTGTCATTGTAGAAGTACAGTTCGACTAAGAATTAAGAAGAACTATTTGATAGAAAAACTGTATGGCGGCGAAATAAGCAGTAGACAGACTTCTAAGTTTATCAAGAAAATAGGTCTGGTTATTTGAGAGATAAACTGTACCACGATGAGAGAAGCCGTGGACATTCTAAGTTATCAAGACAATAGGTCTGGTTATTTGAGAGATAAACTGTATCACGATGAGAGAAGCCGTAGACAGACTTCTAAGTTTATCAAGAAAATAGGTCTGGGTTATTTGAGAGATAAACTGCATCACGATGAGAGAAGCCGTAGACAGACTTCTAAGTTTATCAAGAAAATAGGTCTGGTTATTTGAGACATAAACTGTATGGCGATGAGAGAAGCCATAGACTTCTAAGTTTATCCAGAAAATAGGTCTGGTTATTTGAGAGATTAACAGTATCGCGATAAGAGAAGCAAATTCACAAAGGAAATGTCATATAATAATGAACTACAAAATATGGAATCAATTGTGAATGACTCAGAACAGACTTCATATTGCATTTTGGGCGTCCCCATGTGTGCTCAGTTCCTTTCATTGCTGAAAATGCAGACGATAGAGCATGTACTACGTAGCTCCATTGGCCGCTCCGACATTGTCTGCTGGTTCCGTAAGGAACCCATTTACAACTGGACAAACAGTCGAAAAAGTAAGATATAAGAATAAACCTCAGGTAGAAGAGGCGTGACTAATTAATAAGCACGTCTACAGCTTACTGATCATTATAGCGTATCTAGATTTGCATGGATCTATCAATTTTACGCTGGGGTATCTTTAAACTTGACAATCATGTTAAGGGTCTCTTCCGACTTGACAATTTTGTAAAGTGTTTGTTTCAACGACAATTATTTGAAGTCCTTCTAGATTTCTAGATTCTTTCAAGGGTTCCGGTAGACTGTATAATTATTTCAGGGATCCTTCAGACTGAACAATCATTTCAGGTGTCGCTCTAGACTGATAATTATTTCAAGGGTCGCTTTAGACTGAACAATTATTTCAGGGGTCGCTTTAGACTAATCAATTATTGCAGGGTGTCTCCCACAGCTAGTCTGCGCATCTCATTACACCCAGCCACAGCGAGCTCACCCATCCTCACGTTTCCAAGAATCCAACATTGAGTCGCTTTCTACTGTAGGACTAAAGCTTTGGGGCTTGACAGCAACACGAACTTATATTTTATATCCCTCATCTATGTTTGAGACTGCAATTCTGAAACTCTACTCCTCTCATGTAATCGACAGACTATGAGAACATTCTCCAGTGCCTTCTATTACCCCCCACACTGGCACATGTCTGTGTGTCCAATCTTTAATTTGCTGAGCGGATGTTGTCTGAGCCTTCAGTGGCCAGTACGCTGTCTGCATAGGCTGTTTTGGGAAAGAATATACATGAACGCCTAGATCTAGCAGCAAATCCTAGCTTAATGTAAACTGTTTATTAGTCTGAAAGATTCTGCAGCGATCGGCCACCAGGAGAAAAGGCACACAGATCATGAACAATGTATTTATCTGACCGTTAAATGTGGGTGTCTTATTAAAAGCAGGAAGAAAACCGTTTGAAATCATTTCCTTCAGGGTTCTTCTTCTTCTTTTTGTCCTCGTTCTTTTTTTCTTCCTCTTGATCACTTCTTCTTCTCCTTCTTCTTGTATTTCTTCATCGTCATCTTCTTCTTCTCCTTCTTCGGTGTTTGTCTTGAAAAGGAGTTTTGATGCGCCGTTTCGTCCCTCTTTAACGTTAGCTTTAAGATCGACTTTTACGAAATATGGCAATTCGGTTCATATGAAGCTGAAGGATGTCGACCAGTTGACATTTATTGCAGAATGCAGGTAGTGTATGGTGACAAAACTGTGGCAAGTGTAAGCTCTGGCGACGGTCCACCCGAACTGCTGCATCAATTTTGGCGATGGCATCTTCTTACGCAACACCTGACCTGGTCTCGGAAGATCTTTCGTTATCTCACGTCCTTCTTTAAACATTGTTGGCCAGTTCTTCACTATTTTCTTCGACACACTTTTGTCACCATACACTGCCTGCATTATGTGATGAGTGTCAACTGGTCGACTTCCTTCAGCTGTTAGAAACCGAATCACCGCTCGCTGATCAACTCTGAACTGATTTCGTATCACACCCACCATGTTTTCAACGGTCTGCTGAGGAAACTATGAGTCGGAGGATAATGAAATTTTGCAACCTTGACGGTTGGCATGTGCTGTTTACATACAAAGTGACGTCGTCATGCGCATCGTACGTATGTTCACTTGTTACAGTTTGTTCCTGTTTCATTTGAACACTCCTTGTATCGCTGCTCTTAACAAACCACCTGGAGAAAGATACAAATAATCTCCACACTCTTCAATTCCCCAGTATGTTCCAATCCAGCACATGCCTGATTATATTCTACAATCTATTCCTGAAGCGTGTCTATTCATCACAACGTTCTCTCATGAATCCCCACCTGTGTTTACCGCTAGATTATGCCTTTGATGTCCTAGAAAGCAAATGTATAATCCCATATGAACCGAATTGCCATATTTCGTAAAAATCGATTTTATAGCTAACATTACAGAGGGAGGAGAGGGGGGAGCACAAAAACTGCAACAATGTGGAAGAGATCGTGCAATGAGAACAGGAAGAATCTTAATAAATTTGATCACGTGTGCGTGCATTCCTGATACCTTATCGCGGCTGGGAGGAAATGAAGGCTATTATACAGGCCTGGTCTGACGGAGACCAGACTGAAGCTATGCGATATTAATGTGTGTAAGGGAATAACAAAATGGGGAGAGGGGTTGTGATATTAAATGATGCAAACGCATATGTTTCTCCAGCCGTCCCGTTTTTCTTCTATCGTTCGTTCTGTGCCATTTTCGTGACGTCGTGTCATCACTTAATAATTCGAATTCGCTATTCTGGCAAGTTAACGTCAAAGAATATCATGATAGAACTGAGGAAAAGAATAATCGCCACTTATATATGTCCAATTGCACAATGTGTGGCTGGAACATGGACTCTAGCAAAGAAGGGTGAAGAAAGATTGGAAGCTTTGGAAAAGTTGTGCTCAATAGAATAAAACGAGTGAGTAGAAGAGAAATAAGATTCGATAACAATATCCTGAAGTATGGCTTGGCTTGGCGTCGTTCATTCTCAATCTCCCACTACCAAACACTGAAATGGCTTAAGTAGCAGAATGTAGTCCAGAGAACGGAATGCGTTGTGTCGCAGTTTACAGCTTGACTACGATATTTGCACCTTTCGGTCCAACACATCCGACTTCAGCAAGCATTCTTTTAGTACCGGGTTAGCATTCCTTCTTCGATCCCTTCTCCTTAGCCAGTCTGCCCTGCTGCAGCCTGTTATCCGGGATCACCGCGTGGAGGTGTAGAAGGGTCTTGGCAGCTCCGGTTCGCTGGCCCTGACGCTAGCAGTCAGCTATGGGTCGCTGACCACTGCAGCTCATGCGTTGCTCAGCGTCTTGATCCCACGAAGTATGAGCACAAAGACAAACATTGAAAATGATACAGAAACGAAAATCGAGTTGGCTCGGTGACATTATGAGTCTGCTACAAAATATACCAGAGGATAAGATTAAGTGAGAAAGAGGAACGGATCTACAACGACTTATCTTTACATCTCAGGTATGCAGAGACATTCAAATATAAATATGTGCTGTAATGAAGAGAGCTGCAGAGGATAATGCCAAATGGAGTAACATCCTCAGACAACTTAACAACCAGTTTTAGGACTGATCAACCAGAGGATATGGTCAAATGGAGAAACATGCTCAGACAACCTTACAACCAGTCAAAAACCTGATCAATCAGACGATATGGCCAAATGGAGAGACATGCTCAGACAACCTTACAACCAGTCTTAGGACTGATTAACTAGAGGATATGGTCAAATGGAGAGACATACTCAGACAACCTAACAACCAGTCTTTGGACTGATCAACCAGAGGATATGGTCAAATGGAGAGACATACTCAGATAAGCTTACAACCAGTCTTAGGACTGATCAACCAGAGGATATGGCCAAATGGAGAGACATGCTCAGACAACCTTACAACCAGTCTTAGGACTGATCAACTAGAGGCTAGGGTCAAATGGAGAGACATGCTCAGACAACCTTACAACCATTCTTAGGACTGATCAACCAGAGGATAGGGTCAAATGGAGAGACATGCTCAAACAACTTTACAACCAGTCTAAGGACTGATCAACCAGAGAATAAGGCCAAATGGAGAGACATGCTCAGATAAGCTTACAACCAGTCTTAGGACTGATCAACCAGAGAATAAGGTCAAATGGAGAGACATACTTAGACAACCTTACAACCAGCCTTAGGACTGATCAACCAGAGGATAAGGCCAAATGGAGAGACATGCTCAGATAAGCTTACAACCAGTCTAAGAACTGATCAACCAGAGAATAAGGTAAAATGGAGAGACATGCTCAGACAACCTTACAACCAGTCTTAGGACTGATCAACCAGAGAATATGGCCAAATGGAGAGACATGCTCAGACAAACTTACAACCAGTCTTAGGACTGATCAACCAGAGGATAGGGTCAAATGGAGAGACATGCTCAAACAACTTTACAACCAGTCTAAGGACTGATCAACCAGAGGATAAGGCCAAATGGAGAGACATGCTCAGATAACCTTACAACCAATCTTGGAACTGATCAACCAGAGGACGATTTTGATATTCTGACATATGATTTATGTTTTTGGTTGTTTTATTCACGGAAGTCAGTACAAACGAATAGATCAAGTAGCCTATACTCCATCTTTTTCTCTTAGTATGATCAAACCAATGGTGGATTTTTTTACTAAGATCGAAACAATGATTGATCTTGGTTTATTTGCTTCATAGTAGAATCCTAACAATGATCGATTTTGGTTTATTTGCTTCATCGTAGAATCCTAACAATGATCGATTTTGGCTTATTTGCTTCATAGTAGAATTCTAACAATGATCGATTTTCGTTTGTTTGCTTCATAGTAGAATCCTAACAATGATCGATTTCATGTCAGTTTACAAGCTATTATTTAATATGACAAGACCATAGTCCTCTTGCGTGGAATTATATTTCTGCTATTTTAACAAACTTACCCATAACCTAGAGAGCTGACATTTCGTACACAGTTGAGTACTAGTGTGATCTGTTAATATATCAAATCTTGACGGGTCTTGGACAGGTCATTGTACCGAAAAACGTAGATTTTTTTGTTGGTATCTTTACTTGTCGTGTAGTAAAAATGTATTTAATTGTTTTACAGTACGATCTGACCAACAATCTGGAGAGCGTGTGGCCTAGAGATAGTAAGCTTGGTTCACAATCGCAGTGTGTCCTGTTCAGATCTTGTTCTCCTCAGTTTGACAGAGCGGGCATGCCGTTCGTTTTTTCATGGTATTACCGCTTCTTCCAGTCGAACCAGTTGTTTCTTCTTCTGTGCGTTTAGGATATTTTGGTCATGCTATATCTGCAGACCAGTCGCCATGATGAAGTCTGTAGTCATCACCAAATCGGGGCGGCTGCGCAACAGCTTTTGTAAATGAGCATATCACAAATTAAGAAGATAGTTTCGCAGCAGCCGCGAGAGCTACAGAATTCGTGCTGTCGTCGGCACTTTCGGCGCAACCAAAACGACTGAGCACATCGGCCCATTGGTGCAATGAAGTCTGTTCTATAAGCCATTTTCAATTTGACCAACAATCGACTTTGTTTTGTTTTGTTTTTGTTAGACAATCTAACCAGTGATTTTTGTGTGTTTTGTTTTGGTTAACAGGAATATGGAAAATATTAACAGGTCTGGGTTTCTCATATCAGTGTTTGTCTGTGCTGTTTCTTTAATCCAATCAATCTATGATGCACTTGGTCTTTCTCTCGCTATGGTGTATTGCTGCCTCTTCTTATAGGTGAACAGGAACATGGAAAAAATTGCCATCTGGGTTTCTTATATCAGTGTTTATCTGTGCTGTTTATTTAATCCCATGTTGTTGTTGTTGCTGTTGTTGTTGTTGTTGTTGTTGAATGCCTAGAATAAGTAGGATAACTCTTTTGTTTGCCTTAAAAAGGACCTTAAGTGACGGGTTGTTGCAGCTTTCCTCTCATCCTGAACGTGCTGATGAAAGAGGACCTGGGTCCTCCAGGCGGGTATGCTATGTTTGGCGTCATCTGCGTGTCGCTCCCTACTACGGGGATCATGTCGACCCCTCACATCTTTAGCCATGAAAACAGCCAGTATCAAGGAAGGGCTACGAGAAAGCCAAGGTGAGGGTCTTGTTCAGTATGTTTTTCCATGAACTTGACTAACATGTCTGATCAGTATGTTTTCCTGACCAGACGATAGTCTTCCTCCCCCCTTTGATTCCTCGTACGCTTGGTCGTTCTCACGCTATGATACACTGATGTATGTTGTTATAGTCCCGTCATTTTTTGTTACATGATCAAACTATGTATTTGTACACATTTAAAATGTCATAATTTCATAATGGTAAATAGTGAGCAAGAATTTATATATATATATATATATATTTAAAATATATGCATCTGTTCATCTTATACCCCATCTCATCTCACCATTTCAGTTCACCGCACCATGTAATCTCAATAGCTCAGTTCTCATCTCATCTCACCATCTCATCGTACCATATCTCACTATCTCATTTCACTTGACATCTCATCAAATAATTTATGGAAATGTCATCTCACCATCTCATCTCACTATCTCATTAAATCAATTCATCATCTCATCTTACCATCTCATCTAACCATCTTATCTTTTCATTTCATCAAACCATTTCATTTTCTCCATCTCATTTAACCATTTAATTTAACCATCTCATCTCACATCTCATCTAATCTAATCTCAGCATTTCATCAAATCATCTCATCTCGACATCTTTTCCAACTTCCGCCGACGTTTTCTTTTCATGTCCATGAAAACAGATGTCTCATCCTCTAAATCATAAAATAACTGCATCATTGTCCTTTTACTTAACCAACGCACTTCGTATCAAAATCTGAGGTCGATACTTGCAATGAACGACTTACACAAATTATTCAAATAAGTGCTTGCTGTACGACGATGAAAACAAACTGCAAAACCACATGAACGTGCTTGCGACTACCTGTGCTAAATACAAAATGCGAATTAGCGAGAACAAAACAGAAACTATGTGATCAGTAGAACTCCTGGGCCACTCAAGAAAAGTCTAAATGATATTGCTCTTCAACAGGTCCATGAGTTCAAGTATTTGGGCAGTATTTTTTCGGCAGACGGTAGGATCGACAGGGAAATTGAGACTAAGTGTCAGAAAGCAACTGCGGTGACTTATCAGCTGTCCCCACTGCTTAGACACCCGAGCATTAGCTTGGCAACAAAGCAACAGCTGGTAAACAGTATATTTATGCCGATTATGTGCTACCAGTGCCAAACATGGCCTCTGCCAAGGGCGCGCGAGAGCAGAATTTCGACTTGTGAAATGAAGTGTTTGTGGAAAGTCATCGGTGTTACCAGAAGAGACAGAATGCGGAACGACAATATTTGAAGTATGGTCGGGCACTACGTCTTGTGCCGAATACATTTCCAGGCAGAAAATAAGTTGGTTCGATCATCTCATGAGAATGCATCTTCACCAACTTCCCCTGATGGCTTACAAAACTGGTAAATCTGGCTACATGGCAAGAGGGCGGCCGCGAAGCAGGTGGATAGATGCCATTAAATTGGCTGTGCAACGACAAGGGCTAACATTGACCGACGCAACGCACTTGGCGCAGGATAGACGACTTAAGCTCCCCACGGCGCTAAACGGCACAAGTGGAAAGACTAACTAACTTGCTATTACAATTATTAAAGGCTCGGTGCTTTCGAGTAAAGGCAAATTATAGTTTAGTTTAGTTTAGTTTCCAAATTACCATCAAGTATTGCGATAACATGTTTACTGAAAAAAAGCAGCAAACGCCTTTATAGAACGAACATTATGCCAGAGCAAACCACATTCATGTCCCTACAGATAGGCATACAGACATTAGTGAAGAACAAAAGAGCCACGACAACATCAAGATGGCACCAGAGAAGCACATGATGGCAAAACTAACAATGAATGAAATGGATGAGGCCATGAGAACTTTAAAGAAAAAGAAATCGCCCGGAAAAGAGGGGGTAACAAACGAAATGATGATGGAGTTGGGACAAACAGAAAAGAGGAAGTTACTATCAGACCTGAACCAAAGCTGGAAAAGGGGAATTGTACCGCAGGCATGGAAAGATGCTGTACTTATACCAGTACCAAAGAAAGAAAAAGATATAACAGATCCAAATGGATACAGGCCCATCAGTCTACTGAGCTGTGTAGTAGGCAAACTGATGGAGCGTATGATAAACACAAGACTGGTGTGGCACCTGGAAGAAAAACACATATTAATTCCACAGCAAGCAGGATTTAGACAACACAGATCCACTGAGGACCAGATCACTCTCAAAGCACAGGAAATAGAGGATGCTTACCAAGAGAAAAAGCATATAGTAGCGGTTTGGGTGTATCTAGAGAAGGCATTTGACAAGGTGTGGAAAGAGGGACTTAAAGTCAAGCTACGAAGAAATGAAGTATGTGGGGAAAATGTACAGATGGATCAGCTACTACCTCGAAAACAGAACAGCGAGAGTCCAAGTACAAGGAAGATGAGCAAAAAGGTGACACTGGAGCAAGGAGTACCCCAAGGGGGGGGGGGGGGGGGGTACTATCACCCACACTTTTCCTGGTGTATATAAACAACATCACAGAAAATATACCAAGAAGAGTACACAGCTCCATGTTTGCAGACGATCTGGTTATGTGGACCTCTGAAAAAAATCTCACCGTAGCAAACAATCGGATGCAGCAGGCACTAACATCGCTGGAGGAGTGGGCGAAGTCATGGCTTGGACAAAATAAACGAAGAAAAAACAACATGTACGATACTCTCGCTTTCAAATAAACCACAGAACACCAAAATAAGTCTTAACGGCAAATATCTGCGGCCAAACGACAACCCAAACTACTTGGGAGTCACATTTGATCGGCGCATGAAATGGGCAAGTCAGATCGAGAGAAACCGAATGAGAGCCAGACAAAGAATGGCAATCATGAGGAAACTTGCTGGCACAAGCTGGGGAGCAGACGAAAGAATACTAAAGAAACTGTGCACTGGAAGAGTGAAACAAGTTCTCGAGTATGGCATTGCGGCATGGACAACAGCAGCAAAGGCGAACTTTGATAAAATTAGCAAACTTCAAAATCAAGCCATGGGAGTTATAACAGGAGGCATGAAGTCAACGCCTATTCTAGAACTTGAAAAGATTACAAATCTGCAATACATGACCGACAGAAGAGACTGCAAAGCCCAGCAGCAAGCCGAGAAACTCAGAAGACTGACAGACCATCCAATGCATTAGAGACTAAATAGTTTTGGAAATGGGAAACTAAAGCGGAGAAACTTTGCAGAAATAGCCAAAGCAAAGATGAACGAAAACCCTATGAACAGCGTAACGACACCAAAGCCAATCCCTACTGTACGCAAACCCACATGGAAGCAGCATATCATTCCGGAGGTGGTAGAAAATATACCAGGTATTGGAAACAAGAACAGCCAGACTGAAAAAGAAAGAAGAGACATTACCCTGAGGTACGTAACGGAAAACTACTCAAGCATGGACTGGACCCATGCATTCACCGACGGTTCTGTAACAAACACAACACAGAACGGAGGAGCAGGGGTATTCCTGAGCCCACCAAATGGTAGAAAAATAACACTGTCAGTGGCAACTGGAAAGTACTCAAGCAATTTCAGAGCGCAGGCAGAGGCACTGAGGGCTGCAGTAGAAGAAATGGTGACAGGCAAAAGAAATTAAAGCCAAATAGTCCTGTTTACAGATGCCCTGGCCGTAGTCACAGCACTAAAAAGCCAGAAAATACTGAACTTAATGATTTAAGAGCAGTACTCTGTCAACTATGCCAGCAGTCCGCACCAAAAAGAGTAGTGGTACAGTGGGTTCCATCCCACTGTAACATCCAAGGCAACGAGGAGGCAGACAGACTGGCAAAAGAAGGTGCAAGACTACCACAACCAGATTCTAGTGTGACCTACGAAGAGTCGAAAAGGCTTATTAGAGCTAGATACATGGCCAAATGGGAAACAAAACACTGGCTACACAAAAAATTATGCCTATTACCAGTTGAACAGAAGATAGCAGGTCGTGATCTTCAGACTCCGCACAGACCACAACAGACTGAGGTACCACCTATTCAATAAACTGAAGTTAGGTGGCACTGACGAATGTACTTGTGGTCCAAAGAAAATGATCGCTGAACATCTGCTGCAAAACTGCCCGATTAACGAGGACCAGAGAAAGCACATGTGGCCATCACCAGTGGCAACACTAGACAAGCTCAATGGCAGTGCCGACAGCCTCAGGATGACCGCTGCTTTTTTCGAAAAAATACAGGTTGACGTCTGGCAGCGTACGAAGAAGAAAAAGAAGAAGAAGAAGAAGAAGAAGAAGAAGAAGAAGAAGAAGAAGAAGAAGAAGACGACGACGAAGTTAAGTTTCGTTTAGTTTAGTCGAAGAATCAACGTCATTGCACAAGGTTTAACACATAAGTGCTTTGTCCTTCTCCATAATTTTGTAGAATCTAATCAGAATGCACGAACTCCGTTGCACTGACGAGAATCCCGTAAAAGATTGGGTAGATATTTAACATAATTTTGAATTATTCTCGTACAGACTTTCGATTTCTAACTGTCGAGGAGTTTTTAACTTGCGTGACACTACACACGGGCGTCCGATCTACTCAGAGATTCGAGGAAATACCAGAACTGAGTGGTCTCGAGGTAAGACGTCGGACTAGGGTGCTGGAGGTCATGGGATCAAATCACGGTGGAGACCAGGATTGTGTCACGTGGTAAGGAAAAAGGGAGCCGTGTAGCGCAGTGGTTAGCGCTCTGGCTTCGCATCTGAGTTGTCCTGGGTTCATTCCCAGTTGAGGCGGTAATGTTTTTTTCAGACCGCAACCGTTCCCGGGTCGACCCAGCCTTAAATATATACCGGTTCAGACCGGAAAGTAAAAGCGACGAGGGAGAGGAGATGGCTACCGCCCTCATATAGCCAAGCCTTTGAAATGTGAGATCGCTAACACCTCACACCCCTACAGCAGAAATGCTATGGGTTACTTTACTTAACTAAGGAAAATTGTGCAGGAGACTTCCGTGGTCATTGACAAATTTGATTTATTTTGCACAAAAGTTTTGTTGGTGTAAAAAGCAGTGATGAACACAACTATCTTCTGTATAGATGTTCTTATCAGGTCAAGGTCAAGGTGAGTCACATGGCAACAATTTCCGTGGGGGATAAAGAAACTCTTCATGAACTAAGCCGCAGCCATGTGAGGTGGGAGTGGCCAGTTCCCTTCCTTGCTGTGTATACCTTCCCAACTCATACGTCAGGTAACCGTTTACAACTGGATCGAGCGGTCGTACCAGGAATGAACCACGTCCTGATTCTTTTTTGGTAATGTCCGTCTGTGATTTCGAACCATGGTGCGCTGTAATCCCAGTCTTAGCAAGCCAGCTCACTCCACCCCACGCTCCACTCTTATAAGATAACTTTAATCTGATTTGGCTTGGCTTTGTTCGTTCGTTCTTAATCTCTCGCTACAAAACCCTGAAAAGGGCTTAAGTAGCAGAATGTAATCCAGAGAACGGAATTTGAGCAACACCTCCTACGGTTGATAGCTGGAGCACTATCGGTTGGTACACCGTTAGGTTCCTATCTCTCAAAGTCTGGCGGACCAGATTTGGCTTGGCTTGTTCGTTCTCAATCTCCCGCTACCAAGCCCTAAAAAGGGCTTTGTAAGTAGTAGAATGTAGTTCAGAGAACGGAATGTGTTGTAGTTTACAGCTTGACTGCGATATTTGCACCTTTTGGGCTGCCGGGCCTCACATTGCACGTGCCTGAATTAAGTGATCGCAATCAAAATCTTCATTTTCTTTCAATACATAATAGCCTCAGATTTATCAGACGTTCTTCTGCGATCAAGATGCTGAGCAGCGCATGAGCTGCAGTGGTTAGTGACCCATAGCTGACTGCTAGCGTCAGGGCTAGCGAACCAAAGCTGCCAAGACCCTTCTACACCTCCACGCGGTGATCCTGGATAATAAGCTGCAGCAGGGCAAACTGGCTAAGGAGAAGGGATCGAAGAGGGAATGCTAACCCGGTACTCAAAAAATGCTTGCTGAAGTCGGATGTGTTGGACCGAAAGGTGCAAATATCGCAATCAAGCTGTAAACTACAACACAACGCATTCCGTTCTCTGGACTACATTCTGCTACTTACCCTTTCAGGGTTTGGTACTGGGAGATTGAGAATGAACGAAGCCAAGACGTTCTTGTCGTAAATACGTTTTGGCTCACCCCACTTGTAGTACACGGGGGGCGGCCTCCCTCACCTGTCCTACATTCGCTACGCCACTGAGTCTTCCAGACGAATGAACCTAATTTAAAGGTCTCGCTTCCATCCCAGTCGGACGGTCATTCTGTGCAAATTTTTTATGCAAATGTTGCTCTTATCGGGTGGCACCAGCTTTGAGTAACTGCTGGGTTTGCTATTCTGGGCCAATCCCCGTTCGCTGGTGCTAATTGATGCAAACTAAAAGGGCCCACTTAACTACGTTGATGCAATGTAACGTCCGGTTTAACGAGCCGGCAGCTTTGATGTCAATTAAAGACTGATTCTGGAAGAAAAAAAGCTAATATCTTACTGTTGTTGTTGTGTTTGTTTGTGTTGTGAGTTGGGTATTTCTGACTCGTTTGGGCATGGGGCAACTCTTTCAATCACATTCCGATTATTTGTTGGTTTGTTGGTTATTGATCCAGCGGCCTTTGAGCTCCTGCCATTTTTCCCAATCCTTTGTTTAAACAGGACGCTTGCAGTCTTCGTGGTGTAGCGAGTAGGCTATAATATACTTTGATAAGATCCGAGTTGCTTTTAAATATAGTCTACATGTTGGGGCTTTAATATGTAGTCCAAAAATTAAATTCAATTGGAGAGAAAAAAAATGGAAGAGGATAAAAAATAAAAAACCAAATAAGCAGATATAACAAACAATAAATTCAACAATATAATGGGGTAGAGATTGCGAACCTCTACACTTGAGGGTAGAAGCAGGGCGACTTAGAAAGTAGGTACGCAAGCAAGCACACTCCCACGCACACACTGATAAAACCCTTGTATTTTGGTACGCCATTTTAAATTTGTCTCACCGAAACTCTTTTGGAATCAGTCAACCAGATTCAAGTGGGACTCACGAAAAGTTCAAAAGATCTATTAAGGCCTGATACATGGGGAAAATGGGAAAAGGAGCATACTGGCTATACAAGAAATGATGCTTATTACCAGTTGAACAAACGAGAGCAGATCGTGGTCTTCAGACTCCGTACATGCTCCAACAAACTGAGGTACCCACTATTCAATAAACTGAAGATAGGTGCTACTGACGAATGCACCTGTGGTACAGGGAAAATGACTCGTGAATAACTGCTGCAAATTGCCCAGCATACGAGGACCAGAGAAAGCACATGTGGTCATCACCAGTGCTAACACTAGACTAGCTCTATGGCAGTGTCGAAAGCCTCATGATGACCGCTGCTTTCTTTGAACAAATTCAAGCCAACGTCTGCACAGCATACGAAGAAGAATCAGTTATCAGCCGATGCAAATATGAAACCTTTGGCATCCATATTGACAGCAGACGCCTCAATCATCTTCGATTTGCCGACGACAAAGTTCGCATCACTGAGTCAGCAGATGAGGCCAACCAAATGATGCAGCTACTCGGTGGAGAGGGCAGAAAAGTGGAACTAAAGATGAATGTGTCGAAGACCAAAGTGTTCCGCAATTGTTTCGTCAATTGTGATCCAGTTTTCCTTGGTGGGGTGCGGTTAGAGGATGTCAACGAGTTTATCTATCTTGGGCGCCGCCTCAATGTAAAGATTAACCTGGAACCTGAACTGACAAGACGTCGCCGCATGGGCTGGGCAGTCTTCTCATCTATTAACACGGTCCTGGAAGGTTGCCAAAACCAGAATCTACGAGCCTCTCTCTTCAATTCCACGGCACCCTCTGTGCTACGGTGCTGAGACATGGACATTAACACAATCACTGGAAGACAAATTGAGTGACTCGGGCCTCTCTTGAAAAACTGATGGTCGGAATCAACTTTCTGGAACCAACGTATGCAAAATCTCCACAATTCTGACATACGACGATTGTCCTTAGTGAATGATGCGGTAATCCATGCAGACAAGGCAAAACATGGATGGGCAGGTCACATGTTACGACGAAACGATGGTCGAGGGAGCATGGCGACAGCAGTCTGGTACCTCCGAGGTAAGAAGAGACAGTGGGGAAGTCCTACAATGCGTTGGTCAGACTCCCTTGCTGTACACAACAACATCCAAGACGACTCTGAATGAGTACTTACCTCGCATTGGACCTGTAGCCCAAGACAGGGTCCACTGAAGACAAAATTGGGACTCACAGATACGCGAAAAAAATCATGGGCTCCACCGTGATTCGAACCCGCGACCTCCGGCACCGGGGCGGACACCTTACTTCAAGGCCACTGAGTCCCACAGACCACTGAGTCCCACAGACCACTGAGTGAGAATAAGCTCTGGACGATAGGAAAGAGGACAGCGTAGCACAAGGCCACTGTTAGCATAGATTGAGAGCGATGTAATACATGAATTATGATGTAATAAGAACACCGGATGCAATCACTTAACACCTTTGAAATAACCACAGAAGCACAATACTAATGTGTACGTTCGATTGCTGTTCATACACTTTCGCTTGCTGCTCGTGTATTTTCACTTGTTGTTCGTGTACATTCACTTGCGGTTTGTGTACGTTCACTTGCTGTTTGTGTACATTCATTTACTGTTTGTGTACTTTAACTTACTGTTCGTGTACATTCTGGCAAAGATGGCGCCATTACTGGCTGCGAGTCTACATTTCTCTACTGTTTTGGATCATTATGGATGCCGACAGACCACGGATTTGCCTGGAATTCACACTAGTCGACGACTTACACTTGTGTTCACGGAAACGTGGTGTTTTCCGTCGGGAATTGTTATTTCGTTCTTTTTTTGTGATTTCTTCCCTCCGTTTATCCTGGTCTGGACGCCGGCTGAATGGCGCTACGCTTATACCTGTGACGTATTTCACGGGTTAGTTCTGCCGGTTCACCTTCACGAATTTGGCGTGTGGGAATTTTAGATGCTACTATGATGAGATGAATACAGCTGGGGTGTGATGCCAGACTCACTCACACGCTGAGTGTTGTCCATACGACCTCTTGTGGTTATCGAAAAGGCACGACAAACTGCGTTAGATGCCATCCCACCTTTCTACCCTGCGGGCTACATGTTTACGGAAAGGCTTCGGTGGTAACCCTGAGGCAAAATCTGCATCCTATGCTATCTCCAGTCGTCTCGATGAATGTCTTGCCACTGGCAAAAGGTAGCTTAGGCTCTGTGAGTGAGATTGACAAAAGGCGCAGTTTCTTCCTCACTTTAATCCAAATCACCGCGCAAGTCACCCATTTCAGCGGACACAGCATGAGATACGACTGTCCACACGGCTGAACAAAGAGAGTGGTCTTCATCACTTGTGATGGACAACTATTATCGTGTACATTCACTTACTGTTCGTGTACATTCACTTACTGTTCGTGTACTTTCACTTGTTCGTGTACTTTCACTTACTGTTCGTGTACTTTCACTTACTGTTCGTGTACTTTCACTTGCTATTCAACATATACATGAACAAAATAACCACAGAAACCAACCATTTCGCAAGACCAGAAGTTGAAATCAACACAGAAAACGAAGAACCCAAATCAATTTTTTTTTAAACTACTTTTTGGAGACGACAAAAACCTAATATAAATGGACTAAGAATTCAAAATCGTATGAGTTTAGTGGGGCACATCTCTTCAAGCTGCAAACTGCGACACAACACATTCCGTTCTTCGGACTACCTCAATGATCAAAGTACTGAAAATCCGTGTTAACCTATTAAGGGTTTTTGTTTAATAAAACTAATGGAAATCCTTGATAAGTTATAGCTTTATTGATCAAATTAATGGACATCCTTGATAAGTTATAGTTTTATTGATCAAATTAATGGAAATCCTTGATAAGTTATGGTTTTATTGATCAAATTAATGGAAATTCTTGTTGTTATATTGTTTTATGGATCAAAATACTGGAAATCTTTGTTAAATTATATTGAATTGTATGATCAAAACACTCGAAATCCGTGTTTTGTTCAACTCTTAGAAGTAGCGCTCAAATTCGTTGCCCTCTGAAAAGAGTTACATGGACTCAGTTATAATTCCAAACAAAAATTATTGTCAAAAAAGTCGACAACATAACTAATAAACAACACAGAAACAGAAATCCGTGCATGGAGAACCAAGTTCGTCTGTGAGAGTCAGCAAGGCGCTTGACAATCTTTGCTATGATCCTGCCACAGTCCGCTTATTATAACAGCTTTCTCGATAAATATCCCCCAGACAGACTATTGACCTTAACCGGGGAAACCTCTTAGGATTCTACAATAAACAAGTTCAATAAAGTGTAGTGTCCCCAAAAAGGAAGTTTGTTACATCTCTACAACATGGCCGGTGCTTTTTTTTTTTAATCCTTTAGTTTTTCATATCGATGCTAAACGTTTAATATTCGTTAATATTGCGTTTATCAATTTTCGTTACTTATTATGTCGGTGTCAGGAAGCTTGGTTATCGATATTTATGTTCTACGAAGTTTTAGTTACTGATAACGAAATCTGAGAAGTATGTCCTCAGACGAACGGCAGAGTAAAAATGTACAGCTTCTTATTCTCTTTCGTCATGTTTTTTTTAATTGTCTACTCGTGAAAGCTAGCTATCTGGATAAAGGTTGCTGTGATTGACAGTTTTTCCAAACAGTTCTGTGTTGAGATTCGTCTTAGTGAGCCAGTGCTCATTCAGTGAAAATAGTAATTGATATTCGCAGCAGGGGAAGATAGCGACAGCAAAAGACATGTGTATTCAGATGTGACAGCGTATGACTGTACAGTCCGATGACAAAGGCAAAGGCCGTCGTCCATCGTAGACGATGAAGGCATAATTTATTTTGTTAGCGCTATTTTTAGTAAGGATTAACTGCGCTACTTTTTATCCTCACACTCTCGTCTCGTGCCGCCCGACCCCGATGGCAAGTCAAGGACAAGACGACTAGGGGGAGACTACGAGATGCAGGGAACTCCGCATTAAGCCCCCGTGAAAAAGACGGTGGAGTCCGGCGTCGAAACCACGTCACCTGATCACGAGGCCGACAGATTAACCCCTTCACCACGGAATCCCACACAGTCCGATGACAGCGTGACATACTCTGCAGCAGGTGGTGGCACACGTAGACAGTAATTGGGTAGTCTTGCATTCTGTTCAGCTCGATTTTTTTATGCGCAACAGTAATGATCTTCTTCCCCAGCGGTTGATGGCAGTGCGCCAGGCTGATCTCCCATTGGAGAAACAATTGATAGAAACTTTTAGAGAATCTCTGTACCGTTTTATACGCCTCAACTTCCCCACGAGTTCTTGCCTCTCCAGAGCTCACGGTTCAACAGTTGATTAGGGAGTCGCTCATGCAAACAACATGCCCAGTTCGTCTAATCTGGACGGCATACCAGCTATCAACTAAGGCGTGCACACATTCCAATGGAGGCAAAGAGACTTAAAATGAACATTGTGTTCGTATCACTTTATGTTATCAATGGGAGACTGACTCTGAGCAATGTGCAAGAAAAGTGTGTTTTTTTTAATTATTCGTGCTGAGTTAATGTAGTTCTTGACAAAAGTTTATTTCGTAGGTTACAGTGGATTTTCTTAAATCCCAAGTATTACTTGAGAAGGTGGACCATTCTTCTGCTGGCTGAAATGCAAGTCTCCTCAGTAAACTTACATGAATGGGATCACAGCGATTATCGATCCCCACCTAGTTGGATAACCTGCTGTGACGCAGTTTATTTCCAGGAAGACTGGACAATAAGTGAGGCAGGGTCTAAATCAGTATGTTCTCCCTGATCAAGTCGTTAGTGGCTTCTACCCTACTAGTGCTATCTCCCCTGACTGTGACGTTAGTCCGACCATTACTTTAGTGTTTTCTCGCGTGACTGCGACGTTGGTGCTATATCCCCTGACCATACCGTAAGTGTTGTCTCCGCAAGAAGAACAGAAGATCACAAAATCTAAAAATGAAATGATTGCTACATGCTTATGTAACTGTGCACTGAACACTAACCAGCGAAAATGAACCTTAACATAGAGCTATAAAGAACTCTTCACCACGGCAACCCATGTCCAGAGAACTGGATAAACATTCCTCACTGGTTACTTCAGTTTCTCAACGCCCTATAATTGATCATACAGAGCCCTTAAACCCCCCCCCCCCCCCCCCCCCAACTCGAATCCAAGCCGATTCATCAACAAAGGCCAGATCATGAAGTACCTTTGACGACGTTCATATAATTCCGTCATCAGCGAGGGGTCGCTTTGGCCATGAGAAGGCGCTCGTCTCTCGAAGCCACGAAGGAAAACAGTGGACGACCGAGTCGCACTGGTTTCTGACGACCCCTGGTCTCAAGGTAAAAGAAGTGCCTGCATCCTGAGCTACCTCCAGCCGTCTCGACTCATGTCTTGCCACTGGTCCAAAGTATCTCGAGACCAGAGAGCGAGATTGATGACCAACGTAGCACCTTCCTCACTATAATCCAAATACACCGCAAGTAACATAACCAAGACAAACCAATCTGCTGATGTCGCCATCATTGCTTGCGATGGATAATTAACAAATAAAATAGTCAGAGTGTAATGAGTATATTACATAATAGAACAGCAATGTACTCACCTTTATCGAGGTGACGATGGCTGCAAACATCCATTTATAGCTCGTTTCCTGGGTCCATACATGGATAAATTTGTAAATGAACCGGCTATCGTGTAATATGCTATTCCACACTCAATATTTCACACGTCCCGTTTTTGTTATTCAATCTTTCTTTGTTGAGGAACACACTTTCAACTACAAAACAAGTCCTTTTCATTGTATCGGGGCACGGCTGTCTTTTTGTTTTTTTAATCATAGAAAATGGTTCATATAAACAATTGCATTGCACCTGGGTGCTCACCTGTGTTTAGTCCTTTACATTCCTGACGACAGAGCACCAACTCTGTAGTTCTCGCGGCGCCTCTGACGTGTTCTCCATTTACAGCTGGGTCGAATGGGGAAAACCGGCATAACAAAACTCACGAAATTTCCGGTCTATCAAACAGCGCGACATGATTTCAACCTTTTAGGATGGATTTGTAAACCGAGTTCACAATCCCTGGACTACACGCTACACACACAGAGCACGTGTAACATCTTGATGGCGTGACAGCCGGTCTGTGATTAACTTTTATATGAACTCAATTACTTAGTTTTAGTCATTGCTTAGTACGGATGCGCCAACTGCCTGCGTAAACTTTCATTTCTGTTGTTTTGAAAGAAGCGAGTTTATACTGAAGAGACAAGTCACAACCTAGCCTTATGAATTAATAAAAGTTTGCAGGAAATTCATAGAAGGTTAGATGTTGCCGCAAGACTAACATGAAGACGAAGTTTCTTATGGTCAGTCCAGTCCCTACAGACTAGTCCTGGAAAACGTAGAATCGAAAGGTGAAAAGAGCTGGCGATTCTCTGGATCGAGTTACGGAAGGAACCTACGCCTGGACATCACATGCCTTATGCAGCATGCAAGTCACTAAATAGACTTCCAACTGGTATGTCACCGTTCAGGAAAAAGCTAAAAAGATGGGGATACAGGGCGAAACATGCGAATGTGGAGCAACACAAGACCTGATATCTGCCCAAATCTCCAACAGACTTGCAGTATGGTCGATCTGTTGATTTACAACGACAAGGCAATCCATGAGGCTGAATACTGGAAGAATGGTGTGTGGCGTCGTGCCTGGGATTCGGAAAGTAATTAAGTCGTTGCTGTTAATGGCACAGGTACTTGATTTAGGTTCTCTTCGCAACGTTCTTTTGTGGCGGGTTACAGTGGCTCTCCTTGCATTCCGGTTAGTATTTTAGGATGTGGACAAAGTCCTTTTGGTTGTATTGCAATGCGAGACGCCTCAGTAAGCTCACCACATCGTTAGCCAGACTGCCATGCAACAGCCTGTTTACATGCTGAACTGTTTCGTCTTCTTCTTTGCGTTCGGTTTCGTAAGCTCGTTTTATGCCACCAGATGGTCTGCCTCTATTAAGTGACACGTCAGTCGGAGGTCCTCAATGGTTCCCCACAGTTTGTCTTGTATGGTTCTTTCCCCGGGCCAGGTCTTCTCACGGGATTCTTGGTGCAGTGGACATATTTGCAGAATGTGTTCTGGAGTCTGGGCTCCTCTCTGACATGTGCATTGTGCAGTCTGTGCTGCTTTCATTGTATGCATGTGTGCATTTACTCTGTAATGAACTGTTCTGAGGCGAAAAATTGTGGTATACTGTTTCCTATTCAGTCTATTGATTGGGTCCTGTGGGTATTTGCTGTTTGTTCTCTCTATCCACTGTTGTTTATTTCTTTTGTATTTGATGTGAGCCTTGACTTCTGGCAGTGACACCGGGTGGGTGAATTGTTCTCTTTGTCTTCCCTACCTGGCCAGTCTGTCCCTCCCATTCATTCCCAGGTATGCCACAGTGAGCTGGAATCTACTGGAGGGTGATTTTATTGTGGTCTGAGAGTTTATTTAGCTGGCATATCAATTCCCTTTCCATACTATTTCGTGGTTCTCTTTGTGGGGCCTGAAAAATGTCCATGCAGTCGCACAAAAACACTATTCTGTTATCCCTTAACCCCTTTTCATCCAATAGTTTGACTGCTTCAATTATTGCCTGTTGCTCTGTTCTTAGATTTGACGAGGGCTCCCCGGCAGTACTTGCTTTTCCTATAACGGTTCCATCCTGTAGAAGTATGACGAGCCCCGCCCCTCCTTTCCTCAATGCTTCCTCTGATGATCCATCTGCAGAACTGTTTGAAAGTGAAGATGGTATCTTGCTCAGTATGTTTCACGTCACCGTGAATAATCTTAGCTACCAGCGTCACAGCAGTCTCGCCAACGAGGTGGGGATCGACACTGTTATCCTTGTAGTAGCGAGCTTATCGACGAGCCTCTCGTTGCACTACGGACAGGGGGAGGGGGCTCAATCCACCGTTTCGACTACGCCGCTGTATATAAGAAGCGACAATTTAACGGCTACCAGAGAAATGTCAATAGTTAACGAACGCAACGCACTACCAGTAGCTTCGAACAACAACAGCCAGACTTCAGTTTAGTTCATTACAATCCATCATGTGTCTGAAGATATCTCAACTTAAGTATGTGAAACATGAACTACAAATTACTGTAAATTATAAGTTTCAACTCCATGTTGAATACAATTGAAACAATTGTAACCCTTTGCATCCTAAGTCTTGAACTATAAAATACTCGTACATTCATAAGGGACTGCAAGTGATGTAAGGAAACGATGGACGATAGAATCTCACAAGTTTCAAGCAACTCATGGTCTCCAGGGAGGTAAGACCAGTGTTCCTGCATCCTGAATTACCTTCAGTTCTCTCGATTGGACATCTTGCCCCTGGTCCATTGCACCTCGGGACGAGAGAGTGAGGTTCCTAACCAGCGCAGTTTCTTTCCTCACAATAATCCAAATACAGCAGGTGTTAAATTATCCATCCAAACACAAATGTTAGCTGTAGTCGGTCAACTGTTCTTTCCGCACACGCTAGCTGTCCATAGAGAATATCTTTGGGGATGCGACCGTTTTCCATGCGACGAACATGACCAAGTCATCGCAGTCTTCACTGCCTAATGGCAGTGTTCAAACTTAGGAGACTGGTTCAAGAATGTATCTCTGCGTGCTTGTCACTATCTCTTCGCGAGACGTCAATGATGGTGCTGTAGGTGAAAGGCGTTGAGCCTTTGCTCTTGTTTGGCATAAGTTATCCACGTGTTGGTATCATATAACAATAATCATAGCGATGATGATAACAAAAGTCAGGCATGTTGTGCTGCACCTCACCAGTGAGTCCGGGGGTGGCTGTAGTACCTCACCAGTGAGTCCGGGGGTGGCTGTATAGTACAATTCTAGCACGGAAAATCCTTCTACATTCGTAGCATTTAATTTCAGAATTGGACATGTGAATGTCAGTTTTTTCTTTTCGCAAAGTGCGTTTGTTTGTTTTTTTCTGTGCTTCGGAGGTCCGGCGCTCCTTGGCAATGGAGCTGCCTCTCATGGTGGTTCTACGACATGCCTTGTGGTCCTGTGCGAGACATTCCCATGCGTTTGTATCGATGCTGAAGCGTGTCAGAGATACTTTGAGGGAGTCTTTGAAACGCTTCTTTTGGCAACGGCTTCCCGCAGGCCATCTTTCAGCTCCCCATTCATTAGTTGTTTTGGGATGCGGTTGTCTGGCATGCGCACTACGTGGCCGGTCCACCTGATCTGGGTCTTCTGCAATAGTGTGTAGATGCTCGTCATTTTTGCCTTCATGAGGATCTCAGTGTCTGGTCCCATATAAAAGCGAACCGACGACACAGCAATTGTAACCATTGCCGTGGTCTTTGCTGTAAGTTCAAGGTTTTCCTCAGGCACGCGCGTTGTGAGACGGAAAAATATGGCAGCAGCATTGCTAATGCGATTTGCTTATTGTGAGAACGTTCAGTTCAGTTCAGTTCAGTTCATCCCGTAACCCATCATGTCGTTGGGGCACACATGAAGATATGAAAAACCCACGCCAGCTCTCTCTGTCTGTCGCCGCCTGACGTATCTCACCGGGACGAAGGCCTGACCACTCAGTGATGTTGTCCACCCATCTCTTCCTTGGACGTCCTCGCCCTCTCTGACCCGGTACGGATCCAAAGAGTATCGAGTTGGGAATTCCGTTTGACCTCGCGACGTGCCCGCACCAGGCCATCTTTCGTCTTTTGATAGTTGTGAACAGATCTTCAAAAGGACCAATAGCGTCTTCAACTCTCTGACGGATGTCTACGTTCGTTACACGATCTTTATATGTAACATTTAGGAGTTTTCTATAGAGAAACTGTGAGAACGTATCGTTTATATATTATCACAGGAATGTATGAACACATATATTCATTAACATTTTACATTTTCGATTTTCTGTAAACGTATTGATTTCTTGTTTGATTTGCACTGTACACATTGGCATAGTGTGATTCACACATCTGCGCCACTCTGACTAATGGCTGATGTCTTATTGTATACGTTGTCGAGTCCATCGTAATGTTGATCTTCTTCTTCTCTTCTTCGTTCGTTGTCAACCTCCCACTACCAAACCCTGAAAGGGCTTAAGTAGCAGAATGTAGTCCAAAGAACGGAATGCGTTGGGTCGTAGTTTACAGCTTGACTGCGATATTTGCACCTTTCGGTCCAACACATCTGACTTCAGCAAGCATTTTTTAAGTACCGGGTTAGCATTTCTTCTTCGATCCCTTTTCCTTAGCCAGTCTGCCCTGCTGCAACCTGTTATCCAGGATCACCGCGTGGAGGTGTAGAAGGGTCTTGGCAGCTCTGGTTCGCTGGCCCTGACGCTAGCAGTCAGCTATGGGTCGCTGACCCCTGCAGCTCATGCGCTGCTCAGCGTCCTGATCCACTTAATGTTGATAATCATCATCATCATGTAGCATGTCCTTTGTAGAACGTCGCTCACATCACAGCCCGTCTGAAAGAAACTCGTCCTCTAGCCAAATCTCCATCCTCCGCCAAAGTCATGCCCGGGAATTCCTTGATATCTTGGTCCCATCCTATTTTCGGTGGAATACCTATTTTCGATGGGATACCTATTTTCGGCCACTGCCTCTTTTGCCCGGTACCATACCCCTCAACACTATCCTCTCTAGACTGCTGTGTCTCTTGATGTGACTAAAGTATTTCAATTTTCTAGCCATGATGGAATTGATAAACCAGTTCTCTTCTATGTGCAACTCTTGCCGAATGTCTAGATGTGTTCTTCTCTCAGTCCAGGGTATTCTTAGGATCTTTCTCTAACATTTTGACTCGAAAGACTCGATTCTCTTTCTATATGTTTTGGTAATCGTCCATGCTTCACAGCCATATGCTGCCACGGGAAAGACACAGGCTCTCAAGACTTTTATTTTTTTTCATTTTGCTGGGGTTCTGCCACAATTTCTTCAGGTTGTTTACCCTCTGATTTGCCATGACTAGTTTTATTCTGATTTCTTTTGAGCAGTTGCCATTTTTATTAATTCTGGAGCCTAAATATTCAAAATACGTGACCTCGTCTATTTCTTCACCACCTATTGTAAATTTGTTAACATCGTGTTTTGACGGTGGTCATTATCTTTGTTACTTAGATTTGTTTATAAATAGATTGTGATCTATACTGTATCAATATACGACTAAAATTAGCTGATCTAGCCCTTCTGCACCTCTTTATAGTATCACTACGTCATCTGCTTATCGTAACTCTAGGATCTCGTAACCGCCAATTGTGAATATTTCGAAACTTCCAATGGTCTTCTCTATCATTCATCTCTATTATACATTCCGCATAGATGTTATATAGATATGAAGAGATGATACATCCCTGTCGCACATTCCTTTTATACTGTGAAATAATCTGATGTTTGACCAGATACCCGGACAGCCGTTTGCTGAATTGTTGTTGTTGTGTATTTGGGTTTTCTTTAGTTTTTTGTCCCTGGGGAAAGTCGTGTGGTCGTAACCTGGGTTTTATTTTGTTTCTGTCCAGGCGCGGTAACTGAGCCGTGGCTCTATATGTTTTTTTTCAACCGGTGCTGCTCTTGAGGCACTAGTTTCTGTACCAATTTGTTTTTTCAGACTATTAGCCCCACACAACCCTCTTTAGTCGTGTTTTACAACACGCTTGGAAGATGTCATTGGTTGTACTGTTCACCGCCGTGGATCTAACTGGGTCAATGGTTGCTCAAGCAGTTTTATTCACACGATGAGATTGCCAACCCAAATCACAACCCTTCTAAATCACGTTGTACTACATGTATTGTAGAGTACACCGAAATCATTCCTTCCACACCAAAATGGAAACCCAGCGTAGGGACTAATTATAACGGATGAATGGGGATTGATTACAAAGGATAGGTAGGAACAGATTACAATGGATGGATAGGGGCATTATAATAGATGGATAGGGACTGATTACAATGGATGGATAGAGGCTGCTTATAATGGAAGGATAGGGACTTATTACAATGGATGAGTAGGGACTGATTACATTGGATGACTAGGGATTGAATATAATGGAAGGGTAGTGACTGATTATAAGGGATGAATGTGGACTGATTATAATGGATTGATTAGGACTGATTACAATGGATGAATGGGGACTGATTACAATGGATAAATGGGGACTGATTAAAAAGGATTGGTAGAGACTTATTATAATGTATGGGTAGTGACTGATTAAAATGGATGAATGGGGACTGATTACAAAATGGATTGGTGGAAACTGATTATAATGGATGGGTAGTGACTGATTATAATGGATGGATGGGGACTGATTATAATGGATGAATGGAGACTGATTATAATGGATGGATGGGGACTGATTACAAAATGGATTGGTGGAAACTGATTATAATCGATGGTTAGGGACTGATTGCAATGGGTGAGTAGTGACTGATTATAATGGATGGATGGGAAATTATTACAATGGATGTATAGAGACTAATTACAATGAATGAGTAGGGACTGATTACAATGGATAAGTAGAGACTGATTACAATGGTGTGTAAAGACTAATTACAAAGCAAACATGAAACACCAAAAGTAGGGACCAAAAGGTTTTATTCTCTCAATATTTTTTTAAATTCTGCATAACAATTCTGCCAACAATTGTCAATAACAATAACATTGAATTCTCATTTTCTCTTTTTGGAATATGAGGAATAACATGTGTGGTCCTCTTCTATCATTCATCTCTATCTCACTCACTCTCTCTCTCTCCAATGCCCTGACCCATGCATCGTACCTCATCCATAGTTATTTGCTGAAACATAAGATGTTAAGCACACCTCCTACTCCTCTGACATAGCTCTCTGTGGCGTTTGTCTCTATCCAAGGCTCAAGGTGCCACTCAAAGAGACCAGATTTCAGGACACAGAAGATTAAAGATAAATATGAAGATGTGGGTGGGTAGGACAGAAGTGTGTAAGGGATAGTACCTCACGGTGAGAGGCAGCCACATCCTTGATGCCCAGGATCCTATTTGGTTCCCCCACTTCTGTCTAGCTCACGTATGGCTCCTAGAGTCTGCCTGTGTACGGCAGCGCCACCCCAGGCAACGGCTTTGGCTGGCCGGCTAAACTACGTGAGTGAAACGACAAGAAGGGGAGTCCACCCCTGACAAGTACACACAGCTGCTGGTGGAAGAGGCGAAAGATCGACCGGTGCGACAACGACTCTGAAAGTGGGAGCTGGAAACGCCTGGTATCGGGCTAAGGGCGCATCAGATACGCAGTTATGATCCTCAAAATACCCTGGACAGAGAAAAAAACAAATGTAGACATTCGGCAAGAGTTGAGCATAGGGGAGAATTGGTTTATCAATTCCATTTTGGCTATAAAATGCAAATACTTTGGTCACATCAAGAGACACAACAGTCTTGATTGAACTGTGATGGAAGGTATGGTGCCAGGCAAAAGAGGAAGGGGTAGACCAAGAAGATGATGGCACCAAGATATCCAGGAATGCCTGGGTATGACTGTGGCGGAGGCTGGAGTTTTGGAAAGAGAAAGAGTTTCTTTCAGACAGACTGATGGGAGCGACGTTCTACAAAGGACATGCTACATGATGATGATGATGATGATGATGATGATGTGCTTGATGAAGATCCCAGCCTATAACTTCCAGAACTGCTTGTGAGAGCTCCTATGGGAGAAGTGTATGGAACAACTAGGGGCCTATTTCAAAGGAGATTAGGTTTTGAACTAAATGCCTACCACAAACAGATACTAGTACGACGTACGAAGAGTCAAAACGGCTTATCAAAGCCAGATACATGACCAAATGGGAAACCGAACATTCTGGTTACACCAAAAACGATGCCTATTACCAGTTGAACCGAAGAGAGCAGGTCGTTGTCTTCAGACTTCGCACTGGCCACAATAGACTGAGGTACCACCTATTCAACAAATTGAAGATAGGTGGTACCGACGAATGCCCGTGCGGTACTGGTAAAATGACCGCTGAACACCTGCTGCAGAACTGCCCGACATACGAGGATCAGAGAGAGCAGATGTGGCCATCACCAGTGGAACTGCAAGAAAAGCTCTATGGCAGTGGCGACAGCCTCAGGATGACCGCTGCTTTTTTCGAAAAAATAATGGTTACTGTCTGACTGCGTATGAAGAAGAAGAAGAAGAACTAAATGCAAGAACAAGAGGGATTAGCTACAAATTAACTAGAGAAAGGTCCAGATCAGATATTTAGGAAATTTTTTTTTTAGTAAGGAAGCGGTGAATGCTTGGAATGCATTGCCACAGGGGGTATTGGAGGCAAGGGCAGTTAATGCATTCAAGAATAGATTGGATGCGCATAGCTTTAAGAGCAAGGTAATGTAAATTAATCTGGTTGTATACAGACTCTGCAGAGTCTTCTAAACCAGTATAAAGATGTTAATTTAAGTAAATAGGTCCGTTAATTGGTTTTGTCCCAGTCTAAGGTCCTATACTTTTTTCAAAGCAGCCCTCGTTTGTCTATATCTGTGGGTGTGTGGACGTATCTGTAGGTGTGTGGATGTATGGGTGTATGTGTGTAAGTCTGTGGACATAGGTGGGTGTATGTGTGGGTGCATGTGGTTAGGTGTGTGTGCATGTGTGTAGACGTGAATGGTTGCATGGGCGATGTGTGTGCATGTGTATGTAGGTGTCTGTGTGTGGATGTGGATGGGTATATGTGTAAGTGTGTGTGTGTGTAGGTATGTGCGGTGCACATGCGTAGATGTGGATGCATGCATGTAGGTGTGTGTGTGCATATTTATGCATATGTGGGTGTGCACATATGGGTGTATGTATGCACATGTGGGTTGGTGCATGTGTTAATACAGATGAGTGCGTCAAGATGAGGCAGGAGATAGGACAAACACCATATTCTTCTTCTGTGTTTATTCTGAAAAGGACGTTTGTGACATTGTGCCGTAGTTTACAGTGAGGCTGCGATATCTGTGCGTTTTGCCCTGATGGATCTGATAGCATTTTTGGGGATCAGGTTCACCTTTCCTTTTTGATCTATAATCTTCTAACCAGGCTATATGGTTGCAGTTTGTTCCCACAGTAGATGCTTGGAGACGGAATAGTGTCTTGGTCAGTTATGGGTCACTGACCCTGATGCAAGCAGCCAGCTAAGAGTCTCTGGCTGCTGTCAGCATTCACTGCTGCATCTTCAGCCCCAGACATGATCTGAATTGCTTCCATTCATTTTTATTACAATTTTAAAATTCAAGTCTTCAATGTATTGTCCCTAGGCTAGAATTAGTAGACAAATTGGCATCTGATTCACAAAAATGAATAGTTTTTATAGAGGAATGTTCGGTAAATCACAAACAAAGATAAACAATAGATCATGGAGAAGAAAAACGCATGAACTCGCATCGTTCTCTGTACTTGTGTTGATCCAAGGCCTCATTACTGGGGAGGAAAGAATAGGGCAACCGCACACCCATGCATGTTGTATGTAACATGTGGCTTGTTGTAGTCAAGAGGTAAGGCACTCGTCTCTCAAAGCGATGAACGGATGTGGCGTGGGTTCGAGTCCCACAGGTTTCAAACCCATCAAAGGAGGTGGGACCAGAATGCCTGCATCCTAAATTACCTCCAGTCATCTTGACATCATCTTGCCACTGGTCTAAGTTAGCTCAGGACTAGAGAGTGAGGTTGATGACCAGTGCAGTTTATTTCTCACTATAATCCAAATACAGTGCAAGTTACATCATCAAGACAAAACTGTATGATGGCATGTAATAGATGACTAAAGAAAGCTGTGCATGGGGCTAGCAATGTCATCATGTAAAACACATGAAATCGCCATGGCAGAAGAGAACTAATGTAATTCTGTGCAGGTTTCCAGTGAGAAGCTAACTAGTGTTGACGCTATGCTTCATACGAAAAGGAGAAAGAGAACAGAGACGAGAGAGGAGAGGAGAGAGAGAAAGGGGAGAGGCAGAATAAATAAGGAAGTGGACGGGAAGATGAGAAAGGAGACAGATGGAGAAGAGAGGGAGAGAGAAATATAGAAAAAAGGATTGAGAGAAAGAGAGAATAAAGAATTAAAGAAAGAAGAATGGAGAGAGAAGATAGGGAAGAGATTTATTTATTTTTTTTTTTGCGTTCGCCTTATTTCTCTATTCCCCAAGGCGGGTGTGCGTTGCACTGTGTTTTATTTTGCGCCTGTCGGCCCAGTGCATCCGACTTCAGCATGCATTTTATGTAAGGGTCTGCTTCCTCCTGCATTTTCTAAGGGTTTGCTTCCCCGGGGTAACGGCCGGTGCTGTGATGGGGATCGAACCCAGCACCTTCGTGTTGTGAGCAGTGCCACTTAACCACTAGGCCAAGCCGTCCCCTGAGGAGAGATATGAAGAAGAAAGGATGGAGAGAGAAGAAGTGAGAAGATATGAGAATGGAGGCGAGAGAAAGAGAGAGGGGGAGGACGAGAGAGTTGGTGGTCGAGAGAGTGCAGGGAGTGAGAAACACAATTTCGTGAGTGTACATCCTAAAGCCCCTTACTGAAGAGGGAGCAATAGAATCACTGAACCTACTATGCATGTAGAAAAAGCTGACTGAGTGTAGTTGTGTATGGGACTGGCAACATTGTCATGTATAACTGAGTACCACAGAAATCACATCTTCGAAAGCTCATAAATGCTTTGACAAAAGCTTCCTGTGTGGAGATAAAGTGTAGTAGTGGTTCCCCCATGCTCCTACTGGAGTGAAAATAGACATGATGAAATGCACACTATTACATACACAAAATACGTACCGAAAATATTAAACGTATGAGGCGTGTTCAAATTAAACCGGACCTAACTGCACCAAGTGAACATACATATGATGTGCATGATGACGTCACTTCTGAAACAGTACATACCAACAGTCAAGTTTGCAAAATTTCCTTATCCCCCGACTCATAGTTTTCTATGAAGAACTGGACAGGATGTCAGTTAAGAAACGATGTTCTGAGACCAGGTTAGGCACATATTGTTGCGTCAGAAGATCCCATTGTCAAAATTGATGCAGCAATGCGGGTGGACCGCCGCCGGAGCTTACGTTCGCCACACTTTTGTCACCATACACTGCCTGCTTTCTGTGATGAATGTCAACTGGTCGTCATCCTTCAACTGTTAGAATTCAAATCACCGCTCGCTGATCAACTCTGGACGGATTCCGTATCACACCCGACATGTTTTCAACAGCCTGCTGAGGAAGCTATGAGCCGGAGGATAATGAAATTTTGCAAACTTGACGGTTGGTATGTGCTGTTTACATCAGAAGTGACGTCATCATGCGCATCGTATGTTTGTGCACTAGGTGAAGTTAGGTCTGGTTTCATTTGAACACGCCTCGCAGCTTCACGTGAAACAACAAGAAGTTTAGCATAAGAAATTGAATGACAGAAACAGGTAAATGATCCATAACATCCTATGTTTGGATACCCAAATCTAGTCAAAGTTTCTTACAGTCAACACAGCCCATGCAGACTAGTCCCGGCGATAAACCGCATCGAAAGGTCCCTTGCACAGGGCTTCAGGAAGGCCCTGTGCCTGGACACCGCTTTCCTTAGCAACGTAGACTCTCTCTCATCTTTCCCATAACTTAAGAGGTCATATGGGCATCACTCAGCGTGTGTGCGATGTGTCTTAAAGACGTGTTTCCAACCAGGCAGGGCTCAACCCTCTACTGGGCGAATGTGGGAGGCCATCGTTGGCCCGGGTCAATATTTCTTAGCCGTACCAAAATTGGCATTGTCAGAAAACAGAGCGGAGGACGCATCTCGTGAAGTTCAGCTGTGTGCACTGGACCGTAGATATACAACACAGAGTAACCAAAATACTATTTCAAACAGCCAATGACTTTGTCAGGATCTTCGGACATAAAAACACCACAAATAGAACAAAGCAATTAATCCAAATGGAAAAACACATCACGTTTCCGTGGGCACAGGTGCAAGTCATCGACTTGTGTGAATTTCAATTAAATCCGTGGCCTGGCGGCATCCATGATGGACTAAAACATGAGAGCAAAATAGATCCGCAGCCGGTTAGGTGCCATCTTTGCTGCAACATGGACATTACTAAATAGACTCTACTTCTTCTTCTGCGTTTGTTCTCAATCTCCGGCTACCAAGCCCTGAACATGGCTTTGCAAGTAGCAGGATGTAGTCCTGAAAACAGAATACATTGTGTCGCTAGTTTACAGCTTAGCTGTGATATTTGCATCTTTCGGCCCGACACATCCGTCCTCGGCAGACTAAATAGACTCTAATCTGGTGTATCATGATGCAGGCAGAGCTTAAACAAATGTGGATACATGGATGATGAGACATGCAGTTCTGAAGCAACACAAGCCCCAGACCACCTGATGATATGCACAAATCTTGTGGAAACATGGAATATTGTTGACATGTTGAGGGGGGGGGGGGGGGGGGGAGGGGGGTGACAAGGCAATACGTGTGATTATTTTATATTTGGTACGTCTAGCCACAGCTAGATACAGGCTTTCTGACTCACAGAGAAATCAGTTGGTCACATCACATTCCACAGCAGACTAAATAACACAACTTACATGTGTCAACAATCAGTGCAACTATAATAACGTTTTCGGGAAACAAAGAAGGATATACAGTTGGCTTCAAAGCAGGATTCTGTCAAAGGATCACTCTCAACAGTAATTTGTTGTGTATAGTACCGTGAATTTGTTATATTTCTCTGTGTGGAGCATGGATTGATTATAAACCTTGCACAATTTGAGCTTCGTTATTTAGTCCCCGGTGGAATGTGACGTTTCAAAGGATTTTCCAGGTGAGTCAGAAGGCCTTTCTAAAGTAGGCCATGGTCTGACATAGTAATAGGACATGGAAAGTATTTACGTAAATTAGACATGCTGAAATACACACTATTATGTACATATAATAGACATGACGAAAAACAAACTATTATGTCTGACATGGTGCTCAGGACATGGAACGTATGTACATATATTAGATATGACAAAACAAACACTATTATGTACATAAATTATAAATGATTAAATACACAAAATTATGTACGTAAATTAGACATGACAAAACACACAATATTATGTACATAAATTAGAAATTATTAAATATATACTATGTACATATAATAAGACCCCAAAAAAGAAGAAATTATGGCGAAGTGGTCAGCACACGGGTCTTTTAATAAGGACATGGGGATCAAACCCCGATATAGAACTATCTTTTAACACTGCGTACAAATTGTTATAATAAGAAAAGTCAGGCAATATAAACGTTCCAATCATGATACATTGACAGAATAAAAAAAGAATGGATATAAGAGAATACTGAAAATTAATTCATTTCTTTCTTGGAGAGAGGTACATTCAAAACCTGGACAATTTCAATACTTAATTCAGTAGTTGTTGGCTGGACTTTAAATAGAATTGTCGATATTCACAAATAACAATATTATGACTAGTATAGAATGGTTACAAGCTTTTATTTAACTAGACAGTGTCGTTGTCCGTTTATGTGAACTTCTATTTCTCATATTTTAACCAACTTTCCCATAACCTAAAGAGCTGAAATTGTGTACAGTCAATTTTGCGACGGGAACAAAAGGTTGCAGTGAATTTAGCAAAATGTCACAGCCTGCCAGGCTGGTACACACAGTCAAACTGTGTCCTGACCACATCTTGATGTTGTCTGTCCATCTGTACCTGTCACCCTTTGGTTCTCTTGCCCTCCAAAATGACCTTTACCAGACTGTCATAGCACTATTATGTACTATTAATAATATGTACATGTGAAACATAGAAGAGTCTCATCTTTCAGTTCCGAACTGGGGGACGGCGTGGCCTAGTGGTTAAGTGGCACGGCTCACAACCAGAAGGTGCTGGGTTCAATCCCCATCACAGCACCGGCCGTTACCCCGGGGAAGCAAATCCTTAGAAAATGCAGGAGGAAGCAGACCCTTACATAAAATGCATGCTGAAGTCGGATGCACTGGGCCGACAGGCGCAAAATAAAAACCACAGTGTAACGCACACACGCCTTGGGGAATAGATAAATAAGGCGAACGAAAAAAAAAAAAAAAAAAAAAAAAAAAAAAAAAAAAAAAGTTCCGAACTGGACACATCAGAGTCAATAGCCACTGGAACCACATCAATCCACAGTACCTGCCCCTGTGCAGACATTGTTCTCATCCTGATGAAATAGACACCTACTCATTGAGAGCAAGATGCTTACATATATGAGAGAATATTCTTACAAGCCCTACCAACAATTGCCAACACACTTATATGGAGCAGCGAATCAAATGAAGAAGACCTTTATCTATATGAAAATGGCATTGAGCTGCCAAGAACAGGTTTGCTCAGCAGGTATGGGATAACAACGAAAACAACAAGTATAGACTGACTAGTAAAGTATAGTAAAGTAACCCATAGCATTACTGTCGTAGGGGTGTGAGGTGTTAGCGATCTCACATTTCAAAGGCTTGGCTATATGAGGGCGGTAGCCATCTCCTCTCCCTCGCCGCTTTTACTTCCCGGACTGAACCGGTACCCATTTAAGACTGGGTCGACCCGTGAGCCGTTGCGGTCTGAAAAAAACTGGGGAATGAACCCAGACTGACTTCAAGCTTGTATTTAACTTCAAACTACCGTTGTCAGCTTGCGTGGACTTGTATTTCTCCTATATTAACTCTTTACAGTCCAAATTGTCCATTGTAGTCAACTAGATTAGCACCACCTGTAGTCCGATTTATCTGAAGTCACATGTCACATATCTTGTTATTTAGATAAATTTGATTCATAAACAAAAGTTGTATCTTTCAATTTAAAAATCATAATTTTAGTTTCAATGTCTTTTTGGAGAGTTAATCATGAAATATTTAATTAAATGACTATTCTTGTCTTGGACATTACAAATTAACATCTTGTTAATTAGGTTGGACTGTAAAGGGTTAACCAACTTCCACATAATCCAGAGAGCTGAAACTGTCTACACAGCCTTTACTAGTGCAACCTTTGAATCAATCAAATTACACTCCTGAAGTCCCAAAAACAAACAAAAACATGGTAGTATAAATAAAAGCTTGTTCATAAATATGCCATTTTTGTCTAATTATTTACTTGTATTCAGAATGACAAAATTGATTTATATAATTTAACACTGTGCTACCAGTGCCAGACATGGACACTGAATAAGGCCCAGGAACGAAAGTGAGCCAGCTGTTAAATGTGGTGCCTACGAAAGATCACTAACAACACCAGAAGAGACAGAATAAAAAATATGAGTATACGGGAGAAGGTTCGAACAATTCCCTGCCTGCAGTACATAAAGCAACAAAGAATGAATTGGTTTGGTCACACTGTGAGAATCCAACCAGATCACATTGTTCGTGTAACCTTCTACAGGAGAATTACATCAGGAAGAAGGACGAGAGGTAGACAGAGGAAAAGGTGGATAGACAGCGTAAATGAGATCTGCCGTAAAATTGGGGAAAATGTTATTCGGGCCACGAGGAGGTGAAAGACAAATACATACCACGGCACTGGGCTACAACCCGGTAGAAAGTGAAATGACAAAAGAAGAAGAAGAACACTGACATGGAACTATTGCTGAGACAAGTGATCTATATTCCTCAGCAGCCTGGGTGTACATTGGGCCATATTCTTGAGTATGCCCATGAGTCTCCAGGTGCCTTGATTGATCTTCCCGTTCTTCATAAGGCGTATATATATATATATATATATATATATATATTCTCTCACATACTTTGTATCAGACAAACTGACACACACACATACCACATACAGGAAACATTCTCAAAAGGTCATCCACTACTGGTCTGATTGTTGACCTGTTTGCCATGCTCCATATGTTCACGAACTAAACGTTTAGCCTCCTCTTTGCCTGTGGGTGATGGATACACAAGCATTAACGTGTGCGCATGTCTACTCATGTTAGCATATGTATGTGTTTCCCTCTGTGGGATGTGTGTGTGTGGATACAGAAAGTTGTTTATTTATATGTTTTTATGTCTATATATATATAGATTTACGGATCCTTCTTTTTCTTCTTCTTCATCGTACGCAGTCAGACAGTAACCATTATTTTTTCGAAAATAGCGGCGGTCATCCTGAGGCTGTCGACACTGCCATATAGCTTGTCTTGTGTTGCCACTGGTGATGGCCATATCTACTCTCTCTGATCCTCGTATGTCGGGCAGTTCTGCAGCAGATGCTCAGCGGTCATTTTCCCAGTACCCCACGGGCATTCGTCGGTACCACCTATCTTCAATTTGTTGAATAGGTGGTACCTCAGTCTATTGTGGCCAGTGCGAAGTCTGAAGACAACGACCTGCTCTCTTCTGTTCAACTGGTAATAGGCATCATTTTTGGTGTAGCCGGTATGTTCAGTTTCCCATTTGGTCATGTATCTGGCTTTAATAAGCCGTTTTGACTCTTCGTACGTACATTTACGGATCCGAAACCTGGACATTGCTGAAACATGACATGTCGAGACTGGAAGCCTTTCACATGCGCAACCAGCGGCGTATCGTGGTCATCCGATGGCATGATTATATCGGCAACGTGGAGGTCTCTTCTGCTAAAACAGGCATCTACCCAATCTCAAATACACTTGACCAGCACCGAGTTTCTTTGTTCTGTCATATTGTACAGCTGGACCAGGAAACCCCTGCCCACAAGATACTACACAAGTTGTTCCTCAGTGCAAAAAGTCTTCCCCCGATCGGCTGGAGGTGCAGAAGGGCCGTTCCCGAACAGCATGGCTCCAGCAAATATCAACCTCCTCCTCCGCCCTGGAACCATGCCACAGTTGTGGGTCATGTATGTGGCCGACCGACGCAACGGGCCTCAGACGCCTCTAAGCGAACTTGATTATTATTATATATGTATTTTGATCTTGATCATCCTGTTCCTCTGTGTAGCTGCAGGTCGTATGTTTGTTTCCAGCGAACTCTGTTTTGGACCACGAAAGTCCAGTGATGTGGTAAGCACTCCTCCAGAGACGCCTCGGTTGTTGTTGCGTACAACAAGGAATTCTGACCAATTCATCGGAGGTGTTCCCCTCAGCCTTCTTTTACCTCGAGGGAACCAGATTGCTATCGCAGTGCTTCATCTACCATTGTTTCGTCAGAACATGTCAGGACATTCACCAAGGACAATTGTCATATTTATTCTTTTTGCTTATCCTATTTTGCCTTTCAAATTCAAATTATGAAGAGATCTCTAGAACGAGCCCGACTGTGTGCCTCATGCACAGTGGCATTCACCGCCTCGGATATTTCCGTAAACCACTTTTTTTATTCCGCAGATATTTATCATGCAAATTTTAACTGTAGCTGCCGTTATGAGTTTACGTCTCGTTCTCTTCTGTATACTGTGAGTATGGGGAAGAAGACCAGCGTCTGGTCAAGCACAACATACTGATCAGACATGTTAGTCAGGGTCAGGCAAAATATACTGGCCAAGACCCTCACCTCAGCTTCCTAGTAGTCCTCCCTGGAAACGGGCTGTTTTCATAGCAGCCTGGCTAACGGGGCGAGGGATAGACGTGATCTCCGTAGTAGTGAGTGACACGCATATGAAGCCAAGCATAGCACAATCGCCTGGAGGACTCTGGTCCACCTTCATCAACACGCTCGTGATGTGAGGAAAGCTGCTGCAACCTGCCACTTGACGTCCTTTTCAGGGCGCACAAAAAAGTAAACCTACTCATTGTGGACATTCTTCTTCTTCTTCTTGTGGACATTCTTCTTCTTCTTCTTATGGACATTCTTCTTCTTCTTCTTGTGGACATTCTTCTTCTTCTTGTGGACATTCTTCTTCTTCTTCTTCTTCTTCTTGTGGACATTCTTCTTCTTCTTCTTCTTCTTGTGGACATTCTTCTTCTTCTTCTTGTGGACATTCAAAACAACAACTGTGAGCATGAAGAAAAATAAATAAATATCCACTTCCAGCTTGCTAGCTCAGTCACAGTACCATCAGTGCCCTTTTACAAGACTACACATTCCATCCCGAAAACCCATATTCTGATGAATTCTTAGTCAACATGTACTTCTACAGGAGCAGATGCCTCTGAACAGTCCCCAGCTCTGGCGTGAGCTGGATGTAGCCAGGAAGAGGATTTCCAGCCTAGCTGGCTAGACTCTAGCAACTTATTACTCCGCTGTGTTGGGACAAGTGCCATGGTAGATGGTTAACCGGCGATTGTGCAAGCTCATCTTAACACTAGAGCAAAGTAGACCCGCAGCCTGTTAGACACCATCTATGCTGATCTTAACAACAACTAAACCATGGCCGGAGTTATGTTATATCACACAGTTCTCTTACGACATGCTCTTTGTGAGGCTGTGGTGCTATTCTTGTCCTTGTCATACACAGAGACCCCGGTGACCCACTAATTCTGGTGAATTGGTGTCTGAAATTGGCCCATTCAAGAGGCGTAACGAAAAACCTAATCCGGGCATGCCGCCATATTGATGCAATATATATATATATATGTAACACAAGCTTTTAATAGTCACTCCTCTTCTACCCTAGGGATAAAGAGGCCCTTTTTTCTATATTCTTGCCTTTTGCATGATGGAGGGGCTGCCTACTTTGGGTCGTCATACAGATCATTATTGGGGAGGGAACGGCATGATCAAGTGGTAAAGTGACATGACTCACATCCCGAAGGTGCTGGATTCACTCCCAAATCACAGCACCGGCCGTTACCCTGGGGAAGCAAACCCTTACATAAAATGCATGCCAAAGCTGGATGCACTAGACCGACAGGTGCAAAATATAAACATAGTGCAACGCATTCCGCTTGGGGAATAGAGAAATAAGGTGAACACAAATAAAATAAACTATTGGATAGGAATTTTGTTACCTCTACAATTTTTTGCCCAAACAGCGACCAACAGCCTGCTCATTTCAATATTCAACGACCAAGGATTCTTTTATGTACACAGCGTGTACGATGGACCTCCGAGTTTATATCTACCTCTGTTAGCAGATCTCACCTCCCCATGTGACCAGGAGATGATTGAGACTTGTAGAATTCAAAATTCCAACTTTTCACACTTTCAGGAAGTCGTTTTTTTGAGAGGCGAGTGTCGAAGGATGGGAGTAACCATAACAAAGTCTGTGACCCCAATCCTTGATCCCACGTCTTTCTTTGACACTGTGAGAGGTTAGGACGACCACTGCAGTTGGCCTCTTTGAAGGAAGCCTGTGCCAGACCAACTATATATGCTCTTGCAGCTATAGTGGAAACTAGCAGCCCAATACACAACTCTCTTTAGTTGCCATTTAAGATTTACATAGTAGTATGCAGCATTCCTGTTCATTCCACCCAAGTAAAGGCTCATAGATGCACACAGAAGATAAAGCAATACACAAAGGGAGAATGACCCCATAATAAACTTCTCCATCTATCAGATTACAATGAACAGAGCAACTTTTCATGACATTTATCACCACATATATGAAAGAAAGCCAGCCATGCATTAAATATTTATGAAAAGAAATCATATTCATTTCACAAAATATTTGAGCCATTTTATGGAGAATGAAAGATAAAAACTAATCTGGAAGGACTGAAAACGAATAGCTATATTTTGAAATGGATATAAAAATACAAACAGATATGATATAGAAATACTAGAAGTGAAAAGATGAGATAGATGATTGAAAAGTTCAAAATAGAAATGAACATATTTAGGATCTATTGATAGATAATTTGAGCTTTATCAGAGACAATGTTATGGAGAAAACGGTTAAGACAAACGGAAAAAAACAAGGAAATTAATGAGGAGCAAGAAGAGGGTTGAGAATGAAAAAGATGTCAAATACTGGACAAGAGTTGTTGAAGATGAGAATGAAAAGGATGTAAAATACTGGACAAGAGTTGTTGAAGATGAGAATGTATAGAAAGTAAATGTTGGACAAGAGAATGTATAAATATTAAATTGTTGGATAGTACATGCTAAAGAGAACATTTAACAAGTAAAATGTTGGACAGTATATGCTTAAAAGAATGTATGAGAAATAAAATGTAGGATAATACATGCTGAAGGGAAAGTTACAAAACAAAATGTTGGATAGTACATCATGATGAGAATGTAGAAATAGTAAAATGTTGAATAGTGCATGGTGAAAAGAATGTAAGAGTAGTAAAATGTTCGACAGTACATGCTGAAGAGAATGTTTTAAAAGTAAAATGTTGGAAAGTACATGCTGAAGAGAATGTTTTAAAAGTAAAATGTTGGAAAGTACATGCTGTAGGGAATATAATTATTATTATTTTTTTTTTTGCGTTCGTCTTATTGCTCTAATCCTCAAGGTGGTGTGCACTGCACTGTGGTTTTTATTTTGCACCTGTCAGCCCAGTGCATCCGACTTCAGCATCCATTTTATGTAAGGGTCTGCTTCCTCCTCCATTTTATAAGGGTTTGCTTCCCCGGGGTAACGGCCAGTGCTGTGATAGGGATCAAACCCAGCACCTTTTTGTGAGCAGTGCCACTTAGCCACTAGACCACGCCGTCCCCTAGAGAATATTTGAGTAGTAAAATGTTGGATAATACATACTGAAGAGAATGTTTGAGAGTAAAATGTTGAACAGTAAATGTTGCAGTAAAGGTCAGTCCTCTGGCAAGAATTGCCATTGTGGATCAAGATAACTCTTCGTGTACTAAGCCGCAGCCTATGAGAGATGGGATGGCCAGTTCCCTTCCTTGCTGTTTTTACTTTCCCCAGCTCATACGTCACGTACCCATTTACAGCTGGATCTCTTCGTGTACTAAGCCGCAGCCTATGAGAGATGGGATGGCCAGTTCCCTTCCTTGCTGTTTATACTTTCCCCAACTCGTACGTCAGGTACCCAATTACAGCTGGATCTCTTCGTGTACTAATCCACAGCCTATGAGAGATGGGATGGCCAGTTCCCTTCCTTGCTGTTTATACTTTCCCCAGCTGGATCGACTGGAGGAGCGATCGTACCAGGCAGAAACCACAACTTGGATTTGTGTGTACTTCTGTGAATTCGAACCTTGGCACGCTGTAATCCTAATCTAGCAAGCAAGCTCACTGTTAACTAGGCTACATGCTCCACAATCTTGCGGTACAGCCCACTAAAGACAAATATGACAATTAAATCTACCATAAACAATGATATTCAAACAGGACAAAAACAGACACAAATTAGAAACAAAAATGAGAATGGAAAGAAGCATTATCAGAAGAGAAACGCACAACAGAGATATACTAAATACGAAAGCAGCCTAACCTGATGTGGGCAGTGCCTTAGTCAGCATATGAACCTCCTGTGTAATAGCCTTGGCCTTAGCCTTGAACTGCTCCTGTGGACATATGTAGAGTCTAGGAATGATAACTCCCGTAAATCTTGCGTTCCTTCCTCAACATTCAAATTATTTCCCTTTATTGCCATGTATAATCTCATTTCCTAGGCTTGTGTGTATATGAAATCCTCGACTATTGTGTGTGTATGTTACCAGATCCGAAAGTCTAGCAAAGAATAGTAACACGGTAACATGCCAGGCATGTCGAAATAGGAGACTAAGTAGAGTTGGACATGGAGCCGACTACCCTATCCTATTAAAAATAAAAACCACAAGAAAAAAAATAAAAATCTACAGCCAGTGGTAGAGGAGGAGCGACTCAAGTCAAGTCCTTGATTTATATGGATTTGAGTTGCACTGACTGTTAGAAAAGTCGAGGGGACGACGTGGACTAGTGGTTAAGTGACAGGGCTCACAATCTGAAGGTTCGCTCCCCAATCACAGCACCGGCTGTTACCCCGAGAAGCAAACCCTTAGAAATTGCAGGAGGAAGCAGACCCTTACATAAAATGCATGCCGCGGAGCCAGATGCATTTGGCCGACAGACGCCCAAAAAATATATAGTGTAGCGCACACCACCGTGGGGAATAGAAAAATAAGGCAAACACAAAACAAAAACCAAAAAATTTACCCAGAGTATTCTGGTCAAAGGGGTGCACTTTTTCTCCTGTCAGTAGGAACACATGGTAAAGAAAAGATAGTTAACTCAGATGGAGACTTGTTTGTGAGGCTTAAGGAGACAACATAAACTAGGAATTGACTTAGCAGACATAGCGAGTTTCTTGTTCGAAGCTGCTCGTACTGAGTTGAGTCAACTCTTGAGTGTTTCATTTGTAGCAGGTTACAGTGGCTCTTCTTACATCCTGAAGAGGAGTACTTGAGAAGGTGGACCAGGGTTCTCATGGCTGTAGCACAATGTGAGGCTTTTCAGTATGCTTGACAATTGGGAATTATAGTATTGATCCCCACCTCATTGGCTAGACTGCTGTGACACAGTCTGTTTTCAAGAGCACAGGATAAAGAGTCTGAGCAGTGCATGAGCTGCAGCGGCCAGCTTGCATGAGCTGCAGCGGCCAGCTGCCCATAACTGACTGCTAGCGTCAGGGCCAGAAAACTAGAGCTGCCAAAACCCTTTTACACCTCTGCGCAGTGATTTTGAAAAACACAGGATACATTCCGTTCTCTGGATAACATCCTACTTGCAAAGCCCTTCGCAGTGGAATCTACATCGAACACTCCAATGATGACATAGAAAATCCCTCCATACCAGCAGGAGAGACCTGTACCAATTTCAGAGCTGAAGCAACAGCTGTTCATACAGCAACTCAGATTCTTATCAGCCAAAACACAAAACACAACTACAAGGGAGATGGTGATTCTAACACACTCCAGGCCAAGCCATCTCAAGACCCAGCAAGACAGACTTTCACACAAAACACAAAACACAACTACAAGGGAGATGGTGATTCTAACACACTCCAGGCCAAGCCATCTCAAGACCCAGCAAGACAGACTTTCACACAAAACACAAAACACAACTACAAGGGAGATGGTGATTCTAACACACTCCAGGCCAAGCCATCTCAAGACCCAGCAAGACAGACTTTCCCACAAAACACAACTACAAGGGAGATGGTGATTCTAACACACTCCAGGCCAAGCCATCTCAAGACCCAGCAAGACAGACTTTCACACAAAACACAAAACACAACTACAAGGGAGATGGTGATTCTAACACACTCCAGGCCAAGCCATCTCAAGACCCAGCAAGACAGACTTTCCCACAAAACACAACTACAAGGGAGATGGTGATTCTAACACACTCCAGGCCAAGCCATCTCAAGACCCAGCAAGACAGACTTTCCCACAAAACACAACTACAAGGGAGATGGTGATTCTAACACACTCCAGGCCAAGCCATCTCAAGACCCAGCAAGACAGACTTTCACACAAAACACAAAACACAACAGATAGCTGTTCCAACAAACAGATCTAGTTCTACAGTGGATTCCCCACACCCACTGTGGAATCCTTGGAAACAAGAAAAGAGATGAGGTTGTCAAGTCTGAAAGTGGCAGCATGTAGACTCACCATCAACAGAGCTATAAAGAAGCAATGACACTCATCAAATGATCAATAAGGATGGAATGGACAGACCAGCACAAAGAATACAAGTCAGAAAATGACAGCATAGACAAACTTGGCAGAGATGGGCAGACAAAGATCTTCAGACTCAGATTGGGACATTGCAGAATCAAGACCCTCCTCCACAGAATGGGTCTCAGATTCACCGCCACGTACGATTGTGGAGGACCGAAGCAAACACTAAAACATATCCTACAGGACTGCCAAAGGCAGTCTGGCCTGGGGATGCGACCATGCTCGAAAAGCTGTAGGGGACTGGTGAAGACCTGAAACACAGTCACCTCACCGGGCTAGAAGCACAGCATCAGTTGATCGAAGAAGACTAAGAGTGGACTAACAGCAACCACATCCACTTTATGACACACCAGTTCTCCGTCACCAGTGCCATCCATCTTTCAAGGTGTAAAATAAAAACCTTGCCTCTACAGTACATGGCAACTGCAGGTGCAGGCGACCTTTATTCTCAGGATTATAAACCCCCTTCAGCACGTCCTGCAATGAGAATAAAAGACTAATTTCTTGAAACATTTCATGACACATACCTTGCTGGTAAATCTGCCATTTTTGTAGTACGGGGTTAAATACTTGACTACAGTATCCGCAATATGTTTGACTTCCTGGTTCTCTCTCATTCTGGTATCCCCTGATTCAGACGTAGGCATAGGTTTCTGAAGAGAAGAAGAATGTTGCTTAGTGGTTTTAAAAATGTCAGAGTAGTTTCACAGCAGTAAGTTCTGTCAGGGATGAAGTGTTAACTCAATCGCTCCTGAATAAAGACCTAGGGGTTATAATAGATCATACATGTAAGGTGATTGAGCAAGTTCAGGTAACAGTGAAAAAGTAAATACAATGTAAGATATGATAAACAGAAACAGAAATATTAAATATAGGTGCAAGAAAGTGATAGTTAAACTCTATAAAGTGTTAGACCTAGATTAGAGTACTGTATGCAGGTGAGTAGTCCTTATCGCAAAGGAGATATAAACATGCTGGAAAGGATACAAAGAAGAGCGACAAAACTGACAGTGGGATTCCAAAATTATAATTATAAGGAAAGCCTCTAAAAAACCAGCCTACAGTGTCTAGAAATGGGAAGAATTCGAGGTGACTTAAAACAGGCTTAGTTTCTAGAGAAGAGAAGAATTCGAGGTGACTTAAAACAGGTTTATTAAACAATAAAGGAAAAGGATCAAATAGACTTTAACAAGTTTTTCAAAGTACAGCCGGCTACAGGAACAAAAGGGCACAACAACAAATTCATTAAAGAAAGGTCCAGGTTAGATATTAGGAAATATTTTGTTACTCAGAGAGTTCTGAATGCTTGGAACGCATTGCCACTGGAAATAATGGTGGCAGGGTCAGTTAACACATTCAAGAACAGATTGGATGCACATAGTTATTTTTAATTCAAATTGAGTAGAAGAAACAGACTGCAAAGTCTTCTAAACTAGTATAAAGAAGTTCAGTTATGTTAAGAATATTCTGTACCTCTTGATGCATTTTTTTTTCTTATATAAAAACTTAAGTGCAGCATGAATTAGTTGTGACTTAATTATATTCAGTAATGGCTCACTGAAATACCACACTTTGTGTACCAAACTGTTCAATATTGAATACAGAATACAATTGGATAAATACATTTAACATGTGGAGATGAACATTTGTGTGAGAGGAATTAAAGTTGCATAAGCTTTTGTTACAAACACTTACTTACTTACTTACTTAGTCGCTCCTCTTCTACCGTGAGGTGTAGAGGTTTGCCAAAGAGAACGCCACACTGCTCTATCCGCTGTCTTTTTCCTGGCCTCTTTTCAATCCAGCCCTCTATCACTTAGGGACTGTCGTATGTTGTCTTCCCAACGGACTTTGGGACGTCCTCAGGGTCTGCGTCCTTGACTTTTGATCTCCCATGACCGCTTTGGTATCCAATCTTCTTCCATTCTACAGACATGGCCAAACCACTGTAGTTGGGACTGCTCCACTCGTGTCTGCAGGGGTTGAACTTCAAGATTGCTACATTTTGTCTGGTTACGGATCTTGTCCCTTTTCGTCACCTGAACCGCCTTTCTTAGGTACCTCATTTCTGAAGTCTGTAATTGCCTTTCTTGGGCTGTAGTCATTGCCCATGACTCACATCCATATGTCAGGACAGGCACATAGGTCGAGCAGTATACATCCATCTTTGTTTTCCTGCTTATTTCTCTTCTACTGAGGAAACCTCTGTTTATTGCATGGAAAAGTCTATCTGCTGCTGCCCTTCGTGCAGTTAACTCCTCTTTGATTCCTCCCCTGCTGTCTACTACCACTCCTAGATATTTAAAGTTGCTGACCTGCTCCAGTGCTCGTGTTCCCTGGGTTATCTGATGTCTCTTTTCATCTCTGGCGATCACCATGGTTTTTGTTTTGGAGTTGCTGATGTGCATTCCTCTCTTCTTCAACTCTTCTTCCCAGACCTGCAAGTTGATCTGGAGATGTGCTTCGGTTTTCGTGATCAGGGCCACATCGTCTGCAAATGCTAGTTCCGATATGTAACTTGGTCTCATCTTCCAGTACCCTACTTCATACTTTTTTGTCTGTTCCTTGCAGGCTTTGATGACTTCATCCATGAGGAGTATGAAAAGGTACGGTGATAGAATGTCCCCCTGTCTTACTCCGCTAGTGGTCTTGAACTCTCCTGACTTTTGATTTGATGTCCGCAAATAATTTCTGCATGTTTTATAGAAACTCTGTATGGCAGAGATCAGGGGTCCTGGGATGTTGTTCCTTGTCAGGCACTCCCAGAGTTTGTCCCAAGGAACTTTATCAAATGCTTTCTCCAAATCCAAACAGCAGAGATGCATCTCTTTATCATATTCAAGAGCCTTTTCACTTAGCTGTCTGAGTGTGAAGATAAGGTCTTGAGTACTTCTGTTTGCCCTAAACCCACATTGAGTTTCATCCATATTTGGCTCTGCTAGACCTCTTAATCGCCGTTCTAGAATCCTAGAGTAGACTTTCCCGGGGACACTGAGAAGGGAAATACCTCTGTGATTTTCACATTGTCGATTGTCGCCCTTTTTAAATATTGGTATCATTATTGCAACCTCCCAGTCTCTTGGTATCTTCTTGTGGCGCGAAGCTGCCTTGAGAATCTTCATGAATAGCATCTCTCCTGCCGCTCCCATGTATTTAACCATTTCTGGTGTTATACCATCATGTCCTGCTGCTTTACCAATCTTAATTTTCTCCAATGCTGCCTTTAGTTCTTCCATTGTGATATTATCGTTTTCCTCCATGGCTCCCTCTTCTTGAATTGGGACTGTTACTTCCTGAGCTTGGTTTTCCTCCACTCCAAGGAGATCTGAGAAATATTCTTTTACAAACACAAATAATGAAAACATTTGTTATACTGGATTACTGTTCTTGAGCGGCGGTTACACCGTTGCGGGTTCCAACTTCTCTTCCAGTGGTCTCTGTCTTGGGCCACAGTGAAACAGTGGATAATGAGTCGCCCATCTGTGGCATCATGAATGTTGTTGTGGGGGATGCAAGGGGGACAGACCAGTGTGTTGATGGTTGTTTTTCATCTCTGTGGTACCACATTGTTGTTGCTGTGCTACATCGATAGTCCATTCTTCGCAGAAATTACCACAATGAGTAAGTTTACTCATTCGTTCGTCCTGAAAAGGGATTTAAGTGGTGGGTTGTAGTAGCTTTCCTTACATCCCGAGCTTGCTGTTGAAAGTGGACCGGGGTCCACCAGGCAGTTGTGCTATGCTTGGTTTCATCTGTGTGTCACTCACTACTATAGGGATCACGTCGATCACCAATCTTATTAACGAAACTGCCATGAAACAGCCTGAGGAAATAGAGCTGCGTGGAAGAGAAGTGGAGGTCTTGGATAGACATTAGTCGCCTCTCCTCAGCCAATTTTCATATGCTTGGCTTCATATGTGTGCCACTCACTACCATGGGGATCACGCCAATCTCACACTTCGTTAGCCAGACTGCCATCAAAAAGCCTGGCCAGACATTAGTCTCCTCTCCCCAGACAATTTTGCTATGTTTGGCTTCAAATGCGTGTTGCTCACTACTACAGGGATCATGACAACCTCCCACCTCATTAGCCAGACAGCCATGAAACAACCTGACCAGACATTAGTGTCCTCTCCCCAGGCAATTTTGCTATGCTTGGCTTCATATGTGCATCACTCGCTACTACGGAGATCACGTCGATCTCCCACCGCGTTAGCCAGACTGCCACGAAACAGCCTGACCAGACATTAGTCTCCTCTCCCCTGCTTATGAAGGTACAGTGGGCTTATTCTTACCACCCGATGTACCACACAAGTGAAAGAGGGCCATACCTCAGCATTAACACTTGTAGAGCCATTGTTGCAAATGCTGGAGCTACTGCCTGTGCTGGATCTATTACTGATGAGGGTGGTGCTGGCTTGACAGCTGCTATCGCTGCTGATCCCGCTGTCACTTCCCTGCCTTGGTTGAGTGCAGATGTAAGAGTCTAGAGTCTGCAGCATGTCAAGTTGCTGGAAAAATACAAAAAGGTAACAGGTTGTTGTTGGTCTTGCTAGAAGCTACTTGTGCTGAGTAGAGTTAACCATCGATGTTTCTTTGGTGGCCGGTTACTGTGGCTCTTCTTACATCATACTTGTCCTCCTGGTTGTAGTCTTTCTATTCTTCTTAGTTGGTTCTCAAACTCCCGCAACCAAGCCCTGAAAAAAGCTTTGCAAACTCCCCGCTACCAAGCCAAGAAAAGGGCTTTGCCTGGAGAACGGAATGCGCTGTGTCATAGTTTACAGCTTGACTGCAATATTTGCACCTTTCAGTCTGACACATTAAACTTCAACAGGCATTTTTGGGTACCGAGTTAGCCTTCCCTCTTCAATCCCTTCTCCTTAGCCATCTGCCCTGTTGCAGCCTGTTATCCAGGATCACTGCTTGGAGGTGTAGAAGGGTCTTGGCAGCTCTGGTTCACTGGTCCTGACGCTAACAGTCAGCTATGGATCGCTGACCAGTGCAGCTCATGCACTGCTCCTGGTTGTAGTACAATCTGATGATCCCCAGTATGCTCACCACTATGGTAATTACATTGTCAACTCCTACCTTCTTAACTAGACTGATGTGACTCTGCCTGTTTCCAGGAGAACAAATGGAGATATGAGATGGGGTATTGATCAGTACGTTTTGTATGACCCTGATCACACATACTTCACTGAGCTTTTGTAAGAACTCTAGTCCCATGCACAACTCTCATTTGCCCTCTTTTACGATATGTACTGCTGTGTCTTGGTGTATGACAAGAACAAGAATAGCACCACTGTCCCACAGAGAGTATGTCGTAAGAGATGACAAAGTGTGTGACATGGAATAACACCGGCCATGGTTAAGTGGTCTGTTAAAAGCTGCATAGATGGCGCCTAACAGTCTTTGAGTCTACTTTACTCTAGTGTTTGAGTCTATTAAGATAGACTCGCACATCGGTTTACCAATCTTTGTGACACTTGTCCAAACGCAGCAGAGTAATAAGCTGCTCGAGAATAGCCCGTTAAGCAGGTAATCCTCCTCCCAGATACATCCAGCCTCTGCCAGAGCTGAGACCTGCACTTAGGTATCGGCCCTGTAGAAATACAGGTCGAATAAGACAGTTGGGTTTCAAACCTTTACTTCAACCCCATGAACGCACTAACAACACTAAAGCCCATCCCTACTGTACGAAAACCTACCTGGAGGCAGCATATATTTCCAGAGGTGGTAGAAAATATACCAGGTATTGGAAACAAAAACTGCCCGACTGAAAAAGAAAGAAGAGATACTACCCTGAGCTACATAACGAAAAACTATCCAAGCATGGACTGGACCAATGCATACACCGACGGTTCTGTAACAAACACAACACAGAACGGAGGGGCAGGAGCATTTCTGAAGCTACCAAATGGCAGAAAAATAACACTGTCATTCGCTACTGGAAAATACACAAGCAATTTCAGAGCAGAGGCAGAGGCACTGAGGGTGGCAGTGGAAGAAATGGTGACAGGTAAAAGAAATGAAAGCCATATAATCCTGCTTACAGATGCCTTGGTCGTAGTCACAGCACTAAAAAGCCTGAAAAATACTGAACTTAATGATTTAAGAGCAGTACTCTGTCAACTATGCCAGCAGTCCGCACCAAAAAGGGTAGTGGTGCAGTGGGTTCCATCCTACTGCAACATCCAAGGCAACGAGGAGGCAGACAGACTGGCAAAAGAAGGTGCAAAACTACCACAACCAGATACCAGTATGACATACGAAGAGTCAAAACGGCTTATTAGAGCTAGATACATGACCAAATGGGAAACCGAACATACTGGCTACACAAAAAACGATGCCCATTACCAGTTGAACAGAAGAGAGCAGGTCGTGGTCTTCAGACTTTGCACTGGCCACAATAGACTGAGGTACAACCTATTCAACAAATTGAAGATATGTGGCACTAACGAATGCCCGTGTGGTACCGTGAAAAAAAATGACCGCTGAGCATTTGCTGCAAAACTTTACTTCAGCAGATGTGAAATGACAAAACATGGGCTCACACCTTTAGCAGCATGGTTATTCTTAAAATGATTTATGTGTCAGGGTCAGGTCTAGTGTACTGACCCAGATCCCACCTAATGGTCACGCCAAACACCTGGAAGCAGTCTGCATTACCACAGCCTGAAAAGCAAGGTGGGGATTGACACTATAATCCATTGTGGTCAGCCTACTGAGAAGCCTATCATTGCACTACAGTCAGGAAGGTCCAGGCCGACCGTCCCCCAAAAATCTGGGATATAAGAAGAGCCACTTCAACATGCTACAACTTTTTTTTTTTAATATTTTTTCCTTTTGCCTTATTTTTTATCTGTCGTCCCAGTGCATTTGACGTCGGCATGCATTTTATTTAAGGGTCTGCTTCCTCCGGCATTTTCTAAGGGTTTGCTTCCCAAGGGTAACGGCGGTGCTGTGATTGGGAAGCGAACCCAGCACCTACGGATTGTGAGCAGTGTCACTTAACCACTAGACCATGCTGCCCCATAGCTTCTACAATAAAAACAACCCTGAAATCCAACTCTAAACCTCATTCAATGACGTAATAGATACTGCAATGCTTAAGTAAATACAGATGGACAGTGCATATGGTACTCATGAATGATACAATAGGCAGACATGAAAAATCATTATCTGATGACCCTACAGCTACATACCTGTCAAGTCATACGGTTTCGCCATATTTAATCTTATGTTTTTAGGGTTTCTTAAGTGAAACCCCGTATTTCATTAATGATATGGGGGAATCCAAAATCGGTATTACCCCTCATCATCATGTAGCATGTCCTTTGCAGAATGTCGCACCCGCCACAGCTCATGTGAAAGAAACTCGATCCCTTGCCAAATCTCCAGCCTGCTTCAGTCATGTCCAAGCATCCCTTGGTGCCATTGCCTTTTTGGTCTGCCTCTCCTGCCCGGCACCATACATTCCATTACCGTTCTCTCAAGACCGTTGTGTCTTTTAATGATGCCAAAGTATTTCAATTTTCTGTCCATAATAGAATTTATGAACCAGTTCTCCTCTATGCCCAACTCTTATCGAATGTTTGCATGAGATCAAGACGCTGAGCAGCGCATGAGCTGCAGTGGTCAGTGACCCATAGCTGACTGCTAGCGTCAGGGCCAGCGAACCATAGTTGCCAAGACCCTTCTACACCTCCACGCGGTGATCCTGGATAACAGGCTGCAGCAGGGCAGACTGGCTAAGGAGAAGGGATCAAAGAGGGAATGCTAACCCGCTACTCAAAAATTGCTTGCTGAAGTCGGATGTGTTGGACCGAAAGGTGCAAATATCGCAGCCAAGCTGTAAACTATGACACAACGCATTCCGTTCTCTGGACTACATTCTGCTACTTACCCTTTCAGGGTTTGGTAGTGGGAGATTGAGAACGAACGAAGAAGAAAAAGAAGAAGAATGTCTGCATTATTCTTTTTTTCTTGGTCCATTATTATCACGTATTTCACAAATGATATACAGGAAAATCGGTAAACTATCAAATAAAATATTTGGAACATTTTTTTGGGTAAGTATCAGATCAAACAATTACTATGATACAATAAAATGCATATATTAATGTGCACATTTGTTTTCAATTGATTGTTTATCTAATCGACTGCAATCTCAACTAATTCTTGCAAATTGCCTACTTTCCTTTTTTACATTGATGTGGTTTCTTACTGTGAATTGCAGGTTGCATTTAAAATGTGCCAGGGCAGTGCCCAACCGAGGTTGACAGGAATGCAGATATACACTCAGTAGTCCACTAGTGAGATGGAGAGATGAATTGAGTGTGTGTGTGTGAGGGGGGGGGGGGGGGTGGCTTTCACGTAGGGCACACGTGAACAGCATTTGTAGTTGAGCAGTCTTGCATTCTTTCCTTCCGTGCAACTCGCTTTTCCTGCACCTCCGTAATAGTCCTCTGCTCAGCAGAGCATGCACCATGTATGATAGCAGTGCGCCAGACTGAGCAGTTCAGAGTAAGCAGCTCCCAGGCAGCAACATCAATGTAGAAACTATTCAAAGAAACTTTTATAGTGTCTTTGTATCGTTTCTTTTGTCCCCCCTGTCAGCGCTGTCCTGTTCTGAGCTCACCACACAACAGTTGTTTAGGGAGGCACTCATCTGACATGCGAACAACATGCCACGTCCATCTGATCTGGGCGCTCTGTAGCAGTGAATGGTTGCCAGAGAGTCTTGTCCTGCCGAGGACTTCAGAGTTGGGCACTCTACCCTGCCAATCGATCATGAGGAGTCTGCGGAGACAGTTTACATGGCAATGATTAAGTTTCCTCACATGCCTGCTATAGACTGTCCATGTTTTGCATGCGTACAGAAGGGTGATTAGCACAACAGCATGATACACTCTTATCACATAACTGAAAGACTAATACATCAACAAGCAGTCCCGAGTGGTCCGCCAGGGATTTTGTGTATGACAAGGACACGAATAGCACCACTGCCCCACAGAGAGCATGTCGTAAGAGGCGGCTAACTGTGTCATATGGCATAACACCGGCCATGGTTAGGTGGTTTGTTTGGAGCAGCATAGATGGCGTCTAACAGGCTGCGGGTCTACTTTGCTCTAGAGTATTGATACGGACTCGTGCATCGGTTAGCCACCCTTCGCGCCACTTGTCCCAACGCAGCAGAGTGATATGCTGCTCGAGACTGGCCCACCAGACAGGCAATCCTCCTCCAGGTTACATCCAGCTCAGCCACTGTGGAAGTACAAGTCGACTAAGACTAAGACTCATAACAACTCTCATCTGGCAAGCAATGCAATAAAAACAAAGAGTTACCTCCTGTGAAATTTTCCGCTTTTTGGGGTCTGGCTGCATTCGTTGAATTGTCCTGTCTTCAGTTTCCTTTATCTTCAAGCTAGTATTTTCAGTCTTTTGCGTACTTTGATCAGGAATAGAGAATTTATCTTCAGTTTCCTTTATCTTCATGCCAGTATTTTCAGACTTTTGCATCCTTTGGTCAGGAATAGAGAATTTATTGTCCTGTATTTTATCGTATTTTGTTCTATTGTTTTCAGTAGTGCAAGAAGTTTCTGGCAATTTTGCACTACTCAAAGTTTCTGGCAATTTTGCACTAATCAAAGTTTCTGCCAATTTTGCATTACTAAAAGTTTCTGTCAATGTAGCACTATTCAAAGTTTCTGCAAGTTTTACACTACTCGAAGTTTCCACCAATTTTGCACAACTCAAAGTTTCTGCCAATTTTGCACTACTCAAAGTTTCTGCCAATTTGATTGGCCTATCCTTCTCTTCATTATTGAATTCACTTTTCATTTTCTCAAAATAATGTGTAATTGTTTGTTCACTGTTTTTAACTGCGAGTGTCTTGCTTGGATCAACGCTTCTAATAGATGATGTGTTTCTGTTAGACTTGGTATCACAGCTTTCATCTGTAAGATCAACTACAACATCAGAATCGTCGTCCTCACCAGTTAAGTCAATAACAAGAGGGTTTCTTGCCTTCTTCTGCTTCGTTTCTGAGAGTCTTACATCTCTGCCCACCGGAGATTTCTCCGCATCCCGATCTATTTTTGGCTTTGATGGTTTGCTATGCTTACGGGCTGACCCTCTGTCTGAAGTTTGACTTGAATGTCTTTTCTTCTTAGTGTTATGACTGGAGTCTTTCTTTGATGACTTTACATGACTTTCAACAGAAGTAGTATTGGAAACTTTTGAGTGATCGCTATGACGTGAACTCTGCAACGACGAAAGACACTGCTGGCGAAGGTTAAGAAGCATGCTGCCAGCTGTTTTGAAACCTGAGAAGACAGATGACCCGTGGACATCATCTGATTTTTTACGGTGATGTGAAGATGTTCTCGATGGTGATGGAGGCTCCTTTGATGTTTTACGCTGATGTGAAGAAGTACTGGATAAAAGCGAATAATGTTCTGGTGATGTTTTACGCCTATGTGAAGTACTGGATAATGGTGAAGATTCTGGTGATGTTTTACGCTGATGTGAAGAAGTACTGGATAAAAGCGAATAATGTTCTGGTGATGTTTTACGCCTATGTGAAGTACTGGATAATGGTGAAGATTCTGGTGATGTTTTACGCTGATGTGAAGAAGTACTGGATAAAAGTGAATAATGTTCTGGTGATGTTTTACGCTTATTTGAAGTACTGGATAATGGTGAAGATTTTGGTGATATTTTACGCTGATGTGAAGAAGTACTGGATAAAAGTGGATAATGTTCTGGTGATGTTTTACGCTTATGTGAAGTACTGGATAATGGTGAAGATTTTGGTGATATTTTACGCTGATGTGAAGAAGTACTGGATAAAAGTGGATAATGTTCTGGTGATGTTTTACGCTTATGTGAAGCACTGGATAATGGTGGATGTTCAGATGATATTTTACGCTGATGTGAAGAAGTTCTGGATAACAGTAGAGGCTCTCGGACATTGCTTCGTGCATCAGTGACAGAGCCACAGTTCCGTGCAATAGCCTGGCTAGCTGTCTCAAACCCATTAAAGATTTTCCCAACAGAACTGGGGGCCTCATTGTGTGCTGTTTTGTCTTTATCATCATTGTTCACACTCTCATCAGACACTCCATCCACCTTATGAAAACATGAATGGGCTGTTTTGCTTTGCGTATATCTCCGTGTTTCAGATACCAACTTCGTCACACTGGACTTGTACAGGGTTGCTAGTTTGCTGGACATAAAAATTGAATATTCCAAATCTATGGCACATGTACGGGGCTCGTAATCTCGCGCATTTAGTCGCTTGCTGTCATCTGCAAAGGCTATGACAAAGTTCTCGTACAGGCTCTTTTCAATCATCTCAAAGCAGTGCTCTCTTATCTGAAGAATAAGATCAAAAGACATCAAGGTAATATGACAACCTGATAAAGAAACTTCTCTTGCAACAAGTTTGGGACTAGCAAATTTAAAGCCGGAATCGTTTCTTCATATTAACCGTTCCAACGGCGTGAGATTACTCCAATTTGGCTCCGTTCCACTGGCGTTGCACGCCGCCAGCTCTAGGGTCATCGCTTAATCGTATATAAACTACGGGGTTAATGTCATAGAAATGGCCTAGCACACTGATCTTTTGATTATAGAGAGTTCCAACTTCCATCTTGTGCATTAGACAAAAACAATGGCGATTTTTTAATTTGTTTTAGAATTTGGATAGGATTTCTTCTGTTTTTTCGTTTGGATTTGAAGATTTACCCTTTATTGAAAATGGGGGAGTTAAGTTTCTGTAACGGATTTTTCTGAGGTAGATCTATTTAGTTTGTTTATGTACATAAAATAATTACGTTTATAATCGAAGTGACAGACATAGCCATTGCGGTAGTATTAGTATTATTAATTGTAGTCACGTTTTTCTGCAAATTATTTTTTTTCTAACCAAGAGACGCTACTGGATTGGTTGATATGTTTGTGCTATTTTTCAAGACTATCACCTTCATCTTCTTGTATCTCAGAAACCAACATACCCACAATAACATCAACAAGTTCTTTTTAATATATGTCTCTAAACCACACAACAAGATATTTTCTTTTTAAATTAGAGGTTCTTAAAATCACTACAACGTTGGGGCATGACGTGCTGAAAAATTATGCAAATTCGGGATATAGATGTAATTTTATCATCTGGAAAGCAAAAGGTTAATAATCTTTCCTCAGCCTTTATTGGAGATTCTTCTTCATCGTACGCAGTCAGACAGCAACCATTATTTTTTAGAAAAAAGCAGCGGTCATCCTGAGGCTGTCGACACTGCCATAGAGCTTGTCTAGTGTTGCCACTGGTGATGGCCACATCTGTTCTCTCTGATCCTCGTATGTCGGGCAGTTTTGCAGCAAATGCTCAGCGGTCATTTTCCCGGTACCACACGGGCATTCGTCAGTGCCACCTATCTTCAATTTGTTGAATAGGTGGTACCTCAGTCTATTGTGGCCAGTGCGAAGTCTGAAGACCACGACCTGCTCTCTTCTGTTCAACTGGTAATGGGCATCGTTTTTTGTGTAGCCAGTATGTTCGGTTTCCCATTTGGTCATGTATCTAGCTCTAATAAGCCGTTTTGACTCTTCGTATGTCATACTAGTATTTGGTTGTGGTAGTTTTGCACCTTCTTTTGCCAGTCTGTCTGCGTATCGTTGCCTTGGATGTTGCAGTGGGATAGAACCCACTGCACCACTACCCTTTTTGGTGCGGACTGCTGGCATAGTTGACAGAGTACTGCTCTTAAATCATTATATTGGGGATTCTAGTTAATAGAGTTGGGATCCTGAGACTTTCCTTCCCAGTCATATATCTGGCTCCTTCCTGGCCCCAAGAGACACATTTCTCGCAATGTAATGCCCAAATCGAGATGCTGTCAGTCCACCTTATGCAATGAAAGCAGGCATTATAGCCATGCCCAATCATAAAACTGAACACGGAGAAACCCTGTATGTTGGTGGAGAGTGTAAGCCCGCAAGGGGCTCTCCAGAATTGTTGTAGTTCGGCACTCGACATTGCACACAGTCAAATGCATTATGCTTCCCCCCTGTGGTCGAGAAAGAGCCAGATTCATGTCTGATGTCTCCCTGTGGCAGAAAGAAAAGCCACAGGACCCCAGCTGTCTTAACTAGAATCAAGAACAACTCAGTAAAAAGTAAAGAAAAGATCCCATTTCGTACCATGCGGCGTATGGGAAATATGGCATAAGGGCTATATTATTTTGTGACCCACGGGACGTTAGGAGTGATGTGGTCAGAATCAGGCTGGCTGATTTTTCTTCCCACATTGCTCTGGTACCCAATTTAGAAGGCGGGGGTCGACCACAGGAGCCGGTATACGATCAGAAAAAAATCCAGCAGCAATCAGAGATTTAACCCTGATCGCTTGACTGAGAAGCCAGTACAATAACCACTGTGCTACAATGGATAAGAAGAAGAAGTGTAAAGTGTGCTTCATTACTTTGGGGATGACATTCATTGTTTTTGTCTAAATTCGTTGTTTTCGTCTAACCATATAGGACGGAATTCCCTACAATCAAGCCTCCAGAGGTTGATATGGATCTACTGCCCTGGTCATGCTGGGAATCAGGGTAATGAAAGAGCTGACATCTTGGCTTCACAAGCTCATATCATGGGTACATTAACGATGTATAGGAGTGACATTTTGAAATCAATCAATGACCGCCTGTTAGATGAGGATACCGCAATAGATAAAGCAGCAATCCATAGGCTGCAAAGTTTCGACATTAAACAAGGTTCAAGCAGAGTAGGGTGCATGAGAGGACAGAACAAGAGAGTGTACAACCAGCGAGCTACAGGGACCATCAGCATCCAGACCCTGCACCATTTGCTGAGAGAGACTGAGCACCTATGGGTATGCCCGGTGTGCAGTGACGTTGGTTCTTAGAAACAGAAACAGCTTTTGGAAGCAATCTGGTATGTCAACGCTTTTGCCTTGAGTTTTTACTTTTTTCAGTTCTTCTTCGTACGCAGTCAGACAGTAACCTTTATTTTTTCGAAAAAAGCGGCGGTCATCCTGAGGCTGTCGACACTGCCATAGAGCTTGTCTTGCAGTTCCACTGGTGATGGCCACATCTGCTCTCTCTGATCCTCGTATGTCGGGCAGTTCTGCAGCAGATGTTCAGCGGTCATTTTACCGGTACGGCACGGGCATTCGTCGGTACCACCTATCTTCAATTTGTTGAATAGGTGGTACCTCAGTCTATTGTGGCCAGTGCGAAGTCTGAAGACAACGACCTGCTCTCTTCGGTTCAACTGGTAATAGGCATCGTTTTTGGTGTAACCAGTATGTTCGGTTTCCCATTTGGTCATATATCTGGCTTTAATAAGCCGTTTTGACTCTTCGTACGTCATACTAGTATCTCTTTGTGGTAGTCTTGCGCCTTCTTTTGCCAGTCTGTCTGCCTCCTCGTTGCCTTGGATGTTGCAGTGTGATGGGACCCACTGTACCACTACCCTTTTTGGTGCGGACTGCTGGCACAGTTGGCAGAGTACTGCTCTTAAGTTATTAAGCTCAGTGTTTTTCTGGCTTTTTAGCGCTGTGACTACGGCGAGAGCATCTGTAAGCAGGACTAAATGGCTTTCATTTTCTTTGTGTGTCACCATTTCTTCCACTGCCGCCCTCAGTGCTTCTGCCTCCGCTCTGAAATTGCTTGTGTACTTACCAGTAGCGAATGACAGTTCAATATCATCAGTTCTGATCAGTTATCTCTACATGAAAAGTCTCAAATATCCTCTACTTTTTTTTTTCTTTTTTTCCTGGCATTATCCTTATTACTCTATTTCTCAAGGCAGTGTGCTTTGCACTGTGTTTTTATTTTTGCGCCTGTCGGCCCAGTGCATCCGGCTTGGGCATGCATTTTGTGTTAAGATCTGCTTCCTCCTGCATTTTCTAAGGGTTTGCTTCCCCGTGGTAATGGCCGATGCTGTGATGGGGAGCGAACCCAGCACATTTGGATTGTGAGCCGTGTCACTTAACCACTAGCCCACGCCGTCCCCTATCCTCAGCTTTTAAAACTTGATGGTACAGTCCGTAAAGCTTTCCCCTGTCCATTTCTTGATGTTAATCTCTTACATATAGTATCATCTTCCTCTGGAACATCTGTCTTCTACTTTTCCTTCAAGTACGGTTTGTTAATTTTTTTCGTTCACCTTGCTTCCTAAGTGCATTGCACTATGTTGTGCAACTTATTGCCCCGTGCATCTGACTTAGCATTAATTTTGTTATGTATTTACTTATTTATTTTTCATAGAAGCACAACCTTGCTGAATTCAAGCATACACATGTCTGTATTGTGAGCTGTGTGAATAACTACTTTGCTATGCTGCACCGAGTGATACTCATTATCATAAATGAACAAATATATTTTTTAGTGTTTGTTCAGTGTTCATATTTCTAGACCACACATCATTACAGAAACAACCAGAAGTGAACTGCATAAGAGAAATCACAAGAGACAGCACAAGCAACAGCATAGGAGACAGCATAGGAGACAGCATAAGAGAAAGTATAAGAGACAGTATAAGAGACAGCATAAGAGACAGTATAAGAGAAAGTATGAGACAGCATAAGAGAAGGTATGAGACAGCATAAGAGACAGCATGAGAGAAAGTATAAGAGACAGCTTAAGAGAGAGTGTGAGACAGCATAAGAAAAAGCATAAGAGACAGCATAAGAGAAAGCATAAGAGACAGCATAAGAGAAAGTATAAGATACAGCATAAGAGAAAGTATAAGAGACTATAAGAGACAGTATAAGAGACAGTATAAGAGACAGTATAAGAGAAAGCAATCGTCTACTTTTATTAACAGCTTAGGCACTCTCTGACTGCTGGCGTCTCTTAAAGGACAAAATGGTGATGGCTGTTCTTCTTCTTCTTCCTCTTCGTCTCTAATACTTGCTGTCAGTTTCTGTAATAGTCAACAGATTAGTACAAGATACAAGACATTTTAAAACATAATGTTACAAGTGTTTGACATCATCATCATCATCAGGTCATTCAGTCCTAGGACTGGTCAACAAGCTCATGGAATTTGTCTTTCCATTTCTGTCTATCCTCTGCAGCCGTCTTCAGCTTAGCATACGTCTTCCCAGCCATATCTCCGCAAACTTGAGACAAAAAGGTATTTCTAGGTCTTCCCTTCCTCTCCTTCCCTGCAATGTCCTCCAAGACCTTTTTGACCCGGCACTCTCTCCGCAGATTATGTCCCAACCAGCCAAGTCGATTTCTTTTTATCTTCCGCATCAACTTTCTCTCTTCTCACATCTCCGCCAACACCTTTTCATTTGATTTCTTCTCGGCCCAGAACACTCATCCAACCTTTCGGTAACACCACATCTCAAAAGCCTCTAAGTATTGTTCCTCTCTTTTGTTTATAGTCCATGTTTCAGAGCCATACATTCAACATTATGTATGAAAAATGACACAACGAGGGCTCATTGCAAAAGTCTGGTCAAGGTAGTCATCCTTTTTCAGGCATATCAGGAGAAGAGGCGGCTGGAACATGTTGTGACAATGGGTAAAATAGCAGGGAAGAGAGATCGAGGGAGGTAGAGAAAGAAAATATTGGACAGCTTGAAGGAATGGCATGGGGGATGATCAACAACAGAGTTGATAGGAGTGGATGGATATCCATGATCGACAACGCCAACGGGTAAGACACATGATGATGATGAAACAGTAGGTCCAATTATGCAATGTACATGTTTTTTCAGTTCAGCTGTTCATTCCGTGACCTGTCGAGATCGTTGGGGCACCCCTGTTGACACCTCCACAATGCTGCGCCATCAATCTCTGTCTGTGGTTGCTTTTTGTGCCTCTTCCCGTGTCGTAGGTTAGTCCATTCATGGATGTTTTCCCATCATTTTTTTCTAATGCACCCGCCTTCACTTGCCCTGTAATGTGTCCTGCAGTATCGTTTTTACAAGGTCCTTTGGACTTCGAGACATGGCTACACCAAGTCAGCTTTCGCCTTTTGATCGTTGTGAGAAGGTCGTCATAAAGTCCACTTGTATTCTCGATTCTCCTACATCATTCATCATTTGTGAAACGGTCTAAAACATCTCATCTCCATGGCCTGTATTCTTCTCTGGAGGTCTGATGTAATGGTCCATGTTTTGCAGGCATAAAGGAATATTGAAAAAAACCAGTGAACGCATTAGCCTGACCTTTATGGCGAGGAGAGTCATTTATCTTTCCATATATGTTTCAATCGTGCAACCACTGCAGTTGTTGTCTGCGTTGTTTGCGAATGCCCACAATGAGTAGGTTACTCTTTTGTGCGCCCTGAAAAGGGCGTTAAGTGGTGGGTTGTAGTAGCTTTTCTCACACCCCGAGCGTGCTGATGAAGGTGGACCGGGGTCCTCCAGGCAGTTGTTGTATGCTTGACTTCATCTGCTTGCTGCTCACTACTACGAGGATCACGTCAGTACCTCACCTTGTTAGCCAGGCTGCCATGAAAACAGCCTGTTTCCGGGAAGGGCTACTAGGAAGCCACGGTGAGGGTCTTGATTAGTATGTTTTGTCTGAACCTGACTAACATGTCTGATCAGTATATTTTGCCTGACCAGTCATTAGTGTTCCTTCCCAACCACTGCAGTTGTCTGAGCTATTCTAATCAGGACCTCTAGTTTTGATCCCTCGTCACTGATTGCTGAGCCCAGACACTTGAAGCGGTTCATTGTTTCAAGCTCCTGTCCATTTGCTTTGATCATAGCGTTGATTCCTTCAGTGTTGTTGGTCATCAACTTTGCCCTTTGTTGCATTTATCTCCATGTCATAACTCTGTGATGTTACATTCAGTCTTCGGATCAATTCCTAAAGTTCTGTCTAAGTCCTCGCCAGCCTGTCAATGTCATCCGCAAAGTGTAAGTTGGTAATCGTTCTATCCCCTATCCTTACGGTGCCAACATGATCTTCATGGGCATCACTTATAATTTTTTCTAGAGATATATTGAAGTGTCGGAGAGAGTATACATTCTTGTCTTACACCGACAGATGTGCGTAACCATTCATCCATTTTTACATCCACAAAGACTGTGCTTGTTGCCTTATCATACAGATTCTCGATAACTCTCAAAATGTTACTGTTGATGTTATATATCTGCATTGTTGCCCATAGAGCATTATAGCAGACTCAATCAATAAACACATAGTATAGGTGTTGTTGATGTTCAAAATACTTCTCAAAAAGATGAAAATCCTCATAAACTCTAGACCATCTGATCTTCACCAAAAAAATGTCTGTGCCACATATTTAATATTGTATGTTAGTGGCAGCCGAAATTTGAGCAAAGAATAGTAACACTGTAACCTGCCAGGCACGTATCATAAGAGGCAACTAAGTGAGACTGAGTATGGCAGTGGTTACCCTTTCTTATACAATAGAGGTCTGCAACATTCTTCAAAACAGGGATCAGAGGTCATGTCAATGAGTGGATGGTGGAACACATTTATCTATAGTTAATCAGTTATGTTCTCAGAGTGTTCGCGCTCAAAGATGTTAGGAAAATGCCAGATAATGGAACACTTTGTATGGCACTAAACAACAACTGAAAAACATTAGCATATATCATTATATGCCATTTGGGCTTAATGGTGAGAGCCAGTATGCTGCTGGATCCATTACATTATGCGTTCTGACTATCTAATTCAATGTTTTTATATATCTGATGATTATTATGTCTTCTGACTGTCTAATTCAATGTTTTTATATTTCTGAGGGGCATTAATGCCTTCTGACTGTCTAATTCAATGTTTTTATATTTCTGAGGGTTATTATGCCTTCTGACTGTCTAATTCAATGTTTTTATATTTCTGAGGGACATTAATGCCTTCTGACTGTCTAATTCAATGTTTTTATATTTCTGGGGGTCATTATCCCTTCTGACAGGGTGTCTAATTCAATGTTTTTATATTTCTGAGGGTTATTATGCCTTCTGACTGTCTAATTCAATGTTTTTATATTTCTGGGGGTCATTATCCCTTCTGACAGGGTGTCTAATTCAATGTTTTTATATTTCTGAGGGTTATTATGCCTTCTGACTCTCTAATTCAATGTTTTTATATTTCTGGGGGTCATTATCCCTTCTGACAGGGTGTCTAATTCAATGTTTTTATATTTCTGAGAGTCATTTTGCCTTTTAAAACTGGAAATGACTGCTTACGAATGACAGAACAAACCAGATTTGCAAACAATACCCACTTGTGCCCCTTTTCTTTTCTTGAATTCACTCTTGATCAAGTGTGATCTGCCCTTTTTCTCTGTATCTGCCACCCGTCTCCCTCTGTGATATTCTCCTTCATCACTGCTTCCTTCACCACCTTGGTCATAATCATCTGTGTCCCTGCAAAGACAATTTATTCAAGTAACCTATCAAAACACAAGCTAAAGTTATTCTAGAACAACAGGAGATTGAGAAAGTCACAAGTCACAACAGTGGAGATTGCCTGAAGGAAGTCTGAATGGGAATGGCTATGGCAATGCAGAGTTTGAATGAGAAACTTATAGCAGAACACTAATAAATTGATGAAAATAAAAATCCTGCAAACTTGCATCTTCCCAGTGACACCGTACAGATGTGAAATATGGACCACCACACAAATACTTAAGAAATAAATTGCATTTGTTGAACTAAAATGCTACAGGAAAGTGCTCAAAACATCATGAACAGTGAAAAAGAAAAATGCAGATGTCCTAAAAGAACTGGATAACGAGGAAAATTGGTTAGTAAACAATACCTTGTCTAGAAAACTAAAATATTTTGGCCACATCAAACGCCATAATGGTATGGAGAGAACGATACTGGAGGTTATGGTGCTAGGAAAGAGGGGCAGAGGTAGAACGAAGAGAAGATGGACACAAGATGTCACGGAGGTCCTGAAGATGACAGCGACAGGAGTTCTGATCAGAGATCAAGAGTCTTACAGATCAGCTGTTGCATGAGTGACGTTCTGCAAAGGACATGCTACATAATGATGATCCAGCAAACCTTAATAAGTTTACACTTACTAATTGGGAGGGGTGTGGTGGTTTTGGGGCGTAAATTGAGTGCACGCTCGGTTTGCAATCCCAACATATGGGCTTCTAAATCACTTCATGTTCAGGTTGACTAGACCCATTATTTTCCATAGTGTGACTTCTCCAGGTACAGAAAGAATTGGCAAAACTACTGACATAGTGTAACACATTACAAACACATACACACACATCCATACACTGACCAACATTCATATTACAAACAAATATACATGTCCATCCGTACACTGGCAAATACATCCTGATATAACCTAAAAGACTATGGTCTGGGGTTGAAAGGGATGTGCCTTTGCCAGTAGAATCCAGAAAGGCAGACCTTAAAACAAAGCAAAAAAGTACTTCTTAACGTGTTGGTGGACTGGAAAGGACTAAACTGTTGGCTGGATTGTAAAGGGTTAAACTGTTCGCCTTGTCTAGAAAGTGTTAAACTGCAGGTTGGAATGGAAAGGGTTAAACTGTTGATTGGACTGAAAAGGGTTAAACTGTTGGCTGAACTGAAAATGGTTAGTTAAACTACAGGCTGGACTGGAAATTGTTAAACTGTTGGTTGGACTGGAAAGGGTTAAACTGTTGGATGGACTGGAAATAGTTAAACTGTTGGTTGGACTTTAAATTGTTAAACTGTTGATTGTACTGGAAAGAGTTAAACTGTTGGTTGTACTGGAAATGGTTAAAGTGTTGGTTGGACTGGAAATGGTTAAACTGTTGGTTGGACTGGAAAGGGTTAAACTGTTGATTGGACTGGAAATGATTAAAGTGTTGGTTGGACTGGAAATGGTTAAACTGTTGGTTGGACTGGAAATGATTAAAGTGTTGATTGGACTGGAAATGGTTAACTACAAGTTGGACTGGAAATTGTTAAACTATTGGTTGTACTGGAAAGAGTTAAACTGTTGGTTGGACTGGAAATAGTTAAAGTGTTGGTTGGACTGGAAAGGGTTAAACTGTTGGTTGGACTGGAAATAGTTTAACTGTTGGTTGGACTGGAAATTGTTAAACTGTTGGTTGGACTGGAAAGGGTTAATTTGGAGAAGCCAGTGTGGCCTACGGGTTGTCAGTTCAGTTTACAATCCCAACGTGTCAGGTTCAAATCGTGCCGTGCTCTGTATGACAGACCAGACATGTCAAGGATGTTTTCATGGTTTATCCTCCTTCTCCCATTTGACCCAGTTGTAAATTGGTATCCGACAGAAGTCATGGGAAAAATTTCAGAGCTGCAGTGGGAGAGATGGAATTAGAGCTGTCATCAGCACTTTCAGCAATGACATGAACTGAGCCCACATGTGTACTTCCTGGTGCAATGAAGTGTGCTTTATGAGCAGGCTCTCGGTTTCACTTCCCAACTTAATGGTAGAGACAAAATAGTGTTCTTCTTATTTTTTTGTATCAGTCATAATGGAACAAAAACGACGATTGAGACAATCTGTTAGTGGCAATCATCATCATCATCAAGTGCCGTCTCCGCAACAGAGGTTGATGGTAATGGATCTACAGCCGTCTCTGTCTTGCACCAGGCTGATACACGCAGTCAAACTGTGTCCCGACCACTTCTTGAAGAGTAAGTTTACTCTTTTGTGCCCCCTGAAAAGGACGTTAAGTGGCGGTTTGTAGTAGCTTTCCTCACATCCCAAACATGCTGATGAAGGTGGACTGGGGTCCTCCAGGCAGTTGTGCTATGTCTGGCTTCATCTGCATGTTGCTCACTACTATGGGATCACGTCAACTCTCTCGCCCTGTTAGTCAGACTGCCATGAAAACAGCCTGTTTCCAGGGAGGACTACGAGGAAGCTGAGGTGAGGGCCTGGGTTAGTATGTTTTGCCTGACCCTGACTAACATATCTGATCAGTATATTTTGCCTGTCCAGATGTTTGTCTTCCTCCCTGCACAAAAGGGTAAACTTACTCATTGCTCATCTCATTGTGGGCATTAAACAACAACATAAAGAGGGGGGGGGAAGACACAAAACCCATAACTGAAAAAAGAACAACATAGAAAAGGCTGTTTGCAAGGCCATCACTTGGAGGCCAAATAGGGTCTTGGTCATCTCTAGTTTGCTGACCCTGATCCAAGCAGCCTGCCTCGAGTCGCTGGCTGCTGTCAGCACTCTCACTGTGCTGCATCTTCGGCCCACCCCCGACACATCCGATTTGAGCACAGCATATTTGGGACCAGACTTGCTTTCTATCTTTGATTCCTACTCTCTTAGCCAGACTGCATCGGTGCAGCCTGTTTCCAGGTCCACAACTTGGAGACAAAATATGGTTTTGGTCAGTTACAATTCGCTGACCCTGACGCATGCAGTCAGCTACAAGTTGCTGACTGCTCTCAGCTCATTCATTACTATGTATTCAACTCCTGTTTTTATCTATTCTGATTTCTCTCACTTTGTTCAAATTAATCTGCAATCCTTGTGCAGAGTGCTGGAAAGTTACAGAACGAGAAAAATCAAAATTGCAATATTTTCACAAAACCTGCTAAAATTTTCTGGCTAAACACCATCAGCAACTGAAAGTTGCTTGCAGGAGCAATCAAGAAGACATGAACACAATCTGATGGTTCTGGAATTGGACAGACCATGTCCTAAGAAAAGAACCAGACATCATCACCAAAACTGCCTTGGTATGGACCCCAGAGGGGAGGCAAAAGAGAGGCCAACCTAAGACAACTTGGCCAAAAAAATGTATTGACTGAAATGAAAATTATGCTGCCAAAGACGGATGTGTCGGACCGAAAGGTGTAAATATCGCAGCCAAGCTGTAAACGACACAACGCATTCTGTTCTCAGGACTACATCCTGCTACTTGCAAAGCCCTGTTCAGGGCCTGGTAGCAGGAGATTGAGAACGAATGCAGAAGAAGAAAATCATGAATCAGAGTTGCGGCACTGTATCTTCTTCTTTGGTGTTCGTTTTGAAAAAGAACGTTTGTGACATTGTGTCATAGTTTACAGATATCTGCGCCTTTCGACTCGACATATCCAATTTCAGCATGGCTGCAGACCGGGTGAAGTGCAGAGAGTTTGTTGCTGCCCTTAAAGACACCATCAGGTGTGACGGTCACTGACCGCGTTGTCAGTCAGTGACCAAGGAATGAAGAAAAAGAATCATCTACAATCCTTCTTATGCTTGCTTTCACTATTGGTCTATCGATCGTTCCCTGCATGTCTTACTGTTTATGCGACGGAAGACTTAGATCATCTGCAAAATTAAATGTTTTGCAATTCACCATTCACCTTTTGCTCTAATGTGAAACAATGGCCACTACTGCTTCTGGTCTCTTTTAACCTTTCCCGTTCCAACGGTATGAGATTACAATGATTTGGCTTCGTTCCACTGACGCTGCACCCCGCCAGCTCTAGGGTCATTGCTTTACCGTATATAAACCACTGGTTTAATGCCATAGAAATGACTGAACATACTGCTCTTTTTTTAATAGTAGAGAATTCCAACTTCCGTCGTGTATCGTAAGATGAAAACAAAGCGAATTTTAAAATTTCTTTTAGATTTTGGAAAGGGTTTTTTCTGTTTTACAATTGGATTTGAAGTTTCACCTATTCTCAATTAAGAATGGGGGAGTTAAATTTCTCCAACAAATTTTTCTGAGTTAGATCTGGTAAGATAAGATTGTTTATTTAGATACAATAATTACGTTTATAGTCGAAAGTGACATTACGGTAAACATCGATAGTCTGTTGTCTGGGTTTGTTTTTTTTTCCCAACCAAGGAACATTGAAAGCGAGAGTTTAAATGTGTGTGCTGTTTTTTCAACACAATGACTTTAAAATTTTTTTATTTCAGAAACTAACACACACACAACAAAAACAATAACACCAACAGGTTCTTTATTCATTTGTTTCTCTACTCACAAACAAATCATATCAATAGACCGTCAAATAAAATATGTTACAGGCTCTCAAAGTAACAACCATAGTTAAACGAAGTGACGTCCTGAAATTAATGCAGTGGTAGGGGAAATTGCATCAATTTTTATGTAGGGTGGCAAAGCTTAAAGGAAGCCCATTTCCAAACATTTGTAATCATTCAACTTTCCGCTCCAATGTGAAGCATAGGCTTTAACTGCAACAAGCCCTTTTACAGGAAGCCTACAGTGTTTTTACACATGATGAATTTGCCGGCCCCAATCACAACCCTCTTTAGTCTCCTATTATGATATGTTTAGAAGGTGACAGTTAGATTTTACACTCGGGGTGGGGGGGATGGTGTTGGCAACCTCATCATGTAAAGCAAAGTGCCACAGAAACCACCTCTACCAGAGCACAGTCTTCCTACAAGGAGGGCAACTGCAGTTGTGGCTGCATGCATAAACTGAAGTGAAAAGGGGCATATAATGATAACCATCCGCACATATTACCTACCTTTTGGCTCCCCTTCGGCCTCCGCCATACATGTTCAGGTCATCCTCGTCGTTAACTACCATCATAGCTCCACCTACACCTGATTTCATCTTGGTGTTGTAGAGCCCACGCTGTATATTGAGCAGATCCATTTCCACTTTCTTTGGATGACGGCAAACATCGCAGGCCTGCTCACACTCAGGCTTCTCGTCCCCAAAATAGGTCGATATAGACCAGTGTCTGCACCTGTGAGCCAAAGATAGAAGGATGTGGTCATAATATGGAATAACAGAGCTAGAGACAGAAGTACTAAGGGACAAAAAAGGAACAGTGAGGAAAACAGATATGAGAACTGATGGCAGATATTCATGGGACAAACTAAGGAAACAGGTGGCAGATTTACAAGAGACAACAACAACAAAAATACACTAAGAGAACTGGAGGCAGATCTACGACGGACAGATAAAATAAACAAATACACTAAGACAACTCGGGGTAGGTCTATGAGGGACAGATAAACAAATACACTAAGAGAACTGAAGGCATATCTACAAGAGACAGATACACTAAGAGGACTGGAGGCAGATCTACAAGGGACAAATAAACAAATACACTAAGAGGCCTGGAGGCAGATCTACAAGGGACAAATAAACAAATACACTAAGAGAACTGGAGGCAGATCTACAAGGGACAAATAAACAAATACACTAAGTGAACTGGTGGTAGACCTTTGTGGAGCAAATAAACCAAGTGACCAAGTTGCCAATATGTGATGGGCTAATAAAATAATATGATGTCACATGAACACGTGCAGAGACGTTTCCACAGCAGTGAGTCAAGCAAGTAAGGGAGTTCAAATACCTAGGAACTATGTTCACTGATGACAGAAGACTGGACAGAGAGATCGCACATAGTATTCAGAATGTGAACAGTAGCCACTATCCAATTGGACCAATTTTGAAACACTATAAAATGCTTATTTCAACTAAGTTAGTCAGTTGCCCATTGCAAGCAATGATGTTGACATCCTCAGACAGTTTTGTCTTGATGATGTAACTTGCTCTGATTATGAATTATAGTGAGGAAGAAGCTGCGCTGGTCATCAACTTCTCTCTCTCGGGTCCCGAGCTACCTTGGGCCAGTGGCAAGACATAAGTCAAGACGACTGAAGGTAATCCAGGATGCAGGCACTCTAGTTCCACCTCCTTTGAGACTAGGGGTCGCTTGAAACTTGCAGGGCTCGGACCCACGCCGGTTCCATTCATCGCTTTGAGAGGCGAGTGCCTTACTTCTCGACAACAGCGACTCCAAAAAGAAGAGGTTAATAAATGCACTGTTTATTCCTACATTGTTACCAATGTCAATCTTGGTCCCTACTAGAAACACATAATAGTAAGATCCAGAGCTGTGAGATGTGCTGTGTGAGAAATGCAGCTGGAAAGACAATCCGTGACTGAATCCGCAACACCGAACGGAGGTAGATAGTGAGAAAAAACCCAGTTAGTGCCTACATTGACACTCAAACAATCAAATGTTTCAACTATTTAGCCAAAATGCATTATGACCAGCCTGCAGCGAGAGCATATCAAATGCAGGTATCTAGTCCACATGCAAAGGGACAACCTTGACGTAGGTGGATCGAGGGTGGACACTCAGGAAGCTACACCTAATGACAGCACAAGCCTCCTACCTGATGATAACAAGAAAATGTGCATCTCACCTCTCTGTAACGCCTTATGCAAAGGAAGCACGATAAAAGAACAAGAAGAAGAAATTAAAAAAGGGATCTGGAGATAGATATATAAGAAACAAACAGATTAAACAAATAAACTAAGAGAACTAAATGTAAATATTCGAGGGACAAATAGATTAAACAAATAAACTAAGAGAACTAGATGTAAATATATGAGGGACAAATAGATTAAACAAACAATAAGAGAACTACATGTAAATATACGAGGGACAAATAAATTAAACAAATAAACTAAGAGAACTAGATGAAGATATACGAGGGCCAAATAAACTAAGGAAGGTGGATGGAGGTAGATGTACAAGGGACAAATAAACTAAGTGAGCTTTTCACACAATAAAATGACAATTCCGCAGCAGGTCACAAAAAAACATACAGAGGGCCACGAGTTTGAGACCCATGATATAGATGAAGCCTAAAAACGACAGATAGTAATTAATCAAGGTGAAAGAAAACAGAGCGAACAGAAAAGGAGCTCTTCCTGTGTGCTGTTTTATCAGGGAGATTTGATACGGAAAACGATACTTTATAAACACTTTCCTTTACTTAATGCTGAAGCAATGAAAGACTTACTTTAATGTTTCACAAAAAGCAAGCAGGGCTCCAAAACAATCTTCTGCAGCTTTAGCTTGAAGTTTTGCAGCTTCTGGACTTTTCTAAGAAGAAAAGAAGAAACAATCTTTCTATAATACTGTCCATTTTTATTTTCCTGCTTTTTTTTTTTTTTTTTGCGTTGCCTTATTTCTCGAACCCACAAGGCGGTGTACGTTGCACTGTGGTTTTTATTTTGCGCTTGTCAGCCCAGTGCATCCAACTTCGGCATGCATTTTATGTAAGGGTCTGCTTCCTCCTGCATTTTCTAAGGGTTTGCTTCCCCGGGGTAACGGCCGGTGCTGTGATGGGAATCGAACCCACCACCTTCGGACTGTGAGCCATGTCACTTAACCACTAGCCCACACCGTCCCTTCTGCTTCTTTTAATACTGTATATTCTTATTTTTCTGCTTCTTTTAATACTGTATATTCTTATTTTTCTGCTTCTTCTTCTTCTCTGGAGTCCATCCAGAAAAGGATGTTGTGTCATAGGTTATAGCCTTACAGCCCAATAATCCAATTTTAGCATAGCATTTTTGGGACAGAGTTTGCCTTCCCTCTTTGATCCCTATTCTCTTCCCTCAGCCTGCATGGGTGTAGTCTATTTTCAAGGATGCCACTTGAAGGCAGAATAAGATCTTGGTCGGCTATGATTCGCTGACCCTGATGGAATCCGCCAGCTGTGAGTATCTGGCTGCTGTCAGCTAATTCAATGTTGTGCCTTCTGCCCCTTTTTCCGCTTCCTCAGAATATGAGTTACTCACTCTTACATTCTTTATTCCTCTTCTTCTTGCAATTATAGCACAACCGCATGTAGGACTTCAGTCCACCTTCATCAGCATGTTCAGGATATGAGAAAAGCTAGTACAACCCATCGCTTTACGACCTGTTCAGTGCGTACAAAAGAGTAAACTTACTCATTGTAGGGCATTAAACAATAACAACTTGCAATCACTTCTTTAGTGTTTACACGTCAGACAAGTTTCTGTTATGAGCTTGACCGTTGTTTGGAGCTCGTCTTTAGCTCCGTACAATTTTGAGTTTAGTGTTGAATCGTTAGACCAGTGTATCTTCCTTAACTGGCCATACAGGAAACAGTCCTGTAAAACATGCTTAGCAGTTTGTTAATTTAGACTGCATGTGCACAGTGGTGATGCAGAAAGATTGTACATGTCTTTATTCAGTCTGTTGTGCTCGGTCCTGAGATGATGAATGGTGATATAGTCGTCATTGAATGGTTTTGTTCTCATCTGGAAGTCTCTTTTTCTTAAGGAATGTGATTTCAATGTCTTCTTGTTCACTAACTCTTTTATTCCAATATCATATATGGGGCATTGTTTCTAGAACTTAAAAATAACACAATCTACCACAGACTCAGTTGGGGAAGTGAGACGCTAGTACAGTCAGGTTCTGACCAGGACATCGCGCCAGGGTCAGGCACAATACACTGACCAAGAACAAAAATTGCTCTTCTGTGTTTCCGTGTAGCGATCCCCGCAAACAGGTTGTTTTCAAGGCAGCCTGTCTGACGAGATGTGGATCGACATGATCCCCGTAGGAGTGAGCGACACGCAGATGAAGCCAAGCATAGCACAACTGCCTAGAGAACCATGGTCCACCTTCATCAGCATGTTTGGGATGTGAGGAAAGCTACTACAACCTACCACTTAATGTCCATTTCAGGGCGCACAAAAGGGTAAACTTTCTCATGGTGGGCATTGAACAACAAACAACAACAACAACCTATTGGACCAGATAATAACTACCAGGATATGAAAGAGTTATTTAAGCTTACCTTTGACCTCTTGTTTTCTGTATTAATCAAGAATGCCACTGTGTCCTTCTCTCTCTGAGAGTAGTAGAGTCGACAGAAGGACGGACAGCCATCTCTTCCTGCTCTCCCAGACTCCTGGTAGTAGCCAGCCATTGACTTTGGCATTGTCCAATGAGCTACAAATCTGCAAATTAATATATAGGTTAGGGTTTTTTTCTAACGACATTCAATGGAATCAAGAGTTTTATGAAAGGTCTCCAAAGGTCTTGTTGTTGGCGAATGCCCACAATCAGTAGGTTACTCTTTTTGCGCGACCTGAAAAGGACGTTAAGTGGCAGGTTGCAGTAGCTTTCCTCACATCCTGAGCGTGCTGATGAAGGTGGGCCAGTGTCCTCCAGGCGGTTGTGCTATGCTTGGCTTCATCTACGTGTCGATCACTACCACGGGGATCCGTCAATTCCTCACCTTATTAGCCAGTCTGCCATGAAAGCAGCCCATGTTCAGGAAGGGCTACTAGGAAGTCAAGGTGGGAGTCTTGGCCAGTATATTTTGCCTGGCCAGATGTTAGTCTTCCTCCCCTGGGTCCTATCTTAAAGTATGTCCTGACCAACATCTTCCACTCACCTTTAACCCCACAGCTAGCTGCCAAGTTCCGCTCCACAAGTCCAGGTTAGTGACCTTGTCGTTCCATCTCAACCACAAAACTCCTTGCAAGCATCTGCTTATGAATGTCTGTCTATAATTGTCCAACACCATTGTTGATCTCCAAGTCATACAGTAACACTAACTTTATGCAGTAACACTAACTTTATACAGTAACACTAAATTTATACAGTAACACTAACTTTATGTTTTAGTTGAAGATATTGATCATCGTATTGGACTATTTCTTTGGATTTCCATAATTTCTTCAAAGCAATGAAGGGGGCTCAGTGTCTCAAGGTAAGGCATCCGCCTCGAGTGTCGGAGATCGTGGGTTCAAACCACGGCAATTTTTCAACGTGGATTTTCTGGTAAAAATTCCCCTGATCTTTGGGTAGTGAGATCGGATTCCCGTGTTCAGTGTCAAGTACGTTAAAAATACATTGGCAGTTAGAAATCGAAAAGAGTTGTCTTAACTCCCACTACTTGGACAAAAATTCTAGTTAAAAATCTACCCAAATTATTTGTACCTTCCCCCAGACCCAGTAAGCCGCAGGAAGTTGTAAAATACCTACTACGGATAGCTGAAGCATACGGCTACCTGGCAACAGACATTAACATGCCTGTTTGAATACCAGGATTCCAAGTATTCCAAGCAATGAAGACCCATCCTGTCTTCTATATTCTCAACCTGACTTCTTCTTCTTCTTCATTGATCAACTGATGCTATGCTTTTAGTCCGGTGAGGTTCACGAAGGAGACAGCGTTTCAGGTCTTCCCCGGTCCCCCACAGCTTTTCAAGCATGGTCGCTTCCCCAGGCCAGACTGCCTCTCTTTGGTCTATATAGGTAGGGCATTTTTGCAGAATATGATCTGGTGTTTTCTTGGATGCTCCATAATCGCACGTGGCAGTGTCTCTGAGACCCATTTTGTGGAGGTTAACCGTGAGTCTACTCGCAACCTTACAATCTATCTTTTGCTGAAAACATTTTGTTGATGTTTCTATGCCACGAAGTAAAGACGAGTGTACAAAACGCCTCATCATTCATTTTTAATTTGTAAGGGATATATCTTCTTCTTCTTCTTCGTACGCTGTCAGACGTCAATCTGTATTTTTTCGAAAAAAGCAGCGTTCATCCTGAGGCTGTCGACACTGCCATAGAGCTTGTCTAGTGTTGCCACTGGTGATAGCCACATGTGCTTTCTCTGGTCCTCGTATTTCGGGCAGTTTTGCAGCAGATGTTCAGCGGTCATTTTTCCGGTACCACAACTGCATTCGTCAGTGCCACCTATCTTCAGTTTATTGAATAGGTGGTACACCTATTCAACAAATTGAAGATAGGGTGTACCGACGAATGCCCGTGCGGTACTGGTAAAATGACCACCGAACATCTGCTGCAGAACTGCCCGACATACGAGGATCAGAGAGAGCAGATGTGGCCATCACCAGTGGAACTGCAAGACAAGCTCTATGGTAGTGGCGAGAGTCTCAGGATGACCGCCGCTTTTTTCGAGAAAATAATGGTTACTGTCTGACTGTGTACGCAGAAGAAGAAGAAAAAGAATAGGTGGTACCTCAGTCTGTTGTGGCCTGTGCGGAGTCTGAAGACCACGACCTGCTCTCTTCTGTTCAATTGGTAATAGGCATTTTTTTTGTAGCCAGTATGTTCTGTTTCCCATTTGGCCATGTATCTGGCTCTAATGAGCCTTTTTGACTCTTCGTAGCTCACACTAGAATCTGGTTGTGGTAGTCTTGCACCTTCTTTTGCCAGTCTGTCTGCCTCCTCGTTGCCTTGGATGTTACAATGGGATGGAACCCACTGTACCACTACTCTTTTTGGTGCGGTCTGCTGGCATAGTTGACAGAGTACTGCTCTTAAATCATTAAGTTCAGTATTTTTCTGGCTTTTTAGTGATGTGAATACGGCCAGGGCATCTGTAAACAGGACTATCTGGCTTTCATTTCTTTTGCATGTCAGCATTGCTTCTGCTGCAGCCCTCAGTGTCTCTGCCTCCGCTCTGAAATTGCTTGAGTATTTTCCAGTTGCCACTGACAGTGTTATTTTTCTACCATTTGGTTGGCTCAGGAATACCCCTGCCCCTCCATTCTGTGTTGTGTTTGTTACAGAACCGTCGGTGTATGCATGGGTCCAGTCCACGCTTGGGTAGTTTTTCGTTATGTCTCTTCTTTCTTTTTCAGTCTGGCTGTTCTTGTTTCCAATACCTGGTATATTTTCTGCCACCACCGGAAATATATGCTGCTTCCAGGTAGGTTTGCGTACAGTAGGGATGGGCTTTGGTGTTGTTAATGTGTTTATAGGGTCTTCGTTCACCTTTGCTTTGGCTATTTCTGCAAAGTTTCTCCGCTTTAGTTTCCCATTTCCAAATCTATTTAGTCTCTGGTGCATTGGATGGTCTGTCAGTCTTCTGAGTTTCTCTGCTTGCTGCTGGGCTCTGCAGTCTCTTCTCTCGGTCGTGGATTGCAGATTTGTTATCTTTTCAAGTTCTACAATTGGCGTTGACTTTATGTTAGGGATATATGACTCATGTTATTGAAATATATTTGGTCCTCCCTATCTCTTCTACATTTCCATTTTTCACAACACACCTTAGACACCTATTATGACATGCCTGCAGTATATAGTACTACAATTCCTTGTTCATCTTTCATGATCCTGCACCACACTGACAATAACAACAAAAACACCTGAAATAACACTACAGCTCACAATACCTGACATTGGCTTTGTCAACTCCCATCCCAAAGCTGATGGTAGCTGCAATTACTGCCACTCTGCCCTCCATCCAGTCAGACTGAGCCTCTTCTCTCAAGTCCCCCTTCAGACCAGCATGATATGCTTTGGTTGGGATGCCCCGTCTGCTGAGTTGGCTGGCAATTTCTTCACATCCATCCCTAGTCCGGCAGTAAACTATGCCACACCCTTTGTCATTCTACAACAAAAACATTCAGATAGAAGAGTCTTATGCTATTGGGGTTAAAATTTAGAGAGCAGTGATAAACATGTATTGATCTTAACAAGTCTTTATCATAGTCCAGACAACTTATACTGGTTTAGAAGACTCTACAGGGTCTGTGTACAACCAGTTTCTTGGAAGGTGGCTTTTACAAATGTGCTAGTCCATCTTAATAGACTCAAACACTAGAGCTAAGTAGACCTACAGCCAGTTAGGCACCATCTATAGATACTCTTAACAAATTACCTGAGGAAAAGTACAAATAACTTGGGTAGATTTTTAACTTGAATTTTGTCCCGGCAGCGGCCGTTAAGCCTACTCTATTTGATTTCTAACTGGTAAGGAAATTTTTAAAGGTGCTCGACACTGAACCTGGGAGTCCGATCTCACTACCCAGAGATCAGTGGAATTTTTACCAGAAGATCCACATGAAAAAAATCCCAGTCACCACCGTGGTACAAACACAAGACCTCAGGGACCCGAGGTGGAAATACAACATAAATGAAAAAAGCAAACTATGTTATAAACAAAAATTAATCTTTAAGATTATGAAAGAAACTACATCCTTTTTGAAAGAAATGGAATCCCATGCACCTTATTTGAAGAGCTACAAGATCTGAACTTTACAGATGACATAGTCCTCCTATCTCACAGTCAACTCTAAATTCAGAAGAATACAAGTGAACCAGACAGAATCTCTCAGCAGGGTAGGTCAAAAGATCCATCCAAAGAAGACAAAAAATTGTAAAATTAAATGTGACCAACAACACAGCTCCTATCAAACTGTGATGATGATCACTGAATGAATTATAGAGCCTCACATACCTAGAGAGCATGAGGGTAGTTCAGATGAGGATGTAAAAGTCAGGATACAAAATTCAAGAGTGGCCTTTGCTGTGAAGAAAACCATACGGAACTCTAAAATGATCAAAATGCATACCAAACCAAGGATTGTATTTGTTGAATACCTGTAATGAGTAGGTTTAATCTTTTGTGCACGCTAAAAAGGACGTTAAGTGGCGAGTTATAGTAGCTTTCCTCACAGCCTGAGTATGTTGATGAAGGTGGATAGCGGTCCTTCAGGCAGTTGTGTTATGCCTGGCTTCATCTTTGTTATATGACCAAAATAACGTAACTGAATAACCCTGATTTTGGTCATTAATTCTCTTTTCACCCCCAACTTTTCCAATACTTCCAAATTTGTTTTCTTCTCTTTGCAAGAAATGTGACCCAATCTTCTATATACCCACATTTTGAAAGCTTCAATACTCTTTTCCAACTTGTTATTCATTGTTCATGTTTCTGCACAATAAAGTAGTGACGAGTATACATAATACCTGACAATTCTCATTTTCAAATTCTGATTTATCTGTTTAGATGTCTGTATGTTGTCGAATACCATCTTGTCCATACCTATTCTCTTTCTGATTTTTTTTACACAGCTGCCTTCTTCCGTTATAATATGACCTAAATAGGAGAAAATCTGTACCTGCTCAAGTAGTTGATCTTTTATTTGTATCTGCATACATGGTTTCTTGTCACTTTTTCCCAATTATCATAGTCGTTGTTTTCTTTGTGTTTATGTCTAATCCAAACTCTTGACTTATTGTGTATATTGTTGTCACAAGCTCCTGTAATTCTTGCTCACTTTTTGCCATCAAAACTATCATCAGCAAATCTAAAATTGTTCATTGCCAAGAAGTAAAGAGGTATAAATATGCAACATACCCACACAGGCTCTTTATCGTCCACATCTACTTCCAGACACTTGAGGGCAAACTTGACAAGATCCTGGTATGGATCTTGAAGAAGATCTTTCAAGCAAACTTCATAATAAAGATTACTACGGAAAGTACTTGTTTTAAACTGTTTTACAGGTTCTGTTAAACAAAGCTGCTTAAAAATATCTTCCACTACCTTGGCTGTCGCCGTTGCAGTAAGTGCAATGCATGGAACACCTGGAATTCTTTTACGAAACTCTCCAAGCTTAAGATAATCTGGTCTGAAGTCATGTCCCCATTGTGAAACACAGTGAGCTTCGTCGACAACAAAATATGATAGTTTTCCTCTAGAAAACAACGAGTTCGCAATGCTTCTGAAATTGTCTGTAGCAGCCTGTTCTGGAGTTATATACAACAACTTAATATGAGGATTCTTGGAAAGGAGGTCAGATTCAATCCATTTTCTTTCGCTGGAGGATAGCTTCGAGTTGATAGTGCCTGCTGTGATACCGAGGTTTTCCAGGTGATCCAACTGATCGTGCATGAGAGCAATCAGTGGTGAAACAACAATGGTTATTCCCTTAGCAAGTACCGCTGGAAGCTGGTAACACAGTGACTTGCCAGCACCGGTTGGCATGGATACATAGACATCATTGCTGCCTGAAAATAATATTTAAGATAAAGGTTAGCAGAAACTGCTGTCAAGTATAAAGTGTTAAAAACTTGTATCAAGTATAAAGTGTTAAAAACTTGTATCAAGTATAAAGTGTTAAAAACTTGTATCAAGTATAAAGTGTTAAAAACTTGTATCAAGTTTAAAGTGCTAGAAAATTATGTCAAATATTCTTCTTTTTTTTTTTTTGCGTTCGCCTTATTTCTTTATTCCCCAAGGGGGTGTGTGTTGCACTATGTTTTTATTTTGTGCCTGTCAGTCAAGTGCATCTGACTTCTGCATACATTTTATGTAAGGGTCTGCTTCCTCCTGCATTTTCTAAGGGTTTGCGTTCCCAGGGTAACGGCCGGTGCTGTAATTGGGGAGCGAACCCAGCACCTTTGGCTTTTGAGCCGTGTCACTAAACCACTAACCCACGCTGTCCCCACAGATGTCAAATATATAGTATTAAAAGCTGATGCCAAGTATGAAGTTGTTATAAACTGATGCCAAGTATAAAGTTCTAGAAACTGATGCCAAGTAAAAGTGTTAGAAACTGATGCCAAGTATAAAGTGTTGAAACTGATGTCAAGTATAAAGTGTTAGAAGCTGATCTCAAGTATAATGTGTTAGAAGCTGATCTCAAGTATAATGTGTTAGAAACTTGTATCAAGTTTAAAATGCTAGAAGATGATGTCAAGTACAGCCAGACTGTCAAGAAATAGCATGTTTTCAGGGAATACTGCGTGGAAGTGAGGTGGAGGTCTTAGTTAGTATATTTCTCCAGACCCTGACTAACATTGTCCAATCAGTATGTTTTGCCTGGCCAGACGTTAATCTCCTCTCTCCTTCTGTAATCTCATCATCGTCATTGGCGTCTCAGTCACTTTAGGCCATGCACGTGGCACCCTGTGAGTTTTGTCCAGCTCTGTCTTCTGTATTTCGACACAGTCTGACTTTAAAGGTCGATCCACAAGTGACAGTCCCTGTCACAGATCATGCAACCATCTTAAGGAGGCTGGCTTGCCGAGATACTCCTCGATCTCTTCAGTTTTTCTCTTTTCTCTGCAGCCAGAAGGTCCCAACGAGCGCCAGCAGCCACTATGCCCCTTCCAACTGAATGTCTCCAAACAGCTTGATCCTGAGCAATCGTTTCCCAGCCCTCGGATGGGATGTTGCATGCCATGCAACATTTGTAATCTATAAATCACATATAAATGCTTCTTTTTTGTCAGGTCAGGTCATCTCGTAATCAGTGAGGTTGTTGGGGCACACACGAAGACATCCTCACAACACCACGCCACCCTTATCAGTCAGCCTGTCAGCGGCCGCTGCATGTGCCTCTTCTGGTCGGAGATTCGTCCATTCTTTTATGTTGTCCTCCAACCTCTTCCTGGAACGGCCTCTTCGTCATCTGCCTTGCACCTTTCCGTGGAGGATCGTATTTGCAAGACCATTTGATCTCGATATGTGACCGTACCAAGCCAGTTTCCTTCTTTTGACAGTTGCCAAGAAGTCTTCAAAAGGCCCTATTGCTGTTGTAATTCTATCTTTTTTGTAAAAAAAAAAAAAAAAAAAAAAAAAGTAAAGTAACCCATAGCATTACTGCCGTAGGGGTGTGAGGTGTTAGCGATCTCACATTTCAAAGGCTCGGCTATATAAAGGCAGTAGCCATCTCCTCTCCCTCGCCGCTTTTACTTCCCGGACTGAACCGGTACCCATTTAAGGCTGGGTCAACCCGGGAGCCATAGCGGTCTGAAAAAACACTACCGCCACAACTGGAAAATGAACCCAGGACCACTCAGATGTGAAGCCAGCACGCTAACCGCTGCGCTACGCGGCTCCCCATCTTTTTTGTACTTCTATATATTTTTGTTCAGTTATTTTCCTCTATACAGATAATTGCTTCTCTTGTTTCGCTGTTCTGTCGATATCCAAATTGTTCACCCAGGGGATCAAGATGCTGCAGAGGTCAGCGACCCATAGCTGACTGCTAGCGTCAGGGCCAGCGAACCATAGCTGCCAAGACCCTTCTACACCGCCACGTGGTGATCCTGGATAACAGGCTGCAGCAGGGCAGACTGGCTAAGGAGAAGGGATCGAAGAGGGAATGCTAACCCGGTACTAAAAAAATGCTTGCTGAAGTCGGATGTGTTGGACCGAAAAGTCCAAATATCGCAGCCTAGCTGTAAACTATGACACAACGCATTCTGTTCTCTGGACTACATTCTGCTACTTAAGCCCTTTCAGGGTTTGTTAGTGGGAGATTGAGAACGAACGAAGAAGAAGTTCACCCAGAACTTCGTTGTCTGCGCTATGCCTAATTCTCACCTGTATAAATTTTTAGCACTATCTTAAATGTGTGGATCATCAGGCTGATTGTTCTAAAATCTGATTCTGTTGCACAATGTTCCTTGGGTAGTGTTATAAAGACAGATGCAAGCTGGCCGCTCGGTATAGATCTTGTATTATATATGTCATTACACAGATCGGTTATTGCATCTACACCAAAATTATCTTTTCAGCATTGCTTTTCCCTTGCTCATGTCTTTGACTGCTTTTTCTACTTCTGATTGTAGAATGATGGGTAGGTCATTATTAAATATTGATCAATGAAAATTCCACAGATGATGATGGTGTCATTATCTAACACAGATGGACCTGGCATTCGTGGATTGAGAAGTGCATGGGGTAGGAAAACGATCAAGGAGGAGTGCGGGGCTTTTGCGATGACCACAAGCAGTCTGACCATAGAGATCACGGCTGTTACAAAGATGATGGTCTGGCTTAAAACAATGAGTGGCACACATGTGTGCTTCCTCAGTGATAAAATGAGGATGCTCAAGAAGGTGGAATTAGGTTGCGCGCGGCGCCAGTGGTTAGAGTTGATAGGGCAGCTAAGGTTGCAGAGAGTCACCTTCATACTCATTCCGGATCATGCAGGTGTCGAGGAGAATGAGAGAGCTGATAGGTTGGTGAGTACAACTATAGTGGAGGGCGGGAGATCAATGGACCTAGCCGATATCCTAAACGGAGTTAGGGAAATTGGCTGGAAGGAAGATTTGCAAGTAGATCCAGACTCCACAGCCTTGACGCGACTCGTTGAATTGGGTGTGAAACAAGGGGCGATGAGGAAGGGAACACCTCACACGGAGATCCAAAGACGTCTGGTTAACCAGCACTGAACCAGAACAATCAGTCATCACGTGCTGGCAGACATACTGAGGATGAGATCTGAGCGCGTATGGACTCGTCCCGAGTGCGATGATGATGATCTGACGACTGACTAAATGCTGATAGCTTGTTGTCTCTGTTGCCATCAAACAATTCACTTATATATTCCACACATCTGTCTGATATATCTTTCTCATCAAGCAAGATGTCTCCATTTTTGTCCTTATTGCAACCTCCTCCTTAGTTTAGTCAAAGAATAAACGTCATTGCACACAGTTTAACATTATGAGTGCTCTGTTCCTCTCCATATTTTTTGGAGAATCTCAGCACAATGCACGAACTCCGTAGCACCGGCGAGGATCCCGTAATAGACTGGGTAGATTTTTAACATAATTATGGATTTTGCCAGGGCAGCGGCATTAAGCCTTCTCTTTTTTATTTCGAACTGCCAAGGAATTTTTAATGTGCGCGACACTGAACACGGGCGTCCGATCTCTACTATCCAGATATCAGGGGAAATATCAGAAAGTCCACAGGAAAAAAATCACGGCCTTCACCGTGATTTGAAACCTCGACCTCAAGCACCTGAGGCCGACGTCTTACCTCGAGACTACTAAGACTTCCTCCTTGGACAAGCTTTGTCATGTTTGAAAATTGCTTTATTCCTGCATGCATGGCTATTGTGCTGTATAAACTTGTATTAAGTCACCTCAACTTCTTCTCTGTGTGACACGCTGAAGACCAGTTTTTTTTTTTTAGTCTTTCCTCATAACTATAATTCTGAAATCCTTTAATAATTTTTGTACATTTTCTTTGTATCATTTAACCATGTTTTATATCCACTCTATTCAAGACGCTGAGCAGCGCATGAGCTGCAGTGGTCAGCGACCCATAGCTGACTGCTAGTGTCAGGGCCTGCGAACCAGAGCTGCCAAGACCCTTCTACACCTCCATGTGGTGATCCTGGATAACAGGCTGCAGCAAGGCAGACGGGCTAAGGAGAAGGGATCGAAGAGGGAATGTTAACCCGGTACTCAAAAAATGCTTGCTGAAGTCGGATGTGTTGGGCCGAAAGGTGCAAATATCGCAGTCAAGCTGTAAACTACGACACAACGCATTCCGTTCTCTGGACTACATTCTGCTACTTAAGCCCTTTCAGGGTTTGGTAGCGGGAGATTGAGAACGAACGCAGAAGAAGAAGAATGTATCCACTCTATGATATGGACACACCTGAACAGAGTACTCCAATTTAGGTTTCACCAATGATTTAGTTTAACTATTACTTCCTTGCTCTTATGTGATATGTTTATTTTGATCAAGCCCAACATGGCATTAGCCTTTTTCACTGCCACCTGGACTTGTTCTTGCACCTTACCTGTGTGATCTATTGTAACTCCTAGGTCTCTTTCCTTTTTTATTGTCCTAATAGTGTTCTCTCCCATCATGTAATTATTTTCCTTATTGGATCCTCCCATGTGGATGACTGTCCATTTATTTACATTAAAACCCATCTGTCAGCTCTCAGACCATTTTTGAATTATATCTAAATCTGATCTCAATAGATCCAACTCTGCCGGAGAAGTGACCCTGTCGCATAATTTTGTGTGATCCGCGAACTTTGCAATCATGGATGTTGGTCCGCATGTTATGCCTCACTGGACTAGCATCTCAGTTCCCCCTCTGCTAATAAAAGACTATGACTCTGCCGAAGACAGATGTGTCAGATCGAAAGGTGCAAATATCGCAGTCAACTGTAAACTAGCAACACAATGCATTCCATTCTCCAGACTACATCCCGCTACATGCAAAGCCCTGGTAGCGGGAGATTGAGAATGAAAGCAGAAGAAGAAATAGAAGAGTCTTTGAAAAATGAGGTATGGTAGAAATGTGGCTTCCTAAGCACAAAGAAAGAAATAAAAAGAGCAAAGAACACTTCTGAATACAGAGCACTAAACAATGAGATACATACTATGTGCCAATATGCAAAGGACCAGTGCTTGGAATCAAAATGCAAGATAGTAGAAGACATGGGAAGGAATTATAAATTAATAAATTAGACCATGTTTTTCAGAGTACAACCGGCTACAAGAACAAGATGGCACGGCTTTAAATTGATTGAAAACAAGACCAGATTAGATATTAGGGAATATTTTTTTTAATCAGAGAGTGGTAAATTTTTAGAATGCATTGCCGCAGTTTGTGGTGGAGGCTGGGTCAGTTAATGTACTCAAAAATAGATTGGATGCTGACAGTATTTTCAGTATCAGTGGAGTGGAATAAACTTGTTGTATACAGACTCTGTAGAGCCTTTCTAAAACAGTATAGGCCTAATGAAGTTAAGTTAAGATGTCGCGTCAGTCAGGCACAATATACTGACCAAGACCCCTATCTCTCTTACATGTAGCTTTCCGTTTTCAAAGCAGTCTGGCTGACAAGATGTAGATCCACGTGATTCCCGCAGAAGTAGTAGTGAGTGTCATGCAGATGAAACCGAGCATTGCACAACCACCTGGAGGACCACAGTCCACCTTCAGGATGTAAAGAAAGTTACTACAACCAGCCCCTTAATTATCTTTTCAGGGTGCACAAAAAGAGTAAACATACACATTGTGGCCATTAAACAAAAACATAGTTGGCAGTTTTATCTACTGCTTGTTTTTTTGGACAGTCCCACTATTACTTACTACTATATTTGATATTCTGACTTTGGGCTTTCTCGGTTGTATTGGTTCATGCTTTCTGACAGTAACTTACTGAGTAAGATATCATATTTATTTGTAACGATCATAGGATATTTCTGTTTAATATCTGATTGCTTTATTGATTATTGCTGGATATAGGTCTATCCGTTTGGTCAGATAGATAATCTATGAAGTCTAGTTTTTTTGGTATTTAATTATTTTTCTCTATATTTTTCCGTTTGATAATGATCTAAATGTATGTCAGACTATGTCTGCCTCTGGATGACTTGTTGCCACTAGGACACCATTTTTGAAGGAGACAAGAAGAAGAAAACACAGTCGCCATTGCGTTGTGTATACATTGTTATTTGTATTGTTTAATCTGGCATTTTGAATAACACTTGGAAGATAACACCCTGTTATTTACTGTTAGTGTTAACCAGTTGAGAAGTGCAAGTAATACCTTTTATTACGGCTTTCACTGCATCTCTCTGAGCTGCTGATCTGAAATCTGCGTGTTTAAATACTTCCAACAAAGTCTTCTGAGCCAGCTCCAAGTCTTGATGCATTTTCAAAGTTCTCCCACGTATCAGATGACAGTGGTTAAAGTGAGGCCCATATACTCCTGAACTGGTAAACTTCCTGAGACCGACATTGATTGCCTACTTAACTACTACTAGTCATTGCTAGGTCCAGGCTAGCAGTTAAAAACTGATAGTCGTGTCGTGCGCATGGGAGCTGTCATTGTCATGTTTCTTACCAATACTACAGCAGACTAATATTTTCATAAAAACGACAGATTCGTTATTTAAAGTAGTTCATAAATTCAATATTAAACTAGTATTTATGTGTATACTGAAATATGTATTTTTAACAATAACAATACTTTTTTTTCATATGAGATACCATCTTAAAGTGAGGCACACGATTTCAGCTTTATGTTTGTTATATCTGTCATTATTTTGTTATATTAGTAGAGCGTATTCGCTGGGGAAAATAGTTTACATAATACCAAAACTTATAAGCGGGGATGAAAAGCCATTAACCCTGATTTTTGCTTTATAACAAGTGAGTCTTCCTTTTGGCGAACATTTTAAATCCACGAGCCCATTGTGTTTGGGAACATATTAGGGGGTACTGGTCATATTTTTTTAAAGTAATTGGCATCTGAGCCTGAACTCTTGGGCAGTGTTGAAAAGCACTGAACCATGAAAATTGTGCAACTCCAAGGGAATTTAATCTTTTACCCCTGAGAAAAAGTTATTAAAATATTGTTACATCTACCTATCATAGTATAAAGTATGTACAGTACAATACACAACGTCCCATTTTCTTTCACGCCCATTCTACAAACTTTCATAAATTTAAAAATAAAATATACACATATCATTTGATAATTAACTATATTAACCTACATGTTTTTATTCTTAAATAAATATTTGTAATAAAATGCAGAGTGACGTGAGCAACAATTATTATTGACATCTGACACCATGAAGTGAATTTTGTTACTGCTGTACATTATTTTTTTTCTCCTCTAGACAAACTGTAACCTACATAAGCGCTCTGTATTACTTTGAGAAAATGGCAAACGCCCTTGTTGATTTTTTGTGAATTTTCACAAATTTGTGGAAAAGACGATTTCTCTTTCGACCGTGAGCTTTTGAACAGTTGATCAAGCGCTCAATGGCGTGTTGCTCTTTATTATTTCGGTTATAACATCAGAGCTGTCCGTCTAGAAACATGCGCTTCAAACAGGTGAGTAGTAAGAACCGTATGAGGTACTCACACTAGCTGGTTGAAAAGCCCGAATGGCGAATGGGGCCAAGTAGATTTCACGAATGCTTTCCTTGAATAGTTCCGGTTTTGGCACATAACATGTGCATCAACTTCAATCCTTTGTGTTGTTTGATAGTATTTCTATGTGCTTTTGAAACATTGAAATAACGAACATTTGTTGTAGACACGGGAGGAGATAATGTGTCTATATGGTGCTAATTTGCTGGGTAAAATTAATCAATTTTTTTAATGCAACAGGAGAAAATTTCGATCGTTACTGTTGCGGTGTTACTTTGTTTAACTGTAATTTGTCATTTAACTCTACTTTATTAGAAAACATTAGGATATTCCTTTATAAAATTCATTGTCCATAACATGTGTAGTAATTATGGCAAAGCTGCTTTCAAAAATCACGTTGAATTATTTATAGTCTAAGCTCTAAGGTTCACTTTGTTTTGTTGTATGGATTTATTAGTCTATGGCACTATGGGAGTTGACATGTCTGACAGACTTTTAGCAGAGAAAAAAAATGCGATGGCCTTTCAAGTTCAATATTTTTTTTAATGATGATTGCTTCTCTCTCTCTCTCTCTCTCTCTCTCTCTCTCTCTCTCTCTCTCTCCTCTAACTTTGTTTTTCTCAGTCAATTTAATGGGGTTTTTATGTGAGGAGTAGAATATACAATCTACTACTGGCTTATCTTCATTGACAGTTAAAAATGGAATAATGCTACTAAATTAAAATGGAATAGGGCAACTCAATTAAAATGAGATGGAGCGGCTAAATTAAAATGGGATATGGCAACTAAATTAAAATGGGATATGGCTACTAAATTCAAATGGGATATGGCAACTAAATTCAAATGGGATATGGCAACTAAATTAAAATGGGATATGGCAACTAAATTAAAATGGAAAAGGGCAACTAAATTAAAATGGGATATGGCAACTAAATTCAAATGGGATATGGCAACTAAATTAAAATGGGATATGGCAACTAAATTAAAATGGATATAACAACTAAATTAAAATGTGATAGAGCAACTTAATTAAAATGGATATAACAACTAAATTAAAGTGGAATATAACAACTAAATTAAAGTGGAATATAACAACTAAATTAAAATGGAATATAACAACTAAATTAAAATGGAATATAACAACTAAATTAAAATGGATATGACAACTAAATTAAAATGGGATATAACAACTAAATTAAAATGGGATAGAGCAACTAAATTAAAATGGATAAAATAAATAAATTAAAATGGGATATAACAACTAAATTAAAGTGGATTATAACAACTAAATTAAAATGGAATAGGTCAACTAAATTAAACTAAAATGGAAAAGGGCAACTAAATTAAAATGGGATAAGGCAACTAAATTAAAATGAGATAGGGCAACTAAATTAAAATGGGATATAACAACTAAATTAAAATGGGATATAACAACTAAATAAAAATGGGAAAGTGCAACTAAAATAACATTAGATAGTGCAAAGAACAGCTAAATTAAAATGGGATAAAGCAAAGAACAAATAAATTAAAATTGGATAGTGCAACTAAATTAAATATAAGATAGAGCAAAGAACAACTCAATTAAAATGGCATAGTGCAGCTCAATTGAAATGGAATAATGCAAAGAACAACTAAATTAAAATGGGAAAGTGCAACTAAATTAAAATGATATAGAGAAAAGAGCAATTCAATTCAAATAGAAAAGTGCAACTGAATAAAAAATGGGATAGCATAACTAAATTAAAATGGGAGAGTGCAACTATATTAAAATTGGAGAGTGCAAAGAACAACTAAATTAAAACGGGATAGAGCAACTAAATTAAAAATATGAAAGAGCAAAGAACAGCTAAATTAAAATGGGATAGTGCAAAAAACAACTAAATTAAAATGGGATAGTGCAAAGAGCAACTAAATTAAAATGGGATAGTACAAAGAACAACCAAATTAAAATGGGATAGTGCAAAGAGCAACTAAATTAAAATGGGATAGTACAAAGAACAACCAAATTAAAATGGGATAGTGCAAAGAGCAACTAAATTAAAATGGGATAGTACAAAGAACAAATAAATTAAAATGGGATAGTACAAAGAGCAACTAAATTAAAATGGGATAGTACAAAGAGCAACTAAATTAAAATGGGATAGTACAAAGAGCAACTAACTTAAAATGGGAAAGTGCAACCAACTTAAAATGGGAAAGTGCAACTAACTTAAAATGGGAAAGTGCAACTGGGAAAGTGCAACTAAATTAAAATGGGAAAGTGCAACTAACTTAAAATGGGAAAGTGCAACTAACTTAAAATGAAATTCACCTATTTTGCCTATAATTACATTCCAAGAAAAATAATTTTTGGCAGTCTATTTAACTGTCTTCTTTGTTTCTTTGTGAGAAATACAGAATTGATTGCTAGTTTGTCTTCATTATCAGTTTTCTGTGAATTAAAAATGAGATTATTGTCAATTTTCTGTCAATGAAAAATTAGATCATCACCAGACCTTCTAACAACGTTGTGCATATTCATGAAAAGAATGTAATTCACATCTTCTAGTTTAATTTCTAGGTTCCAAGAGATGTAAGTATTAAGATGTCTTTCAGGTGAAGTGTGATGACTGTAAGGTTAAGAACCACTAGCCTAGTGGGACCTATGGCATTATCCAAGTATGTGATTATGATCAGCTCACTGAATGCAATATTCTTTTGTTAGTTTATAAAAAATATTTGGGATCTGATTTTTGTCATTAATTTGCCTGGTTTATTGATTTATCACTTGTCAAGCACCTGTTTCTTAGTCAGTTTCTTAAAAATAATTTTCATGAAACCAGCTTCAGCAGCTGAAGTTTTGTTCTTTATTTTCTGAATACATCTTCTTGCTTAACGTCGGGATTGTATCTAGCTGACTGAATTTGGTTATTTGTTTTAATATCTTGTATTTTACCTTAATGTCACATTTCATCACTATATTTTTTTTTTGGGTATTAGCAGTGCTTCTGGTTTTGAGATATCTAGATTTAGTACATTAGGGGACTCAGGGGCCTCGGGGCAGGAGGTCGCGGGCCCGAATCACGGCGAAGACCGGAATTTTATTCACTTGGATCTTCTGGTAAAAATTCCCTGATCTCTGGGTAGTGAGATTGAAGTCCCGCGTACAGTGTCGAGCATGTTAAAAATTCCTTGGCAGTTGGAAATTAAAAAGAGTAGGCTTAACGGCCACTGCCCGGACAAAATTTAAATTAACAATCCACCCAAGTTACTTGTACCTTCCACCCAGGTGGTTTGTTAAGTGCAGCTATAGATGGCACCTCACTGACTGTGGGTCTACTTAGCTCTGGTGTTGGGAGTATATTATTTCTTTCCCTTCTGTCCGCCGCCCCCTCCCTCCTCTACCCCTCCCCCAGCTATAAACATTATTTAGGGCACTATTTCATATTTTAGAACACGGATCTCAAATACAGAGCCCACAGACCTTATGTGGTCTATCAAGCAGCATCATATGGGATGTTATAACAGGATCAGATGGAGATTATTATTCTACGTTCAGCTTGTTTTCCAAGGCAGAGTGTGTTGTACTCTTTTTTTCTGGCTTCAGAACACATTTTTTTTCATGAGTTCACATCCCATAGGAGCATTACCTTTGCTTGTTCACGAATCCACACACATGCAAATTTTGTTTGTGAGTCGTGCCACTAACCACATAGCTGCGTCACCTATACACCACCACCCGGATTAGAGGTTTAGTTTAGTCAAAGAATCAACGTCATTGCACACGGTTTAGCCCATAAGTATTCTGTTCTTCTCCAGGAGATCTGGCAATTTTTTAACATAATTTTAAATTTTGCCCGGGTACCTGCCATTAAGCCTTCTCTTTTCGATTTCCAACTGCAGAGGGATTTTTAACGTCCATGTCACTACATACATTTAATTAAAATCAAACAAGGCGAGCTTTAAGTGGTGAAATCCTGAAAAGATATGGCAAAGAAAAGAATTGATCGCTGCACTTACTAGGAATGAAGCATAAGGAGAATTGCCACCTAGAATCTTATACCGGGGAGGCTCACCCTGGGGGCCACTCTTCCCCTTCTCTCTTCTCTTACCTCACTCTGTTTCATTTGACTCTGTCCTACAGTCACACCCTTGCACAACTTTCACACGTGCCCTCGTGGTAAAGCCCTTCCATTGTACTTTGGTTGGGCTAGCTTCTGAGGGCGCACAAACCTAGCATAGGTACATACAGATGCACACATGCATCCAAGCACTGGTTTATGCGTCCTGATATCGCCCAATTGACTACGGTCTGGGGTGGAAAATGGCGCGCCTCCGCAAAAAAAAAAAAAAAGCATAAGGAGAACGACGACAAATCATTAGCATAATCAGCAACAGAAAAATATTTATTTTCAAAATGCCATTATGAAGAATGTATGCCAATTTTGAGAGGTAGCGAGGTCTGGGCTGGACGTCCCGCTCGTTAAAGGAAAGCGAAGTGTCTGATATAGCCCCTCCTTTCCAGGTGTAGAGATCGCCGCTGGATTCACTGTCCGACTTGCCGTTCAGGAGTTTCCATGCCAATGGCCTCTCCTACATTATTGTGTCCCCAGCAGAACCTTCATGAGAGTCCCCCTGTTTCTTACAGAGCCTGCTGTGAGGCGCGACCAAGTACCCGGTGGTATAACTGGGTGGGCAGATTGGGCTCATTAGCCTTGATTGACAGTCAATCTAAGAGAAGGTAAACTCTGACTCTAAACTCGGGTAGACGAAGCTCGTTAACCTGTTCAGGCAGTTTGCCTAGGAGAGGAGGAACTCTGATTTTAAACCCCCAAGTCCCAGAGAGTGCTGGCTAGTCTTGGGACGATGAGAGTATCATCGGATGTCTCGAGTAACTAGCATTTGCGGACAATGAATCCACTGCCTTGTGGAAACCTCAGGAGAAGATAGGGCTACGGGAGTACACCCAGACAGAAAATCTGGAGTGGTAGTACCTAAGGTGGATGGTTTCAAAATTGCAAACTTATTCTGGCAGCTCCTGCAGCTGAGCTGGTGCCAAATTGTCATGATTTGCATTCATTTGGATTGATTACACCAGCGAGGCCGAAAGGGGAATCCTGCATTTTGGGCAGCCCAGGTTCTCCATATTCAGTGCCCAAGCTCGCCCCCTGAGAGCCTACTCACAGGGTGCCGCGCGTGTGGTCTGCAAAGACTGAGACGCCTATGAATGAATTAATGCCAATTTTACAGTGGTGTGGCCGTCAGTCCATCAAGTTAGTCTACATGCTGCCCTCATGGTGGGGGTAGTTTGAGACCACTGAGTTAGAAGATCTTGTGGTCAGCACAGTGTGTATCAATTTGCATCAACTTTTTCAGGACGAGAGGCCACTGTCAGGGGCCGTTATTTCCTGTCATTCAGGGCAGGAGGCCACTGTTAATGGCCAGTGACTTTAAGATACTTTTTTATATTTTTCTGCATGCCATACTTTTTACATACTTCAGAAACGTAAGTTGACCCTTAATTTTGTTTTATATAAAAATGGTCAAAGTAAGCAGTTTTTGTAGAAAAATTATTTGCTATCTGTTTAAGTCATTAAATTCTATTATCAATTGCGAATCTGCTCCTTTTTTGCTGTACAAAAAGCGCTTAGTTTCTTTGAAGCTATTTATACAAATGTGCATTTCATTTAAGCTCTTGTGATGATTTTTCTAGTCACTTTGAATTATTCTGACAGAGAAGTCAATTCTTCACAAAAAGTGTGCGTTGTTGAATAAAGTAAACATTTTTGTGGCCGGAGACAATAAACATACATTTTGTTTCATTTTCCATATGATAGACATTTTAGATGACTCGAAAACTAATGTAGATCTATTCTTCCAGTGTTTGGTGATAAATAAACTAATATGGAGCCGGCGATACCTGAAATTTGTGAAAAATATTGAATATTACCAGTAATAGTGATAAAGTGAGCGTTTCCGCGTCAGGTAACAAAGATTCTCAAAATTGTCATGTGCTAGACCAATGTCATGTCTACGTTAGATAGTTTCATAAATGAATGTAGTTTCAAAACAAGTGTGTCAGAAATGACAAAACAAATTGATTAGCAGTTATATTTGGTCAATCTGACATGTTAATTGTTTTTTCCTCGCAGTTTTTTGTTGTTGTTGCATGTTTCTTACTTCTTTACTATTTCAGAAATGGAGATATATTTATATTATATATATAACACTTGATATGTATTACCAGTTGAACAGAAGAGAGCAGGTGGTGGTCTTCAGACTCCGCACAGGTCACAACAGACTAAGGTACCATCTATTCAATAAACTGAAGATAGGTGCTACTGACTAGTGTACCTGCAGTACTGGGAAAATGACCCATGAACATCTGCTGCAAAATTGCCCGATATATATGAGGACCAGAGAAAGCACATGTGACCATCACCAGTGCCAACACTAGACAGGCTCTATGGCAGTTTCAACATCTTCAGGAATGACCGCTACTTTCTTTAAACAAATTCAAGTCGACGTCTGACCGTAAGAAAAAGAAAAATGACCTGTTGCTTCAAAAGGACTTAGTGTCATAAAATATAATTGCCCCGTTTAAAAAAATGTTTTTTTATTAAATTTACAATTTTAGGAAATGTCAGTAGATTCATCGAACACAAGCTTTTATGTTATAAGTTCGCACACTATTCATGTCTGATTGAATATTCATAGATAATAGTAAAAAATCTTAGTCCAATGCATCCAAAGTTAATATTTTTTTTGTGGAGCCTATTTTGCACATAAGTATCTGAATTTTGTCTCTCTTTGCAGACTAAGCCTCAACATGTCAAGAAGAAAGCTGAGAATGAAGATTCTAGTAGATTTGTCAGCAGGGAACTTCCTGTACCATCCTGCAACACTGAATGGGAGGGATATGACTGTGTTGATGGGGACACAGAAAAGTTGAGAGTAAATGCCCTTAGTTCTAGTTCAGGAGCTGCTCTAAAGCAACACAACGGGCATGAGACAGTGATGGACTTGGGACCTATGTTAGAGCTTTATAGTAATGAAGAGTGTAATGAATCTGGAGCCTCAATTGAAGATCATTTGGATGATCCCCCAACCCCTGCTGTTACGGAAAATGATGTCATTATTCAAGGTCGGAGACCAATTTTCTCAGAATCAGAGGAGTCCAATATTGCAACTCAACTGAAGCAATGGAAGGAGCAGGGAATGAAATACACAAGGTTGGATGTTGTCAAGATGGCTTCAGAGTATGCTGTACATCTAGGCAAACGCCCACAAGGTAGACCACTCACTGTTAAATGGTTCAGAAGTTTCCTCACTCGTCACCCAGAATGTTACATCAGAAAGTCCAGGAAGACCAAGACTGAGCGACCAGAGAAGCAATATTTCAATCAACTAGACATGATTTTAACTACCTACAATATGAAGGAAAGTCCACACTGCATCTTTAGCCTAGTGGAGTTGCCATTGCCGATGTTAAAAAATGGTGAGGTTTGTTTAGCTGAGGACTTGAGCGTAAACAGTGGCACAATGAATGGCGGCAAGTCCCATCGCAGGCTTACCTTTCTGGGTAAGGTTCCTTCCAGTATCCTCTTCTGTGGGAGTGCAGCAGGACAAGCTTTGCCACCATTCCTGGTATTTGCTGGAAAGGTCATGGATAAATCTATTCTGTCTGGTCTTACACCAGGAGCAGGTGGTGTAGCCTGTCCCACTGGCCGTGCCACATCAGAAGTTCTGGTTTCATTTCTCAGAGAGCATTTTCTATCGCAGGCTCCTGGACGGGCGGGAGATACCCTTGTTCTTTTACTCGATGCCAACTTTGGACGCTGTCTCAGTCAAGCAGTCATTGACCTAGGCTCAGCTTTCAAGGTTGTATTTGTAACCGCTCAAACCACACTCAACCCTCAACTACATCCAATGGCTGTTGGATGCTGCAACACCTTTCAGCGAGAGCTTTGCTATGAACTGCAGAAGCCACTGTACACCTCTGAATCCTCATCCATATCCTCAGCGTCCATTTGTGAGTTTTTGTGTCGACTTTATCATCGTAACATGTCAGCTGAGAATCTACACTCAACATTCAGAAAAGCGGGTATTTTCCCCTTCAATCCTTCTATTTGCAGAAAGCGTTATGGATTAGCCACTGTCCAAAAGGGACGCTCATCTAAGAATTCAAGCCTGGTCTCCAGTGGCCTTACTCCCCTCTTGAAAAGTTGTGTGGATGATGACGACATAGAGGGCAACCAGATGGATGATGACGGAGATTTGCAGTGACAGAAATGGCAAGGAATTGCAGGAAGCAAATGGGACGATAAAGTTGAGACTGGCCAGTATTGTTCTCATCTTGAGCGTAATGGTTATGTCTGGACTTATTTCAATTTTATTTGTTCTTTTATTAGGATTATCATTATAGCTATGTTTACTGGTTTCAACTTATTGAATTATGTATATCACTTCGCCAAAATGAGTCATTTGATTATATTTACTCATATATTTGGTACCAGTTTTTAAATCACAAATGTTCAAAGTAATTTTTTTTAATAACACAAGGGTCTTATATTACTACAATTAAAGAATTTAATTTTGTTTCATTTATTAATTTGAAACTATGTTGAATATTTTGCCATTGTTCAGTTTTTGTTGGTGTTCAATTTGTTTATGACACTTTTACACGGTTATACAAACAATTTTTGTTGATACCTTTGTCACAGCTTCTAGTCAGTCACTCACATTTGTTTCTAAATTTATCAAGTTGACAACTGTAATTGTTACTTGTAGCATAATCTTACTTTTGTTTTGACTCTGTTACAATCACATGTTGGTTTTATTTTATTTTCATTTGTTATAAACATTTTTATTCTCACGTATACAAAGTCCCAATTTTTGGAAATCCATGACACCAATATGTATGCCAGTTGTCAGTTTTCTGCACTTGTTTTTATAATTAACTAAGTATTAACTGTAAATTTTTATTCATGAATGTCATCCAAATTTAGGAAAATTCATGACAAATTTATTTTGTTTCAAAATTTGTAGCGAATTTTTCATTTCCAGCTATGAACTTAAGATTTGCCTTTGTTTAAATTATTAATTTTTTAAAATTAATTAATTTTATTTGTTAAATTTTACAACATTTTAGTCATCTTTATATATTTTTATTGAAGGATTTTGCGTATGTACTTAAGTAATTTACATGCAGCCTAAATGATTAAGATGTTGTGCTCAGCTAATTTTCTGATGCCTTTGCACTTATTGATATTAATAGCTAATATCTTTGACATTTGTCATGATAAGGAATTAATGCAACATACAATTTCAACCTTCGAGCTTCTTTACCAGTGGTTCTCAAAGTGTGGTTTGGTGAACATTAGTGGTGTGTATGCGTCAACTATTTGGTCCCCAAGGGTTGTCCTTATGATCATTATTATATGCCATGTCTCTTGGTATTGTAGCTTGTTCTCTCCACAATCAACTTTCTTTTTGAGCATTTCAGTACTTCATAAAATCTGTTATCTTATCCAGCTTGTCATGCCATCCCAGATCTCTCTTCTCTATTTGCATCGTTTGTCCTTCATCTTCCCTGTGGTCATTGTATTTAAACACTTTCTGAGTATGCTTTCAATTAACCTTACCTGTTTTGTTATTATTATTTTAGTTAACCGTGATCTTGTATTGTTGTTTTTCTAAGTTATCTTCTCTGCATTTCTTATCAATACTAGTTTTACATAACAATCTAAGACTCTTGAATATTTCTCACATCCCTTGTCAGAGACATTTGTTAGTATGTTTTGTATATTCTGGAATCCTGCTTTAGCTTGTGCAAATCTGTTCTTTATTTCTAGCTATTGCAACTTTTTTTCTTCAATTTTTAATATTCTTCTGTCCACTTTAATCTCACATTTAATCATGTTCCTTTTTGTTATGAACATTGTTTGTGTTTTTTTAAACATTTATAATTTAGTTATGTTTCTTCATTTACTCTAATATAGTTTCTATGAATCTTCTCTCTTTTTGGCCTTTAAGCACGGTCTCATCAGCATAATATTAAATTCATTGCCCCTTTGTTTATCTAGCCATTGATCTAAAACTCAAGCTAATACGACTGATACCAAATGAAATTGAATGTTCTTGTGTTTTGGACACATTGAAAAGTGATACTTGCAAACAAAACTTTGAGAACCACTGTTTTAGACATTCTTAAGGCAAGGATCTCAAACGCATGACCTACATGTGGTCCACCAAGCCATATCGTGAGACCTGCAGTATAAATGGCATAAAAATATGTGATACGTTAAAATTCTGTTTCCCCGCAGAGAAACAATAGCAATAATAAACAGAAAAAACTTTAAATGTGAGATTAAGGTAGTAAAAAAAACTGGAAAGAGCCCACTAACACAACAGTAGACATATTGGGTTATAGCGTTAGACCCAAATTTATGTGGGCCAATGGCACACCAGGGGTCATGTGGTCAACATCACGCTGGCTGCCTTTATTTTCCCAAATTATTCTGGTGTCCAATTTTTTGTAGACTGCGTCTACCCCAGGAGCTGTATTGTGATCAGGAAAATCGTGCACCAACTGGGGATCGAAACCTGATCACTCGACTGGGTAGCCAGTGTACTGTGCTACCTCGGCTCCCCAAGATTAAGGTAGAAGAACGTAAAATTATTAAAGTTAAAATTCAAATGGTGAATAATGCATTTTTTAAATAATAGAAAAAACATCTTACAGCAAAAATCTGAACATGTTGACAGGTTTTAATGTATGCGACCATTTGGACCAATATCTCTTTTTACTTGGTCTCAGAGTACATGCGTTTAGAAACCTTGTTCTATAAGGAGAAGGGAGGTGCCTGTCAACTTGAGTCATGACCCCTGAATGTTGTCCATCTGGAGTTTTTCTTTGTTTGTTGAAAAACATGGATTTGAACCCACGCCACTTGCTCAAAGCTGGAGTACTGGCTCAAATCGTTAAATGTACATTTTTTATGCTGCATTAAACAACGAGACTTTTTTGGGTGGTGGGATTCATATAATGAGGGTAACCAGCATGCCTTTTAAAAAAAAGATAATGTTGAGGACTAAATATAACTCTATTGTCATTTGTGTGCAATAGAAAGTGAATTGTTAGTGGGACTCACTTGTATTTATTGATTGTAAATGAAGAACACTATATCAAGCAAAATGACATTGCACAGTTCTGTTGTGTATGGTAGCCCAGTGCATCATATTTTACAACAGATTTCTGTCTGACATCCTTTGTTAGTCCTTGGATGAACACATCCTCCCTGCATGGCAAAAGGTTTGTGTTTCACTTAATGTAGTACCTTACCCTTTAATCTGACCAGCTTCAGAGTGATAATGCCTAAAATGAAGTCTCTCTCTATCTCATCCAAAATGTCATCTTGGTTGGCTTAAGTCTTCTAGTAAGTAGCTATTTCTTCATTCAAACTCCCACTACCAAGCCCTGAGAAGGACTTTGTAAGCAGCAGAATGTAGTTCGAAGAATGGAATGCGCTGTGTCGTAGTTTACAACTTGACTGTGATATTTGCACCTTTCGGTCCGACACATGCGACTTCAGCAGGCATTATTGGGTATCTGGTTAGCCTTCCCTCTTCGATCCCTTCTCCTTAGCCAATCTGCCCTGTTGCAGCCTGTTAACCAGGATCACCGCAATAAGGTGTAGAAGGGTCTTGACAGCTCTGGTACGCTGGCCCTAACGCTAGTAGTCAGCTTTGAGTCTGTGCAGCTCATGCACTGCTCAACATCAGTATCTCACTGCATATTGAGTGGGTAGTCTTTACATACTATTTTGTGTACAATGTACAGTAGAACCTCGATTTATCTCTTAGGATGTGAGATTTAGACAAATAATAAAATGTGTACATTTAAAATATTATACATTAGACTGGAAATAACACAACTGAAATACGTATATCTACATATCTGTACTTAATATTTGAACATACATTATTCCAATATCATGAATCATCATGATATATCCAAAAGGACTGCCTCTGGTTGAAAAGAGCTTGCCTTGTCGCACAAAGGCAAAACACTAATAGAAAAGGAGATGTGACGAAACCTAAACTAAGTGGTGCACAATTCATTTTTATATTCTTTTCGTCTCCGGCGTTCATCCTGAAAAAGATGTTTGTAAAGTTGTGTTGTAGTTTGCAGCAAGGCAGCAATATTTGCGCTTTTTGGCCAGACACATCTAATTTCAGCACATCAGTTTTTGAGACCTGGTTTGCCTTTCCCCTTCAATCCCCCATCTGTTAGCCAGGCTGCATGGTTGCAGTCTGTGTCCAAAGCCGCCACTTGGAGGCGGACAGAGTCTTGGTCAGTTATGGGTCACTGACCCTGATTCAAGCAGCCAGCTATGAGTTGCTGACTGCTATCTACTCTTTCATTGCTGCATCTCAGTCCACCAACAGGCTTTTTAAAAGTCATTCAGCTTTTTCTGTTGTAATACTCTTTCAGGTGGCAATGTTACGACATGAACACATTAGTAACTCTGTCAGGATTCTTACATCTCAAACAAGTCAGTGAACTGTTTCCTGTCTCACCTTCTCTCCAGAATGGGACCACTGCAGTTAGCCCGTCATAACGTAAGCCTTTATCAAAGCAATTTTGCGGGGGTGTAGCAATTCATTTTACATGATAAGATTGCTATCCTCATACACAAGCCTTTTTAGTCAGCTGAGTGGTCTCAAGGTAAGAAGTCAGCCTCGGGTGCTGGAGGTTGAGGGTTCAAATTACGGTGGAGACCAGGATTTTTTCATGTGGACTTTCTCGTATTTCCTCTGATCTCTGAGTAGTAAAGATCGGACGCCCGTGTGCAGTGTCACGCACGTTAAAAATTCCTTGGCAGTTGGAAATCTAGAAGAGTAGGCTTAGCAGCCGCTTCCCAGGAAAAATTCTATATCTATTACGGGATTCTCGGTGGTGCTACGGAGTGTGTGCATTGTGCTGAGATTCTCCAATAAAATGGAGAAGAACAGAGCACTTAGGGGCTAAACCGTGTGCAATGACGTTGATTCTTCGACTAACCTAAAACTAGATTAAGTCATCTTTTATGACTGATTTGGAAGGTCACAATTATTGTATTCATTTCCTCGCGGGTGCAACTCAGGTTCTGTCATGGCAGTTCATGCGGTAATGGAGGATAATCGAAGTTCTACTGTATACATTTGTTCTGATTTCAAGTGCCATTTTTGCATGTTGGCTGTATTCATTTACTTTTTCCTGGTGCTGAATCAACATTTCATGTGCCTTGTCTGTGGAATGAAGACACACTCGTGAGAAAAAAGATAAATTATTTAATATTAGTAGCAAAGGGTTTTGCTATTACATAAATCAATCTACAAAATGTGTTGCAAGTCTATAAATATTACCGGTAGAGTAACTAAATTATCCTTATCCTTTCATTTACAAACTAGTAGCAGCACAGGGAACGTCTTAGTGGCAAAGCAGTTGCACGACAATTAGTTCTGGTTCAGTCCCAGGTCCTGGCAAATTTCAGTCAACCCAGTAAATGGTTGCCTAGCTCACATGGAATGCAAGACTGAAGAAGAGAGTATATCATTTAATCTTGAAAAAAATGGGGTGTAGTATCATGAACCCTTGAACACTTCATCCCTGATGGCAATACTTCACCTTATTCTTTACCTAGAAGTATGAGATCACCACTGAGATTGGCCAACTTGTTGGAGGTCTCCACGAGAGCAGTTACCATATTTTTTCTGTTCAAAGATGTACGCCATCATTTCAATACCACGAACACATACAAATTTAAAGTTGCAATTCTAAGACACACACCATAATTCCAGCACCACAAAGCAGATTCTTATCAGTCAAAACATAACTCAAAGAAATTTGGTGATTCTAACAGACTTCACAAGAGTTCCGCAAGGCATCTCAAACCCCAAACAAGATAGACTCTCACATGAAATAAAATATAACATCGGGTTTGCAGTCCCTGAAAACATATTTAGTCCTACAGTTGATTCCGGCCCAATGTGGGATCCTTGGAAACAACAAGGCAGATGAGCTTGCAAAAGCTGACGCAGACTCACCGTCCACAGAACTATAAATAAGCAAAAACACTCATAAAACGATTCATGGGGATGGAATGCGGAGACAAGCACAAAGAATACAAGCCAGAAAATGACATCATAGGTAAACTTGGCAGAGATGGACAGACAAAGAACACGATATTGCAGACTCAAAGCCCACTTCCACAGAATGGGTCTCAGAGACACCACCACATGCGATTGCGGAGCACCAAAGTAAACATCAGAACATATCCTGCAGAACTGCCCCACTTATGCGGACCAAAGAGAGGAGTAACCATGCACGAAAAGCTGTGGGGTGCCGGCGAAGACCTTAACGCAAAGTCTTCTTCGTGAACCTCACCTGGCTAGAAGTGTAGCATCAGTTGATCGAAGAAGAAGAAGAAGAAGCACCACAAACACACACAAATTTAAAGTTTCAATTCTAAGAGGCACCCCTTCATCTAGCACACCAAACACACACTGGGATACATCTTAGAATTGAAGAAATGTAGTGGTTGTCTTGCAGAATTTTGTTTATGTAGAGCTTTTTTTAATCAGGTTTCCATCCCTATGCACAAACCTACTTAGTCTTTCTTTAGATTCGTTCTTTTTCAATGAAAAGAAGTATGTCATATAATAATCTACAGTATTATATTTAAGAGTACTAATATATTATCACTCATGGGCTGTAGACATAAGCCCATATGTAGCGTGTATGCTGAATTAATAGTACATTGATGAAGTCTCAAAGTGAAACTGATATAGGGGGTGAAGTGTTAGGGATGTCATTATGCTAGGTCTTTAGTTCCTTCACTTGCTTTCTTTATTCAGGCAGAGTTAGGTACCAATAAGGACAACTGGGTGAGCTAGGGCTGGGGCACAAACATGATTCCTTTGCTGCAAGAAGCAATTTAATCACTTTCAAATATGTACACCAGCTCACATAATATATATATATATATAATGAATGTATATATGCATTATATATATATACATTATATATATATATATATATTCATATATATATTCATTATATATATATATACATACACAAATTGGCCAATCACAGTGGTGATACCTTACTTCTGGAAAAAGAACAATGTCAAGATAGTCTCACTGCAGATATTGCCATTAGGGATGAAGTGTTGATAATGCTAGGTCCCAGTTTTTTCAAGGTTAACAAGGTTTACCCAGGTAAAAACTTGTTTTGCTCAAACATTTTCCTGTGTGTGTATATATATATATATATATATATATATATATATATATATACACACAGAAAATTGTTTGAGCAAAACAAGTTTGTTACCTGTTTACAGATGGTGCTTAAAAAGATACATCTTAATCATGATGATTTTGAGGGGGTAGAAACGTGGATATAGAGGTTAGCCAATTTTAGTAGATACAAAAGACATAGTTTTTGTCAGATGTACGGAAGTCATGTGTCATAATTAATGGTCTGTCCTCGAGTGTTCGACGACCAGTTTTCTTAATTAGTCAGATGACTTGCCTCGGGAACATTGATGGACCCTGGTTTCACTTCAGTGTCATGGTTTCTTTAAATATCTGTGGTATAGGGCCAGTTACTACATCCTGTAGAAATTATAAGTCTCCAGAAGGAAGTGGGATGTTCTCATCGAAAGTGTAAAGACTTAACTAAATCTTCTTCTTTGTCATTCGCTCTCAAACTCCGGCTAACTCCTGAAAAGGACTTTGCAAGTAGCAGGATATTGTCCGGAGAACAGAATACGTTGTGTCGTAGTTTGCATCTTGACTGCAATATTTGCACCTTTCAGTCTGACACATCTGACTTTATCAGGCATTTTTGAGTACCAAATTAGCCTTCCCTCTTCGATTCCTTCTCCTTAGCCAGTCTCCTATGTTGCAGCCTGTTATCCAGGATCACCGCATGAAGGTGTAGAAGGGACTTGGCAGTTCTGGTTCGCTGGCCCTGATGCTAGCAGTCAGTTTTAAGTTTATGGACGCTGTCTTCAAGTAAATCTGATTTATATGTAATAGTGCACTTGGTAATGTAAATGTAATAGCTGTCCATCGTTGTCGATGAGGACCGGCGACATCATCCTTGTCACAGATTTCCCTGTTGGGTGTGGGTGCGCATGTGGCTAAACAGGCCAATGCAAGCACGAAAACATCTGTTACATATCGGGCACACGAGGTTTGTAGAAGAGGATGGTGTTCCCGCTGCTCGGGATTTCCGCGTCTCGCGTCTGTTCTGGGCTTTGACAACACGGTCATCTTCACCAGCAGCTACACCCGATTTGACTGCGCTTCTCTATTGCACTTGGTACTGTTACCAATTATATTTTTAAGTAGTCTGTATCAAGAGAACTTGGAGCATGCCAAGCAATAATCAGTTGTGGAGGTTTTGGCACCAGTAACTGACCACTACATTATGTCAAATTTATGCTTTACACATAAGAGAAACATCACCATTTCCTTTATAAACAAACATGTCATCAGTTGATGTGTTGAAAATGTTTTTCCTGCTATCTTCTGTTTTAGTATTCATCCTGAAAAGGTTGTCGTGTAGTTTACAATCGAAGCTGCAAAATCTGCACATTTGAGAACTGAGTCTGCCTTCCCACCATGTTCTCTCGGCCAGACTACGCTAGTTCAGCCTCTTTCCTTGATCGTCACTTTGGAGTCAGAATAAGGTCTTGGTCAGCTCTGGTTTGCTGACCCTAAAGCGATCAGCCAGCTATGACTTGCTGGCTCCTGTCAGCTCATTCACTGTGCTACATCTTCAGTCCATCTCCTGCTGTTATGGATATAGTTTAACGATAAACTGGCAAAACAAATGGAAATTCATCGGTCAGTAAATAAACACATTTTTAGCAACAACAATCGCAGAGACAAGTGTATTGTAAACTTACTTACTTGAATACTGGTATTCAATCAGGCAAGGTTGCATAATGCCAGGTAGCCAAAAGCTCCTTGAATCTGTCCGTCCTTTGACCAGGAGTACCATAAGGTTCCAAAGGAGGGGTGCAGATCATCTCGCCGTCTCTTTGGCGGACAGTTGTAGTTGTATGGCCACCAGAAAGACACCCGTCTTGTCCATCAATCACTCTTCAGACAATTTGCTGTTTTACAGAAAATCTAAGGTATTTTCTTGTTTTTTCCTAGACACTTCTCTGACAATTCAGTTAATTGTAATCTGGTTAACCTATTGGGTTACAATTTAGAATTTTCCAAGCAGTTTCAGTTAGTCCTGGGGGTAAATAATTTGAGAACTCTTGAGGTTATGTCATCGTTTCCAGTTTCAGAAGAGTCTCCGTACCGAAGAACATTCAATTAACAACAGTGGAAAAAGAAGTCAAAGTGGCTGGAGTTCATGGACAGAACTAACAAGGACATCATCTTCACCATCTTCTTCTATCTACTTGTGTCGGCAGACGCCGTGGGGAGGTGTAGCTTCCCTTTGTGTGCGACCAATCTTGTTCACATTCTGTGATTCTTCACTGCCTCACTTACACCATCTATCCATCTTTTTCTTGGTCTGCAACCCACTTGTCTGGTGTTGTATATCCCGCAAGTGGTAACTTTGATTGAGTTTTTGTGAGATGTCTAAACCATTTTATTCTCTGCCTTTCCATGTATTCCATACAAATTGTTGCACCTACCCTCTCTGTCTGATTTCTTTGTTTTAAACGCTGTCCAGTTTTCTATTCCCAGGCAGTCTTTCTCATCGAACTCCTCATTTCACATACCATGATTTTTTTCTTTCTTATTTTCTTGATAAGAGTCCATGTCTGGCACTGGTAGCAGAGAGTTGGTATAAAATACTATTTACCTCTTTGTCTCCACTCGGATGTGTATGTGTCTTCTTCTTCTGCGTTCGTTCTCAATCTCCTGCCACCAAACCACAAATAGGGCTTTGCAAGTAACAAGATGTTGTCCAGAGAACGGAATGCGTTTTGTTGCTAGTTTACAGCTTGACTGCGATATTTGCACCTTTCGGTCCGACACATTCGTATTCGGCAGATTTGTGTCTTAATAATGGTTAGAGCTGATAGGATTTGCTTTCTGTATTCTTGATTCCACCTCACAGGAATAACGCAAAGAGCGACCAATGTGGTTCTGTGTTCCCGTAGAATTTAAAGGGAGGGAATCATTAAGTACCAGCATAATTTGTTAGAATGCTAAATAAAAATCTCTTTGTGAGCTCTCTTGAAATATGTATATACTTAAATTTAAATTGTTTTTGCCTATATATATATATATATATACGTGACTTATTGCCTTTAACAACTAGTTCAATGGTGCTACGTGAACATGGTCTGTGGTTCTGTTGTTTTTGTTTGTTATTCCACGTGAAGAGATTTTTCTTAATCGTTTCATGTTATGTGAAATTTAAATTGTGTATTTATTGTGAATATCACTGCGTTCTGATATCACATTTATCACTAACTCAGCTCACACTGTAATATGAATCATTCACGTATTTTATTCTCCACGTTGTGCTTTTATTTTCTTGTATATAAATTAACAAATCCAACAGTGTGCTCAGCTTAATTAACCATGACAAAATTTCATGCATGACTTTGTCAGTCCTCAATGATAAAGTAAGAATATGTAATGTGGTATTTCACACACACGAATAGAAGGTCGACTATGGCAGTTCGGACTGTTTGTATCTGGTATTCTGGAAATTGGAGTTCAGTTTCTAGGGCTAGTAGGTTAGAGCACTCAAGTGATTTATGTTTCTGTATTAGACGGGTCACCGAATTGAAACACAAATATCTATCTCTCTTTTCTATCTCTCTCTATATATACAGGTATATACAGTATATATAAAAACAGCAAATCAAATAGGTGAAAGATTTCATATACTTAGGGAGCACGTTATCAGCAGACGGAAGAATTAAGACAGAAATCCAACATAGATGCAATAAGTCAAATAAGATCATTGGACAATTAACTCCAATACTTAATTGTAAGCATTTGACAATAACTACCAAAAGAGCTTTATACAACACGATTTTCATCCGGACACTATGCTGTCAATGTCAAAACTGAACACTACTTTTGACTATATACCCACGCATACATAAAGGCAAGTGAGTAAATAGGTCACAAATTGCTATATAAAAATTTAATGAGATAACGAACTTGTAAACCATTTAATATTATACTTACCTTGTCCATTATTTCTCAACATAAATTCCAACAACATTGATACCCTTATTCCGTCACTTTATCAGTGCAACGACATGTCGTCTGGGTATCCATCATGAGTACACTTTCCGGAAATTCAATCCGATCATGTATTATGCTGTAGGCTAAACTATGTGAACACGGTATTGCAGTTTCTATACTGTCTATTGTTACTAGCTTATCAGCTTCGAATCAGATGGTCCAGGCATGTGATGTGTATGCATGACAACAGATATACGCGAAAAGTGATGTTCTCATGGCTCTACAACTTTAAATGCCCACGTGGACGTCTGTCTATCAATCAGATGGCCTAACGGAAACATTAGGTCCAGCATGGAACTCAAGGCAAAAGATTAAAATGAGTTTAAGTAACAATTGGCTACCTGGCATCAGACATTTGATATGCATAATGGAATACTAGGATTACAGACCAATATGATGTTCTGCCAAGTTGGATTAAGTGTTGCAGGATCTTTAGCCTAATGAGTTAAGAGGCATCAATTCCGTTTATCGCTTCCCTGATTATTGCAATAACTTAAGTATAGCATTTGAACTAAACATAATTATTTCTTCTTCGTAGTTTGTTTTCAAATAACCTCATACATTTTTCTCATTAACTTGGTGTTTAAAAAGATTTACTGATGATATCACACTTATCACAGAAGACACCCACCAAAGCAACACAGATGCTAGCATAGCTGGAAGTGTAGGGCAAGAAAGCAGGCCTCACAATAAGTATAGAAAAAATAAAAGCAATGCGCAACCGTTTTACGGAGCCCAACCTCGTATTCCTAAATGATGCACCATTGGAGGATGTCGATGAATACATCTACCCCAGCCGCCTCCTCAACATGGAAAATAACTTGAAGCCCGAGGTTGCCAAGAGCCATTGAGCAGGCTGGGCCACCTTCGACTCGATAAAGGTGGCAACAGACGCCACAAGAGACACCAGACTGCGAGCTGACATATTCGACTCAGCACTATGTTATGGATGTGAAACCTGGTCTCTGACAAAAGCCATGGAGAACCAGCTTAGGACAACACATGCCTTGCTTGAGCGCCGTCTTGTGGTCCTATCAGTGCTGTGCTATGGATGTGAAACCTGGTCTCTGACAAAAGCCATGGAGAACCAGCTTAGGACAACACATGCCTTGCTTGAGCGCCGTCTTGTGGGCCTATCACTTAGGCAACAGCACCAGGTGGGCTTACACAACAGTGACATCCAGGCATTGTCACACGTCAAGGATGTCATTCATCATGCCAACAACTCCAAGCACCGCTCGGCTGGCCATGTAGTCAGAAGGAAAGACGGACGCTGGAGCACAGTAATCACTCTGTGGACCCCCCCCCCCCCCCCCCCCCCCCACACTAGATGGTAAGATTCGCTCGAGCTGCATAACACTAGCGATCCTGAAACAAACAAGTTAGCCATCCACTTGACAACCCATGCCTAAGACAGAATCGACTGGAAACCAAAATGAGGCCAGGACATAACCAAAAATCATAGCACTTCTCGAGCCCAGCCCGCTAAGCAGAGAAATGCACCCGGCTACTACCAACTCGCACAAGAGTTGGGATCTGCACAAGTGCTAATGCCCTTGTAGATGCACAGGTCGACTAAGACCTTGGCAGTTTGTCTTCTCAGCTTCATCAGATCACCGTTCTACTTATCCTTAGCAGGATTGGAGAGGACCAAGTTGTCACATCACTCTATTCCCCTCATGGAGTCAACAGACCTGGAGAATATGTTCTATTATTTCTCCGTTCGCTCACAAGGACACATGTCTGTGTGTCCATTTTTTTAATTTGTTGAACATTTGGTGTCTGATTCTGTAGTGGCCGATTTGCAATCTGAATATTGTCACTTGATCTCTTCTTTTCAAGTAGTGGCATGCCTTCTTAATCAGATTGAGTATTCCCTGTGCCATTAGCCTATGAAACTGTTAAAATATGAACTATTTCGTTGTTAGGCCGTGATTACAATCTTTCATGTGTGTGAAGACCCAGCATGTTCTTATGTGTACTGCCTTCATGCATATTTAAGCCATTTTTAAACAAAATTGTAAAATTATGGTATGTATCATAGAGAAATAACAAATCTATTTCTCTTTTTAAATACAGATATGTTATATTATGTCTCTACGCCAGACAATTTATTTTGTCGTTGCCAGCTTGCATATTTGTCATGTTAACTCTACATATATCCCCTAGTCAAACATTTTTTATACTCACATATGTGCCAGGATTTTTTTTTACCTGTGCCGCTCAATATCTGCATAAATATGTTCTCATTATTCTTGGTCTGAACTTGGGCCGTACTGTAAAGCCTGTTATTCTTGTTTGTCTAATTTCTGTTCAAGCTCACACCCAGTTTTGTACATTCTGCCAAATTTATTATCTATGATAACTCTACTACTGGAACAGTTACAATTTTCTCTGACTATCATTTCTCTCTGGTTTGCTTTGATGCGTTATGTTTTTCACATTGTTACTAATGAATTTTGCTCAGAGACCAATTTTGTTCAAGCCATTTTTTTCTTGTTTTGTTTTATTTTGCTGTTTTGATTCATTGGTCAATCACTGGATTTTTTTTACACACACTTCAATATATTCATTTGTAAGTTAATTTTTAAATGTTTTACCAAGTTAATACATGCACACAATCTCTTATTACAAACTCTTGGAACGAGAAACGTTTCAGAATTATAAATTTTCCACCAGATAAAGGAATTGGGGTTCAGGAGCTAAGTAAAAGAATTGTATAACTTATCAGTAAAGGTAGTTCTACAGTAGACATTGCTGTCAGGGATGATGTGTTAGAGACTTCATTTTACTAGACCTCAGGGGGGGAGGAAGACTAGCGTCTGGTCAAACAAAATATACTGATCAGACATGTTAGTCAGGGTCAGACAAAATATACTCGTTAGCCCTCCCTGGAAGCTGGATATTTTTATGGCAGTCTCGCTAACAAGGTGAGGGATCGACATGATCCCTGTAGTAGTGAGCGACACACAGATGACCGTCCTACACCTCCACGAGGTGATCCTGGCTAATAGGCTGCAACAGGGCAGACTGTCTGAAAAGAAGGAATCGTACAGGGACTAACCCAGTACCCAAAAATGTCAGATGTGTCGGATCGTACAGTGTAAATATCATAGTCAAGCTGTAAATTATGACACAATGCATTTCGTAGCCAGGATAACATCCTGCTACTTGCAAAGTCCTTTTCAGGGATTTTTAGCAGACGTTTAAGAACGAAGAAGAAGAAACAGGATGTTTTGGGTCGATAGGCAGAGAAATCAAAGCCTCTCTGATAACAAAGAGACTGCACAACAAAACATCCAAGATGAACAACAGAGAAGAAATAGACAACGCCTCCTATTTCTTAAAAGATAGACAGGCCAGTTCCATTCTTTGCTTCCCTAATAGCAAACACCCATTTATACATTACCTTTGCTGTGAGAATCAAGCACTCAGATGATCAGCTTAACTGGCAACCTATCAGCAGCATTGATTGGTAAATATTATTCATGTAATCATCATCATCATTCTTCAGTTTTTGCTAAATGGAGGAGAGGAGCGTAGTACCCCTTGTGCATTCTAGTATATACAGTGCATGTAATATTTATGGGCATGAAGCTTGCAGCCTTAATACTTGGAATCCTGGTATTCAAACAGGCATGTTGTTAATGTATGTTGCCAGGGAGCCGAAGGCCATCTATAGTAGTAGGTACTTTTTTAAACTTCCTGTAAATTACTGAGCCTGGGGAAAGGTACAAATAATTTAGGTAGATTTGTAATTATATTTTTTTTTAATTTTGTCCGGGCAACGGTCGTTAAGCCTACTTTTTTCAATTTCTAACTGCCAAGAGATTTTTAACGTGCTCGACACTGAACACTGGAGTCCGATCTCACTACCCAGAGATGAAGGGAATTTTTACCAGAAGATCCAAGTGAAAAAATCTCGGAAAAATCTCCACTGTGATTCTAACCCACGACCTTTGGCACCAACGATAAAAAAGATATGAATGATTTGACAAAGGAAAACTTACTGTGAGGAAGGAAGGATATAGACCATCAAATAACTCATAAAGTTTGTATTTCCAAGTAAAACATTTAGATCGTTCTTCATCTTCTTCAGTACGTTGTATCGTAGTTTACAATGAGTCTGCAATATCTGCGCCTTTCGTCCCAACACATCCGATTTCATCAGGTTTTTCTGAGAACTGGATTTGTCTTCCCACTGCGATCCCTATTCTCTTAGCCAGACTACACTAGTGCAGCCTGTTTCCAGGACTGCCACTTAAAGGTGGAACAGGATCTTGGTCAGCCCTGATGCAAACAGTCAGCTATAAGTCGCTGGCTACTGTCAGATTATTGATTCACTGTGTTGCAACTTCGACCCCAGGTCAAGTTCAAACATAAATGTCTGTATGTATACATTCAGTAAAGGCATATTCATTCTATTGTTACCATGGTGTAATCCTGAGTGTTACCCTGGCCTGAAAGGGGAGGAAAGAACACTAAGCATGCCGTAAGGAGTGACCAAGTAGGGTTTCACGCAGTGTTGGCTACTTAAACCTGTAGAAACTTTAAGTTACATATCTTCAGCAAATATCAGGTCGGGTCAGGTCATCCCCTAACAGGTGAGGTCATTGTGGCACACATGAAGACAATCCCACGCCATCCCACTGTGTCAGCGGCTGCTGCCTGTGCCTCCTCTGGTCGGAGATTGATCCATTCTTTTATGTTGTCCTCCCACCTCTTTTTGGGACGACCTCTTCGTCGTCCACCTTGCACTTTTCCGTGCAAAATTGTATTTGCCGTTTAATAAGCAAATATGGACAAGTCAATTAAAAGACAACACCTCAACCACCCAAGACAGAGTGGATGGCTTAGGTCCTGAGGAATTGGCGTGTTTTTGTTGAAAAGGTTTTGACTGTTTGATGCCAGGGTTATAAAGGTGAGCATATAACAGTGTTAAGAGATAATAAGGACCTGCTGCTAGTAGACATGTTCAGCTACAAAGACAAGTATGGGCTGGTCAGTTAAAAGTAAATGCAACCTAACTATTCTATCCAGCAGAAATAAAAGGGATAAGGACAATGTTGAGGGAGCTGGTAAGGAGGATAAAAGTTTTGATGATAAAATAATCTTATGCCATTGAAAAACTCGTTTTTTTTGCAAATTATTTGGTTTTCAGAATTAGGGATAAGTGATTGTGTGCCTGTATGTCTATGCCATCTCGTCACATTTATATTGTTCGACAGTGTCGTCTGAATGTTGGGTTGAAATTGTTGGTCAGTGTTAGAGGTTTGACAATGAGGTTCATTGGAAAGTTATACCTGTGTGTGATGTGTGAATATATTGCCAGATGATACCATTTACAATATTATTTTAATATTTATATATATGTTACGGTATTGGCCCGAATTTAGTGCTGCTTTGCATTCAATATGACGCTAAAGATTAAACGTATTCCACTTGAAAATTAAATGTTTAATGTTAAGCGCAAAACTACGCCATTAATCGAGATAGAAAAAAACTTTGGCACTGTTTTCTTTTACTTTAAAGCAATACTGCTATGATCCTTTCAGTATGCTACTATATAGACCGCTAAAGCATACTGGCTGTGTTGTTTTGTTTTTTCAGTGAATAATGTTCAGCTGAGCGTATAATAAAGTACAGTTTTTTAAATGATTAGTTCGTAATAAAATTAATTGCACTACATTTGGGCTAATACAGTATATTTTCTATTCTTCAGTTACACCACACCTATCAACAATGCTTGCCTTAACTATAAAACTATGAAATTCTATTCCCAATTTTTTAATTTAAACAGAAGAAAGTTATTCGATAAAATAGCCTGCCGTATTATAGACAAAACCTTTACATCACTCGATTTTTTTGTCTTTTTACTTAAGTGCCAAAATGTGCCTCATTTAATGATATATATATATATTTATATTTATATATATATATATAAACTTTAAATTCTTGTGATTTGATATTGATTGTGCTAGCACTTGAATAGATTAACTTGTGAAGAGAAGTATCTAGTACACAGTAATGATACCTGTGAATCCATTGTGCCTTCTTCTGCAGGTGTTGATGATTAAATCCTTATCAGTTTTGTACCAGTTTAATAATAATAATAATTATGTTTGCTTAGGCGTCAAAAGCGCATTGCGACGATTGACCACTACCATGTTCAACTACTGAGGATTGTTCGTGCGTAGTGTGTTGACCGAAATCCCTACAGACTCCCAAGGTGGAGTCCAGTACTCCGCAGCCTCGGAGGGCTGCGAGGAGTGTGTGTTGATCCAATGTTTGTGTCGGCTTTCCTTGTCTGTCCGTGTCTGACTCTATTTCTTCGTGTTCCGCCACAGTGGCCTCTGGACTGTGTCCACCTTCGGGTCAGCGTGGCGCTTGCTGTGCTGAAAATATGAGTTTGGGAGAGGTATGGTGTAATCTCTGGTGGAAGGGGCCAGGATGTAGGTGGCTTCAGTCCATGTAGGAAGGCCCTTGAGTAGTTATAACGTGGTCTGAATTATATGATGCAGTCAAGCTGTTCAACGCCATCTTGGGCTGTTTTCTCACGGTTTAAGCCATGCACAGCCGCAGCAAAATGCAGCATAACAACAGAATAACCGAACGAGAGCACATAAATTCCACAGAATAAAGTCTTTGATACCACCTGGCAAAGGAGTTGTGAATTATAATCCGAACAGGAACTAGCAAACATTAGAAAACGACACAAACACCGAGGTGAGTCGAGAGGGCAGCCAGTAAGGCGCGGCCATACATGTACCAGTTTAAGCAGGGGAATTTTCATTTTTCCTATCTTTAGTTTAATGATGTGCGTATGACGTTTTTTGTAGAATATTATTATTGTCACTGTCGATAATAGTGTCCACTTTCTCGGGTATCTAAAGTGCCTGTACTTTAAGTCATTCACTTCTGAATATTTTGGATCTCTGGACACATTTATTTTTCTTGATGTTAAACTCCCGCACAAGTCAGGTACTTTAGTCTTATTTATTTTCAATCATGTTGTATTGAACCTCACATATTATATACCAAATTGTTTAGAATTGAATGCAGGATGCAAGACAATTGAGATATTCTACACATTGGTAAGCAAAATGAAGAGGTTATAGTAACTATTTGTTAAATATTACAAAAATATGATCTTACCTGTCATTTTTTGGTTATAAATCTAAACAGGGTGAATAGGAAAAAATGGGAACAATGCAAATTCATCATAAAATGATTATCAGTTGATGAAATTGAATGGTATTACGCAGTTGTACACAATTAGTCAACAAAAATGTTGGCTGTAACATTTTGTGTTCAAAGTATCCTCCTTTTATTGAAACCGAAGTCCTCAGACACTTGTGCCGCTGAGCAATTACATTGTCCATTGAGATTTGTTGTTTATTCCAAGTGTCCTAAATTTGTTGTTTTAACACAGTTACGTCTCTTATCTTTGAGCGCTACACTTTTTGAACAATTAAGCCCCAAATTAAATAGTCAGCAGGATTTAGGTCGAGACTGTTCTCACCCTGTACTATATATCTTACAATAACTATTCATTGAAGATAGTTCATATGGAGAGAATTTCTCACAATTTCACACTTTTCATTAAATAAAATATGGAAAATGGTACATAGAATGGACTTCATTGCACTTGAGCGCACCCCTCACCTCCATATGTGCTCAGTTCCTTTCATTGCTCAAAGTGCCAACGACAGCACAAATTCTGTAATTCCTGCACTGCTCAAAAATTTTCCTCATAGTATGTCAGGTACCCATTTCAAGCTGGGAGAAACTGTTATGCCATGAAAAAACCTGAACATGTCCTTTTTGAGCACATGATTTGAACCTGGTAAATTTGAATTGCCAGCAAAGCTCACACACTTATAGGCATGACAAGTCAGGAAATAATACATCACTCTAAACAATTATACAATGTTATTTGTAATTGAAAATTCCCTTGCAATAGAAAGTAAAATATCAGTTCGCATCCAGCAGTTATAAAACTTTGCATATACAAGGCGTGTTCAAATAAAATTGGACCTACTGCGCCAAGTGAACATATGTACGATGCGCATGATGACGTCACTTATGATGTAAACAGCACATACCAACCATCAAGTTTGCAAAAGTTCATTATCCTCAGACTCATAGTTTCCTCAGCAGACCATTGAAAACATGGTGGGTGTGATACGAAATCTGTCCAGAGTTAATCAGCGAGCGGTGATTCAGTTTCTAACAGTTGAAGGATGTCAACCAGTTGACATTCATCGCAGAATGTAGGCAGGGAATGATGACAAAAGTGTAGCGAACATAAGCTCCAGCGACTGTCTACTCGAATTGGTGCATCAATTTTGGCAATGGCATCTTCTGACGCAACAATATACGCCTGACCTGGTCTCGAAAGATCTTTCGTTAACTCACGTCCTTCTTTAAACATCGCTATCCAGTTCTTCACTGTTGTCTTCGACACACTTTCGTCACCATACACTACATGCATTCTGTGATGAATGTCAACTGGTCGACATCCTTCAGCTGTTAGAACCCGAATCACCACTTGTTGATCAACTCTGGACAGATTCCGTATCACACTCGCCATGTTTTCAACGGTCTGCTGAGGAAACTATGATTCGGAGGGTAATGAAATTTTACAAACTTGACGGTTGGTATGTGCTGTTGGTATCAGAAGTGACATCATCATGCGCATCATATGTATGTTCACTTAGTGCAGTTAGGTCCGGTATCATTTGAACACGCCTCGTAGAACATTTTCAAATTTGATAATTTATCACATTTATGTGTAACCTCTTCAAAGTCAACACATCTGCTCTTTGACATTTTAACCCCTTTCACTTTAACGTGCCCACTACATTATTTTAAGAAAACATTAATATTCTGTTCAATACCAAATTTTACTTTATTTTGCACTAGAACAACATTTAAATCTCATTTCTCATAGTCTATGAGTGAGTAAAATAAGAAGGTCTGTGTTCCTATGAATATGTATTTCCTGTTTCAAGGCTTGAAGTGTAAAGGGTTAAAGAAGTTCACGGCCTGATATTTTGGCTTTATGGAGTGAATCAGTTAAAAGAATGATTTGTATACCTTTAGGCAGGGGCTGTATACAACTATATGTGGATAATTATTGTTGTCACTATCAATAGTTTCAGCTTTCTAGAGAACCTTATCGTATGCTAATTTTCACTCAAGTAGGAGTAACGGCCCACCACAATATCTGGTGCGCTTATGGGAAGCCTGTACCAATATACTCATCTGTGTTCTTGCACTGCTAGTTTCTGGAGCAATATATATTACATAATCATTTGCTAGCAACATGCACAACCTACTGTAGCCTTGTTTGTGATTTGCTTGGGAAGTTAAATAATAAACGTCTGGGGGATGACGTGGGCTAGTGATTAAGTGACACGGCTCACAATCCAAAGGTTCTGGGTTTGCTCTCCATCACAGCGCCGGCCGCTACCCCGGGGAAGCAAACCCTTACAAAATGTAGGAGGAAGCAGACCTTTACATAAAATGCATGCCGAAACATAATGCATTGCACACCGCATTGGGGAATAGAGATATAAGGTGAACTCCCAAAAATAAATTTTTAACAATGAAGTTTCAAAGCAGAAACTTCCGTTGAAGATGAACTGTCAGAAACTTCATTGTACTAACCCACAGCTTGTGTGGGGTGGCCAGTTCCCTTCCTTGGTGCCTTGTTATTATTCTTCTCTCCCTGGTACCCCTCAGCACCTTAAGTGTCTGTACAAGTATGAATTATTGCAACTTGTAGCTGTGATCTTCACAGATGCTTATCAGTCCGGATATTTTAGAAACACAAATGATACATGGGATTACATCGTTTTAAAATACACCATATAGATCAGGAGTCTCTAGCCAATTCTTGCCAGGTTGTTTTTTTGTTGTTTTGTTTTTTTTGCGTTCGGGGCTTATCTCCTCAATTCCCGGTGTGCGTTGCACTATGTTTTTATTTTACACCTGTCGTCCCAATGCATCTGACTTCAGCATGCATTTTCTAAGGGTTTGTTTCCCCTGGATAATGGCCGGTGCTGTGATTGGGAGCGAACCCAGCACCTTTGGGTTGTGAGCCTTGTCACTTAACCACTAGCTGAAGCTGTCTTCTACTGCCAGGTTTTTGACATCACAAGGTGAGATATTGGCGTTTTGATTTGCCCACAATGAGTAAGTTTACTCTTTTGTGCACCCTGAAAAGGACATTAAGTGGCGGGTTGCACTAGCTTTCCTCACATCCCGAGCATGCTGATGAAGGTGGACTAGGATCTCCAGGCTGTTGTGCTATGCTTGGCTTCATCTGTGTGTCACTCACTGCTACAGGGATCACGTTGAAACCTCACTTCATTAGCCAGGCTGCCATGAAAACAGCCCGTATCCAGGGAGGGCTATAAGGAAGCCACGATGAGGGTCTTGGACAGTATGTTTTGCCTGACCCTGACTAACATGTCTGATTAGTATATTTTGCCTGACCAGACATTAGTTTTCTTTCCCTACACGGTGAGATAAAACAGGGGTCATTAACCAGTGGCAAATTCCCTCCTGGTATTTTTGGGTCAGTTTAGTCCATTGCGTAATTAATTATGAATATTTTTCTTTTATTCAAGTTATCCATCATATTCTATTGCTATTCTTCTTCTTCTTCTGCATTCATTTTCAATCTCCTGGTACAAGTCCTGAACAGGGCTTTGCAAGTAACAGGATGTAGTCTGGAAAACAGAATGCGCTGTGTCGCTAGTTTACAGCTCGACTACGATATTTGTACCTTTCGGTCCGACACATCCATCATCTTCGACAGCACTATTGCTATTAAATTTGTATAACCCTTTTTAAAACTTTAATCAAATGTATATGTACTGATACAGAACAAATAAGAGATTTTCAATATTAAAAGCATATTATTTGGAATGCACCTTTTGAGTCGGACAATTTAAAAAAGAGGGGAATGACATTCTGACATATTGTTCGGGGGATTAAAAAAAAAGGTTGAAGACCCCCTAAGATAAGAGATAATATCTCAATAATAATAATGTCCCTAGGGCCATTTTATACATGAGTGACTGCAAGTAAAACTATAACTATAATCACTGAAATAAATACAAGCAAGGTTGAAAACAGAACAGTATGCAGCTGTTGTTATCCAAAAAGGTCTTTATCAAGGACTGTTTACATAAAAACAATATAAATGTAAACAGTGAACTAATTTAACCCACAAATTTCAATATTGACGATGAAGCAAATCCTGAATAAAATTCTATAGTTTGTGCCAGCAGAGATTTTGTGCATTAGCAACAATGGCAGACAAGGAATAATTTCGCGAGTAGACAATCAAACGACAATGGATCTGTAAAAACCAAAACGGGAAAAAGAATAAATGAAAGTGAATGAAGTACAAAATGAATAAATTAATGTATATCTCAGATGAATAAAGTGTTTAAGCCAAACAGATTTTAAACGTGTGTTTTTTTAGGGCGCACCAACTTCTGTCATCAGATGTGTACGATTATTTCATGGTTGCTCAGAAAGTAATGCTCCCATTTTGTTTTCTCGTCTCAGAAGATAGCAAAGTGAAAAGGTACATGTTGCAACAAGTATATGTGTGTGATGGGACGGTCGTACAACAGATAGTGCTGTTGTAGTAGTTCGTTAAAATGCCATCTGTATGCGACATGCAACCGACGAGCTGTAATTGAATTCGGGATGGCGGAGAAAGAAAGTGTGGGAAACATTCACAAAATTGTGTGCGCTGTGTATGAAAGTTGTGTAGCTGATAGGAGCACCATCGGATGCTGGGTTCAGAAAGTTAAAGTTTCAGGATGGGGGAAGACAGAGCTGCATAACCAGCCATGGTCTAGGTATCCTTTCACGGCCCATGCGTCAAGCCGATGCCATTATTCGTCATAATAATTGCATCACAAGTTGATAATTGGCCCTACAGCTTTCAGTCAATAATGGAAGTGCTTTGGCAATTTCCTGCAATCTTGGATATTCAAATGTCACAGGAACATGGCTGCATGAACAGGAAACAAGCTGATACAGTGAAAACATGCAATCCCTTGTTTCGGGCTGGCATAAAGCCCTAGAAATGGGCGGAGGTTATGTGGATAAATAGCATTCAGTTTAGTTTAGTTGAAGAATCAGCATTATTGCACTCGGCTTAACCCATAATACTGTCCATGAATTTCATATAGTTTCAGAAAAATAAATCACATAGTTTCAGAAAAATTAATTGTAGTTTCGGAAAAATAAAACATAGTTTCAGAAAAATAAATCAAATAGTTTCAAACAAATAAATCATAGTTTCAGGAAAATAAATCATAGTTTCAGGAAAATTAATCACAGTTTCAGAATACAAATCATGTAGTTTCAGAAAAATAAATCATAGTTTCTGAAAATAAATCATGTAGTTCCATAAAAATAAATTGCAGGACATTACTTTCTGACCCACATGCAAGATTTCTTTGTAGGAGCATAACTTGAATTCTATGGTATCTGCTTATTTCTCAGTTATGTAAGTAGTTAATTAACATTGTCCTTCAACATAGATACTTTGTAGGCAGCTGTGGTTTCCTTCCTTGAGTCAAGCATGTTGTGATGTAGCCCCTTTTATCACAGTAGCTCACTTATAATAATAATAACCATTCATCACAAGCGACGATGACAACAGCAGATGTTGTGTTGCACCTCACTGCTGAGTCTAGGGGCAGCTGTATCGTTCAATTCTCCCACAGAAACCCATTCCATTTATGCCGTATTTAAGGTCAGAGTTGGACATGTGAGTGTTAGTTGTTCTGTCTTTTCGTACAGAACATTTTCTCCATGCCTTGAAGATCCAACGTTCCTCAGCAATGGAGGCGCTTCTGATGGTGGTTCTATCTCATGCACTCCCATGAGTTTACATCGATGTTGAAGCTTGTTATGATAATTTGAGGGAGTCTTTGAAACGCTTCTCTTGTCCACCAACCAGACGTAGAACCTCTTTGAGCTCGTCCTACATTAGGTGTTTCAGTTATATCACCTACCCGGTAACCAGATGTTCTCTAAACATTCATGTACTGCAGCAGTTGGTCACTTTTCATACTCGTATGATGGTAGAAACGTACGTTCTGTCTTGCTGTGTAATCAGCACAAAGTATTTCTCACAATATTTCTATTGTCATCGTAATAACTTTTCTCAGGCATTTCTTCTTCTTCTTCGTCGTTCGTTCTCAATCTCCCGCTACCAAACCCTGAAAGGGCTTAAGTAGCAGAATGTAGTCCAGAGAACGGAATGCGTTGTGTTGTAGTTTACAGCTTGACTGTGATATTTGCACCTTTCAGTCCAACACATCCGACTTCAGCAAGCATTTTTTTAGTACCGGGTTAGCATTCCCTCTTCGATCCCTTCTCCTTAGCCAGTCTGCCCTGCTGCAGCCTGTTATCCAGGATCACCGCGTGGAGGTGTAGAAGGGTCTTGGCAGCTTTGGTTCGCTGGCCCTGACACTAGCAGTCAGCTATGGGTCGCTGACCACTGCAGCTCATACGCTGCTCAGCGTCTTGATCCTTCTCAAGCATTTCATTTTACATCATGTAATTGTTCTCTTCTGTGCCTTGGATAGGAACCATGTTTGACATTTCTAACAGAATTTATAAGATTGAACAGGTTATCAGATGTTGAATATTTCCTAACAAATACGACATTTGTTAAATGTATTTATTCACAGCTTTGCCAGGTGCTCGAGTAATACTCAGATGTGTTCAGTTGGTACACCATAGAATGTATATTGTTATGAAGATAATGGGGCTTCTTTTTCCACTTTATTTCCTAATCCAGAGTGTGTTGTACTCTGTTTTTGTCTTTCAGCCCAATGTATCTGACTTCAGACAAGTTTTTTTAATGGATTTATTTCGCATAAGGGCATGACCTAACCATTTCGTGAATCCTCCTTCTTTCACAAATACTTTTGATTTTATTGCGATTTTGTATTATGATCATAGACACAGCATTCACACCTTATGAAGGGGTCACACTGTAACTACAATTCATAGGATCAAAATAATGAATTGCCAATATTTATTGTTTTTAATCGGTAGACTTTTTCCGTTGTCTCAGTTCACCTCTGAAAATGAATGTCTCTGAGAAATGAAGGCTGCTTGCCCCAGGAATTGTCAAAAAGTGTGTGGACTAGGTTTCTATTTCACCTTGAACAGAAAATTGCCTGTACCGTAACAAAGTTTGGGTCCGTATATCCAGGCCAAGGGTTTGCTCTGTCACTTGTTCATCCTGTCAGAATTACCATAGAAAAATTAAGAAATTGTCCATAGAGTAGTATATACGCACTTATTATCTGGGAGAGAGAACAGGGCATGAAGAGGAGGTATTGGCTTTAGATAGGTTATAAGGCAGTCTCCGTTACTCTACTGTAGAGTTATGGTTAATGTTACAAGTGTCTCGAAAACACAACATAAATTGAAATCCTTATATCCTGTTTTGGTCATTCAGTGTATCTCCTCTCACTGCAATACTGAAGGCAATGAAGCTGCAGACAAACTAGCAAAGTGTGGAGGAGCATCCCCACAAACAGACCTGAGCATCACGTATGAGGCCAAAATTAAATCTAACTACATAGAAAAATGGACTAATCAATACCCTCACTTTCGAAAAGAAGATAACTACTATGATTCTAGAGAAGAGTGAGTAGGCATCATCAGACAGAGAACTGGAGATAATAGACTTGCGGGTCATCTTTACAACAAAATGAGGATTGGGACAGATGTCCATATGAGGAGCATACCATGACCATAGAACACATCCTACAAAGCTTCATTCTTATGCAGGAAGAGAGATAACAATACTGGCCTCGTCAAACAGAGACAAAAGCTGTACTAAGATAAAACAACTGTGGTCTTTTTAAGAGAAGCCGAGACCTTGATCTGAGGACGAACGATGAAGAAGAAAATATAATTTGTCAAAAGAGTTATAAGGAGTCCTTTATGACTATTTCTCCCTTCCACAGTTTGTACTGACCGTCTAAGGTGATTTCATTAGGTCTAGAGATGAAGGTGTTAGACTTATTTGTATGATGTCTTAGATTCTGTCAGATGGGTGTAACATTACTTCTCCCTTCCGCAGTTTTTTCATTGACCGTCCTCGGTCATTTCATTAGGTCTGGAAATGAAGGTGTTAATAAACTTATTTGTATAATATCTCAGATTCTGTCAGATGGTTGTAACATTACTTCCCCCTTCTGCAGTTTGCAGATTTTGTGAGGTGGGGGTGATTGGTGATTGACTGTTGTTGTATGCCTACAATGAGTAAGTCTACTCTTTTGGTCACCCTGAAAAGGCTGTAAATGGCTGGTTGCACTAGCTTTCCTCACATCCCGAGCGTGTTGATATAAGTGGCAGGGTCCTCCAGGCTGTTGTGCTATGCTTGACTTCATTTGCATGTCGCTCACTATTGGCTAGGCTGCCATGAAAACAGCCTGTTTCCGGGGAAAAGTTTGAGGAAGTCGAAGTGGGGATCTTAGCCAGTATATTTTACATGACCCTAACATGTCTGACCAGTATGTTTTGCCAGACCAGACGTTAGTCTCCTCTTCCAGTGTGAGGTGGGGGTAACATTACTCCCTTCCGCAGTTTGCATCGACTGTCTTTGCTCATTTCATTAGATCTAGAGATGAAGGTGCTGCACTTAATTGTATGTCTCAGATTTTGTGATATGAGGGTAACACGTTCCCTTCCACGGACGGTATCTCAGATTCTGAGAAGTAGTCAATTCCCTTCCTCACCATTGTGCGTTCACTAAATTAAATCAGATACCTATTTACATTTCAGTAGACTAGAGTATTTCAGTCATAGGGAGCAAAGAATAGGGCTACTGAAACTTTTTAAATATGTACTCAATGAGTATTATGCATGGGGCTAGCAGCCTCATCATGTAGAACAAGTTGCTTCAGAAATCACCACCGCAAGAACACACAAAATGTTTTGCTGTAGATTTCATGTCAGAATTCAACTACAATGGTGGCCTTGTGCTTCGTAAGGAGCAAGATAACAAGGCTTAAAATTACTACATTCAGGGCTCGAACCCTGTCCCTTTGTTACGAGAAACATTTACTCTAACCTCACAGCCTTCAGATGACAAAATTGCTGTTTTTAATTACAGTTTGACTGGCTCGGATAAGGTTTGAATTTGTATTGCTTTACGTGTGTGGTGGATATTATTACTATATATAAATATAATGTCATTGGATTCTTTTACAACATACATACTCGTTTGATAGTCTGTATTTAAATTTTTCATTCAGTGTTTTAATTGAACAGACAAACTTGCCGAGGTAATGATTGTGTAAACATGGTTGCATTACTGTTGTGGTTGATGGAAATTTTAATGTAATATTGCATTTGTTTATTGTTTTTTTTTACTCCTTGTAGTATCTTTGCACCTTGTTTGCTGTTCATTAATATTTTTTTATGTTTTCAAAATCCACCCGTCAAATCCAGAGTCAAATTGGTTAAAATACAAATTATAGGTAAAATTGTTTGAGAGCCTGTCTGTTACACGTAATGCAGTATTTCCATTGGTCACATACTCTTATCCGACAATTCTTGCAGACTTATTTTAAGTAAAAGCATTTAGACAGTCTAATAATAAGAGAGACTCGTTAGCTCGGTTCATAGCGAGCAATTCGCTATTTTCTGTGGTAACAGCGTGCCTCGGTTCAAATCGCGTCCAGAGACTAAAAAAATCTGAGACGTTATTTCAATCGGGGACAGCTTGTCCAGTCAACCCAGCTGTAAATTGGTACCTGACTCATGAGTTAGGGAAAGTAAAAACAGCAAGGAAGGGCACTGGCCACCCCACCCTCCCACAGGCTGCGACTTAGTACAATGGAGTCTTCAAAAAACTCCCATTTCCAACCAGCGGTTAATTCTTCTGAATTTCCACTTTACTTTACTTAATAATAGTTGCATGATCCTTCTAGTTTTCATTGAAGGTGTGCAAGCTACTAAAAGCTTCTGTGTAATTAACTGCCAGATGCCACACAAGCTAATAATAGATGGAGGACAAGGGGTTAAAAAATATGAAACAAAGGAAATCACACCTCCTTATGACGTCTAACAACATAAATGGACTGAAGATAGTTAGACGTGGTTTTTTTTAGATGGATACATTTTTCTGGTTTTTTTTAGATGGATACATTTTTCTGGGTTTTTTTAGATGGATACATTTTTCTGGTTTCTGATGCAATGGATTATCAAATTAGATTTATGCATGCATACAGATAATCCATAGTCTATTCGGGACATGCTTGCCTTAGAGGGTCTGGCTAGATGTTGATGTTGAGATAGTTAAAAACGAAAATAGTAGCTGCTTTATTAGCACTAGAAAAAGTTTAAAAACAGAAATGGTAACCACTTTATTAGCACTAGAAAAAGTTTTAAAACAGAAATGGTAACCACTTTATTAGCACTAGAAAAAGTTTAAAAACAGAAATGGTAACCACTTTATTAGCACTAGAAAAAGTTTAAAAACGAAAATAGTAACCACTTTATTAGCACTAGAAAAAGTTTAAAAACAGAAATGGTAACCACTTTATTAGCACTAGAAAAAGTTTAAAAACAGAAATGGTAACCACTTTATTAGCACTAGAAAAAGTTTAAAAACAGAAATGGTAACCACTTTATTAGCACTAGAAAAAGTTTAAAAACGAAAATAGTAACCACTTTATTAGCACTAGAAAAAGTTTAAAAACAGAAATGGTAACCACTTTATTAGCACTAGAAAAAGTTTTAAAACAGAAATAGTGACCACTTTATTAGCACTAGAAAAAGTTTAAAAACAGAAATGGTAACCACTTTATTAGCACTAGAAAAAGTTTAAAAACAGAAATGGTAACCACTTTATTAGCACTAGAAAAAGTTTAAAAACGAAAATAGTAACCACTTTATTAGCACTAGAAAAAGTTTAAAAACAGAAATGGTAACCACTTTATTAGCACTAGAAAAAGTTTTAAAACAGAAATAGTGACCACTTTATTAGCACTAGAAAAAGTTTAAAAACAGAAATGGTAACCACTTTATTAGCACTAGAAAAAGTTTAAAAACAGAAATGGTAACCACTTTATTAGCACTAGAAAAAGTTTAAAAACAGAAATAGTGACCACTTTATTAGCACAAGAAATAGAACCACTTTTGATATACACTGCGTAGTTTTAAAACCTTAGTAGTCTGAGAACCCCATCAGTTGTAATTGTAGCAGTCTGTCTGGGGACACCCTCAGCAATATTTGTCAAAAAGTTTGCTACATTGACCAATCTTTAACTTTATTACTCTCTGGGACATGTATCCTAGCACTGCTGAAGTTGATTGTGCCGGACTGAAAGGTACAAATATCGCAGTCAAGCTGTAAACTATGACACAACGCATTCCGTTTTCTGGACTACATTCTGCTACTTAAGCCCTTTTCAGGGCTTGGTAGTGGGAAATTGAGAATGAACGAAATCAAATCATATCCTAGCACCATAGTATTCTTTGAAACTACACCTTTTTGTCAGTGGGTCTTTAACTTTACTGGTCTGGGGCTGCCGAAGACAGATGTGCTGGACCGGTAGGAGCAAATATTGCAGTCAAGCTGTAATCTAACGACACAACTCATTCCATTCTCCGGACTGCAACTTGCAAAGCTCTGTTCAGGGCTTAGTAGTGGGAGATTGAGAACGAACGCAGAAGAAGCAGAAGTGGGACACCTTAAGCGGTCTTTGAGACAACGAGGCTCAAACTTTAGAAGTCTAAACAACCCCTCAGTAATGTTTGTTTGTTCTTCTTCTGCGTTCATTCTCAATCTCCTGCTAGGGACCAAGCCCTGAACAGGGATTTGCAAGTAGCAGGATGTAGTCCGGAAAACGGAATTCGTTGTGTCTCTAATTTACAGATTGACTGATTTTTTTGCACCTTTTGGTCCGACACATCCGTCTTCGGTGGATATTTGTTTGTAAAAATACTTGATACATTAGAGGATCTTAAAATGAGGTGGTTTGCATACCTACCTCAGTAGCATTTGTTTGCAAGTACATTCAGTGGCTCCAAACTTTTAACAGTCTGTGAACCCTTACAATAATATTTATTGGAAGTACACTATGTATAGTGTTTCTCAATCTGTAGTAGTTTGTGGGCATCTAAGCAGTATTTGTATTCATTCGTGAATCACTAACAAGATGCTGAGCAGCGCATGAGCTGCAGTGGTCAGCGACCCATAGCTGACTGCTAGCGTCATTGCCAGCGAACCATAGCTGCCAAGACCCTTCTACACCTCCATGCGGTGATCCTGGATAACAGGCTGCAGCAGGGCAGACTGGCTAAGGAGAAGGGATCGTAGAGGGAATGCTAACCCGGTACTCAAAAAATGCTTGCTGAAGTCGGATGTGTTGGACCGAAAGGTGTAAATATCGCAGCTGAGCTGTAAACTACAACACAACGCATTCCGTTCTCTGGACTACATTCTGCTACTTAGGCCCTTTCAGGGTTTGGTAGTGGGAGATTGAGAACGAACGAGGAAGAAGAATCACTGACATGCCCATTGACCCAAGCTTAAAAGCCACAGCTCTACACAGCCATTTTGAATTTTAGGTTAAAGCAGGGAGCCTCAAGTGCAAAGCCCCATATTGCCTGAATGTGGACAAATTTGATGTCTCCAAGGGCCGCACTTCTGCGTGACCTGTATACTACCTTGTGGGCCGCACAATGTTTCTTTGTGGGCCACACGTTTATGAGCCATGATTTAGAAGCTGTAAGGATCACAGTTGAAAACTGACTGACCAATGTGGGATTGAAGTGTTTATTCCTGGTAACACTTTTCTCCCTCTGTTATCATTTCACATTCTAGTGCGATCAGACAAGATGACCTCTGATTCAGATTTTGACTACCCATAGGTTTGGGGGCATTACTAGACCATTGCATAAACCAAGTGGCCATAAGTACATGATCCTTTTGCCAAGGGAGTTAACCATATATATTACAGCTACTGCATTGTTTGTGTTCCACTTTTGGAAGGTACTTAAGTCTTACATTTGCCACACGTCTCTCATTTGAAATTTGTTTTTGTTGGAGGGGGTGGGGGAAGAGTTTTTTTGTGAATATTGTCGCACATTATTCGGTATGGATCTCAGTATAAAATCTCTGTGTACATGTTTTGATTTTTGTCTGCTGTGTGTGCTGTGCCTCGTCCTCGCCATGTCCTACTTTACACACCCCTGCCTTAATAAACTCTACAAACAGGCATCCAATTTAAAGTCAGTCTACTTAGGCAGGCAACGATGCAGCATCTCATGTCCTGTAAATATTATGAAATTGAAAATACAGAGATGATCTAGCCTAAGGTAAGTTGATATTAGAAAAAGCCTTTTGTGCACCTGAGGAGGAAGAATATGGCCTATATAGCTTCAAAGCATGTAGGAAATTAAATATTAAAAAAATGTTTGTCTGTAATAGCTTCAATTTATACTAAGACAATTTGGTTATTTCACAATTTGAGGGATTATTAATTTCCGCTTTTACTTTTTCACCAATTTAAACATTTAATAATTTTAAGAATCTCACTGAATCTGTCTGTCACAAAATGAACTTATTATGATTATTAATGATGATTATTTTGTTAACAAACTATATTTATAGATATCCCGTTTCTTGCTTTTTATGAGTACCGTGTAGTTCCTGGCACTTTGATAATCATCTCTCATGCTGCAATGATGAATTTAGTGGCAAACACAGGCATCAACCAAAGGAGAAATCTCGGGATTCAACCAAGACGTGTCACGTGACTGAACAAAGGAAATATAAAGAAACTTTCAGAAAAATTCTTTTGAATGACCTGTCAAATTTCCATCTAAATTTGAGAGATTAACAAGTGGCACTAGTGAAGGCTATGTTCAAAATTTCAGCTTCCTAGGTTATCTGAAAGTTGGTTGAAATTGGTGAAATAGAAGGACACGCATCCAGATAACGGTCATGTCAAGTTAAATAAAAACTTAAGAGGGTTGTATATACATCTAGCAATCTCACATGTACGATGAATTGCTACTGAAATCAACACTGCAAGAGCACACAAGTAATTTGGTACAGGCTTCCTGTCGGAAAGCCATCTGCCGTGGATGCCCCATTACTTTCTCGATGATCCATTGACAGCCTCAGGATGACCACCGTTTTCTTTGACCAAATTCAAGTCGATGTCTGACAGCCGTACAAAGAAGATAAGTGTATCAATCCAAACTTTCAACTAGAGGTGTCTCTGTCACATACTTTGTATTAGCCGGCCAGGAGTAATAACAAAGACATATCTGTGGAAAAGAGCAGACGGCAATCTTTATGAGAGACAGTAGAGATGGATTGCATACACCCACAAAAAGGATCAACTATATAGCCAAACATGCATGGGATTTAGCACCTAATGAAAACAGAAATCATGACAGCTAAAGCTTCATATGCGTGTGCCCATGGAGAAGCCAAAAATAGCAATAAGTCAAGAGCAAATATTGCAACCTGATGTTACAAGGCGAATTAAGGCTTCATAAATCTTCAGGTTACTAGACCTAGACTCACATTTTTAAGTCTGGAAAAACAGAAAAGCACAACTATGAAAGTAACTGCAGTTGAATACCATCTGAAATCAAGTACTATTCACGTGACTAAATATCTATTTTGACCACCTTAATTTGTGCCCAGAAGTCGCATGCATTGTAGCTAAGCCACTGTAAAACAAGATCATGATTCATTCAAACCATTTGCAAACAACAAGATCGTAAGTGCCGGCAAATACCATCTGGAACTAGCATACAATAAAAACCACGAAGAAACAAGGCAGCTTACTAAAACCATTTGGCTTGGCTTGGTTCGTTCTCAATCTCCCGCTACCAAACCCTGAAAGGGCTTAAGTAGCAGAATGTAGTCCAGAGAACGGAATGCTTTGTGTCGTAGTTTACAGCTTGACTGCGATATTTACACCTTTCGGTCCAACACATCCGACTTCAGCAAGCATTTTTTGAGTACCTGGTTAGCATTCCCTCTCCGATCCCTATTCCTACAACAGTCTGCGCTGTTGTAGCCTGTTATCCAGGATCACCGCATGGAGGCGAAGAAGGGTTCGCTGGCCCTGACGCTAGCAGTCAGCTATGGGTCGCTGACCACTGCAGCTCATGCGCTGCTCTGCATCTTGATCCCTAAAACCATTTGAAAAAAGAAAATGGAAGACTTTTTTTCTCTAAAGTAACCTTTGCTGAGGCCATTTCTTTTTTCCTTTTGCAATACTTTCAAACAGAACCTTTACCAGAAATGTCAGTGACAATTGATTGATCCTAATTAGTTTGGCTTCGTTTGTTCTCAATCTCCCGCTACCAAACTCTGACATGGGTCTACGTAGCAGAATGTAGTCCAGAGAACGGAATGCCTGTTATCCAGGATCACCGCGTGGAGGTGTAGAAGGGTCTTGGCAGCTCTGGTTCGCTGGCCCTAACGCTAGCAGTCAGCTATGGGTCGCTGACCGCTGCAGTTCATGCGCTGCTCATCGTCTTCCTCCCGGTTGATCCGAATTGGTAATCACAGTTAATCTTCTTGTCATGGATGTTAGTCACAAGTAAACATCTGAACTGACTAAAACAATTAGCCTTTTTAATTTCCGAACATTTTTTAAAATTAAGTCCCAATTAATACCAACAGAATGTTCTATGAACATTGTTAGAGGATAGTGACAATGATTCTTCTTGGTACAGGAAGTCCTCGACTTAACTAGTCCATAAAAATGTGGCTGAAGTACTTGCGACTACATGCATAGTGTTTTCTTTTTTAAATATCAATGTACCCAATAGGATACAGAACAAAATATATCTTAACTTAACTTAACATCTTTATACTGGTTTAGAAGACCCTGCAGAGTCTGTATACAACCAGTTACATTTACATCACCTTGCTCTAAAATCTATGCGCATCCAGTTTATTCTTAAATGCATTAACTGTCCCTGCCTCCACTACCTCCCCTGGCAATGCATTCCAAGCAGACACCACTCTCTGACTAAAAAAATATTTCCTAATATCTAACCTGGACCTCTCTTAAGCCAGCTTGTAGCTATGCCCTCGTGTTATTGTAGGTGGCTGTATTTTAAAAAACTTGTTATAGTCTAATTTATCGATTCCTCTGATCATCTTATAAACCTGTATTAAGTCACCATGAATTCTTCTCTCTTCGAGACACTGTAGGCCGGTTTTTCTGAGTCGTTCCTCATAACTGTAATTCTGGAATCCCACTATCATCTTTGTCGCTCTTTTTTGTATTCTTTCTAGCATGTTTATGTCCCCTCTATGATAAGGACTCCACACCTGTATACAGTACTCCAATCTAGGTCTAACTAAAGCTTTATACAGTTTGACGATCACTTCCTTGCTCCTATGTTTAATATTTCTTTTTATCATACCTAACATTGCATTTGCCTTTTTCACTGCTACCTTAACTTGCTCACTCACCTTTCCTGTATGATCTATTATAACCCCTAGGTCCCTTTCCTTATCTATCTTTCTAATATTGTTCTCTCCCATTCTGTAATTATGTTCCATATTGGATCTACCCATGTGGATGACTGTACATTTATCTACATTAAATCTGAGGTTTCTTTTCATAAGCAGAATCTGTTAGCTTTCATTATCCTGTAGAAATAAACATTATCATCTCATCTGTCCACTTTGTCATTGTGAGGAGGGGTAATCATGTGTACGTCATTATTTTCAATCAATGTATGTTGTGTTTAGCATTATCAATCCATCTTTTTTGGTCTTCCTTTTGCTCTAAAGCTGATGGATGTTTATAGGCATTCTTGTCATATTTCCAAGCTATTTATTTATTATGTACGTATATGTCGCACATACCGTTGATTAATTCTGTATGTCAGTATATGGATGACCAAGGCCATACAATAAAGACTACAGTCCTTTAACAGATGCCTATGAAGGATACTGTACATAAAGTGGCAGGACATGGTGAGGAATGAAGACTTGTGTTCATAAAGTGGCAGGACCTGGTGAGGAATGAAGACCATTGAGAAAGAAGCCAACAACAGCCATTGGAAAAAGAAATTAAGGGAAGAAATTGGGACTGGATAGGACATACGCTACAGAAGGCATCATCCAACATAGCCAGATAGGCTCTTACATGGAATCCTCACAGGAATACAAAATATATGGAGAAGATGAGAAGGAACTAAGATTAAATGATTACACCTGAGAGAGACAGAAAGAACAACCCAGGACCGTCTGTGCTAGTGAGATGTTGTCAATTGCCTATACACCGAGAGGAGCGACAGGCTTGATTAATTGATTGATATGTCTCGCATATTGTTGATTAATTCTGTCAGTATATGTCTCGCATATTGTTGATTAATTCTGTCAGTATATGTCTCGCATATTGTTGATTAATTCTGTCAGTATATGTCTCGCATATTGTTGATTAATTCTGTCAGTATATGTCTCGCATATTGTTGATTAATTCTGTCAGTATATGTCTCGCATATTGTTGATTAATTCTGTCAGTATATGTCTCGCATATTGTTGATTAATTCTGTCAGTATATGTCTCGCATATTGTTGATTAATTCTGTCAGTATATGTCTCGCATATTGTTGATTAATTCTGTCAGTATATGTCTCGCATATTGTTGATTAATTCTGTCAGTATATGTCTCGCATATTGTTGATTAATTCTGTCAGTATATGTCTTGCATATTGTTGATTAATTCTGTCAGTATATGTCTCGCATATTGTTGATTAATTCTGTCAGTATATGTCTCGCATATTGTTGATTAATTCTGTCAGTATATGTCTCGCATATTGTTGATTAATTCTGTCAGTATATGTCTTGCATATTGTTGATTAATTCTGTCAGTATATGTCTCGCATATTGTTGATTAATTCTGTCAGTATATATCTCGCATATTGTTGATTAATTCTGTCAGTATATGTCTCGCATATTGTTGATTAATTCTGTCAGTATATGTCTCGTATATTGTTGATTAATTCTGTCAGTATATGTCTCGCATATTGTTGATTAATTCTGTCAGTATATGTCTCGCATATTGTTGATTAATTCTGTCATTATATGTCAGCAAGCAAGTGCATAGATCTTTGGAAGCATCGGAGAGGTAGTTTTACAGAAGAATGCTGTGGATTCCGTGGACTGCAAAGAATACTAATAATACAGTACTCAAGGAGGCACAAAGCTCATTGCAAGGATCAGAACAAGACAGTCATCCTTTTTTGGGCATGTTATGAGAAGAGGCGGGTTGGAGCATTTTGTGACAACGAGAAAGATACCAGGAAAGAGAGACAGAGGAAGGCATAGAGAGAAGATGCTGGACAGACCGACAGAATGGCACGGGTGACAATCAACAAGAGAGTTGGTAAACGACACACGTGATAGAAATGGATGGAGGTCCATGATCGCCAACTGGCAGGGCACCTGATTATGTGTCTTGTATACTGTTGATTGTCTGTTAGTATATGTCTCACATATTGTTCATTGTCTGTCAGTATATGTCTCACATATTGTTGATTAATTCCGTTAGCATGTGTCTCATATATTGTTAATTCCGTCAGTATATGTCTCACATATTGTTAATTCCGTCAGTTTATGTTTCACATATTAATTCCGTCAGTATATGTCTCGTATATTGTTAATTCCGTAAGTATGTCTCACATATTGTTAATTCCGTCAGTATATGTCTCACATATTGTTGATTAATTCCGTCAGTATATGTCTCGTATATTGTTAATTCTGTAAGTATGTCTCACATATTAATTCCGTCAGTATATGTCTCACACATTGTTGATTAATTCCATCAGCATGTGTCTCATATATTGTTAATTCCGTCAGTATATGTCTCGTATATTGTTAATTCCGAAAGTATGTCTCACATATTGTTAATTCCGTCAGTATGTCTCACATATTGTTAATTCCGTCAGTTTATGTCTCACATATTGTTGATTAATTCTGTCAGACAGTATATGTTACACATTGTGTTGTTACCCACTCTCTCTTCTAGTGACCCTGTCCAAGCATCACATTTCACATCATGTGGTATTATTTATTTCTCGTTCTTTCAAATGAACATTATGCATGTCAAAAATACATCATAACTAAGTACCATTCGACTTTACACCGTGCAGAAATCGTTGGAAATGAACCACGTTTGACGAGAGCTCAATGAACCTTTACAGCAACAATTATAAATAACTAGGGATATCTCCCAGAGCAGGTACCTTGACTGACCGTCTTACTGGGGAAGAAAGAATAGGACCACTGCACATCCATGCATGTTGTAAAATACGAATAATTAGAGTGCAGGCTTCCTAAAGAAAGCCAACTGTAGCCGCGCTAGAGGTAAAAAAGGGACAGGATAAGAAGAAAATAATTACCAGTTCAAAGCAGCAGATCCAGTTCTCATTAACAATCTTATAACAAAAGGCAATGGACAGTTCGTGTTGTCGATACTAGGCAGGTGTATGTTTTTGTACGCATGGCATGGAATTGTTTTCTTGTCACAAATGCAGTCAATTTTTTTCACAATGTTTGTAGCAAATCATACATCTCTATCACATATTCACAGCTCAGTTTCTATTAAAAAAAAATTTTTGAAAGAATGCTGTGTTACTTGTACATTGTTTGTGTTAGGAGTTATGATTGTATACATTATTTGAACTATAATTATGTTAGGTCCTGATATCAGATAGTATTAGTATGACACTACGAAAAAGAATTCTGACCACATGCCCAGTCTGTGGTGTTATACAATTCTGTTGGGGATCAAGATGCTGAGCAGCACATGAGCTGCAGTGGTCAGCGACCCATAGCTAACTGCTAGCGTCAGGGCAAGCGAACTATAGCTGCCAAGACCTTTCTACACCTCCACACGGTGATCCTGGATAACAGGCCGCAGTAGGGCAGACTGGCTAAGGAACAGGGATTGAAGAGGGAATGCTAACCCGGTACTCAAAAAATGCTTGCTGAAGTCGGATGTGTTGGACCGAAAGGTACAAATATCGCAGTCAAGCTGTAAACTATGACACAATGCATTCCGTTCTCTGGACTACATTCTGCTACGTAAGCCCTTTCAGGGTTTGGTAGCGAGAGATTGAGAACGAACGAAGAAGAAGATACAATTCTGTTGTTGTTTCAAATGCCCACAATGAGTAGGTTTACTCTTTTTTGTGCCCCGAAAAGGACGTTAAGGGATGGGTTGCAGTTTTCCAACATCCCAAGCGTGCTGATGAAGGTCCTCCAGGCGGCTGATCTATGCTTTGTTTCATCTATGTGTCGCTCACTGCTACGGGGATCACGTCAATCCCTTATCGCGTTAGCCAGGCTACCATGAAAACAGCCCGTTTCCAGGGAGGGCTACGAGGAAGCTTAGGTGAGGGTCTTGGCCAGTATATTTTGCCTGACCCTGACTAATATGTCTGATTAGTATATTTTGTCTGACCAGATGTTAGTCTTCCTTCCCATACAATTCTGAAACATGGACAATAAATAAAAGACAGGAGAAATAATTGGAGGCTTTTGAGATGTGGTGTTACCAAAAAAAATAAAACAAGGGGGTGTTCGCAGAAGTAGGAGAGGAAAGAAACTGATAACAAAAACGACTGGCCTGGCTGGCGACAACCTACGCTATTATGGCCCAGTGAAGAAAGTCATGGAAGATAGCATAACGAAAGAGAGGAACGAACAGACCAAGAAATACCCTTACCTTTATGACACAAGCAGCGAAGACGTATGTTCAGCTGAAGACGGCCACAGATGACAAGCATAAATAGAAAGGACAGAATCCTGAGCTTGCAACCAGTCCCAGGGATTGAATGATTCAGTGATAACATTATTTGGGCAAATAGTCTAGTTTTTGTCAATTAGAATTGTTAAGACTCGCTTTGTATAAGTCACCAACAAAGTGCATAGTTATGAATATAATATGTAGTATAAGCAGCGAAGCGGTGAGAAAAAGATGCATCATGGGGCTAACAGGCACCATATAAACTGATAAGATGGTATTAATCTTGGCCACAATTAGTACAAGAGGCCTGTTCTGCTTCGTTCTCAATCTCCCGCTACCAAACCCTGAAAGGGTAAGTAGCAGAATGTAGTCCAGAGAACGGAATGCGCTGTGTTGTAGTTTACAGCTTGGCTGCGATATTTGCACCTTTCGATCCAACACATTCGGTTTCAGCAAGCATTTTTTGAGTACCGGGTTAGCATTCCCTCTTCGATCCCTTCTCTTTAGCCAGTCTGCCCTACTGCAGCCTGTTATCCATGATCACCGTGTGGAGGTGTAGAAGGGTCTTGGCAGCTTTGGTTCGCTGTCCCTGACGCTAGCAGTCAGCTATGGGTCGCTGACCACTGCAGCTCATGCGCTGCTCAGCATCTTGATCCCCAAGAGGCCTGTTTAAAATGTATCAGACCTTTGGGCCAAGAAAAATATAATTACTCACCTGGAGCTCTTAAACACTAATCCCCCTTCAATGTGCTCTCCTTGGGACTCCACACACGTCTCCCAGTGGTCCTGCCATTGTTGGAAGCATTACAGGAAGACCTCTTTGGGAATGGAGTACAGCTGGGCCATCACATTACGCATGTCTTCTCATGACTCAAATCATGTCTCTTTCAGCAGCATTTGCAGCTTGGGGAATGGTCAAAAATTGCAAGGAATCATGTAGGGAGCCTGACAAACCAGAGGAATATAGTATTTGGCCAAGAAAGTCTGAATTTTATGCGAAGAATGGGCGGGTGCGTTGTCTCGATGGTCCTACTAAGTACTCTTCTTCTTCTTCGTACGCTGTCAGACGTCAACCTTTATTTTTTCAAAAAAAGCAGTGGTCATCCTGAGGCTGTCGACACTGCCATAGAGCTTGTCTAGTGTTGCCACTGGTGATGGCCACATCTGCTTTCTCTGATCCTCGTATCTCGGGCAGTTTTGCAGCAGATGTTCAGCGGTCATTTTCCCAGTACCGCACCTGCATTCGTCAGTGCCACCTATCTTCAATTTATTGAATAGGTGGTACCTCAGTCTATTGTGGCCAGTGCGAAATCTGAAGACCACGACCTGCTCTCTTCTGTACTAAGTACTCTAATAGTAGAAGTATTTGGAAATGTTATGGCCTTGCAGTGCATACTCGTGATGCACCACTCCATAGGAGCCAAAGAATATGGTCAACATGGCTCACATTGCTGAATACTTGCCTTGTTTTATTTGGCATCGGAGATAATAAATGTCTCCACTGTGACAACTGCAGCTTGGTTTCTGGGTCGTGCCCAATTATCATTGTTCACGAATTTGGGGCTCGCTGTTTGAGCAGTTCAACTTATCGTGCAAGAGATTTCTAGACATAGTTGCTTCTGCTCCGTCGATAGCAGCTTCGGTAAGAATTTTGCGAACACTCTCCACATGGCCAAATTCTCACTCAAAATGGAATGTACCGAACCAAGGCTAATTCTCACCTCGTCTACAAGTTCTCGAATGGTGACACAATGGTTCTGCACTTGGTCCAATGACCTCATCATTTCGGATTGTTGAGGGCCTACATGGTCTGCTCTACACCGATGTGCAGCCATCTTTGAAGAAAATGTCCTTAATCGTGTGATGTTCATGACATCGATGCCGAAGGCCTGTTGAATCTTCTGAATGGTTTCCACTTGTGTGTCATCAAGCTTTTTGCAAAATTTTATGCAATACTGATGCTCAAGTTGTTCCATCATTTCACAGCAAATGAAAATCCGATCAGCATTCACTACTGACTCACAGACTGACGATTTCTGCTGGCAGGGAAAGATTAACGCATGTGCATGAAGGTCCCCTACACCTCCCGCCCGAGGACGCCTCAGTGCTTCATTTGTTTCTGCTGGAAAAATTAAGGTCCGGTACATTTTTAATAGACCTTGTACTTGATTGGAAATTAATAGAGCACTTCGAAGTAACTGAAGGTAACTTCATGTCTGTTACTTAATAAAAATAACGAAGAGAAAGAGCATTTATATGATGAGATGGTTGTGTGTTAGGTGGACATTAGGTCCATGTGCAACATACCCCATACGAAAATTTGACAGATGGTGGGAAAAGTGTGTCCACATCACATTACTTACACTTCATACTGGCAATACTTCCCAAACATTTCAGTGTGACAGACCTGCAGAGGCATGTGCCCAATTTATTGATTGTTTGTTTTTCTATCACCTTAACATTGTATTAAAATTTGTTTGAATGCATGCTTAATCGATGATGGCGACATCAGATGGCTTTGTCTTGTGCTGTATTTGGATTATAGTGAGGCAGAAACTGTACTGGTCATCAACCTCAGTCTCTGGTCCCAAACTACCTTAGACCAGTGGCAAGACATAAGTCGAGATGACTAGAGATAGCACAGGATGCAGATTTTTCGGCATGGTTTACTCCAGAAGTCCTACAAGCTCTCAAGTATGATAAACTGCCACAGCTTCAAAAATGTCTTATGCAAACTAAAAGTCAAGAGAAGGGTAGTGCTATAGTGGATACCATCACATTGTGGCATACCACTAAATCCTGGTATTAAATCAGGCACATGTCTGATGCCAGGTAGCAAATGTTGAGTAAACTCATTTTGCTCTTTTGCAATGATGGACCCAGGGTCTCCTCATCTCTGTCTCAGTCACTCGCGAAGGCGTCTGTCTAAAGATGAATGGCCAAGACGTCACTCTGCGTGTCCATTTGTTATCCGGCAAGCACACCACATGGCCGGCCCATCTGTATTTTCGTTAACAGTATGACATCTAAGATGTCAGTGAAGGAAATTTGACGTCTCATCTCTGCGATGCAGATTTGATCTTGAATGGAGATCTTCAATGTTCTTTGTTCCAACGCTTCGTTGGGCAACACAAGTCCATATGCATCAGTTTCCCCTAGGTTCCACACGTAGCAGCCATATACCATGGCTGAAAAAAAATCACTCTGTTGAATGTGTGAGCCCTAGCATTACCGTTTCGCATCTGTTGTAGTATGGGTTTAATACAGTACAAGCTGAGCCAGCCCACTGTTATCCTTCGTAAACTTTTCCGATTTATTGAATGTGAGTTTGTAATCTCTTGACCCAAGTAGATATAAAAATTTACATTTTTGACGAGACAATCTCCAAGGCGCGTAGCTCCTTTTGGACAGAAGATGTTGAGCATGGACTGATTTCTTTCTATTAACTTGTAGGACAGCTGCAACGCTTGCTCCGCTGAGCTCATTCAAGCTTTTCTTTGACGCAGTAAACCTCAGATTAGTAAGAATTTCCCCGTCTTTGTTTATACCCCTATCCTCCCAGTCAAGGATTTTAAAGTCTCCTAGAGGTCTGCTGTAAAGAGCTTTGGTAAGATCATATCACCCTGTCAGATGCCATGTTGTATCAGTATGGTGATCGGTCTACAGAAGAGGGTGATTTCCATCGTACATCCACTGTTTATCGCCTCTATCAGTTGAGCATATTTTGCTGCAATTCCCTGATTTCTAAGGACATTCAACACTGCAGTTATTTCGATGCTCTGAAAGCCTTCTCATAATCCATGAACACAAGGCATAAAGGCATCTGTACTTCATGTGCCCTCTCCATTAACTGGTTGATAGTGTAGAGGTGGGCAAGAAGCCTTTCCTGAAACCCTGCCTGCTGTCGTGGTTGGTTCTCATCTAGTAGCTTCTCTATGCGTTGACGACACAAGAACAAAAACAACAATCACTTTCCAAGAAAAGGAGACCCTTATCCGAGCCATAAGGAAAGTCAACCAGATGAGAGACAACTATCACTGCTTTAATCGGGCAGAGGAAGTGATCCTGTTCCACATTAAAACTGAGCATAACAGATTGAATAAACGCTTACACTGGCTAAAATTGGCTCAATCACACATTTGTTTGTGCAGGCAAACAGCGCAAACAGTCGAACCTATCCTGCAAGACTGCTACATGCTTAGCCAACTTAGTACTGAGCACTGGCCAACGGAGATGAATCTCCACACAAAACTGTTTGGGAACCTTGAACTCTCCTCTAGAATAAACTTTATCCTGAGAACTGGAGTTCATGTGTAGATGTAATACACATTTTTTTAAACCACCCGAATGAGTAAAAGATATATTCTAGAAGCTTGTTAGCTCAACAAGAGAAACAAAGTGATATGAAATAAATGTATCCAAAACCATTTAGACTACTCAAATTACCAATGTGATTGATTTATTACTGAACATTTAAAAAACAACGAGCAGTAAGAAAACGTCATCATAAAGCACTTTTTCATCTCATCCCTCTCATAATTCCATTCTTTTATCACAATTATTCAAAATAATCAACAAATGACACAAAAATTTGAAGAAAAAAAACCATATTTGTTTATATCGCCATGGATGATATTTTAGATATAAAATCTTATCTAACATGGTATATGGTAGCAAAGAATGGAACCAACCAAAAGCAGATGCTTGAGTTACATAAAGGACAATTGGAACGAAGAACATTGACAGTCTCTCTAAGAAACTGAATATTCAATAGTGAAATCGGATATCAAACTTGGTTTAATGACGTACTAGATGCTGCGTTGTTATAAGAAATTGGGCTTGGAATATGGTGGGCATGACTAGCAACAGATCAACATGAAAAGTCACATCCTGTTGGTCTTACAACTTTACATGTCCCTCAGACATCCACCAATGAGATGGAGAGATGGCCTACCAACAGGGTACTCCAAGGTTAAAATGAGTTTAACCATTTGACTACCTGGCATAAAACAATTGTTATGCCTGACTGAATACAAGGATTACCGATACAGACAAGAGAACATGGGGGTCCCTAATGGTAGTAGAAGAATAGAGTCACTCTACATTATTCTGTTTCAAAGAATCGACATCACTGCACTGCGGTCATTCCTATAGGTGCTCAATCTCTCTCAGCAAATAGTGAAGGGTTTGGAGGCTGATGGTCACTGTAGCTCGCTGATGGTACACTCTCCTGCACCCCACTCCGCTCGAACCTCATTTGATGTCAAAACTGCAGTCTGTGGAATGATTGCAGTGTCCTCATTCAACAAACGTTGTTGATTGATTTGGCTTCGTTCGTTCTCAATCTCCCGCTACCAAACCCTGACACGGACCTAAGTAGCAAAATGTAGTCCAGAGAGCGGAATGCATTGTGTCGTAGTTTACAGCTTGACTGCGATATTTGCACCGTTCGGTCCAACACATCCGACTTCAGCAAGCATTTTTTGAGTGCCGGGATAGCATTCCCTCTTCTATCTCTTCTACTCAGCCAGTCTGCCCTGCTGCAGCCTGTTATCCAGGATCACCACGTGGAGGCAAAGGATCTTGGCAGCTATGGGTCGCTGACCACTGCAGCTCACAGTGATTCATGACTGGTTGCTTGCATCAGGGTCAGGAAATCACTGCTGACCAAAACCCTATTCCGCCTCCAAGTAGCTGCCCTTAAAACAGTCTGCACACTAGTGTATCCTGACTAAGAGAATAGGGATCACAGAGGGAAGGCAAACCTGGTCCCAAATATGCAGTGATGAAACTGGATATGTCGCGCATATAGCTGTAAGCTACGACACAACATCCATTTCAGGATGAACGCCAAAGAACCAAATGATTAAATTTTAATAATCATGGAAATAAATGTTAAATATCAATCAATCAATAACCGTCCTACTCCCAGACGAGCACAGGTCTTCAACAAACAACCACTAAACCATCTTATCGTAAGCCAGCAGTACCAGCTCATCACATAAATTCCCTATCTTCTTAATGTTTGATTCAAGCTCTCTCTTCCACGATTGTCGTGGCCTGCCTCTCCCTAGGAGATTCAAAACACAAACTGTTTGTAAAATTATCATGATGGCATCTTAACGTGTGACATATTCAATGCCCCCAGTGACCTCAAATTATCACATTTGACCACAGTTTCCCAGCTCTGATTGATAGGTCAGTATTAGTGACCGTATCATACTATAGAAAATCCACAAATTTCTGCAGCTTCTTTGTGAGGACCTTGGTAGTTCACAATGTCGCACAGCCATAAAGCACCATAGACTTTACATTATGAAAATCTTCAATTTGGCATTAGTACTAATCACCTATGATTGCCATAAAGAAATGACCTCAACGACAAACAACCAACACCCCCCCCCCCCCCCCCCCCCATATATATAATGGACACAAATTTAAGGTCAATGACAAAGTTATTCATTGGCAATGTTTTTCGGGTAACAAGGTATATTGCAACAAAATCTTATCTCATAACTAACTCTAAACACAGAAGAAGACTGAAGCACTAGTTCGAATCTCCCAGAAAGTAGGGCTAAAAATCCATTAGGAAAAGACAAAAATTGTCAAACCAAATGTGGCCAATCAACATGGCTCCTACCACACAGAGAAATATCCCTGGATTAGATATGAGCTTCACATTCCTAGGAAGCATCATAAATAAAACAGGGAGTGCAGATGAGAGTGTAAATGCCAGGGTACAAGAGGCAAAGAGTGGTCTTTGTCATATTGAAAAACATATGGAACTTTAAAATTATCAGAATGCATACCGAGGATTTTCAATTTCAATTTTATCTTCTTGATGACCCGTTCCTCAGCGTAGCTGCGGGTCCCAATTTCGTCTTAAGCGGACCCAGTCTTGGGTCACGGAAGTCCAGTGCGTGGTAAGTGCTCCTCTAGAGGTATCTCAGATGTTGCGGTGTACAGTAAGGGAGTCTAACCAATGCATTGGAGGTCATCCCAGTGGTCTCTTCTTACCTCTGGGGTACCAGACTGCTGTTGCTGTGCTCCATCGACCATTGTTTCGCCACAACATGTGACCTGCTCATCTATGTTTAGCCTTGTCTACATGGATTACTGCATCCTTCACTAGGGACAATAATCTTTTGTCAGAATTGTGGAGACCTTGCATGCATTGGTTCCGGAGAGTTATTCTGACAAAGAGTCTTCGGAGAGTTATTCTGACCAAAAGTCTCTCAAGGGAGGCCTGGGTCACTCTCAAGTGATTTTGTTAGTGTCCACGTTTCAATTTTATACAGAACGGAAATATGGCAGATGACTAAAAGAGACTGCAATGTTTTATCAACAAATCCTTGAGAAGGATTCTGGGCCTGTGATGGTTCGACAGAATTACAAATGAAAGCCTCTGGGAGAAAACAGGACAATGACAGGTGGGAACAGGAAATCTTGGGAAGACGATGGCACTGGATAAGCTATACACTGCGAAAGATCCACTGCTTCCACTAAAAGTATGCCTATCTTGTTTATGAGACAATAGACATCATCATCTGCAAAATGAAGATATCATAGCTGCTTATTATCAACTGTCCATTATATTTCCATTTTCTTGGTCATATACTGTTTCGTGGATTTCCAAGTCCATAACTATTATTGAAACAATAATTGTACACAGAAAAAGCTAAGAAGAAGAGGTGGTCAAGAAGTTTGGATACACGCCTCCTAGACCGGCAACATGGGTTCCTACCACAGCAAGGTCTAGCTGTTTTATATCTGAGAGTAAAGAAAATCATACACTGCGTTATGTGTGATAAAAACGCTTTAAAAATAGACAGATGAAACTATTTTTAAAAAACCATCTTAACGTTTCATTATTTTATATCCCTTATACAGATTTGTTTAACTTCACATTGTATAACCAATGACAATTGCTAAACCTTCACACAATACCTCAATAAATATTACAAAACACCCAACTGATATTCTACATATTGGCAGCCGCTCCTTGCAGGAGTTTCTGGAAACGAGTGGCGATGGAAAGCGATGTGTCTATAAATCTTTCTACACAATTAGTGACACAGGTTTCTGTTTTGCTATCCAGCTTGTCACGAGGGCGGTCAATGCACTGCTCCCAGCACACGTCTGCTAATTTATGGACCTGAAATAAGAAAATATGATTTTGAAGGTTCTAATACTCAAATTGTATGAACTGTTCTACTTCACTACACTCCGGTGCTCAGGCTCTCTCAATAAATGGTGAAGGGTGTGGATACTGGTGGTTCTTGACAATTCATTGGTTGTACACACTCCTACTCTGCCCTCTCCTGTGCCCCAGTCCGCTTGAACCTCATTGCCTCTACAGCTGCCACCCACTCATGCCTCAGCCAGCCAATCTGTACCTTCCGAAGTAAAGATTGGGATGACTGACCCCGTTAAAGAGGTCTCAAATAGCCATCTCAGAGCTGCAGTCACTGCTTCTATCTCCATTCTCGTAATGCAAGTTACTGTTCTGTATACCCCGCTTTGCTCAGCGATACTTACTTTCCATGTGCAAGCACATCGTCCTACTTCATGCATCCAGTATTCAGCAACATGGATTGCCCTATCATTTGCCGCCAGCATGTTGCATGTTTCCTGGAGGTTGGGGCAGGTCATCAGGGTCCTGTATTGTACAAGTCATGTGTGTCATCATCTTTGCTCTCACTTAGCAAAAAAGCCCCAACCAAATAACTCACTGTATAGTACCAAATCATCATCAGTATATATGATGATGGGGTCACTGTAGTCGAGAGGTAAGGCACTCGCCTCTCAAAGCAATGAACAGAAATGGCATGGGTTCGAGACCCAAATGTGTCAAGCAACCCCTGGTCTCTAAGGAGGTGGGACCAGAGTGTCTGCATCCTGAATTACCTAAACTCATCTATACTTAAGTCTTGCCACTGACCCAAGATAGTTCAGGACCAGAGAGTGGGGTTAATGACCAGCACAGCTTTTTCCTCACTATAATCAAAATAGAGCGCAAGTTACATCACCAAGACAAAACAGTCTGATGTCGTCATCATCACTTGCTATGTGCAACTAACCAACATGATGATGATGGAAATAGCTATGTTGGATGATGCCTTCGTCAGAGTTTGTCCTATCTAGCCCAAATTTATTCTCTTTATTTGTTGTTCCAGTGGCTGTTTGTGGTTTCTTTCACATGAGTCCTCATTCCTCACCATGTCCTGCCACTTTGTGCTTATTATCCTTCGCAGGCATTTTTTAATGAAGGCGTGGAGTCTATGTTGTGTCACCTTAGTCGTTCTCCATGTTTATGCTCCATACAACAGCACTGACTTGACACTGGATTTCAATATCCTAACAGGGAGGAGGCATCATGCATTTGACCGTGTGGAATGCTGAGTGCTGACCTAAACAGTTCTAAGCTTTGGTGAGCTTAACATCTTCAATAATATATGGGGTCTTGAGAGAGCCCTGTATCCGTCAGATCCACAATGTTTCAGTTTTTGCACGAGGACATGGAACACATTTCTCGAAATGCAATTCTGAATTGGGTACACTCAACATTTGAAAGATGCATCTCCAGCATATGAGGCCATGCGATCATAAAGTTATCCAGAGCCACCAGTGGGGATGCCACAACCCAGCGAGGGGAAGTGGGGACTGGTTTTGACTACTCCTTCCAATTGCAAGGCCTTGAAAGAGTATTGTTATTTTCATCACTACCTCATCATGCCAGGAGTCGGAAAGTTGTGTGTCTGCTACCATCCTCGGATGTGGTAGCCATTTCTAATGCTTCCTCTCCGGAATCAAACCCTCTTCTTCTACGTTCGTTCTCAATCTCCTGCTATCAAGCTTTGCTAGTAGCAGGATGTTGTCCGGAAAACGGATCACGTTGTGTTGTAGTTTACAACTTGACTGTGACATTTGCACCTTTCAGTCCAACGCATCTGACTTCAGCAGGCATTTTTGAGTGCTGAGTTAGCCTTCCCCCTTCGATCCCTTCTACTTAGCAAGTCTGCTATGTAGCAGCCTGTTATTCAGGATTACCTCGTGGAGGTGTAGAAGGGTCTTGGCAGCCAGCTCTAGTTCGCTGGAACTGATGCTAGCAGTCAGCTATGGCACTGCTCAGCATTTTGATCCTGATTCCCAGTTACAAACCTAGATGGCTACTTAACACAGCTGAGCAACCCTGCTCTTTACAGCCAAATGCCATTCTTATTTAGATACAGGTCTTCTTCAGTTGTTTAACTGCTCCGTACAGTATGTTGGACCTTGAAAGATCAAGAATCTTACTTCCCACTGTAAATTGCAGTATCTGTATATTCGTATACAGTAGAGACTGCACTGCTAGTCACCTTTACAACACGCTCGGAGTAGGACAGTGGTCCTGTCCTCATCTCCGCGTCACCAAAAAAAACCTTGAAACAGAGTCTCAAATGTGAAGCATCAACTTGAACCTTCCCTTTCCAAGAAGTCGTACCGGTGTCTGGGGAAGGTTGTACATGGCAACCTCACCATGTAAACAACATTGCTACTGAAACTGTATTGCAAGAAAAAGAACTCAGGTTTTCCTAAAGGCTGGTCAAGGACAACCCAAAGAAAGAAAACAAAAAGCTAGTTGCCCATCACAAGTGATGATGGCAGCTTTATTAGACGGTTTTATCTTGATGATGTAACTTGCGCTGTATTTGTATTATATTGAGGAAGAAGCTGCGCTGGTCATCAACCTCCCTCTCTGGTCCCAGACTACTTTGGGCCAGTGGCAAGACGATTGGAGGTTATTCAGGATGCAGGCACTCTGGCCCCATTTTGAGACCAGGGGTCGCTTTAAACCTGTGGGGTTCAAACCCACACCGTTCTTACCTTCCAATGCAATGTTGTGCATACACAGCACAATTTGAAATATTTGATGATAAACCTCAACTTACTTGAGCTTGTAGTTCAGCCTTTTGAGACTCCATCTGAATAAAGCTGGCTACTTCAGGGTCAACTTCATCCTTACTTGGTAATGAGTCAAATGAAGACATCTTCAGTCTGAAAAACATATCAATCTCATGATTTGTCTGAAATTTAACACAGCATGAACAATTTGCATAGATAATTAACCAGAACAGTTATTTTTACTTTTCTAATCCCCTGGAAAATGAGCTACTTACTTTTGTATTTTTTTAAATCATATTTAGAGTACTTTCTTGAAACTCAGAGTAGCTCATGGATGAATGGTTTCGATGCCTGCCTGCTGACAGCAAGGGCAGCGAATGGAATCTCTGGTATGGTACATGTTTTTCTGTTGGGGGTGAAATAAACAAACATAGCCAGCACACATGTGGCGACAGCAATGACAAAGCGGCCTACAGTCCTCTGCCTAAAAATAACGACTATCCTGCCAATGGGGATAAAGTCATTGGAGTGTTTTTTTCTTGAAACCCAGAAAGCTACTCCAAACCGCCCATTAGTTGGAGAGTCTTCTATACCAGAGGAATTAGACACACTATTAGTCATTACTTCTTATTTGTTCTGAAAATGTTGTTTTGTTACATTGTGTCATCATTTACAGCGAAGCTGCAGTATCTGTGTCTTTCTTCCCGATGCATTTTTGGGACCAGGTTTGTCTTCCTTTTTGTATTTCTAGTCTCTCAGACAGACAGCAAGACTGGAGCCTGAATCTAGGGCCACCACTTGTAGACACAATAGGGTATTGGTCAGCTGTGGTTTGCCTACCCTGATGCTAGCAGTCATCTAAGAGTCACTGACTGCTGTCATTTCATTCACAGAGTCTTCAATGTCACATTCTGAGAGCTACTTGCTCCAGACCGCTCAGCCTAATGCACTGCCATTTCACATGGCACTCAAACTGCAGAGTTAAGAATCATCACTGAGGGGCCAACAAATTAAACTTCCTGAAAGGACAGAATAAAAAGACAGCCCAGTTACCGATGCTGTCCACATGTACCTCATGTGTAGTAAAGTTTTGTCACGCTCAAATTAGAATACAGTCGTTTGTGGTCAAACCTGAATTCACATTTCTGACATTATCGTCATCCTCACTTGTAATGGACAAGTATTGCATTGTCTTTATAATTTATTTGTTATTATGTTAGTCAATTTCAGAAGTACCCCATCATGCCTCAAGAACTTCCTGGGTGATTTCATGTCTGTTAATGTTTTTTCATAATCCCCAAAATGGATATAAAGTGGCAAGTTCCATTACACTTTGTTCAACTATTATTCTCAGTGTAACTATCTGCTCTGCAAAGAACCTATTTTGTCAAAAGCCTGCTGCCGAAGATGGATGTGTCGGACCGAAAGGTGCAAATATCGCAATCAAGCTGTAAACTAACGACAATGCATTCTGTTCTCCGGACTACATCTTGCTACTTGCAAAGGTTACTACCTGCTACCTGTTCAGGACTTGGTAGTCGGAGACTGAGAATGAACGCAGAAGAATAAGTCAAAAGTCTCCATATTCTTTTCTCAGCTGTTGTTCGAAGATACTCCCGCTGAGTTGATTTAACTCCTGGCATTTCTTTAATATCAGGTCACAGTGACTTCTTTCTTACTTTTGCCTTATTCTTTTGTGCTTGTCCTTTAAATGGGCAATGTGATGTTTACAGCAAGGCTGTGATATGGGCCCCTTTCAGCCCAGCACATCAGGTTTCTGCTAAGTTTTTTGGGGACTGAATTTGTCTTCCCACTGTGATCACTATTTTTATAGCCAGACTACACTAGTGCAGACTGTTTCAAGAACCACTGCTTGGAGTCAGAATACGAGTCACTGGCTGCTGTCAGTTTATCCACAGTTCTGCATCTTTGGTCTCTTCTTTCGCACATCCCAAAGTGTACTTGCAAGTATGGATCAAGATACCTCTGAATGGTGCAATGTGGTGTACCTCTGCAAGCTCATCATTATGGGGATTACAGTGTCAACCCCAACCTCACTGGTCCGACTTTTGCGACATAACCTGTTTCTAGGTGAAGTTGTAAGGTGAGGGTCTTGATCAGGATGTTTCACCAGTCCCTGATTACTCTTCACCCTCTCCCAGCTGTTTATCTGAGACCTATTTTAGTCTCTCCAGTGTGATACTTCTTTGTTCATCCTTAGATCTTCTTCTTCTTCTTCTTCTTCTTCGTACGCAGTCAGACAGTAACCATTATTTTTCCGAAAAAGCGGCGGTCATCCTGAGGCTGTCGACACTGCCATAGAGCTTGTCTTGCAGTTCCACTGGTGATGGCCACATCTGCTTTCTCTGATCCTCGTATGTCGGGCAGTTCTGCAGCAGATGTTCAGCGGTCATTTTACCGGTACCGCACGGGCATTCGTCGGTACCACCTATCTTCAATTTGTTGAATAGGTGGTACCTCAGTCTATTGTGGCCAGTGCGAAGTCTGAAGACAACGACCTGCTCTCTTCGGTTCAACTGGTAATAGGCATCGTTTTTGGTGTAACCAGTATGTTCGGTTTCCCATTTGGTCATGTATCTGGCTTTCATAAGCCGTTTTGACTCTTCGTACGTCATACTAGTATCTGTTTGTGGTAGTAAGTTCATCCTTAGATCAAAGTCCTGGTTTCTTACTAGGGACACCATTGTTTTTCACCATACAACTTTTGTCTTCTCATATCCATCCACAAGGTCAGTATGAGCATTGTTTTCATCTTCTGTGTGAGCATGCAGCTTTGTAGGATGTGTTACATGGTCATTTGTGAGGGTCCTTTATTATAATTATTCTTGGATGAGATATGTAGTGTCATGGTATGCATCAATGAGGTGATTTGTATGTAGCTTTTGGTTCAACGTCTCCATTTTTATCAAGCATTTTCTTCAGGTTTGCATCCCTAGGCTTTGGTTGCTCTATACCTGCCTGGTAGCCAAACCTGTAAGGCAGCAGGTTATTTATTGATGATACCAGTTTGTATATTGGGCAGTTACACGGTCACCTTGGCAGTTGTTACTTGTCAGGGAAGAGGCAGGGCCTATTTTGAGACCAAGAACTTGACGCCACCCTTATCACCAACCAGACTGAGACTACAACGACGTTCATTAACTTAACGTCTTTATACTGGTTTAGAAGACTCTGCAGTCTGCATACAACCAGTTTCACTAACATTTCCTTGCTATAAAATTAAAAGCTATGGCTATATGCATCCAATCTATTCTTACATGCAATCGAGCATTATTAATAATTCCACTACTTCCTGTGGCAATGCATTCAATTCACCACTCTCTGACTAAAAAAAAATATTTCCTAACATCTAATCATGACTGATACTATACTAGTGATATAAAGAAGTTCAAGAAGGTTGTGCGTGAGCATGACGAGGCTTATAACTAAATTAACATTTACTAATTATGTCTACTTCGTCTGGTATAAAAACAATTACTACTTAACTAGTACTACTACTACGTTACTAGACTAGTTTACTGTTTAGTAGTTTAAGTTTAGCATTATAAAAGTATTGAAAGTTATAGTTAAGTGGGAAACTAAAACTGCTAAAGTAAAGTAAAAGTAATTAGTAGTATTATTAGTAACTAGTACTAGTAGTAAGTAGTACTGTAGTAAGTAAGTTAAGTTTAGTAGTATTAATTATGTATAGTAAACTGAAATTTATAAACAAAAAAACTACTAAGGGACACGCCGCTGCAGTTGAGGGCCATTATATGTTTGACATCGATGTACAAAGGGGAATTATGATCTCACTACTTGCGACTTACACACACACACACAAACATAAACTTGTATGCAAATGTGTTAAGTACTGTTAAGTCCTGTGTGTGTCCCCTTCTCTGGTCTGTGTGTCTCCTCGTGTTACGATTTCTATTGTGCCAGTATAAACGGAAGCTGAGTCAAGTCAAGGTCAAGTTTATAAATAGAACATTTATTTTTAGAATATCTGTATAACGATTACGTTTGGTATCGAACACAGAATCGCACAGTTCAGTTCAGTTTTTCCAATGGCCTACTTTAGACTAGTTTTTCCCGTACTGACTTACTTTCCATGTCCAAGCACCACTTCATATAGGGTTCATCCAGTGTTCAGCTGTTTGAATTTCCCTGTCAGTCACCTTCAGCATGTCGCTCTCTTCACATGTATCCGGAAGGTTGGGACAAATCATGACCTGGATCGTGTACCGCACCTCAGTCATATATATCGTCGACCAAGAGACACCATTTCTTCACGTTTCTCATTATCGTTCATCCGGTGACCTCTTGACATCGTTGAGCACCCCTGCACAATCTCCACAAGCCTACGCAATCCCTTATGTCTGCGGTTGCTTTTTGTGCCTCCTCGAGTCGTAGGTTAGCTTATTCGGGGATGTTGTCTTTCCAACGTTTTCTCGGACCTCCCTTTCGCTTGCCTTGTGCTGGGTTCTGTAGGTCATTGGACCTAGAGACGTGATCATACCAAGTCAGTTTTTGATCGGTGTGATTAGGTCGTCGTACAGTTCACTTGCATTCTCAATTAATTGTCGTACAGAGAACACTATCATTACTTGCCCCTTTCAGTCAGGATTGACTATAGGATGGCTTGGCTTCATTCTCAATCTCCCGCTTGCAAACCATGAAAAAGGGCTTAAGTAGCATAATGTAGTCCAGAGAACGGAATGCGTTGTGTCTTAGTTTACAGCTTGACTGCGATATTTGCACCTTTTGGTCCAACACATCCGACTTCAGCAAGCACTTTTTTAGTACCAGGTTAGTACCAGGTTAGCATTCCCTCTTCGATCCCTTCTCCTTAGCTAGTTTGCTCTGTTGCAGTCTGTTATCCGGGATCACCACATGGAGGTGTAGAAGAGACTTGTAGAATTGGTCTGCAGCTTCATCTTCCCAGAATGCCCAGGGCCTTCATATCACGCTGACACACATCTTTGAAACTCAACTGTGGTCGGCAACCTGTTATCTTGCCATCCGCCAACTGTCCATATAGGATATCTTTGGGAATACGACCATATTCCATGCGACGAACATAACCAACCATCGTAGTCTTCACTGTCTAAGGGGAGTGTACATGATTGGGAGACCGCTGTGAGAGTTTCTGTTTCTAAGAATCGACGTCACTGCACTCCGGGCATATCCATAGGTGCTCAGTTTCTCTTATCAAATGGCGTAAGGTATGGATGCTGATGGTCCCTGCAGCTCGCTGGTTGTACACGTTCCTGTGCCGTCCTCTCATGCGCCCCACTACGCCCAAACCTCGTTTAATGTTGATACTTTGCAGTCTGTGGATCGCTGCTTCATCCATTGCGGTGTCCTCATCCAGCAGGTGGCCATTGATTGATTTCAAAATGTCACTTATATCCATCACTAATGTGGCCATGATGGGAGCTTCTGAAGCCAAGATGTCAGCTCTTTCATTGCCCCGAACCCCGGCATGAGCAGGACAGTTTGAGGTTTGAGGCCTCAGCGGCAACTATCCACTCGTACCTAAGCCATTCCTTCTGTACTTTCTGAAGTACGACTTTCGCGTCTGTCACGATGACTGCCCTTGTTATAGAAGTCTCAGATATCCATTTCAGTGCTGAGGTCACTGCTTCCGTCTCCATTCTCATACTGGAGGTTGTTGACATGTATGCCCTACTGCGCTCAGCAACGTGCTCTCCTCTCACTCTAGCCGAGAAACCCCAGCCTGATGTCCCACTGCGCACAACTGATCCATTGGTGTATAGGACAGCGTCACTCTCCTGGGTGCTCTCAGTTATCAGCTGATTTACCTCGTGCTCTGCTCTCTCGCTGCTCCGTTCTCTGCATTCCTTGCCTAAGGTTATGATGACTCTGGTACTCTATCATTCTTTCACCAGTGTGGACCCATTCTTCCCCTTTGGCTATCACGAGAGTGCATCTCTGCACTTGTCATTTTGTTTCTCCATATAATTCCTAGAATGTACCGCAGGCGCTGTAGATGGAAAAGTGTTACGCCTGTGACCTTGTTTGACATAGTTTGCGCATGTTTCGCTTTCATATAGGAGCGTGCCGACGACACATGCACTGTATACCATGGCCTTAGTTTTTAATTGTGAGTTTTGGGTTTTCCCAAGCATGCGCTATGAGAGGAGCAAATGTAGGATAAGCTTTGCCAATACAACTATTTCTGAATCTAGAGAGATCTTGTCGTGGATGAGAAGATCCATGTATGCGAATTGGTGCATAGCTGCCAGTTCAAAATTATCGATGCTAAGAGTGGGCGTGGCATCTGCTCCCTGTTTCAGCTCATTTGTTTTGTTACGACTTATTGTGAGACCAAAATCTTTGATCAGGGAACGCACAGACCTTGAATTTGTTGTCGTGCAAAGCTACCATTGACGTTTATTGGACCTCGGATTACATTGGCTTTCGTACATTTCGATGTATACTTGAAAAGGTGGGCTTGTTGGATGTAGTGCAATGCATAGCTCATCAGTAAATCCACCACTATGGGGATTGCAGTGTCGATCCCAACCTCCTTTGCCAGACTACTGTGACATAACAGCCAGTTCCCAGAAAGAGGTGGGGTATTAAACAATATCTTTCGCTTGTCCCTGATTATTTCGTCCAAACCTCTCCCCCCATGTTTCGCCTGTCCCTGATTATTTCGCCCCCCCACCCCAATGTTCCGCCTGATCCTGAAAACTCGCCCCCCCCCCTCCCCTCCCCCCCCCATGTATCGTCTGTCCCTGATTACTTCGTCAAACCTCCTTCCCCGCCCCTCCATGTATCGCCTGTCCCTGATTACTTCGTTCCACCCCCTCCCCCCACGTATCGCCTGTCCCTGATTACTTCGCCCCACCCCCTCCGTCCCCGCCCCTCCATGTATCGCCTGTCACTGATTACTTCGTCCCACCCCTCCCCCATGTATCGCCTGTCCCTGATTACTTCGTCCCATCCCTCCCCCATGTATCGCCTGTCCCTGATTACTTCGCCCCACCCCTCCCCCCACGTATCACCTGTCCCTGATTAGTTCGCCCCACCCTCTCCCCCAACGTATCGCATGTCCCTGATTACTTCGTCCTATCTCTCCCCCCATGTATCGACTGTCCCTGATTAATTCGCCCCACCCCTCCCCCATGTATCGCCTGTCCCTGATTACTTCGTCACACCCCTCCCCCCATGTATCGCCGAACCCAAATTACTTGTTGTCCCCCCCCCCCCCCCCCGATTTTCAATGTTTTGCATAACCCAGATTACTCGTAAACCCTTCCCCAAATCAAGATTACTCGTTCCTTCGCCTCCATGTCTCGCCTAATCAAGATTATTCATTACCCCACAACAATTTTACATAACTCTTGTCGCCCATATCCCTTTCCATGTTTTTTATAAACCAGATTACTCGTCACCCACACTCCCAACTCAGATTACTCGTCACCCACACTCCCAACTCAGATTACTCGTCACCCACACTCCCAACTCAGATTACTCGTCACCCACACTCCCAATTCAGATTACTCGTCACCCACACTCCCAACTCAGATTACTCGTCACCCACACTCCCAACTCAGATTACTCGACACCCACACTCCCAACTCAGATTACTCGTCACCCACACTCCCAACACAGATTACTCGTTACCCCCACTCCCAACCCAGATCACTCGTCACCCCCCCCCCCTCCCAACCTAGATCACTCGTCATCCCCCCTCCCAACCCAGATCACTCGTCACCCCCCCCCTCCCAACCCAGATCACTCGTCACCCCCACCCGCTCCCAACCCAGATCACTCGTCACCCACACCCCCTCCCAACCCAGATTACTCGTCATCCCCACTCCCAACACAGATTATTCGTGCCCTCCCCCCCCCCCTCACTTCTATGTTTCGTCTAACCGAGATTACTCGTCGCCCACTCCCCCCCTCCCCACTTATGTTTCGCTGTGGAGATGGCAACCGATCTCATGTACCCCCGTTAGGAGTCCTGCGGAAATGTAATCTTCTTAATGTCCAAGTTGTATTGTTATCTGTATTCAATACCTATGCTGTGTTCTACACCGTCAATCCATACATATCTCGGTTTTCCTTTTGATCTGAAGCCGTGCTGTCTAGCGTTAAAGATGATCTTTTTAAAACTTGGAAAGGTAAAGATATAACCCCAAAGTAAACTCTTGAAAACATAAGCTATATACTGATCAGACATGTTAGTCAGGGTCAGACAAAATATACTGATCAGACATGTTAGTCCGGGTCAGACAAAATATACTGATCAGACATGTTAGTCAGGGTCAGACAAAATATACTGATCAGACATGTTAGTCAGGGTCAGACAAAATATACTGATCAGACATGTTAGTAAGGGATAGGCAAAACATACTGGCCAAGACCTTCAATTCGACTTCTCGTAGTCGTAGCTTTCCCTGGAAACGGGCTGTTTTCATGGCAGACTGGCTAACGGTTTGAGGGATCGGCGTGATCCTGGTAGTAGCGAGTGACACACAGATGAAGCCAAGCATAGCACAATCGTTGGGAGGACCCCTGTCCACCTTCATCAGGATGCGATGAAAGCTACTGCAACCCGCCACTTCTCATCCTTTTCAGGGCGCACAAAATAGTAAACCTACTCATTGTGGACATTCGAAACATCCAACTCATGTCATGTGACCTGTCGACATTATTACTCTTAAAGGTTAAAAGTAAATGTAATCACGTGACAGAAGCTGACATCCGGGAAATATTAAAGTACGAGATCTTGTTTTTGAGTTTATTTGTGGGTGACCAGTTCCCTTCCTTGCTGCCCTGTCGTCCTCCACTAACTGCAGCCATATGGTTTCTCAAAGCTCCGCTGAAACATCTATCATTCAAATGAGATCTAGTACCAAAAAAAAAAAAAAAAGAGCCAGCTATCGCGCACAAGTCAATAGAGTACGCGCTAAAAGAGAGATCATTCATTGAAGCAAACAATGTTTGCAACATGCCAATAGTAAATTGAGCGAGGCTTGGATATCACAAAGGTTCAGAGAAACAATAGTGTTACTCGCTGTTAGATATAAGCCCTTCGGTCCGCTCATAATTATGTTCCTTAAAAAAAAAACATCAAGTCAAGAGGTGCACATTGCAAAGGTTACCATCTACATACCATAATTCTAAAGGAACAATATCCTTTCGGGGCTTTATGAGGCTCGCTATTGTATAATGAAGTCACTTAACACTTCATCCCTAACAGCAGTAACTGCTATGCAACTACTAATTTTACTTAAATTATGTTAACTTAAACTTAACCGGTGAAGCCGCGTAGCGCAGTGGTTAGCGTTCTGGCTTTGCATCTGATTGGTCCTGGGTTCAGTTGAGGCGGTAATGTTTTTTCAGACCGCAATGGCTCCCGGGTTGACCCAGTCTTAAATGGGTACCGGTTCAGTCCGGGAAGTAAAAGCGGCGAGGGAGAGGAGATGGCTACCACCGTCATATAGCCGAGCCTTTTAAATGAGAGATCGATAACACCTCACACCTACAGCAGTAATGCTATGGGTTACATTTTTAAACTTAACTAAACGTCTTTATACTTGTTTCGAAGATTCTGCAAAGTGTATTTACAATTATACGCATCCAATCTATTATTTAAAAATAAAGATATAACAGTTTTAACACACACACTAACTTGACTTACACAACTCTACAGTAACACGCGCGCTCAGGGTGAGGCTCTTCCATTGCACTTTGGTTCATTATCACTATCACTGAGATCGCTCTAATCACTAGGTGTAGATACACACGCACACATGCATTCAAACACTGGTTAATACGTCCTGATATCGCCTAAAAGGCTGCGGTCCAGAGTGGAAATGGCCGTGCCTCCACCAATAGAATACAGAGAGACAATCCTTTCACAAACAACAAGAAAATTCTTTATTGCATTAATTGACCATGCCACAAATAATTCTGAACTTAACGTCTTTATACTGGTTTAGAAGACTGCAGAGTCTGTATACAACCAGTTTCATTTAAATTCCCTTGCTCTAAAAGCTATGTGCATCCAATTTATTCTTAAATGTATTAATTGTCCTTGTCTCCGCCTCTTCTTGTGGCAATGCATTCCAAGCATTCACCACTCTGCTTAAAAAATATTTTCTAATATCTAATCTTGACCTTTCTTTAGTCAATTTGTAACTATGCCTTCTTGTTCTTGTAGGTGGTTGTATTTTGAAGAAAAATACGTGTTATAGTCTAATTCATCCTTTCCGTTGTTTATCTCATAAACCTGTATTGTCGCCTCGGTTTTTCTGAGTCTTTCCTCAACTGTAATTCCGGAATCCCACTATCATCTTTGTCGCTCTTTCATCATATTTATATCTCCTCTACGATAAGGACTCCACACCTGTACTAGTGTACTACACAGTATTCCCATGACAATGCTATAAATTATAATGTGGAAATGTTAACGCTCCTGTACTGGATTACACCTATATATCATGTAGATAATTAAATAAATCTTTTTACAGAGTTGAAATATGGAAGTTATTCAAAAGTGTCCACCTTGATAATACGACAGGCTGATATCAGTGACACAAACCCTCGTGACAGAGTCGTGACACTCATCAATTCTTTTGTTGACTTACTACGTCTTAGGATTGGCTAATATACTTGATCCATTCGATACCAGTGGGAATTTCCCCAGTCCAGGAAGTGAGATCACGTATCATGTCTACCAATTTTGGTTTAGTTTACCTGTTTGGGGATTTTCATGTGCACTATTCGATTAGCACACAATATTCTTGCCACTAACATCATTCAGTCAGCATGCCGTCATCAAACTACAACCACTGAAGCTTTTACTTTTCCACTATTAGGAATTATGAAGGAAATACAATATTTATATTTTAGTCGTTCTCTCGGCATTTTACTACTCCAATTTGGATTTCTGTTACAGAGTTTAGTTGTTGGGGTAAGCCATTAAATTAAAAATGATTAATATTATATTGAAAGCGAACATCCACATGTTGTTAACATTAATATATAATCCAGCCAGTGTCAAGTTTATATAGAAAAGTTCCTTGTTCAAGTCTATATGATGATATCAATGTTGCTACATATTATGAAGCAACATTTGTATCATCATGATCATATAGACTTGATTTATTGAATATGATATTCATAACTTAACATTTTTATACTCATACTGGTTTAGAAGACTCATCGAGTCTCTCAGTCTGTAGACAACCAGTTACATTTGTAATGTTGTAAAATATCAACATTCAAAGTTATTAGTTCATTATACTATTTCTTAAACTAAAAAAATTGTAGTTTACTACTACTATTATTTTTATTTTTACTCATGACATCATCATTATCATCAACAACCGCATATGTTATTTCAATAAATCCCTTAATTAGATCCATTGCTCGTCACAACAAATTATAACCAAATTATTCATATATTGGGCCTACATTTATCAATTTTATTGTTGATCCATGCATTCTTCTTCATCGTACGCAGTCAGACATCAACCTTAATTTTTTTCTAAAAAACCAGCCGTCATCCTGAGGCTGTCGACACTGCCATAGAGCTTGTCTAGTGTTGTCACTGGTGATGGCCACATCTGCTCTCTCTGATCCTCGTATGTCGGGCAGTTTTGCAGCAAATGTTCAGCGGTCATTTTTCCGGTACCACACGGGCATTCGTCAGTGCCACCTATCTTCAGTTTGTTGAATAGGTGGTACCTAAGTCTATTGTGGCCAGTGTGAAGTCTTAAGACGACGACCTGCTCTCTTCTGTTCAACTGGTAATAGGCATCGTTTTTGGTATAGCTAGTATGTTCTGTTTCCCATTTGGTCATGTATCTAGCTCTGATAAGCCGTTTTGACTCTTCGTATGTCATACCAGTATCTGGTTGTGGTAGTCCTGCACCTTCTTTTGCCAGTCTGTCTGCCTCCTCGTTGCCTTAGATGTTGCAGTGGGATGGAACCCACTGTACCACTTCCCTTTTCGGTGCGGACTGCTGGCATAGTTGACAGAGTACTGCTCTTAAATCATTAAGCTCAGTATTTTTCTGGCTTTTCAGTGCTGTGACTATGGCCAGGGCATCTGTAAGCAGGACTATATGGCTTTCATTTCTCTTACCTGTCACCATTTCTTCCACTGCCGCCCTCAGTGCCTCTGCCTCCGCTCTGAAATTGCTTCTGTATTTTCCAGTAGCGAATGACAGTGTTATTTTTCTGCCATTTGGTAGGTTCAGAAATGCTCCTGCCCCTTCGTTCTGTGTCGTGTTTGTTACAGAACCGTCGGTGTATGCATGGGTCCAGTCCATGCTTGGGTAGTTTTTCTATATGTAGCTCAGGGTAGTGCCTCTTCTTTTTTTTTGAGTCTGGCAGTTTTTGTTTCCAATACCTGGTATATTTTCTACCACCTCTGGACATATATACTGCCTCCAGATATGTTTTCATACAGTAGGGCTTTGGTGTTGTTAGTGCGTTCATGGGATCTTCGTGCATCTTTGCTTTGGCTATTTCTGCAAAGTTTCTCCGCTTTAGTTTCCCATTTCCGAAATTGTTTAGTCTCATGTGCATTGGATGGTCAGTCAGTCTTCTGAGTTTCTCTGATTGCAGCTGAGCTCTGCAGTCTCTTCTGTCGATCCATGCATTCGACTCTTTGATTCTATTCCCTATCTGATAAGCTATCGTTAAAAGTTAAAACTGAAACTGTCCAGTATATCTGTCATTGTTGTCTGGTGTTTTTTGTAATTGTCATTCAGTATCTCTGCCATTGTCACCCAGTATCTCAGAGTATCTGTTGTTATAATCCAGTGTCTATTCTCCTACCTCTACACCTCACGGTAGAAGAGGAGCAACTAATACTACCTAAGTAAGTCAGCAAGTCTCCTTCTCCTTTTTCCCAGAAATACATTATTACTTATTTTAACATTCACATTAATAACTTCTTCTTCTCCGCTTGTTCTCAATCTCCCTCTACCAAGCCCTGAACAGGGCTTTGCAATACCAGCATGTAGTTCGGAGAACAAAATGCGTTGTGTCACTAGTTTACTTAACTGAACGTCTTTAAACTGGTTTAGAAGATTCATCAGAGTCTATATACAACCAGTTTCATTTACATTTCCTTGCTCTAAAAGTTATGCACATCCAATCTATTCTTAAATGCATTAATTGTCCTTGCCTCCACTACCTCCTGTGGCAATGCATTCTAAGCATTCACCACTCTCTGACTCAAAAAAAAAATATTTCCTAGTATTTAATCTGGACCTTTCTTTAGTTGATTTGTAGCTATGCCCTCTTGTTCTTGTAGGTGGTTGTATTTTGAAAAACTTGTTAAAGTCTAATTTATCTTTTCCTTGTTCTGGATTGGATCTGCGCATGTGGATCACTGTACATTTATCTACATTAAACTCAGTGATGTGATCACCATATGTGATGACAGTATACTAACCTGAACAGGTCGCAGGAGTCAACTTCAGAGCTGGACACTCTATCCTGCCAGCCGATCCTGAGCAGCCGTGAAGACAACTAATGTGGACATGGTTGTTTCCTGACATGTCTAATATAGACTGTCCATGTTTTGCATGGGTATAGAAGGGTGGTTAGCACCACAGCATGATACACTTTAATCTTAGTGGCAACACTGGTTCCTTGCAGGTTCCAAACATTTGTCCGTAGTCTTCCAAAAACAGCACTTGCCTTGGCAATCTTGTTGTGGGCCTCAGAGTCAATATTTGCTTCTCTGGTGAGGGTACTATCAAGGTCGGTAAACCTATCAACTTCTTGTTCATGGTAGCCTTGTACAGTGATGTTTCATTTGTGTTAGGGTTTCCCGGGAGGAGGTAGAAATACTAATAGTAGAAATAGTATTAACACAACAGGCCAGTCATCTTTTTATCTGCACACTTGAATACAAATATGTATAAAGACCTCTGTACCCCCTGGATAGAGTAGAAGTGATTAAATGTAAATAACAGAAGACAAATGCGATCATTAAGAGAATTGCAAAGTCAAAGAATACGTTTAACAGCACGAGACATTCACTTTAGATGCCCCCGTGGGCGAATGAGGCTGAGGAGGTACAGTTCAGTTCAGTTCATCCCGTAACCCATCAGGTCATTGGGGCACACATGAAGACATGAAAATCCCACGCCAGCTCTCTCTGTCTGTCGCCGCCTGGCGTATCTCACCGTGACGAAGGCCTGACCACTCAGCGATGTTGTCCACCCATCTCTTCCTTGGACGTCCTCGCCCTCTCTGTCCCGGTACGGATCCAAAGAGTGGGAATTCCGTTGGACCTCGCGACGTGCCAGCACCAGGCCATATTTCGTCTTTTGATAGTTGTGTACACCAAGGCAAAAAAGCGAAATGAGTTTACTCAACATTTGGCTACCTGGCATCAGACACACGTGCCTGATTAAAAACAGGATTTGGGAATCAAGATGCTGAGCAGCACATGAGCTGGAGCAGTCAGTGAACTAGAGCTGCCAAGACCCTTCTACACCTTCACACGGTGATCCTAGATAACAGGCTACAACAGAGCAGACTGACTAAGTAGAAGGGATTGAAGAGGAAATACATCTCGGTATTCAAAAATTCCTGCTGAACTTAGATGTGTTGGACCAAAAGGTGCTATTCAACAAATTGAAGATAGGGTGTACCGACGAATGCCCGTGCGGTACTGGTAAAATGACCGCTGAACATCTGCTGCAGAACTGCCCGACATACGAGGATCAGAGAGAGCAGATGTGGCCATCACCAGTGGAACTGCAAGACAAGCTCTATGGCAGTGGCGACAGCCTCAGGATGACCGCCGCTTTTTTCGAAAAAATAATGGTTACTGTCTGACTGCGTACGCAGAAGAAGAAGAAGAAGGACCAAAAGGTGCAAATATCGCAGTCAAGTAAACTATGACATACCACATTCCATTCTCTTGACTACATTCTGCTACTCGTAAAGCCCTTTTCCGGCTTTGGTTGCGGGAGATTGAGATCGAAGAAGAAGAGGAAGAAGAATACCAGGATTTAGAGAATGTACACTGTTATTAACGTAATTTACCTGTTGAATATGTAAATGTTTATTACGATATTTGTCTTTCAGGTTAAATCTTCTGTCATCAACTGTGACAAGTATAAATAGTAAGATTACTTTTGTTGTTGTGTGAATATACATTCCTTTATCTATTTTTGAACTGACAAAAGGGATCAAGACGCTGAGCAGTGCATGAGCTGCAGTGGTCAGCGACCCATAGCTGACTGCTAGCATCAGGGCCAGCAAACCAGAGCTGCCAAGACACTTCTACACCTCCACACGGTGATCCTGGATAACAGGCTGCAGCAGGGCAGACTGGCTAAGGAGAAGGCATCGAAGAGGGAATGCTAACCCGGTCCTCAAAAAATGCTTGCTGAAGTCGGATGTGTTGGACCGAAAGGTGCAAATATCGCAGTCAGGCTGTAAACTACGACACAACGCATTCCGTTCTCTGGACTACATTCTGCTACTTAAACCCTTTCAGGGTTTGGTAGCGGGAGTTTGAGAACGAACGAAGAAGAAGAAGAACTGACAAAAAAAACTACAGTTCATACACCTTTATTTATTTATTTAATAAATACTTACTTTACTGACCTGGGGACTCCATGGCGAAGTGGTCAAGCCGCTTTCCTTGTGTTCATATGGTCATGGTTTGAATTCGAGCTGTGGCGGTCGGTTCATGATAGTAATATTTTCCGGAAAAATCCCTATGTTCATCGCTGGAGCTACGGAATTCAGACTTTGTGCGATGCTCTCTGCAGGCGGCATACCATTCTCCGGAGAGAGACAGCCGTATGGGGAACTCCACAGCAATGAAGTTCAACCCTTGCCTTTAACCAAAACCATTTAACTTAGTTGCTGCTCTTTGTGGCTGAAGATGTAGCACAGTGATGTGCTGACAGCAGCCAGTGACTCATAGCAGGCTGTTTATATAGGGTCAGTGGACCAGAGCTGACCAAGACCCAATTCCATCTCCAAGTGGTGGCCCTGAAAACAGGCTGCACTAGTGTAGCCTGGCTAAGAGAAAAGGGATTGCAGTGGGACAGCAAACCTGGTACCCAAAAAATGCCAGTTGAAATCGGATGTGTCAGGCTGAAAGGTACAGATATCACAGTCTCGCTGTAAACTGGGACACAACATCCTTTTCAGGATAAACACTGAAGAAGTTGCTTCTCTTCTATCCTAGGTAAAAGAAAGGAATTTCAAACTAGTGGCCCACAAAGCCATTTTCTGCAACCTATGACATAATTGCTATTATATCATGTGATTAGCGGATACACTTTGGACAAGAACAGAAGGCCATTATGTACTTTAATAGAGATAATGAATATTTAAATAAACAAAACAAATTCCAACTAAAGAGAAGACATAGATTAAATGTGGGAATTTACTTACTATACAAAACAGAGATTGTAAAACATATTTCAAATGACCCATAACCGAAAGTCTCCAGTGCACTGGATAAGCATTTAGATGATGGTATTTAAGTTCTAATGTCCAACTGCACTAATGTTTTCGTAAGTCACTGCTGTCTTAACTTAACTTAACGTCTTTATACTGGTTTAGAAGACCCTGCAGAGTCTGTATACAACCAGTTTAGTTTACATCACCTTGATCTAAAAGCTATGCACATCCAATTTCTTCTTAAATGCATTAACCGTCCCTGCCTCCACTACCTCCCCTGGCAATGCATTCCAAGCATTCACCACTCTCTGACTAAAAAAATATTTCCTAATATTTAATCTGGAACTTTCTTTAGTCAGCTTGTAGCTATGCCCTCTTGTTATTGTGGGTGGCTGTATTTAAAAAAACTTGTTATAGTCTAATTTATTCATTCCTCTGATCATCTTATAAACCTGTATTAAGTCACCACAAATTCTTCTCTCTTCTAGACACTGTAAGCCACTTTATCTGAGTCTTTCCTCATAACTATAATTCTGGAATCCCACTATCAGCTTTGTCGCTCTTTTCTGTATTCTTTCCAGCATGTTTATATCCCCTCTTCTGCCAACCCCAACTTCTACACTCATTTTTCACAATGGGATCAAAGTAATGAAGTTTCTTTAAATGTTTGGTGACAAATTCATCTCAAAGTAAATAGTGCTCTATTCTTACAAGCAGAAGATCATGTTTTATTTGTTCATACAAGTATACAATACCAAACTTAAGCTCAAATACCTGGGAAGTATTTGTATAGAAAATGGAAGCTTAATAGAGAAATTGAAACTAGATGTCAGAAAGACTGCTTTCAGCTGTCTTACACTTGGAACAATTGAAATCTTGGTATTCAAACAGGCATGTTGTTAATGTCTGTTGCCAGGTAGCCGAAGGTACAAATAATTTGGGTAGATGTTTAGCTAGAAATTTTGTCAGAACAGTGACCGTTAAACGTTAAGCCTACTCTTTTCTAATTCTAACAGCCCAGGGATTATTAATGTGCTGAACACGGGTGTCTGATCTCACTACCCAGAGATCAGGGGTATTTTTTCCTGGTCTACTGTGACTCGAACCCGCGACCTCCGGCACCTGAGGAGGACTCATTACCTTGAGACCCCTAAGTCCTCCTTGTCAAATGTCACCACTGCTTAATTAAACACCTAAACATCAGCTTGGCAACAACTGATAAACACTATATGCATACCAACTCTGTGCTACCAATGTAAAACTTTGTCAGAAACTGTCAATACGACTTTTCCCATTGCTGGGGTAGTCAAGGGTTTTTTAAGACTGAGAACTACAGGCTGCTTCGCCACTGCTGTTGCCACGTCGTACGCTAGCTATGTTTGTTTATTTCGCCTCCAACAGAAAAACAACATGCCATACCGGGATTTTAACCGCTGCCCTCCAGACCTCAAAACCATTCCGCCACATGCTCCTCTTAAACTTAGTAATTATCCAAGGCCCAAGAAAGTAAATTTCAATATTTGGAATTAAATGTCCAAGAAATATCATTTGTGTCACCAAGAAGTATAAAATGAGAAAAGATATTAGAAATATGGATAAAACTTTCCCTAGGCTGAAAACATGTCAAGACAGAAAATTGGATGGTTCGGTCATCTCATGATAGTGTGACGTGATGATTAACTACCACTGTACATTTACCGCAAAAGAAGATCTTGCTACTTGGCACGATGAAGACTATGTGACAGATGAATTGATAACACAGGGGAAATCCTACAACAACATGGGTTTACAACAACTGACGCAACACGCACACAAGAAGTGCAACTTGGACTCTCCACAATGTTTAACAACACAAGCGTATGGAAATTAAAAGTTAAGTAATAATCAGTCATATAACTTAATGTCAAACTTATTGATACAGCAATGATTGAGTCACTAGATGACTTAGACCTGCACCAACTTTTAAAATTTACCCCAAAATCGACATAGATCCACCTGAGACACAAACAATAGTTGCGTCAGCGATAAAAAGAGAGAAACAGGTAAATGAAACAAGACACCTTATTTTTTTTACACATAGGTGCAGCCCACAAGACTAAAATCAAGGCAAAGTTTCTAACAGTCAACCCAGGCCCTACAGCCTTGTCCTGGAAAATGCTGCATTGAAAGATGGAAAGAGCTGACGCAGGTCCCCTGGATCGAGTTACAGGATGAACCTGCGCTTGGACATCACCTGCCTTATGCAGCATGGAAGTCACTAAATAGACTTCAAATTGGTGTGTCACAATGCTGGAAAAACCTAAAAAAAAATGTGGATACGGGGATGATGAAACATGCGAATGAGGAACAGCACAAGACACCTGATGATCTGCCAAAACCTCCCATAGTCTTGCAGTATGGACGACCTGCTGAGTTGCAACAACCGGGCAATCCATGCGGCGGAGTACAGGAAGAATGATGTGAGGAAAAGAAAGAAAGAAAGTTACATAACTTTTATCTGTGTTTGTGTCATTTTTCTGCAGTAATGTACAACACCCGTATCAACCCGACTATTGCATTCCTTGCAAGATTTGCCCTCATCAAGTTGGAAATAAACTTCTGAATGATGCTTGCAAAAAGAAAATCCCAAGTAGCATACCAGGTCAAGGAAATGTGTGGTGTACTGGAGTTAAGGACAAATCCCCATGTAAGTATAGTTGTTGTTTGTGAGTGCCCACAATGAGTAGGTTACTTTTTTGTGCGCCCTGAAAAGCACCTTAAAGTAGTGGGTTTTAGTAGCTTTCCTCACTTCCCAAGCTTGCGGATGAAGGTAGACCAGTGTCCTCCAGGCGGTTGCGCTATGCTGGGCTTCATCTGCATGTCACTCACTTCTACGGGGATCACGTCGATCCCTCACATTGTTAACCAGGCTGCCATGAAAACAGCCCGTTTCCAGGGAGGGCTACTAGGAAGCCGAGGTGAGGGTCTATAAGTATAGTATTTGTTGTTAAAATGATTTATGTAAGTAAAGTAAAAATTGAAAATTGCATTTGTACATTAACAAAATGAATTTAAAATTACACATATTAAAGAAGAAAATATTTGGAAAAAGAATGTACATCCGTTGCTATGTATTTATTAGGTTGCATAATTTGTGCTTATTTTTACATTTGGTTCAGTATATGTTACACTGACATTGTGTATGAAGAGGCACAGGCAGAGAAGGGTGGCATGGGGTTATGAGGATGTCTTCATGTGTGCCCCAACGACCTCACTGGTTACGGGATAACCTGACCTGATCTCAGTTTATGACCTTTTGTCATTTTGGTCAAAATTCACAATCACATCTGATTCGATTCCCATCGTGTCTAGCTTGGCAAACACTGGATTTTTTCCTTGGGCAATTGCTCTTCCATGTACAAAAAATAATGGCAACCTACCAGACGGCACACTTGCCAAGAAACTTATAACAGCCAAATAGGTGGCGGTTGTAAGAAGTGACGCTCTGTAAAGGACATGCTACTTACTTAATTTTAACACACTCACACAAACATTCACACAACGGGCTAATCACCTGTTTGTCTGCACACTCGATTGCAAGTATTTAAGAAAAAGACTATACCTTCACAGGGGTAGAAGAGGAGTGATTAAGTGAACTGATTTTTAAATATATATACACATGATGTGTAAAACTGTATCATGTGTTTGTTGATTTCAAGAAGGCGTTTGATAGAGTATGGCATAAAGCGCTATGGGCAACCATGAGGATGTATAAAATCAGCAAAAATATTGTACACGTCCTTGAACACCTTTATGACAAGGCATCCAGTGTAGTTCTTGTGAATGGGAGGTGCAGGGACTGGTTTTGCTCATCTGTTGGTGTGAGACAGGACTGTACACTTTCCCCAATACTTTTCAATATATTCCTTGAGGGAATTATGAGTGAGGCACTTGGAGATCGCGTTGGTACTGTCAAGATAGGGGGGGTCGAACGATTACCAATCTTTGTTTTGCAGATGATATCGATGGGTTGACTGGCACAGAAACAGAACTCCAGGAATAGGTCAGAAGGCTCGATGAAACAGCTCTTGGCTATGGTATAGAGATTAACACTGGAAAGACAAAATTAATGACCAACAACGCTGAGGGCTTCAACAGTAGGATAAAAGATAATGGCCAGGAACTCAAAGTGGTCGATCGCTTTAAATATTTGAGTTCAATTGTCAGTGATGAAGGATCAAAATGTGAGGTGAGATGTTGTCCAGAATAGAACAGACAATACCGGCGTTTGCAAAACGTTAACAAAATCTGGCGAGATAAATGGTTAGCAATATGCACGAAAATCAAATTAATGTGTAGATTGGTCCTGTCAATATTCCTCTATGCTTGTAAAACATTGACAATTACAGCTGACCTGCAGCGAAGGATACAGGCGTTGAGATGAGATGTTTCCGAAGACTTCTAAATATCACATGCAAAGATCGAGTTACAAATGAGGAAATACGAGAAAGAATTACAACAGCAAAATTCGTACGGTCACATATCAAGATTAAATGGTCTTGCAAATACAATCCTGCTATGAAAGGTGCAAGGCAGTCGACAAAGAGGCCGTCTCAAAAAGTGATGGGAGGACAACATAAAAGAATGAACCAATCTCTGACCAGAGGAGGCACAGGGAGCGATCGCTGGTAGAGAGGGATAGCGTGGGGTTGTGAGGATGTCTTCATATGTGCCCCAATGACGTTACCGGATGACCCGACATGAGGTGTGTTAAAATGTACCTCACCTTTTGGCTGGAGTAATACAATTACTCACCTGAAGGTTTGAAACCTTAATCTTCTTCAAAGTACTCTTCTTGGAACTACACACACTTCTCCCAGCGGTCCTGTCATTGTTGGGAGTAATTCAGGAAGGCTTCTTTGGGAATGGAGTACAGCGGGGTCGTCGCATTCTGCATAATGTCTTCTCGTGACTCTAATCAAGTCCCTTTCAGCAATATTTTCAGCTAGAGGAACCGCCAAAAATTACAAGGAGCTATGTCGGGAGAATATGGGGCCTGACGAACCAGAGGAATGTTGTGTTTGGCCAAGAAAGTCTGAATCAGATGCGGAAAATGGGTTGGTGCGTTGTCATTATGGAGCTGCCAAGTTCCTGTTGTCCACAGATTCGGTCATTTGTGTCGAGCAGCATTACAAAGGTGACGGATGACCTCAAGTAGTACTCTTTGGTAATGTTTTGACCTTGTGGTGCGTACTCGTGATGCACAATTCGAAAGGAGTCAAAGAAAACGGTCAACACGACTTTGACATTGTGTCATTTTGTGGGGAATGAAAACCCGATGGGCACTCACTACACTCAACACTGAAAGGCAGACTGTCAGTGGCTGATGCAATCTGCAGGCAGGAACATTTTACACATGTGCATGATGGTCTTCTATACCTCTCAGTCAAAGGACACCCATGCTTCATTTGTTTCCACTGAAAAAAAAATTAAGATTGGTTACTTTTTTTAACATACCTTTTATATATATATATATATATATATATATATATATATATGTATATATATTGTGTTATTTTAACGTTACACATTTCACATTTTGTTTAAAAATAAAATTTTCATTTAATAATTTCAACAATTTTTATTTATATCTCCCATGTATCTGTATTTGTAAAATAACAATAACAATTTTGCCACTATGTTCTCCTAAAATAATAAATCAGATTGATGCAAAATGTGTTATTTTAATGTAGCATAAATGTAACTGGCCAGTTTTGTAACTGTCCCAGTTTAAGATTTAAAGAAATTCACTGTTCATTAAATATATATATCAAGACATTTATCTGTTTTATAGTTAGAATTATATGGGCTCGATCAGAGAAATACACTTCTGCCCATCGTTTTACAGGGATGGCTCCTGGATAGCAACGATTGGTTTGGACTATGTCTCTTATCATGGAATAGTGCTGTTAGTTCTGCACAATTTTTTTTTTTTAGGTTTGGATTATTTTTGAGGGGCTCGTGCGCTCTGATATAATTTTTCACAGATTTACCTCTGATGCTGTAACTTGCGCTTGGATAGATTAAAGTTGGAAAGATTTGCGCTGCGTCAACCCCAACTCTCTCATCCCTTGCTACCTTATTCTAGTGGCAAGATGTAGTCATGGACAGAGATATACTCTGGAAACTACTGAGGCACTATGGAATTCCTAAAAAGCTCACAAACATAATTAGACAGACGTATGCAATGTAGAGTTATACACGAAGGACAACTCACACAGCCATTCAAAATTAAATCAGGGATACGACGGGGTTGCCTAATGTCACCTTTTCTGTTCATCCTGGCGGTGGAGTGGATTATGAAAATAACAACATATGAGAGAAAATCCAGTGGACCTTGAATAAACAGCTGGAAGACCTGGATTTTGCAAATGATACAGCCCTTCTGTCCCACAGACAAAACCAAATGTAAAGGAAACTGGATAGACTGGTTTATACCTCTAAACAAGTCAGTTTGAAGATCCATGAGGAAAAGACAAAAATAATTAGGGTCAATGCAGCAAAAACAGAACCAACCAGGCTGAGAGGAATGCCGCTGGAAGAAGTAGAGGTATTTACATGCCTAGGAAGTATCATCAACAAGGAAGGATGGATAAACGAGGATACAAAAAACGAGTCGCATTCGGAATGTTGAAACCCGTATGGAACTCCAAGGAAATAAGAAGGAAGACAAAAATAAGGATTTTCAATTCAAATGTAAAGCCAGTTCTGCTGTATGGATTGGAAACCTGGAGGAGGACTAAAGGCAATGACAGGAGACTGAAGGGCTTTGTCAACAGATTCCTGAGAAAGATTCTTGATATAAAATAGTTTGACAAAGTTACAAACGACAGACTGTGGGAGAGAGCAAGACAAGGTAAATTGGAACTGAAAGTCTTAGAAACAAAGTGGAGATGGATGGGTCATACATTAAGATGCCAGTATTACCAGGCATTCCCTGTCATGGAACCCCCAGGGAAAGAAAGGCATAGACAGACCAAGGAATACATGGAGACGAGATCTGAAGGCAAAAGTAACGATAACAGGAAAAAGCTGGAAGGAAGTGGAAAAGATTGCACAGGACAGAGCTGCTTGGCGAAGGTTGCTTGGTGGCCAATGCACCCCTGGAGGTAGTATGTGATGTGGATTATTCCTCATGGTTTGCTTACAAAGCCTTTCCCATAAACAAGTGACCCACAAGGCAGCACTCTGATATAAACAACAAGACACCTTGTTGTTGAAATGAGTCCACCTTATAGCAAAATAGGTAAAACTAACAAGCAACAACTAAGCCTTCTGGACGAAACTAAATAGATAGTCCCATAGCAGACACTGCTATCAGGGATGAAGTGTTAGAGACTTCATTGATTGAGGCCACAGCTTGTTAGATACCCATTTACAGATTGAGTGACTGGAGCGGGAGTTAAACCTCATACCTTTGCCGGGAAAAGCAAATGCACAGCTAATATTCTATTAAGATTAAACTGCAAAGTGTAATTTCATCTTATGGTTTTTTTTAGGGTGCCCTCGATTGTCAGTGACCCATGGAAGGCTAAATTGTACCAGTGGAAATGATGTTTACAGTACTTGCTCACTTCTGTGTGATCATGGATATATGCCTAAGTACAGCAATTGGACAAATCTGGAGTGTCTAGAAAGTCTTCAGTGGAACATCCCTGATCAATTTCATCTTAGCTGCCGACGGACAGGTAACCATATCTTTTGCAGCTTCTTGTTGTTGTTCCAATTTCACTATAGCCAGAGGGGACGGCGTGGGCTGGTGGTTAAGTGACATGGCTCACAAGCCAAAGGTGCTGGGTTCACTCCCCATCACAGCACTGTCCGTTACCCCGGGGAATCTAGCCCTTAGATAATGCAGGAGAAAGCATACCCTTACATGAAATGCAGGCCAACAGACACAAAATAAAAACATAGTGCAACGCATACTGCCTTGGGGAATAGAGAAATAAGACGAACGCAAAAAAAAAGAAAACATATAGCCAGAGTATAGGGCCGCCACTATAAGTGCCCTTTTTTCGGGAAAGCCTGCACTAAACCACTTTGTGTGCTTCTGTAGTGATGGTTTGCGCAGCAATTTTTTTTCCATGATGACGTTTCTTGCCCCCATGGACAACTCTCTTTAGTCACCTTTTACAATGTGCATGACGGTGCGGTCAGAAATATTATTGTCTTCCCGGTAAGGGTCGTGGGAGTTAACTGGTATCTTTTTGTAGCTTGCTTTATTACTATTATGGTTGTAAATTGGCTGCCCCTTGGTTAAGTGTACTGATGAGGAATCTGGAACAGGATGTTCTGCTTGATATTTCCATTGAAAACTGGATGTGTATGGAAAATAATATTGATGGATAGCCGAGCATAGTTGATGAAGTCACATCAGCCTTCAACATCCAATGACCATGAAATCAAACCAACGTGAACTCACGATTTGGACCGTTGAGTCGGATGAAATTTAGTGTTCTAAATAACTAGCACACCATGGAATGAACAAGTTGGTGAGTTCTGATGCACAAACCCAATTTTAATATGGCCATTGAGTGATGGAATGAAATAAAAAAAACTGTGAACATGTCCGAGAGATGAAAAGAGGAAAAAGAATGGATAAAAGATGGTGACTGCAGTGTCTACATACACACCCTCTTTCGATAATAGGTGGCAAAATATTTTATTCAATTTGGCTTGGCTTCGTTCGTTCTCAATCTCCCGCTACCAAACCCTGAAAGGGCTTATGTGACAGAATGTAGTCCAGAGAATGGAATGCATTGTGTCATAGTTTACAGCTTGACTGCGATATTTGCACCTTTCGGTCCAACACATCTGACTTCAGCAAACATTTTTTGAGTACCGGGTTAGCATTCCCTCTTCGATCCCTTCTCCTTAGCCAGTCTGCCCTGCTGCAACCTGTTATCCAGGATAACCGCATGGAGGCGTAGAAGGGTCTTGGAAGCTCTGGTTCGCTGGCCCTGACGCTAGCAGTCACCTATGGGTCGCTGACCACTGCAGCTCATGCCTTATACAATTTGATTTTTATGTTAAAAAGATCTTAGAAAGGACAACATGTGAGATCTAATCTCATCTTACTCCATATTGTAAGTAAGTAAAGTAAGTTGCCCGTCACAAGGGATGATGGTGACATCATCAATCCTCGTCCTGAAGATGTAATTTCCTCTGAATTTGGATTATAGTGAGAAAGAAGCTGCACTGAACATCAATCCCACTCCCTCTCCTGAGTTACCGAGAACCAGTGGCAAGAAATACAATTACGACAACTAGAAGTAGCTCAACATGCAGACATTCAGGTTGTACAATCCGTGAGACCAGTGGTCGCTTGAAACTTGTGGGAGTCGATCGTCCACCTTTTCCTTGACGATTTTAGATGCGAATATCTTACCTCTTGACAGCAGATTGTGTAGACTAGAAGACGACACTGCTGACCAGCGGACACATCAGTAGGTCTAGATGAGGGACCATTAACACATAGCCGAGGGAAGATTCCGGTCATGGCATCCAATGAAAATGGACGCAATTTCCAAGTAGGTCGTGCACTCCAACCAAAGACGGTGCACAATCTTTTTTTTTCTTTTTTGCGTTTGCCTTATTTTTCTAATCCCCAAGGCGGTGTGCGTTGCACTGTGGTTTTTATTTTGCGCCTGTCAGCCCAATGCATCTGCATCCGACTTCAGCAAGCATTTTATGTAAGGGTCTGCTGCCTCCTGCATTTTCGAAGGGTTTGCTTCTCCGGGGTAACGGCCGGTGCTGTGATGGGGATCGAACCCAGCACCTTTTGGTTGTGAGCCGTGTCACTTAACCACTAGCCCACGCCGTCCCCAAGGTGCACAATCTATAGTGACGTCCTATCCATATTAAGCATACAATCAATTACATAATCAAAACATTTGGAATGAGGATTAAATGGTAGTAAAATAAAAGCTATGGTAATAGGCAAACAAACCTAAAGATTAAATATCAGCATCGAGGGACATATCATATAACAAGTGCAGAGGTTTTCATATTCGATCCAAATTATTACAGAGGATGCCTGCTGGGAGGTTGAAATTAGAACTCCAATCACAGTAGCAAAAAAGACATTCTGTGGGGAAACTAAAACTTCAAACAACAAATCAATATTGAGCTTCAGAGAAGAATAATAGCTACATATATATGACTCATGGCATTGGACGACTCTGACGAAAAGATATTATAAACTTTTGAAAAGTGCTTGCTAGCACAAGATGTAAAGGTTTCCAGAAATGATTCCAGCGGTGAGAACACTACTGGGATAAGTGTGTCAACTACACTACTGGGATAAGTGTGTCAACTTAGAAGGGACCTATTTTGAAGGGGATTAGGTTTTGAAATAAATAGGTTGTTGTTGTTGTTTGCGAATGCCCACAATGAGTAGGTTACTCTTTTGTGCACCCTGAAATAGACATTAAGTGGCGGGTTGCAGTAGCTTTCCTCACATCCCGAGCATGCTGATGATGGTGGACTGGGGTTCTCCTGCGGTTGTGCTATGCTTGGCTTCATCTGTGTGACACTCACTACTATGGGAATCACGTCGATCCCTCACTCACCTTGTTAGCCAGGCTGCCATAAAAACAGCCCGTTTCCAGGAAGGGCTACATGGAAGCCGAGGCGAGAGTCTTGGCCAGTATATTTCAGTCAATACGTTTTACCTGACCAGACGTTAGTCTTTCTTCCCAATCAGCTCTTGTAAACCACATAAAAAGCAGCCTTTTGTATTGCAGAATCATAAAAAATGTAATGATTTTTCTATTTTTGTATACAGCGAAACCAGACAAGCCGTCCATTTCCTCCCCTGGGCAAAGACACGAAGTAAGATCTGGCTCGGAAAAGGCTCTCACCTGTTTGCTGACATCAGATGTTGTTGGAAAGAAACGAATATATTGGTATTTTCAAGGCAAACAATTGTACATTGATTCTGACTTGGATACATATGTCATACATAGAGCTAGCACTGACAGTGAGGGAGAGTACTTCTGTCAAGTGGAAGATGAGACTGGCAAGTCAGATTTGAGTGCTGGGTACTTCATTAAGGTGGAGGGCACTTACAGAGGTGAGTAAAGAACATCTTTTTAAAAATTAAATCTATTTATTATTTTTTGTCAAATTCATCATTGCACATGGTAAAGATCCCATTAATATGCCAGTGTGGCATATTGGAAATATGGTGTTAGGCCCATATTTTTTTACCAACTGCACACTAGGGATAATGTGATCAGCATCATACCGGCTGCCTTTACTTCCCGGATTGTTCTTGTACACACTTTCTGAGGATGGGTCTAGCCTGGGAGCCGTTTTGCGATCAGAAAACAATCCAGCACAAACTGGGGATCGAACCAGGATCGCTTAGCTGGGAAGTAAATGCACATAGCAATGATACTAATCTTCAGACAAAAATCTTTGTGAAGTGAGGCGAAAATACACATTCATTACCAACATGTGATTGGGGGAAACGGAGCTGATCAGAGGGCACACCCAGGACATCATTGGTTGTATGGTCAAAATGGTGGTAGTGGCATGACCATGACTCATAGTAAAAGACATTAGTATGATATAACATAAGCCTCTGAGGATGTTTAAGGTAAGTTTGTAATTTTATGAAATGACATGGAAATAGAAAATGGCTCAAAGAACTGACTTCATCGCACCTGGACTTCCCCATAAGCGCTCAGTTCCCCACATTGCTGAAAGTGCCGATGGCAGAGAACCAATTCTGTAGCTCCCTGGGTAGCTCTGAAACGCTCTTGACTTTGTCAAGTACCCATTTACAGCTTGGTTGGCTGGAAGAAGCGGTCATACCATGAAAAAATGTACGACATGCTCAATCTGTCAAATCGAGCACGACATGAATCACAACTGGTACATAATGGAAAGAATAGAGGAGATAGTAGGTTCTTATGGATTAGCAGTGCTTAACTTGCTGGGGTCCTTGAAGGCCCAAACATTTTTGGGGGTTTTAATTTGGCGTTCGCCTTATTTCTCTAATCCCTAAGGCGGTGTGCGTTGCACTGTTTTTTATTTTGCGCCTGTCGGTCCAGTGCATCCGACTTCAGCATGCATTTTATGTAAGGGTCTGCTTCTTCCTGAATTTCCTAAAGGTTTGCTTCCCCGGGGTAACGGTCGGTGCTGTGATAGGGATCGAACCCAGCACCTTCTGGTTGTGAGCCATGTCACTTAACCACTAGCCCAAGCCGTCCCTCAAAAAATTTTATGAGTTTTTACATTTCAAATCAAAAGATAAATAGAAAGATACAAAAAATAGAAAGACAGAAACAAGGACAAATACAGCAGAAGTTTAATTTAGACTACGTTCACACAATTAGATCTTCTGTCGTTTGCTTGAAAATATTGTCTATATCTGCAATGTTGTCTCTTGTATAAACTTCACTGTCTTTTGTAGTTCACATACAGGTCCATAAAGTTTCTCTTCCAGTATTGTTTCTATGGGCCAGTGAGATTTTCTTTGTATATCATATTCGGGGCAGTTTTGCAGTATGTGCTCTGCTGTCTGGGGCGCCTGTCCGCATGTACACATGGCTGTTGCCAATCTTCATTTTTGTGTACATGTGTAGTGGAGTTGGTTATGTCCTGTTCTAAGGCGCAACACAACAGTTTGCTCTTGTCTGTTCACCTTATGGTAATCATCTGGTGTTACCGTTGATGGCTTTCTGATTGATTTGATCCTCCTGATCTTCTGTTGGTATGTAACTGGCACATCTGGTTGCTCGTCTGCAGCACCCTCCTTTGCCAGTCGGTCTGTTCTCTCATTTCCTGGTACTCTACAATGAGAAGGTATCCACTGTATGGCAATCTTGTGCTGGTTGTTCAGTTCAGACAGTAGAGCCTGTAGGTCTGGCAGTTTCTCATATTTCAGTGCTTGGAGTGCTGATTGTGTTTGTGTCAGAAATACATGTTGTGAACCAACATTGGTGTTCAACAGTTTCTCAGTTGCCACTTGATTGCCTGGATTTCTGCATCATATGTATGATAGAATTTTCCATTTGGTACTCTGACTGTATTTTTAAATGGTGTTTGGGTATTCTATACACTCTCCGGCCCCGCTATTCTTTATTGCATTCTGTGCTGACCCATCTGTGTATATTCTGATCCAGAGGTCTTGTGGGTATTCTTCATACTCTGACTGTATTTTTAAATGGTGTTTGGGTATTCTATACACTCTCCGGCCCCGCTATTCTTTATTGCATTCTGTGCTGACCCATCTGTGTATATTCTGATCCAGAGGTCTTGTGGGTATTCTTCATCCAGGAAACTGAGGGTCACTATCCTACGTTACAATCTGTTCTGTTCATCTTTGTCTAATATTCCTTTCTCTTTTGTTTGAATGCATACTGATAGTCTATGCTTCTCTGTGCAAGGGGTTTCTTCTAGTACAGACTTTAGGGGGATGTCAACTTCAGGGGTATGTCAACTTCGGGGATAGATCTATAATTTGCCTGCGAAATCGTTTGGCCTGATGCTTAAAACTACTTCTTTTCAGTCTTACGCAATTAAATAAATGCAGAAGAGTTTTTTTAAAAGTATTTATGCCTTTCATTACGACATACTTTTGTGAAAAATCATTCTCTGCTCTCGTTTATCTTAACTATTTTAACCCTGACTACCCAGTCCATAAAATCCCATTCCCCTGTGCTCCTGAGAAAATACGCACAATGTTGACATTTGAGTAAAGTTATTTACAATGACAAAACCATATGCTCTAATTTAGTTATTCTAAGGATAGCAGACTTAACAGAAAGATAGAGACGAGAGTGCTGAGGGAAAATGTGGCCACCTACCGGCTGGCTCCACTGCTAAGACACCCCAAGATTTTTCTCCAAGCAAAAAAGCAGATGATAAATAAAATCTTTATCCCAACCCTGTGCTACCAGTGGTAGACATGGGCATTGAATAAGGCTCAGGAACAAAAGTTAGCCACCTGCGAAATGTGATGCCTACGAAAGGTCACTAACAACACCAGAAGAGACAGAATCACAAATAAGAGTATTTGGGAAAAGGTTGGAACAATTCCCTGTCTACAGTACATTAAGTAACAGAGAATGAATTGGTTTGGCCACATTGTGACAATGTAACCAGAGCACATTATTCATACAACCTTCTACGGGAAAATATAAGGAATAAGGGCGAGAGGTAGACCAAGGAAAAGGTGGATATACTGCATAAACGAGACCTGCCGAAAAATATTACTCGGGCCACTAGAGAGGTGAAAGACAAATACATACAAAGACACTCTGCTACAACTCTGTAGAAAGTCAGACGATAAAAGAAGAAAGAACACCTGGTTTTAATAACATCTTTGAAGATTGTGAACATAGAAAGCAGTGCTTTCTTTTTACAGTGTCATTTAAAAAAATTTATTTTTTATTCTTGTGTACAGCTAAACCAAATAAGCCGTCCATTTCCTCCCCTGGACAAAGACACGAAGTGAGATCTGGCTCAGAAAAGGCTCTCACCTGTTTGCTGACATCAGATGTCTTTGGAAAGAAACGAATATATTGGTATTTTAAAGGAAAACAATTGTACAGTGATTCTGTCTTGGATACATATGTCATACATAGAGCTAGCACTGACAGTGAGGGAGTGTACTTCTGTCAAGTGGAAGATGAGACTGGCAAGTCAGATTTGAGTGCTGGGTACTTCATTAAGGTGGAGGACACTTACAGAGGTGAGTAAAGAACATCATCACGTAGCATGTCCTTTATAGAATGTTGCTCCCATCACAGCCTGTCTGAAAGAAACTCATTCCCTTGCCAAAACTCCAGCCTCCGCCACAGGCATTCCTGGATATCTTTGTGCCATCATCTTCTTGGTCTACCCCTTTCCTCTTTTACCTGGCACCATACCTTTCATCACTGTCTCTCAAGACCGTTGTGTCTCTTGATGGGACCAAAGTATTTGCATTTTCTAGCCAAAATGGAATTGATAAACCAGTTCTCCTCTTTGCTCAACTCTTGCAGAATGTCTACATCTGTCTTTTTCTCTGTCCAGGGTATTCTGAGGATCTTTCTGTAACATTTTGACTCAATTGATTTGATGCTTTGTCTCAAAGTTTTGGTAATCATCCATGATTCACAGTCAAAAGCTGCCACAGGAAAAACACAGACTCTCAAGACTTTTACTTTTATCGTTTTGTTGGTGCTCTGCCATAATTTCTTCAGGCTGTTCAGTCTCTGCATTGGCATTGCTAGTCTTCTTCTTCCTTCCAGGCAGTCACCATTTTTGTCAATTTTGGAGCCCAGATATTCAAAATGCATGACCTGATCTATTTCCTTAGTACCCACTGTAAATTTATGCAGACATAGTGTTTTGTCGGTGGTCATTATCTTTGTTTTATTTATGTTTATAAACAGGTTTTGATTTTTACTATGTCCATTTACAGCTGAAATTAACTGCTCTAGCCCTTCTGCACTTCTTGATAGTATCACTGTGTCGTCTGCGTATAGTAACTCTGGAATTTCGTACCCGCCAATCGTAAATGGATCGTAATGGACATCAGTACAATATAACATGAGACTGTGAGGTTGTTTTAGTGAAGCCTGTAACTGTTTTCATTGACAGTATAGCTGTATAGAAAAGAAGAGAGGGTCAAAGACGCAGAAAAAAATAAGCTGACAGCAGTCAGTGACTCATAGCTGGCGACTTGTGTCAATGTCAGCGAACCATAGCTGACCAAGATCTAATTCCAATTTCAAGTAGTGGTCCTGGAAACAGACTCCACCCATGCAGCCTATCTAAAAAAAAATAGGGATTGACGAAGGAAGGCAATCCGGTCCCAAATATGGCATGCTAAAACCAGATGTCTCAGGATGGAAGGCCCAGATATCGCATCCTAGCTGTAAACTATGACACTAGGTCCTTTTCAAGATGAACTAAGAAGAAGATGTAAAATCAATTTTCTCCAAATCTTTTCAGTTTCTACCTTTCTTTCTTGTATCTGCCAAAGAAAAAAAGGGAGAATAGAAAACATAATAGAGTTTTATGGAGTAGAGAAAAGACATTAAAGAGACGATATATTAATAGAATGGATGACATGGTTATCGAAAACATGTGGTATAAATAACATTCTGGAAGATTGTGAACATGAAAACACAAATGAAAACACACAAAAAACCCAAATAGTTACATACTAATAGATAAGAGACACAGAATTGCACTAATCTTAGTAAAGACATTGCTAGATGCTGATGATAGTAACAATAATATTTACATATTAGACGAATTAGAATTAAGACTTCAGACTTCCACCGACACCTCAATGGCATTTCCAATGACTCTGGCTCTCCAGTCACTAACCATTTTAATAGTCCTGGGCACCAGGGTAAGATTAATATCAGAATCACTAACATTGTTTCCTGCTCCTCTGATTATCGACGCCGATTTGCGCTTGTTAAACTAATAGAATGCCTTAAACCTCATAGTTTTAATACATTTGATACATTTGCTAAGCTGCCCTGCACATTCCTATCTTTTGTGCTCTCTTTCCCCCTTTTCTCTTTCACCTCACTTTCTCTAAATCTTCCTCTTATAATTATTGTTTCTATCTTTTTTCTGTGTATGTGTCTGTTTTTTTAAATATAAGTATAGATATATCCTTTTATTTATCATTGATGGGGGTCTTTATGGCCTTAGCGTATGATTTATTTTGGTCTTCTTGTGATCCCTGAACCATTACCTATATATTTCATCATCACCTGTGTCTTCCTGTGCACTTTTTCATTTATTTTCATTCTTCATGTAATCACATTGACCATTTCTCGTTCGGTCTACACTTAACTGGCATACCATGACTCACACATTCCTGGCCACTTCCAGGTAATGACTGCCAACTTAAATTGTATTGTGCCAGCATTATACATTATGCCTTTTAAAAAATAATTTGCTAGTTGCTTTCGTTTGTCCTTTGCCCCAGATGAAGGAGTTGGGGCTGTAACATGGATTTTGTTTAATTTTTTTGTCCTGGTCCAGTCACTGAGCCTTTAGCTATGTATGTTTATATCTACATATTTGTATATTATTTTTTTTCAGCATGCATGGTTAGATAAACTTTCTTTGTATTGTGTATGTGTGCACATACTGTGAATATAAATAAATAAACTGACAAATATAATAACACATTTTTGTGCATGAATATTCAAATAACCAAACTAATGATTTGTGACATCTTCTTTATTTATTATATATGTGAAAATTTATAAACATTGATTTAACTGCTTGTTTTGGTTTTCAGAAAATTCGATAACTGCTGCAGAAATAATTGTGATTGGTAAGTTGTTGTTTTTTTTAAAGGGGTTACTAAAAATACAGGTAAAACTACACAGAGAGATAAAAATAATTTGTGAATTGTTGTCTCGATGAGTATCACCATCATTACCACATGTCATAATGTAACCTTGAGTATGTGTGTGCGCTCATAACTGATCAAGCCAACTCGAGCCTGGAAAAGTCTATGACACGACTGGCAAACATAATCAGCAGTTGTCTCTGATATTTTCTCTGCTGTTGACTTCCTGATTACACGTCCATCCTGTGCTGTCTGGATACGGAGACCCTTGCTGAGTTCAACGCCGTCTGTGACCGTGCTCTTCCATGTTGAACGATTTTGAACCAAGTTCTCCCAGGTGTTAATGTCTATTTGACAGCACTTAAGGGACTTCTTCAGACTGTCATGAAATGCTTTTTTCGGACGTCCTTGGGATCGTTCTCCTTCACTCAGATTGCTATACAGGAGCCTCTTTGGAAGTCTTTCGTTTGACAGTTGGGCAATTAAGATTTTTGCAAAAGTGCATGAATACTTTGCATGTTGGCTCTGGACAGCACTTCACTATCTGTGATATGGTCCTGCCAGAGTATATGCAGTATGCGTCTCAGACAGTTCATGTGAAAATGATTTAGCCTCCTGGTGTCATCAGCGTTGAAAGTCCAGCTCTCACTCTTTCTCCTACAGAGAGATAATTACAATAAATAAGACAAGTGCTTTCCTAGTATTCTGAAAACATTTTGTCATTATTTTATTACAATTCATTAGCTTCTGAGTTTTCTATGGATGTCTTAAAATTTCAGTTGTAAAATTGGCATAAAAACACTAAAAGTTTAATAGAAAGTCACACAATAGTTATGCTTACATGGACATCTTGGGGAGCACAAAAATAACACAGTAATAGAAATGAGTTACATTTTGTTTCTGGTTCATTCAATTTCATATTATTAAAATATGATTATATAATTTTCTTAAGAGTAATCAGTCAGGAAATTAATAAAAATAGTTACCCATCGCAAGTGATGATGGCCACATCAACAGACAGTTTTGTCTTGATGATATAACTTGCGCTGTATTTGGATTATAGTGAGGAATAAACTGCACTTGTCATCAACCTCACTATCTGGTCCCGAGCTACCTTGAACCAGTGGCAAGACATTAGTCAAGAGGACTGGAGGCAACTCAGGATGCAGGCACTCTGGTCCAACCTCCCGTGAGACCAGGGGTCACTATGATACTTGTGGGATTCAAAAGTCCACAGTTTCTGTTCATCGCTTTGGGAGGCAAGTGCCGGACCTCTTGACCACAGCGACCCCAGAAGACTCTGCAGAGTCTGTAGACAACTAGTATTGCATCCCAGTCATGTATTTTGGCCTAAAAGGGACTAGCGGATGATTGGGATACTCATGCCCACCACGCAGTTATGCTGGCGTTGTAGGGGTCTGGGTTGATGGATCTGGGGTTGTCATTGGCAAGCTCTTTCCTGATCAGAGGGCTGAGGATTTCACTAGTTCCGCCCAGCTGCATACCACTATGTCTGCCTCCACTCTGTGTTGTTTACTTGGAAATTCGCTGATCCTTGAGATGTATATTATTGATGTTGCTGGAGGATTTTCATAGATTTAATAGATATCCATCATCTGCATGATAACGACTTGTGTAAGGGTCAGAATATTATACAGAATGTGACAGCCACATTGCATAAGCCATGGGCTTGTGTCTTAAGATAGTTAAATACTTGGAATCCTGGTATTCAAACAGACGTGCTGCTAATGTATGTTGCCAGGTAGTCGAAGGCTATCTGTAGTAAGTATTTTAAACTTCCTGCGACTTACTAGAACTGGAGGAAGGTACAAATAATTTGGATAGATTTTTATTTTGTCCGTGCAGCAACCATTAAGCCTACAGTTTTTTATTTCTATCTTCCAATGAATTTTTAACGTGCTTGACACTGAACACGGGAGTTCGATCTCACTACGCAGAGATCATTGGAATCTTTACCAAAAGATCCACGTGAAAAAAATCTTGGTCTCCACCATGATTCAAACCAGCGACCTCCGGCACCCAAGGTGGACACCTTACTTCAAGACCACTGAGTCCCAGATAGTTTAATGTTTTTGGAATTAAAAATAGTGAACGACTTCATAAAAACATGGAAAACAGAACTGGAAATAAAAACAAGAAGGACAAGGACAATATAGGAGGAACAATTATGTTCACTGCGTCTGCTCAAAATACATAAGTGCAATTTTAAAACGAAATAACATGTATCTACAGCCTTTACGGATCAGGCTCAAGAAATGTGTGCCTTAAAGGAACCCTTGCTTTATATTTAATGCATTTATGCCTTCTGAACATTTTTTTTCTTAATGTGTAATGTTTTAAATTATTAATATTCACACCAACAAAACTATACATGATAATGTCAATTCTTGATATTGATAACAAGTCTGGCGAGTTATATAGTTTCTTAACTGCACATAAATAATTATTTTTGAAGGAACAATTAATGTTGTATAAAAAATTAGCACTGAATGAACAATTACTGTTGAAGGAACAATTAATCTTGAAAGAACAATTACTGTCCATGAAAATATTAATCTAGATGAAGCAATTACTGTTGAAGCAACAATTAATCTTGAATGAATAATTACTGTTGAAGGAACAATTAATCTTGAATGTATAATTACTGTTGAAGGAACAATTAATCTTGAATGTATAATTACTGTTGAAGGAACAATTAATCTTGAATGTATAATTACTGTTGAAGGAACAATTAATCTTGAATGTATAATTACTGTTGAAGGAACAATTAATCTTGAATGTATAATTACTGTTGAAGCAACAATTAATCTTGAATGTATAATTACTGTTGAAGGAACAATTAATCTTGAATGTATAATTACTGTTGAAGGAACAATTAATCTTGAATGTATAATTACTGTTGAAGCAACAATTAATCTTGAATGTATAATTACTGTTGAAGGAACAATTAATCTTGAATGTATAATTACTGTTGAAGCAACAATTAATCTTGAATGTATAATTACTGTTGAAGGGACAGTTAATCTTGATGAAATAATTACTATTGAAGGAACAATTACTATTCAAGGCACAATTAATCTAGTTGGAACAATTAATCTTGAAAGAACAATTTCTCTTGAAGTAGCAATTAACCTTGAAGGAACAATTAATGCTGAAGACTTAGAAAATGACAATTTACAGGTAATGGCAGATAGATTTAAGGATAAGGACAGTGTTGAGATGATTATTGGCAGTAAATGGTTAGAGCTGTTCTATTGTGTTTTAATTTAAATAATAATGACATTTCCTGACTTTAATGTACTAACTTCCCACATGAACCCACCTGTTGAAGCATAGGTAAAACACTGCATTTGTTTGCCCTAACCAACTTTTGATTACAGTTATTGATTAAAGCATTGGTCCAACCTGTATTTAGCTGCTTTAACTAGATTTTAGGACAGCCTGATTCTAGTAATTTGCAGTGCCGTTTTATAGCAATGGTTTTTACATGGTGAAGTTGCCAACTCCATGCATAACCTTCTTTAATTGCCTCTTATGAGATATGCAAAAGGAAACAATGGTATTATACTGTTTGCCCTGGGAACCACTTGGATGGCTTTTCAGCATTGCTATGTATTGAAAAAACCGTCACACGACTTTATTCCCATTGCTAGGGTAGTAGAGCGGTTTTTAGGCTCAGGACTATAGGCTGCTTTGTCACTGCTGTCTCCACATCATGTGCTGGCTATGTTTGTTTATTTCACCCCCAGGGGAAATGAGACGCTAGTCCGGTCAGGCACAACATAATGACCAGGTAGTCGTGTCAGGGTCGGGCACAATATACTGACCAAGACCACTATCGCTCTTCCATGTAGCGTTCCCTGGCTGTTTTCAAAGCAGTCTGACTGACATGATGTGTATCGACGTGATCCTTGAAGTAGTGAGCGTCACGCAGATAAAGCCAAGGATAACATAACCGCCTGGCGGGCCACAATCCACTTTCATTAGCACGCTCGCGAAATGAGTAAAGCTACTACAACCGGCCATTAACGCCCTTTCCAGGGCGCACAAACAAGTAAACAAACTCATTGGGGGCATTAAACAACAACAACAACATTTCACCCTCAACAGAATAACAACATATGCCTTACAGGGGATTCAATCCACTACTCTTCTTGTCAGCAGGCTGGTTTCGAAACCATTCGACCATGCGCTTCCTTGTATATTCATTGTTACAAATGAGCCCATTATATAAGAATAAATGTTACAAATGAGCCCATTATATTATCAGGATAAATGTTACAAACGAGCCCATTATATTATAAGGATAAATGTTACAATTGAGCCCATTATATTATAAGGATAAATGTTACAAATGAGCCCATTATATTATAAGGATAAATGTTACAAACGAGCCCATTATATTATAAGGATAAATGTTACAAATGAGCCCATTATATTATAAGGGTGAATGTTACAAATGAGCCCATTATATTATAAGGATAAATGTTACAAACGAGCCCATTATATTATAAGGATAAATGTTACAAATGAGCCCATTATAGTATAAGGGTGAATGTTACAAATGAGCCCATTATATTATAAGGATAAATGTTACAAACGAGCCCATTATATTATAAGGATAAATGTTACAAACGAGCCCATTATATTATAAGGATAAATGTTACAAACGAGCCCATTATATTATAAGGATAAATGTTACAAATGAGCCCATTATATTATAAGGATAAATGTTACAAATTAGCCCATTATATAAGGATTGTTATTTTGAATTAATGTTCAGTAGCCCCTTACATGACTGCAGTGTTTGCATATGAAAAGAAACAATTATTATGCTTTTTACTAATACAGGACTTGCTGTGATTTTCTGCGTTGTGGTGGTAGTTCTGTGCATATTTTGTTATAAAAGAGAGAAATGTCGGAAGTGTTGTGGTACATTGTTGCACAGGGTCACCAAGTGGCAGTATTGTTGGAAAGATGAATTGGATGAGGATTGTTTGAGCTCAGTAGGTGAGTTGATTGATAGTAAATATTCTTGTTCCAACACATTATCTGAGCATGCTTTTCTGTTTTTATACTTTTAATTTTGACTTTCAGTACTGCCACATTTTCGCCATATTATTTTAGCAAATGAGTACAACTGTGAAAATATGAACCAGAACACAGATGTGGCACAAATTTGCTAAGACGCCAAATTCATCCCAAAACCACAAAATCAGATTTTTAAAAAAGCTAGACCGAGTAACAAGAAGAGACAAGATGAAAGTTTATTTCTAGACATCTTCTTCTGCGTTCGTTCTCAATCTCTCGCTATCAAGTCCTGAACAGGGCTTTGCAAGTAGCAGGATGTAGTCCAGAGAACAGAATGCGCTGTGTCGTGGTTTACAGCTTGACTGTGATATTTGCATCTTTTAGTCTGACATACCTGTCTTCGGCAGGATTTCCAGTCCTGAATGGAACAGACCATGTTTCCAGAATTGTAGATAAATGACTTCCATGACAAGCATAGGAAGCAAAGAGCTAGGCATTCAGACCTCCGGGATGACTCAGAGTTCAGAAGCTTATCTCTATAGTACATGGGAGTAGACTGGAATAATAATAATAAGTTTGCTTAAGCATCTGATACCCGTTCCGTCAATCGGCCACATCCATGGCCCACGGCTATGACACGGCTCCAGGCCTCATCTAGAGCAGAGAGGGAAGCTGCTATCTGCTGGAACCATACTGTGACGGGACGGCTTCTTCTGTTCCTCCAGCCAGTCGGGGAAAGTCTTTTGGTGCCGAGGAACGACCTGTGAAGTATCTTATGGGCAGGGTTGCCTGGTCCAGCCATACGACATGACCGAACAAAGAAATTCGGTGGCAGTCAAGTGTTTCCTGGTCCAGCCGTATGACATGACCGAACAAAGAAAATTGGTCGCAGTCAAGTGTTTCCGAGATTGGGTGGAGGCCTGTTTCAGCAGTGACCTCCACATTGCCGAGGTTATTGTTAAAAGAAAGACAAAGTATTGGGTTTTTTTTACATTTTGTCTGGCAAACCATTAACTGTGATGTAGAAAAGGAGAAACAATGTAGATATTTGCTAAGACAAGTATACTATAACTCCTGAGACTCATACAACTGTTGTGTTATCTGTTGTGTTGTGTTGCTAATAATTTACTTGATTTCAAGAAATGATTTTTTTCTTGAAACACAATTTTAAATGCTGATCCTTGTGGCTGCCATTATCTTAAAAATGTTTATTAACCAGTCTGGTAGCTACTGTAAGAAATACTTTAAAATATATTATTAGCAACAACAAAAAGAATGCATTGAACAACACGAACAAGATTTTTTATTATATATTAAAATTAGCTGAACCATGGTTAAAATAAAATCAAAAGTGAAAGGTATAGAGATTCTCTGTTGCCAAACTCTAGAAGAAACAATTCGGTTGATGTTAACCATACCCTCTTTCTGCTACTTGTGCTTCGTTCCAGATTGAATTTATTGTATTCAAGCACTAGGTTCTTTTTCTTCTTTGTTCATTCTCAATCTCCCGCTACCAAGCCCTGAAAAGGGCTTTGCAGGTAGCAGAATGGATGTAGTCTGGAGAACGGAATGCGCTGTGTTGTGGTTTACAGCTTGACTGTGATATTTGCACCCTTCGGTCCGACACATCCGTCTTCAGCAGGCATTTTTGAGTACCGGGTTGCCTTCCCTCTTCGATACCTTCTATTTAGTCAGTCTGCTCTATTACAACCTGTTATCCAGGATAACCGCATTGAGGTGTAGAAGGGCCTTGACAGCTCTGGATCGCTGGCCCTGACGCTAGCAGCCAGCTATGGGTCGCTGACCGCTGCAGCTCATGCACTGCTCAGCGTCATGACCCCAAGCACTATTTTGAAAGCCAGTCCATTTTTGTTGTAGTTTTCTTTATTGATCAATTGTTTCTTGTTGCCCGAAAGAGGTGTGGTTTTGTGTGTTTTTGTCATGGTTCAATCACTGAGCCATTAATTACATTAATTACCTGTTTATGTTTTTAATGAGTGTGTCTACATGCATACTTTTTCATTTGTATTCATTTTACGTGTAATCATATTGACCATTTCTTGTTTGGTCATAACTAGTATACCATGACTCACATCAGTCAGGAATACTATATTTTCTTGGTGGATATCTTCATCTTGGATTGCAAGCTTGGCAGTAGTCTTCAGTCTCCTTATGCACAGATGTTATTGGAGTATCCTCCTGTTGTTAATATTAGAGTTTTTTCCTTCTTGTTTGCTTAGTCTGTAAAAGACCCCTTCACCTCCATTGGATGTGGCTTTCTTAGCTGGGCCATCTGTATATACGGAAACACTATATGATATATGAAATTTTTTTTAAAAGAGTGAATAATTTTTAGAACAGTCAAATAGTATGGATAGATTTATGAAGGTTATTTTTTATTTTTCCTATATTTCAACATTTTTCTTATTCGCTTGTTCTCAAATTCCCACTTCCAAGCCCTCAAATTAGTTTTGCGGGATCAAGTTGCTGAGCAGTGCATGAGCTGCAGCAGTCAGCGACCCATAGCTGACTGTTAGCATCAGGGCCAGCGAACCAGAGCTGCCAAGACCCTTCTACACCTCCACGCGGTGATCCTGGATAACAGACTACAACAGAGCAGACTGGCTAAGGAGAAGGGATCGAAGAGGGAATGCTAACCCCGTACTAAAAAAATGCTTGCTGAAGTCGGATGTGTTGGACCTAAAGGTGCACATATCACAGTCAATCTGTAAACTACGACACAACGCATTCCGTTCTCTGGACTACATTCTGCTACTTAGGCCCGTGTCAGGGTTTGGTAGCGGGAGATTGAGAATGAACAAAGCCAAGCCAAGCCAAATGAGTTTTGCAAGTAACAGAATGTAGTCTGGAGAACAGAATGCATTGTGTCGTAGTTTACATCTTGACTGCGATATTTGCAACTTTCGGTCCTACGCATCCGACTTCAGCATGACATTTTTGAATGCCGGGTTATCCCGTCATCCTCAATCCCTTCTCCTCATCCAGTCTGTGCTATTGTAGCCTGTTATCTAGGATCGCCACGTGGAGGTGGAGAAGGGTCTTGACAGCTCTGGATCGCTGACCCTGACGTTAGCAGTCAGCTTTGGGTCGCTGACTGCTCCAGCTCATGCACTGCTCAGCATCTTGATTTCTTAAACTATATTTTAACATGATGGCATTTTCCTGTATAGGTTAGTAATTCACACCTTTATCTTTATCTTTCACTAGCAACATCTTTAGGTGGATCTAGTGCAACAAGTGGAACCAAGAGCACCTCAGATGTTGAAACTAGTGACATGGAAAGCAAGCAATCGCTCATTTCAGACACATGCTTGAAGTCACCGGTTACAGAAACTAAGCAACTGCTGCCAGCAACAAACAAAGAAGTCATACATTCAAAGAATATCAATTTTAATGAGCACACATGGACCAGTAATTCCAAAAATTCAGGTCATAAGACTGTCCAAGATTTTTTGCAACCTGGCATTACAACAGAAATGCGACACAGGGATAGTAAGTGACTATTTTTTTGTTTTTTCCTTTCACGTTCATCCTGTTTAATAAGGCGGTGTGTGTGTTGTACTGTGTTTTGCGCCTTTAATGGCCTAGTGCATCTGACTTCAGCACACATTTTAAAATAAAATAGGTTTACATTCCAAAGGGGTAGGCTGTCGTTATTTGATTAATCCTAATAAAAGTACATTTGGGTCATGAGCAGTGCCAATTACTGCTTTGCCACGCTGTTGAAGGTGGACCTGGCTCATTCAAGGGGTTGTGCTATGTTTGGATTAAACTGCGTGTTGCTCATGTTGATTCCCAACCTCATTATCCAGACTGCCATGAAACAGGCTGTTTCCAGAGAGAACTGCATGGAAGTGAGGTGAGGGTCTTGATCGGTATGTTTTGCCTGACCAGGCATTAGTCTCCTCTCCACAACTGAAGAATAAAGTCAACTTGTTCCAGCTTCCACAGCACACTATGCATGCTCTATTTTTTAGGGCTGAGGAAAAAAGGCTGCTTGGCCCAGCAGTCACCACACTGTATGAATGCTTCTTTTTTTTTAAAGTTAATGAAATTAGCCAGCTTGTCCCAGAAATCACCATGCATTTGTAGGCTCAGTTTTTAGGGCCGAGGAATTAGGGCTGCTTACCCCAACAGTTACAACACAATACATAACCCATCAAACTTCCCTCTCTGATCAGAAAAAAATCTATGTCAAACTGGGGTTTTGAACCAATATTTGGTCAGCAGGTCAGTACCCAAACCACACAGCAACCAATTTCGTTAAGACTATGGACCCAGCTATAATAAAGAAATAAGTTATGAATTACTAAAGTAGTTTTTTCAGTATATGAAATTCTAACCCAGTGGCAACATATAGTTGTGTGACAAGGACATTGTTGTTTGCGAATGCTCACAATGAGTAGGTTACTCTTGTGTGCGCCCTGAAAAGGGCGTTATGGCAGGTTGCAATAGCTGTCCTCACATCTAGAGTGTGCTGATGAAAGTGGACCAGGGTCCTCCAGGCGGTTGTGCTATGCTTGGCTTCATCTGCGTGTCACTCACTACTATGGGGATCACATTGATCCCTCACCTCGTCAGCCAGGCTGCCATGAAAACAGCACGTTTCCAGGGAGAGCTACTAGGAAGCTGAGGTGAGGGTCTTGGCCAGTAAGTTTTGCCTGACCTGACTAACATGCCTGATCAATATACTTACCCTGACTAACATGTCTGACCAGTATACTTTGCTTGACCCTGACCAACATGCCTGATCAGTATACTTTGCCTGACCCTGACTAACATGCCTGATCAGTATACTTTGCCTGACCAGACGTTAGTCTACCTTCCCAGACATGGACATTAAATACATCAATTGCAAATAAGATCACAGTCATTTAAATGCTAATGTTACAGAAGGATGTTGAAAATGGTGCAGCCTGTTATCCAGGATCATTGCGTGGAGGTGTAGAAGGCAGCTCTGGTTCGCTGGCCCTGACGCTAGCAGTCAGCTATGGGTAGCTGACCACTGCAGCTCATGCGATGCTCAGCATCTTGATCCCTTTTAGTCATATGAAGAGACGGTCTGGAGAGAGTGACAATGGAGGGTATGGTTCTTGGAAAGAGGAAAAGAAGTCGACCGTGACAAAGATGACATTAAGACATTACAGACAGTAAGGAGTATGGGGATGTCTTTGTATGACGCTGACGGGCACACCCTAAACCAAGATGTATTCAGAGCTGCAGTGACAGAGACTGTGTTCTGGAATAATATGGCACATGATGATGATGGTATTCTAGTAGCAGAATAAAGTTATGTGGTATTACATATCAATAATGGTTGGAATCGATAGGTTGGTCAAGGTTACAGAGAATCACCTTCATACTCGTTCCAGGATGTGCAGGTGCCAAAGGCAATGAGAAAGCTGACAGTTTGGTGAGCACAGCAATGGTGACGGGCGGTAGATCAATGGACCAAACCGATATTCTCAACACCGTTAGGGAAATTGGCTGAAAGGAAGACTCAGCAGTTGATCCAGACTCTATATCCTTGGCACGACTAGTTAAATTGGGGGTGAAAATGAAGGGCGGAAAGGTATAACAACATACTGGGGTCCAATGACGTTTGGTTAACCAGCACTGAACCGGAACGGTCAGTCAACACATGCTGGCGGAGATACTGAGGATGAGATCTGAGTGGTTATGGACTTTTTTTATGGAGTATTTTTTGCTGCCTCGTGATGTTAGTTTTGAAACCCTTATGGAAAGCAGACGCAGGCAAATACACATGGGGAGACGGGAGCTAGAAGCAAATGTAAGGAGGATTGATCTAAGCATGGCCCCATTGGAGAAGCTGGCTATGGATAGAAGATCTTGGCAATTATTTGTTGAGGACATATGTTCCACAGGAAGTGACAAAAGTTTATTTTAGTGAAGATGTTTGTACATCCAAGGATACATAAGGAACTCAGTACGATATCAGAGAAAAGAATGCTACTCAACATAAAAGTGAAACTCATCCTGGGGATCAAAGATGCAGCACAGTGAATGAGCTGACAGCAGCCAACAATTCATAGCTGACTGTTTGCTTCAGGGTCTGCAAACCAAAGCTGACCACGACTCTATCCTGCCTCCAAGCAGTGGGAAGGCAAACCCTGTACCGAAAACAGGATAGACTGAAAGACACAGAAATATGTAAATTATGACACAACATTCTTTTCATGACAGACGCTGAAGAACAAGAAAAAGAAACGTATCCTAATAAATGGAGTGACACGCATTTAAAATCTGTTGACCACAGATAATAAGAAGGGTTATCTATTGAGGTTAGCAACCTCATTATGTAGAGTAAAACCACCACTGAAAGAGCAAGTAAATGATTTAACACTGGCTTCCTGCACAAATGCCAACAGCAGAAAAAGGAAGGATGGCAGGGGACTATTGTAGCCCTCTTTTTCCAACGGACAAATAGTGACAACAAATATTTGAGCAAATTTGATCCATTTAAACTGTCTCAGATTTGTCTCCCGAGTATGTATACTTTCCTTAGGCAGTGAACACTGTGATGGCTTGGTCATGTTCATCGCATGGAAGGCAATCGGATCCCCGAAGATACTCTCTATGGACAGCTGGGGAGGGGGGGGGGGGGAGGAATGGGGTGGGGGTGGTAAAATAACAGTTGGCCGACCACAGCTGAGGTTAAAAAATGTGCTTAAGTGTGGCATGAAGGCACTGAATATGGATCTCATGTCTTTTTGATCTCGAAGCATTCCTCAGCATAGCTGCGGGTTCCAACTTCATCGCCAGGGAAGTCCAGTGTATGGTAAGCCCTCCTCCAGAGGCGTCTTAGATGTTGTTGTGTACAGCAAGGGAGTCTGACCAACACAATGGAGGTCTTCCCTGATGTCTCTTTTTACCTCGTGGGTACAAGATTGCTGTCGCCGTGCTCATCGTTTCATCGCAACTTGTGACCTGCCCATCTATGTTTTGCCTTGCCTAAAAGGATGACCACATCATTCACCAAGGGCAATCATCATATGTCAGAATTGTGGAAAATAAGCTCTTGCAACGCAGACATGTGAGAAGACAGCACCGTAAGGAAAAGGACAATAAAAAAACTTGATAGAAAGGTGATACTGCAATGTCGCATCAGCCTATAGTTACTCATAACTGGAAAAGGTTCTACTAAATTTGTCTCTTTGACATGTGTCATTGAACAGACAGCTATGTAGAATAACCACAACCATACCGAGGAAACAGTAAAACACCATCTTCTGGATTGTTCATCATTGTCAGAATTATCAAAGCAACCACTATCATCACCCCCTCCATCACCAACATCATGTATGGTGACCTAAAAATAACAAGAAAACTTGTACATTTTACTACCTGGCACAGGTAAAAAAAAAAATGGGATCACATGTTATACCAAGTATCTGAAAAATAAAAATCTCTGCCTAAAAAACAGCTCACATAGCTTGTTTACCATAAATAAAAAGCCTGTGTTACTTCACTTTATACAAGCTTTCCCGTTAATTTATAATTATCACGTACTGAAAGATAATTGTCTTGTTATAAATATATTTCAGTAAAAGAAGATCAAAATGACTTGAGATCCGTCTTGAAAAACTGGGATCTTATGAAAGAGTTAAAGAAATTGTTGGACCAAAATTCTGGAGCTTATGAAGAAAAGCCAACATTTCGCACTTTGGGCATTTATCTTCATGCCAGTCCAGATGAATTAGCTAACTTCGAGTAAGTTAACATTGGTAATTTTATACTTTAAAATAACAAGTGTTTTTTTTTTACATTTGAGTAATTTTTATTATAAGAACAGAATGTTTTAATTATTTAATGCAATGACTGTTTTATAATATCATGCCAAAAGGTGTAAGTTAGCAGTCCTCAGCCTGGGGTTTCAAAAGAGTCATATAAGTGTTCCCGGGATCCAAATAGGGCAGTGATCGCGGAATACAAGACTTATATGTCTCATAGCCTCTCCTGTCCAAGTCTACCTCACCTACGAGTTGGTGGATCCTGTTATACCAAGTAATCTTGCCAAAGGTTGGGTGTTAACACCAGCGGGGGATAAGATGGGACAAGAAACGAGGTTAAGACGAAGTCAGAGCCCCCCCGATGGGGGAGGTGGAGCACTCCACCACAGAACCGGTGCTGAAAACAGAGATACCAGGCTAAAAGGTGCACTAGGAACCATGATATCATGCAACCCACCAAACCCCATTTTCTTGTATGTATACACAAAAGTCAAAGAAAATAGATATGGTCCTCGCAGTGAGAAGTCCCTTCAGGCAGGAGCAGTGCCGGGTTCTGAGCCTCGACAGAACCCACCCTCAGCTACTGGAGGTCTCCCTAGCATACCTTGTGAAGTCAGGAGGCGCAAGGGAGAAAATGCTGGCCAACCAGACAAAACGACCCCTCTGAATGTTATGCATTGGAATGCGAAGCGAGTAAGCAACATAAAAACCGAACAAGAAAATACACCATTCCAAAATAAAATCAGTGTATGCTGTATACAAGAAACTCATCTACAGGAAGGAAAACAGTTTAAGATACAGGGGTCTTTTTCTTCTTCTTCTGTGTTCGTTCTCAATCTCCAGCTACCAAGCCCCGACCACACCACAGGACTTTGCAAGCAGCAGGATGTAGTCTGGAGAACGGAATGCGTTGTGTTGCTAGTTTACAGCTTGACTGCGATATTTGCACCTTTCGGTCCAACACATCCGTCTTCTGCAGCAGATACGGGTGTATCAATGCTTCAGAGTGGACAGAAAAGATCGGAAGAAGGGAGATATTCTAACCTTGATACGGAATAGCATAAATGTTATAGAAACCAAGGTGTACAAAGAAGGTCCAGAATACCAAATAATCCATCTCAAACAGAACATTCTGGAGCTGGACCTCCTCAACTTTTACTGCCCCAGTGACATCCCACTGAACATAGCAAGTATAGATGTCCCCAGTGCAAACTTCCTAGCGGTGGGAAACTTCAATAGTCACTCCCAAAGCTGGGGATATGGTCAACTAGACAGAAGTGGAGAAGAGGTAGAAAACTTGCAAGATGACATCAATCTAACCCTATTAAACAAACCTAATGACCCCCCAACATTCTACTCCAGAAGATGACACAGTACCCCTACCCCAGACTTGGCATTTTGCATGCCGTATCTGGCAGGAATAGCAGAAAGAGAAATAGGAAAACAACTGAGTGGAAGTGATCATTGCCCTGTATTTATAACAATTAGCAGAACAATCAATATTAATTTACTGCAGCCAATATGGAATTATAAAAAAACATTTGTGCACATACTAACATAGAATAAGCCTGCTGGCAAAGAATATTAGGGTACTAGACAGAGACATTAACAGTGTCAGCAGGGAGTTTAATAAAGGAGTGCTTCAAGCAGCAAAAGAGACAATACTAAGAGAAACGAGGAAGAATTATGTACCATATTGGACTAAAACATTACAACAGAATCACATCACGCTGCAAAAGACCAAAGGAAAATTCTTCAAAGGCAAACTAGAAGCACAGAGGACAAGCTGGAAAGAGAAACTCATGAATTAAACTTTGAGAAAGAAGGCAGAAAGTTGTGGAACCTAACTAAACAACTAAGTGACGATAATAATTCTCAGTGACAAACACCTACACTAGAAGAGGCAGGTAAACTATATACCAGTAAACAAGTGATCAATATATTTGTGGAATCTTACCGGAATGAGATCAACCTCACTGTAAACCTATGCAGACAAAGAGGCATTCAACAAGTAATAACACACACAAAAAAAACAGCGAAAACAGTCCAGATGTAATATCAAAACCTTTTACTATGGAAGAGCTAAAAACAGTCTTATGGAACCTGAAAGACAAGAAATCACCAGGTCCAGATGGCATAACCAACGAAATGCTCAAACACCTTGGACATACAGCAATGGACAAACTGCTGCAAATATACAATTATAGCTGGATGACAGGCAATGTGCCGCAGTTATGGAGAGAGGCATATATGTGTCCCATTATAAAGAAAGGAAACGATCAGAAAAGGGCCACCAGTTACAGACTAATAAGCTTAACCAGCTGTGCCTGTGAGACAATGGAGAGGATGGTCAACAGAAGACTGAAATAGTACCTAGAAACAGAGAAAATACTAATGCCAGAACAAGCAGGGTTTAGCACAGAAGACCAGATCACACACTTGTCGCAAATTGTTGAAGACGCTTTCCAAGATAATAAAAAGGTCCTTACACTGTGGATAGATTTTCAGAAAGCCTTTGATAAAGTATGGAAAGATGAACTAATGGAAAAACTGCAAAGGAATGGCATCAAGGATAACATGAGAAAATGGATCAAGATATTCTTACACAACCGGAAAGCTAGAGTTACCATGGGTGGTTATAACAGCAAAAAAATCTTCCTAAAACACGGCTCCTCAAGGCCCAGTACTGTCTTCCACATTGTTCCTCATGTTCATCAATGATCTCACCCACGATCTACCACAAGGGGTGAGAGCCGCTCTATATGCAGACAACTTGGTGGTGTGGAGTGTAGAAGAACACCTATTCGCAAATAAGCAAATACAAGGAGCAGCAGACAATATAGCAGAATGGGCTGAGAAATGGATGGTACAGATCAACGCCTAGAAATTTGCAACAACTCTCTTCACACTCTCAAACAAAGAAAAGGCAGGACAAATACGGCTTGGAAATATACAGGTCCAAATAGATGATGAGCCAGCATATCTGGGCATCACATATGATAAGAAAATAACATGGAGGCCAAACATTGAAAAAACAGAGGCAAATGCAAGGAAAAAACTTGCAATATTGAGGAAATAGCTGGGTCAAATTGAGGAGCGAATGAAACAACACTTAAGAAGGTCTATAAGGGGGCAGGCAATAAGACAAATAGTAGACTATGGATCAGCAGCATGGTCCACAACAGCCACATCACACCTACAGACCTTAGATAGGGTACACAGCCACATCACACCTACAGACCTTAGATAGGGTACACAGCCAAATCACACCTACAGACCTTAGATAGGGTACACAGCCACATCACACCTACAGACCTTAGATAGGGTACACAGCCAAATCACACCTACAGAACTTAGATAGGGTACACAGCCACATCACACCTACAGACCTTAGATAGGGTACACAGCCACATCACACCTACAGACCTTAGATAGGGTACACAGCCACATCACACCTACAGACCTTAGATAGATTACACAGCCACATCACACCTACAGACCTTAGATAGGGTACACAGCCACATCACACCTACAGACCTTAGATAGGGTACACAGCCAAATCACACCTACAGACCTTAGATAGGGTACACAGCCACATCACACCTACAGATCTTAGATAGGGTACACAGCCAAATCACACCTACAGACCTTAGATAGGGTACACAGCCACATCACACCTACAGACCTTAGATAGGGTACACAGCCACATCACACCTACAGACCTTAGATAGGGTACACAGCCACATCACACCTACAGACCTTAGATAGGGTACACAGCCACATCACACCTACAGACTTTAGATAGGGTACACAGCCACATCACACCTACAGACCTTAGATAGGGTACACAGCCAAATCACACCTACAGACCTTAGATAGGGTACACAGCCACATCACACCTACAGACCTTAGATAGGGTACACAGCCAAATCACACCTACAGACCTTAGATAGGGTACACAGCCACATCACACCTACAGATCTTAGATAGGGTACACAGCCAAATCACACCTACAGACCTTAGATAGGGTACACAGCCACATCACACCTACAGACCTTAGATAGGGTACACAGCCACATCACACCTACAGACCTTAGATAGGGTACACAGCCACATCACACCTACAGACCTTAGATAGGGTACACAGCCACATCACACCTACAGACCTTAGATAGGGTACACAGCCACATCACACCTACAGACCTTAGATAGGGTACACAGCCAAATCACACCTACAGACCTTAGATAGGGTACACAGCCACATCACACCTACAGACCTTAGATAGGGTACACAGCCAAATCACACCTACAGACCTTAGATAGGGTACACAGCCACATCACACCTACAGACCTTAGATAGGGTACACAGCCACATCACACCTACAGACCTTAGATAAGGTACACAGCCACATCACACCTACAGACCTTAGATAGGGTGCAAAACCAAGCTCTTAGGGTGCTATGAAATCAACTCCAATAAATGAAATGGACAAAATCACAGACATCACACTTCTATCCTATAGACGGGACACCAGCACCATGATACAAGGAGAAAAATACAAAAACATTAGAGAATACCCAATGAAAACCAGATTCGAAGATCATGCCAGTGGAAGATTGAAGAGAAGCAGCTTTTTTACATTTATCCAAAAAGTGAATGAGAACATATAAGAATGAATTATAAGTACTACTAAGGGGGTAAATCCAATACCCCTTCCAACCCCATGGGATGGGAACAATACCAAAACCTCAGCATAAAAACACTCTTAACTGACACCTACCCCAGGGGAGACCAAAATTTTCTCCAAAAGAAAGCAGCAGCATGCGACAAGATCAGTAAACTGTACCCCACAGAAGCATGGATCCAGGTGTATATATACTGATGGATCAGCAACAAGAGCAGTGAAAAATGGAGGCGCAGAAATCTACGTTGTCTACCCATATAAAGAAAATGAAACCACTAGTTTATCCACTGGAAAATTCTGTTCAAACTACTCGGCTGAAGTACAGGCACTAAGTATTGCTGCACAAAATGATTAGCCACACAACAAGCCAATGTCAGCAGATTGTATCCCCTACAAATGCAATATCAGTTCTGCAAGCCCTAAAAAAAAACTGCCTGAGCTTAAGAAAGCCTTGGGTGAACTAAAAGCTGAAAGAAGGTTAGTACTACAGTGGATACCATCACACTGTGACATGACAGGAAATGAGACAGCAGACATGTTGGCAAAGGAGAGAGCAACATGAGAACAAAATGAACAAACAATCATCTTCCAAGAAAAGAAGACTCTTATCTAGGCAATAAGGAAAGTTGACCAAACGAAAGACAACTATCACTGTCTTGATCGAGTACAACAAGTGATCCTATTCCGCTTGGAATGGGACATAACAGATTGAATAGCTATTTGCACAGGCTAATATTGGTTCCATCGCCAATGTGTATGTGTGGGCAGACAGCGCAGACATCCGAACATATCCTGCAAGACTGTTGTATGCTTAGCCAGTTGCGTGCTAAGCATTGGCCAACAGAGACAGATATCCACACAAAGCTATTTGGAAGCCCCAAAGAACTCTCCACTACGGCAGCCGTTATCCAGAGAACTGGACTTCATGTGTAGATGTAACAGCAAGAAGCATGGCGAACGAGAAGAAGAAGTGTCCCCAAACCAAATCAAAATTTGTATATTATTTTCTATTTGTTTTTATCATCCAGTATAAAACAATTATTTGATATTTGCAGTTTGCTTAAACATCTGTTTACCCCGAAGTGTTTGGGTTGAAAAGCGAATTAATGATCAAAATCAAGGTCAGACAGTTAAGATGGCCATATAACAAGACATAATGCCTCCATGTTGAAGACCATACTAACACTTCATTCCTGATAGCACTGTCTGCTATGGAACTTAACATTGTTTATGTTAATCAGCAGTCTTACTGTTTATAAATGAAATTTCCATTACTTTCATTTCAGATTCAACTGTAAACAAAAAGAAATAAGTCCTACAGACGTATATATCAGAAAAATGGCAGAGGAAGGTCAAGGACTGAGCAACCTCCTATGCTTCCTGAGACAACATAACCATACGAAAAAGCTGGCAGAGTTAATTCAAAATATTGTGTTAAACAAAGATTGTGCTGCTGTAGTCTAAAATTTGGCTAATGAAAATATACTGAAATGATCGCACATACTGAAGTCTATACTTAATTCTCAAGATAAATCTACTTACATTGTTGTTGAATGCCCACAATAAGTAAGTTGGTTGTTCTATTCTTGGCTTCATCTGCGTGTCGCTCACTACTACGGAGTTCACGTCGATCCCTCACCTTGTTAGCCAGGCTGCCATGAAAACAACCCGTTTCCAGTGAGGGCTACAAGGAAGCCGAGATGAGGGTCTAGGCTAGTATATTTTGTCTGACCCTTACTAATATGTCTGATCGGTATTTTGTGCATGACTAGACGTTAGTCTTCCAGGCCACCATCACTTTCCATGCCACCGACTAGCTTGTCGATGTTGTTCTCTAGATAAACAAACAACTCCACCTTTTGTATAAAATTATTTACCATTGAAACCCATTTGGCAGCAATGGCATTCAGTCTCAGCATTTTAGTCTTGTCCCGGTGTTTGCACAGACCCATTGCTTTTGACTGTATATTCATCATCATCATCTTGTCCCATAACCTAGAAGGTCGTTGAGGCCCCGTTATTGCAGTTTGTCGAACCAGTTCACGCCATACATCTCGATTTTTTGCCAGGGTATTAGTTTCAACTATAGACCTTCCCATCCACTTTTTTATATTGTCCTCCTATTTTTTTTTTTTGTTGTCCATGCTTCCCAGGCACAGGGCCTTGCAGGACGGTCTTGGTCAGCCCCACAGATCGTGATATATGTCCATACCATGTACATTTTCGTGTTTTTACTATAGTCAGTGGGTTTTTATATTGACTTAACTCCTTTCTAACAATTTCAAGAACACTCTCATTTGTTATGCAATCCAGATATGAAATGCCAAGAATTCTTTGCAAGCATCTCATTTCCATAGCGCAAATTTTACGTTCTAGTGCAGCCGTCAGAGACCAAGTCTCACATGCGTAGATTTTTACCGAGGTGACCATTGTATACATTAAAGTCAGCGTCGATTTAAGGCTAATGTTCTTGTCTTTCCAGATTATTTTCAGTCTTGTCATGGCGACCATGCCCATCGCTGTTAGTGACTGAATCTCCGCTCTAGACCCCTCTGCATTCATTTCTGCTTCCAGATACTTGAACCACATAACACTTTGACCATAATCTGGTTTAAAATACCCTCAGACCATAATCTTACTCCTCTCTGCACTGATTTCCATCCCAAATTTCTGTGCAGCATTGTCCAGGTTTGCGACTAGCCTTGCAAATTCAGGTTCTGTTCCAGCCAGACCGGTAATGTGACAGACAAACCGGAGGTTGGTGAGTATGTGTCCACCTATACTGACCGTCCCTACGTGTTCATCCAATGCTTCTGACATAATGACATAATCATATATTATATATATCCTGTATATTAATCATATTTAATTTACTATGAATATGTCTGTGGTCATGGGACAAAAGTGTAAGGTCATTGGCAAAATCCAGATCTTCCAAAAGCCAATACACAGCCCACTTTATCCCAGTGTTGTTGTTTACAGTGGATGTTTTCTATAAGCCAGTCTATTGCCAGTAAAAAAAGAGAAACAGTGATAGGAGGCATTTCTGGTACATAACAGTTTTGATCTGAGAAGGTGCAGAGATGACCTTTCGTTGATGTAGATGTCATCATTTCATGTTTTCTTAATGTTCGTAATGTGGGTTTTATTTGTGTTTTCGTCACAGTGTGGTATCTGACCATACCAATTTTTAAATTTTAATTAAATTTAATTAACTTTAATTAATTATTTTGTATTTCTTCCTTAATAATGTTAGTGAGTTTTTGAACCACCCCGAAGTATTTGAGCAGCTTCAAGATTGTTTCTTTGTCTAAGCTGTCAAATACTTTTTTCAAAGTCCATGAAGTCAATATAGGAGGCATGGTTGTACAGTGGTTAGTGCACTGACTGTTTAGTCGTATAATCTAAGTTCAATCCCTAATTGGCGTTGGATATTATTTTGATCCCAAACGGACCTGGGGTTGACCCAGCCTAAAAAAAAACTTGATTACCAGAACACGTTTGGAAGTAAATGTGACCGATGTGATGCTGACTACATCACCCCCACTGTGCAGTTGGTCAAGAAAATATAAACCTAACACTATATTCCCAATCTCACAAAGTGTGTAAATGGTATCTTTACCTAACTTATTTACAAAGCCTATGTAAACTTTTTCAACAATGATTCTCAATGTAGCAATCTGGTTGACACAAGATCTCTTGTGTTTAAAGTCCCCATTTTCATCTCAAAGCTGCTTGTTAGGTCACTCAAGAATGATCCTGCACAAAACCTTACCTGGAGCAGAAAATAACAATATGCCTCTGTAATTTGTACATTGTTATGAGTCATCTTTTTTAAGTAACTTTGCCATGCCTGCCCTTCATTTCTGTAGGTAATATTTCCAGAAATATATTTATATGTATCGTTTGTTTCTTTATGCTGCGTTTATGTTTTAGCTTTTGATAAAAGGTATTATTTTAAATAGTTCCTATAATTAGCTGCATTACCACATTGTAAGAATAATATACATATTACTCTGGCTCACACTTTTATAATCCAGCGTATCATTCATTTTTATTCCATATTTATCATCCCATTTGCTCAAATAAAATGTGTTAACCATTGTTTTATAATGATGCTTATCTGGAGGTGTAAATTGCTGTACATTTTTCTTACATTGAAATGAGCGTTTATCATCCTAAAGAGAGAAATGCAAAAAACCATAAACAACATGCAGTTTTATGAAATAATATATACACCATTGTATGTCAACCTAAAGGGGTCTTTATTAAGGATTTGACAAATGAAAATGGTGAACCAACGAATATCAGTATAAAATATAAAAGCAACTAAAAATGTTGTGTGGCAAAGAATTGTCAAGGAGTGACGTTGTGCTGCTTTTGTTTGGCAAGGCCTTTATATAGTCCATATTATGATACCAGATGTTTGCTTCTTTTTCTATTTAGTCATTTTTTGCTCTAAACAGAAAGCATCTATCAAAGCACTTATGTACACTCTTGGTTTGGTGATTTCTGTAGCAGTTAGTTTTACATTATGAGATTGCTAGTTAAATGCACAACCATCTTTAGTCCCCTTTTAGAACACATCTGAAAAATAATAGTGGGTCTAATCTTTCCTTGTATAGTACCACTTGTTGCTGTTACTGTTAGGGATGCACTAAATAACCAATTTGTATTAGATTTGGTGCTGAATAGTGCATTTTATTGTCCGTTCATATTTGGCCAAATAGTACCTTGCAACTGAATACGAACAAGTCAAAGTGCTGTGTAATAATTGTAGACCTCCAAAATTGGAATACTTTCAGTTTGAGTTTGTAGTGTTGGGTTGAATGAGTACAGTGAACAAGCTGACAGCCAGTGACTCATAGCATGCATCAGAGTCAGTGAACCAGATCTGACCAAGGCCCTATTCCACCTCCAAGTGGTGGCCCTGAAAACAGGCTACACTAGTGTAGTCTGGTGAAGAGAATAGAGATCACAGTGGGAAGGTAAACCCGGTACCCAAAAATGCTAGCAGAAATCACATGTGTCGGGCCGAAAGGTGCATATATTGCAGCCTCACCTAAATTACGTCACAGCGTCATTTTTTAAGACGAATACCGAAGAAGATGATTACACCATCAAAGCAAAAGACACAGGAGATACATTGTAGCCGACATTCAATGTGGAAATGGAACTTGATCTGAACTGAATACTGAACATATTCATTTGTTCTTTTGAAAATGATTTCTCTTAAGTTTGCTGGAACCTCTTTGATGTTTATTTTGTCACTATGAGAAATTTCACTATGTGATTCTCAGGGCTCCTATTGGAGAGGAACGAACAGAACCACTGTTGTTAAAGACAATCGGAAAATAAAAACTAATATCAAGTTAAGGTTGTTCAATTACAATGTCAACTCAGTGCTCCTGTGCAGAGCAGAAACGTCGAGAACAACAAAAGCAATAGAGGAAACTCCAGTCGTTTATCGATAAATGTCTACAGAGGATATTTGGTATAGGGCGACAAGACATGGTGAGGAATGAAGACCTATGGGAAAGGAGCCAACAAAAACCAGTGGAGCAATAGATCAAACGTAGGAAATGGGGTTGAATAGGACATACGCTAAGAAATCACAATCAGATGTGACCAGACAGGCCCTGAGATGGAAGAGAGGTAGACCAAGAAACACCCAGAGAAGAGATTGTGAAACTGAACTTTAGTCCCTAGACCTCATCTGGGTAGAGGCAAAAAGAACAGCTCAAGATCAAACTTGCTGGAGGAGGGTTGTGAATGGTCTATGCCCCAAAAGAAGCAATGGACATTGATGATGAAGGGTGTGCTATGAACTTTTTTTAAATTTTACTGTACGAAATAACATTCCTTTTGTTGCATATATAAATATATGGTTTCATTTATTGAACAATTTTTTTTAAATGGTTTTATTTATTATCAAATTAACTCCAAGATTTGTAATTTAATTTCTTTTAAAACTGTAGGAGAAACTATATATCCTGTGTTTTACATTCGAGCATGGGATTAGATTAGTGTTCTCAATGTTTTAATAAACGTTCAAATGTTACTTACAGACTTACTTAATCATGCCTCTTCTACCAAGTCTAGTCCCTGTTCTCTTATAAACTGTCTTGTATTGTGTTCCCATGGTCATCCTGTGGGTCTTGATCCTTGACTCTTTGCTTCCCATGCTGGCCATGGTGAATGATCTTCCTTCATCCTACAGACATGACCAAACCTCTAAAGTTTACATTGTTCCACTCGAGTCTTCAAAGGTTAAGTTTCTAGACCTTGCCATATTGTCTAATTGCAGAGATTATCTCTTCTTGTTACTTGGACCACCTATCTAAGATAACAAATTTAAGAGGTTTGAGAGTTTTTTCTGGGTTGTAGCATGATTCACATCTGTAAGTCAAAACTGGTACTAGTTGGAGCAGTGTACAGCTATCATACTTTTATTACCCGTTTCTCTTTTACCAAGGAATGAAGAAATCCTCTATTTATGGCATGAAATGGTCTACCAGTTGTTGTCATTCAAGCATCCAGTTCTTCTTTGATACCTCTCTTCTGGTCTAATGCAGCTCCAATATATTTTAATGTCTCAACTTGTTCCAGAGGCTGTCCACTCAGTATAATGTGATGTCATTTCTTTCATATTGAGACCACCATGGTTGTTGTTTTTGAACTGCTAATGGTCATCCCTCTCTTCATCAGCTCCTCTTTCTTCTTCTTCCTCTTCTTCTTCTTTGTATGCTAGCTTCTCTTTCAAGAATTTAATGTTGGTCTGAGGATGTGCCTCTGATTTGGTAACCAATGCCGTCATCGGCAAACGCTATCTTCAGTACAGTATATATAGTCATCTCACCTTTAAGTATCCCACTGAGTACTTACAGATTTTAATGACATCATCCACAAACAGAATGAAAAGATATACCCTGCCACATTATGCCTAATATTTAAGGGGGGGGGGGGGGGGGGTGCATGGTGTAGGGGTGTAAATTGAGCACAAGCTTGGTTTGTAATCCCAACATACCGGGTTTGAAATCACTTTGTGTCCAGTTTGACTGTACATGTCAGTGATTTTTCTCTGTATAACCACTTCTCCACATACAGAAAGGATAGGCAAAACTACTATATCGCAAAATTGTTGTAGTGGAACATATTACAAACATACACACACGAATCCATACACTGGCCAATACGTCCACATTACAAACAAATGCACACACTGGCCAATACATCCTAATATCGCCCAAAAGACTACGGTATGGGGGGGAAAGGAGCGTGCCTTCGCCAGTAGAATCCTGAATGACAAACCTTAATCAAACTAAAAAACATATATATTTAAATGCTTACAGAACATTTAATAACAAATTCTTTTATCTAATAGAAACCCATACCCTTCAGACAGTGTATACCATACAATGAAGTAATTGGGTAATCATATATCAAGAGTAACATGTACATGTTGACATGCATGTTCCTCCCTAAAAATCATCATTTATTTGTATCCTTTGCTATATGTCATCAACATTTGTCTCATCATTCGTCATTTCTCACCCCTTTGTGGTTGTAAAAGATTTCCTTTTTATACCTACAATTGAGTGTGCAGACAAATGGGGGATTGGGCTGTTGGTGCCTTCACGCCCACAACTATTGTGAAGGAATGTTGTTGCCTTTATAGTTTTGGCTCAGACAGCGACCAACAGTCAGTTGTTTTTGTTTTTTTCAAACTGCCAAGGCCACTTTTTGGTAGGAATGTTGTTACTTTTAGAATTTTTTCCCAGCTACATTTTGTATTTTTCAACTGCCAAGTGTTCTTTTACATGCACAGTGTGTGCACAGGACCTCCAAGTTTATTGTCCGTCTCCTATAGAACTAGATGCAGATTTCATCTTCCTCAAAACCAGTGGATACTTAAAACTTGTGAGATACAAAACACCAGCTGTTTCTCACTTTCATTTGTTTTTTGAAAGGTGAGCACCTTTCAGCAATAGTGACCTTCCCTCATAATTTATAACTGATGTTTTTCATCCCTACTCCAAATCTCCAGATCTTAATTAACTCTAACCTCCTTCTAATATCTTCCTTCAGCAAATTCATCATCATCAGTCCCGTAACCTGATAGGTCATTGGGGCACCAATACTGCAGATTGTTGAACCAGTTCCTGCCACTACACTCGGTTTTTATGCAAGGATATTTGTTCCAGCTATGGACCTTCCCGTCCACACTCTTATGTTGTCTTCTTATCTCTTTTTCTGCCTCTCTCTCTTACACTGCCCAGGCACAGTACCTTGCAGGATCTTGATACATGCCCATACTATGTAAGCTATCATGTTTTTACCAAAGTCAATAGGTCTTTATATTGGCCGATCTCCCAAACTGCCTTATTTGAGACTACAACAAATTGGCTCACTATTTATATCTGTCTTGCCTTTTGTCTTTCATCTCTTTTATTTATTTGTTGCTTTAAACTGGTTTAGAAGACTCTGCAGAGACAATACAGCAAGTTTATTCTACTTCACTTGATCTAAAAATAACTATGCGTGTCCAATCTATTCTTGAATCCATTAACTGAACCTGCCTCCAATATTTCCTGTGGCAATGAATTCCAAGCATTCACCACTCTTTTACTACAAAAATATTTCTAATCTATATGGAATATTTATATCATAGTTTTATGTGTGTATGCTTTCTTTGTTAGTATATATTTACATATCTTTGTATGTGCTATTATATGTATGGTCAATTAATTGCGTGCTGCTATCTTCATATAAGAGGATATATTTTATGAACACAAAATATCATTATCATAATTGATATGCAATCTTGTATGTGTCAAACACAAACTTACATTCAGATATTTCTATGTTTATATTTGTGTATAATATATATACTTTTTCTTATTTTGTGTTCACTCCTGCAGGGATATACAGGAATAATAAATATATATTTATATATTTATAGATGTTATATTATGCTCAAACTGCTGTGCTTGTGATACAAGTTAAAATTAAATTAATATATGTTAAATTTTGGAACATGGTACTTTTTCTGTACTAAATAAATTATGATTGTATATATTACAGAAAACTGTGTAATCCACTTCGTTTTATGACCTCACATGTGCGCATGTTTGTCAGTCTATGAGTGGGTATTGAATGTCATAGTTATCAGATTTAAGTGTGATTTAAGAAAAGTCCATAAGGTTTATTAGGGCAAGGCACATGGAGAAATGGGAAACTGAGCATACTGGCTGCACAAGAAATGATGCTTATTACCAGTTAGAACAGGGGGAGGACTAACGTCTGGTCAGGCAAAATATACTGATCAGACATGTTAGTCAGGGTTAGGCAAAACATACTGGCCAAGGCCCTCGCCTTGACTTCCTAGTAACCCTCCTTGCAACCCACCACTTAACATCCTTTTCAGGGCGCACAAAAAAGTAACATACTCATTGTGGGCATTTGCAAACAACAAAAACTAGTTGAACAGATGAGAGCAGGTGGTGGTCTTCAGAATCCAAACAGGCTACAACAGACTGAGGTACCATCTATTCATTAAACTATAAGTGTTACTGACGAGTGCATCTGTGGTACTTGGAAAATGACCCCTGAATATCTGCTGCAAAATTGCTCGACATACGAGGACCAGAGAAAGCACATGTGGCCATCACCAGCTCTATGGTAGTGTCGACAGCCTCAGAATAATGACCACTGCTTTCTTTGAACAAATTCATGTTTACATCTGATAGCGTACGAAGAAGAATACCATATTTTATTTATTTTTAGCTTTTTGGAGATAAATAAAAGAAGGAGAAATATTTGGAGGCTTTTGAGATGGGGTGTTACCAAAATATGAATAAAGTGAGCTGGACAGAGAGAAAATCAAACAAAAGGATGTTGACAGAAGTGGGAAAGGAAAGAAAGCTGCTACAAAAGTTACAAAAACAATGACTCGCCTGGCTGGACCACAACCTACGTCATGAGGGTCAAGTGAAGAAAGTCTTGGAATGCAGAACACAAGAAAAGAAAGGGAGGAGAAAAACAAATCAAGATCAATATTACTATATGGATGTGGGGGGAGGAAGATTAACGTCTGGTCAGGCACAACATACTGATCAGACATGGAAGTCAGGGTCAGGCAAAATAGGCTGGCCAAAACCCTCACCTTGGATTCCTCATAACCCTCCCTGGAAACGGGCTGTTTTCATGGCAGCCTGGCTAATTGAGTGAGGGATCGACACGCAGATGAAGCCAAGCATAGCAAAACCGCCTGGAGGACCTCGGTCCATCTTCATCAGCATGCTCAGGATGTAAGGAAAGCTACTGCAGCCCACCACTTAACGTCCTTTTCAGGACTCACAAAAGAAGGGAGCCGCGTAGCAGCGGTTAGCGCGCTGGTTTCACATATGAGTGGTCCTGGGTTCATTCCCCAGTTGAGGCAGAAATGTTTTTTCAGATTGCCACGGCTCCCGGGTCAACCCAGCCTTAAATGGGTACCAGTTCGGTCCAGGAAGTAAAGGCGGCCGGCGTGATGCTCACCAAATCACCCACTGCCGTGGGTTACAAAATAAAATGGGCCTGACACCATATTTCCTATGCGCCGCATGGCATGACAGGATCTTTTTTTTACTCATTGTGGGCATTCGAAACAACAACAAAATTGACCAAAGCTATTGAAAATGTGTTAAACGCATTTGAAAACACATTTTAAAAAAATATTGGACATTGGTTTTAAACAAATTTAGACAAACAAACAAGATTATAGAGACCAAACAGCAATATGTTTTTTAGGGTTTCTACTATCAAACAGGACAAATTTTGGGCGGACATCGAAAAAGTCTTTAGAATGAACAGCAACAGACTTCCAGTCCGTGTGATTATATGGAGTCCTTATTGTAAAGAAGATATAAACATGCTGGAAAGGATCCAAAAAAAGCGACAATGCTGATTGTGGGATTCCAGAATTACAGTTATGTGGAAAGACACAGAAAAACCGCCCTACAGTATCTAGAAAGAGAAGAATTTGAGGTGACAATGCAGGTTTATGACAAATAACCAAAGAAATGGATAAATTAGGCTATAACAAGTTTTTTTTCAAAATACAACCACCTACAAGAACAAGAGGGCATAGCTACAAATTAACTAAAGAAAGGTCCAGATTAGATATAAGGAAATATTTTGTTAGTCAGAGAGTGGTGAATGTTTGGAATGCATTGTCACAGAAAGTAGTAGAAACAGGAACAATTAATGCATTTAAGAATACATTGGATGCGCACAGCTTTTAGAGCAATGAAATGTAAATTAAAATGGTTGTATACAAACTCTGCAGTCTTCTAAAACAGTATAAAGACGTTAAGTTAAGTGGTGCCAGAAAGAGTGACAGGCCAAGAGAGTCACTACATGGGTCTACCACTACAGCCACCATGATGGCTCTCAACAACATATAGGGGTCTCGATAATATAGGAACTACATGTATAACAAGTGTCATCAGTTTGATATACACAGAGAGCACTGATTTATACTTTATGCGCCGTTCAATGCAAGTGTCATCTCCACATCGAAGAGCGGTTGCAATAGATCTCCAGTGTATTCTATCTCTTGCCATAATGGTGTAATCTGACAGGCTTTTCCCAGTCTATTTCGTGTTGTTATTACGTTGTCTGCTACTTGGACGACTGCCTTCCACCGTACCCTTTAGTGGTATGGTCTTCAATAAGAAGGTCTTGTTATGTGGCCAAAATATCTTAACTGTCTGTCTAACCTTGATTTAGAGAGAGAACATTTGTGTCTTCTACTCTAAGAGGCATAGATTTAGTCTTACATGATATAAACATAATGAGTTCACATGCAAAACCAGCTCTGTCAATTGGTTGCCCATCATAAGCAATGATGGCGACATCACCAGATGGTTTTATCTTGATGAGGTAACTTGCGCTGTATTTAGATTAGAGTGAGTAAGAAACTGCACTGGACATCAACCTCACTCTCTGGTCCCAAGCTACCTTGGATCAGTGGCAAGACATAGGTCAAGACGACTGGAGGTAATACATGATTATGTGAGACAGGTGTTGCTTGAAACCTGCGGACTTGATCGCCATCCGTGTCTTCACTTTGAGAGGCGAGTGCCTTACTTCTCGACCCCAGCAACCCTCGCTCTGCCAGTAAGCTAAAGAAGACAGCTGCATAGGGTGCAGACCTCACAGCAAGACAGTGCTGAGTTGTGAGGGGCATAAATGTATATCTTTTACTTGAAATGCAACTGGCAAGATGTATCACTTATTTTTCCAATGCAGAATAAATTAGTTTGAAATTTTGACATATTTTCTACCAAAAATCTGTTTATGAAATTTTCAGTAGGAAAAAAATGAACTTATTCATTTTATTGGTTTAATTTTGTTAGCATAGACTGTACGGTCAAGTGAACCATACTGATCAAGACCTTCATCATGTCCACATCGGCCTTCTGAAAACAAACTATGTCACATCAGTCTAGTCCACGAGGTGGGGATCGACACTGTAATCCCCATGATGAGCTCACTAAGGAACCTTACATTGCACTACAATGAGGAAGATCCCAGTCCACCTTCTCAAGTTCATGTGGATGTGGCAGCAAATGAGGCATGTCACATTGTAACAGGGGGACTTATGCCAACACCAAAGGGGCAAGTTTATGCATTCACAGGCATCGCACCACCAGAAATCAAGAGATGTATTGCGTCAAAAGTCGAGAGGAAAAAAGCAGTCCAGTGAACAGAGATACCCCTTTTTGGATATGATCCAGAAGAGAGACGATTGAAATCAAGGAAAAGTTTCCTTCACCGTACAGTTAAAAGACCAGCAACCTGAGCAAAACCACGCTGAAAAAATGGTGCCAATGATATGGTGAGAGATGGATGGAGATTTTAAAAAATAACTTGCGACATGGGAGTGTCCAGGTGAAGATCAAACTTGAAAGAATTGGGGATATGCGGACAACGATGTCTACGAATGCAGAGCCAACCAAGACCTCGGCCATTTGTATAACTGCCCAAGAATGCAAGAACCATGTACTTTGGCGGATCTCATGTCAGCAAATGAAAGAGCTTCCAGTTCAACTGTTTTTTGGTCCAATACTTTGGAAGGTTGCCTGAGACGGAAAGTAAGTAAGTACCTTCTCAAGTATGTCTCGTGATGTAAGAAAAGCCACTGTAACATGCTATCGAAGAATTGTCAAGAGTAAACTTAGCACAGCACGAGTAGTTTCGAGCAACATTGCAAACAACTATTTCTGATTTTTTGCTTTTGGTTGTTTTTTTTTGTTAGATGGGGAAGAAGATGGTTTTGCATGTACTTAAACTTGCCAAGGGCGCATGATAAGGTTGTGGTAGGTAGTGGTCATCAACCTCACTCTCGGTCCTGAGCTACCTTGGACCAGCGGCAAGACATAAGTCAAGATGACTGGAGGTAACTCAGGATGCAGGCACTCTGTGAGACCAGGTGTCTATGCTCTATGAGAGATAGTGGAGGCAGGGACAGTTAATGCATTTAAGAATACATTAGATATGCAGATAGCTTTTAGAGCAAGGTATTGTAAATTAAACTGGTTGTATACAGACTCTGCAGAGTCTTCTAAACCAGTATAAAGACGTTAAGTTAAGTTATAACCAGGAAGGGGGTTATTTTGCGGGTACTTAAAACTTGCCTAGGGGGCATGATAACCAAACACTGACACTACTCCAATATCAGACACTCACGCCAGGATAAAAAAAAATGTTAGTGGTTCAAGTCTCCGTTTTATTTCCATCGCCTACCTTAATTATTTGTCACACAGTGAAAATGAGAGCCATATAGTCCTGCTGACAGATGCTCTCGCCGTAGTCAAAGCGCTAAAAAGCCAGAAAAACACTGAGCTTAATGACTTAAGAGCAGCACTCTGCAAACTGTGCCAGCAGTCCGCACCAAAAAGGGTAGTGGTACAGTGGGTCCCATCACACTGCAACATCCAAGGCAACGAGGAGGCAGACAGACTGGCAAAAGAAGGTGCAAGACTACCACAAACAGATACCAGTATGACGTACGAAGAGTCAAAACGGCTTATCAAAGCCAGATACATGAACAAATGGGAAACCGAACATACTAGTTACACCAAAAACGATGCCTATTACCAGTTGAACCGAAGAGAGCAGGTCGTTGTCTTCAGACTTCGCACTGGCCACAACAGACTGAGGTACCACCTATTCAACAAATTGAAGATAGGGTGTACCGACGAATGCCCGTGCGGTACTGGTAAAATGACCACTGAACATCTGCTGCAGAACTGCCCGACATACGAGGATCAGAGAGAGCAGATGTGGCCATTGCCAGTGGAACTGCAAGACAAGCTCTATGGCAGTGGCGAGAGCCTCAGGATGACCGCCGCTTTTTTCGAAAAAATAATGGTTACTGTCTGACTGTGTACGCAGAAGAAGAAGAAGAATTATTTGTCATTTTTCCATTGACAGTTAGGTTGACTGAAACGCTTCGAGGCCGGCTGCTTAACACGTTACCTCTGTCATTGGAAGCAAGCGCTCTAGCATTCTGATACACCGACGTTTCGCACCCTATTAATTCTTCCGTTTCTTCTTCTTCGACGCTTGTCTTGAAAAGCACGTTGTGTCTTAGTTTACAGCTCCACTGCGATATTTGCTCTTTTCGGTCCAACACGTCCGATTTTGGTCGGGTTAGCCTTCCCACTGCGATTCCTATCAGTTGATCAGACTACACTAATGATTGTTTATAGGGCCGCAACATGGAGACAAACTAGGCTTTTGTTCAGCTATGGTTCATTGACCTTGGTGCAAGCAGATGTCAGCTCATGCGCTGTTGCATCTTGGACCCAATTAAAACAAAGTGACGCCTTTGTCTGTACCAGCGTTTCTCAACCTTGGTTACTCGGAACGCTAGTGTTCCGCCGTAAATCGGGACGAATAGACTAATAATTTGCAAATGTATTTTTTAGTCATTTTTGTGTTTAATTTTATTATTGCAATTTAACTATACATGTACGACATATTCTTTGAAAATTCTTGGATAGTATAAAAAAGTCTCGAGCCTGTTATATCATTTGGAAGTATAATCGGCCCAGAATTCAGTATTTGTGGACCAAAAGACTAGCATATGTTTCACATTACAATTTTATTATACCAATTGGCTTAAAAAATAACATTTCCTTGAGACATATTTGTTCATATATCATTTGACCTTGATTTATCTTAAGTCTTTTCAACATAGTCAATAAGCGATTCAGGGTGCTTGCGTCTTAATTAACCCCAAACATAGTTCCCTGGGTTTCCATTATATGAATTTGATAGCTGATGGTTGTAACGGGACATTCCATTTCTAGTTAAGGGGAGGACAGGTCGATATACTTTTGTTTTTGTAGGGTTATGTTTAGGTTTAGTGTTATGGTTACGGTAAGATAACATGGTCGCTATTACATCTTCTGACAGCACGGATAAAGCCAAACACTATGCTACTGAATAATCTGGATGCTTCTCTCCTTATCGTGGACCAACGTTGAGAGAATTGTGAAATAGGTGAAGACTTAGATAAAGACATATAAAGACTTACATAAAGACATATAAAGACTTACATAAAGACTTACATAAAGACATATAAAGACTTACATAAAGACTTAGATAAAGACTTATATAAAGACTTACATAAAGACATATAAAGACTTATATAAAGACTTACATAAAGACATATAAAGACTTATATAAAGACTTACATAAAGACATAGAAAGACTTATATAAAGACTTACATAAAGACATAGAAAGACTTATATAAAGACTTACATAAAGACATAGAAAGACTTATATAAAGACTTACATAAAGACATATATAAAGACTTACATAAAGACATATAAAGACTTATATAAAGACTTACATAAAGACATATAAAGACTTACATAAAGACATATAAAGACTTATATAAAGACTTACATAAAGACATATAAAGACTTATATAAAGACTTACATAAAGACATATAAAGACTTACATAAAGACATATAAAGACTTATATAAAGACTTACATAAAGACATATAAAGACTTATATAAAGACTTACATAAAGACATATAAAGACTTATATAAAGACTTACATAAAGACATATAAAGACTTACATAAAGACTTACATAAAGACATATAAAGACTTATATAAAGACTTACATAAAGACATATAAAGACTTATATAAAGACTTACATAAAGACATATAAAGACTTACATAAAGACATATAAAGACTTACATAAAGACATATAAAGACTTATATAAAGACTTACATAAAGACATATAAAGACGTATATAAAGACTTACATAAAGACATATAAAGACTTATATAAAGACTTACATAAAGACATATAAAGACTTATATAAAGACTTACATAAAGACATATAAAGACTTATATAAAGACTTACATAAAGACATATAAAGACTTATATAAAGACTTACATAAAGACATATAAAGACTTATATAAAGACTTACATAAAGACATATAAAGACTTATATAAAGACTTACATAAAGACATATAAAGACTTACATAAAGACATATAAAGACTTATATAAAGACTTACATAAAGACATATAAAGACTTATATAAAGACTTACATAAAGACATATAAAGACTTATATAAAGACTTACATAAAGACATATAAAGACTTACATAAAGACTTACATAAAGACACATAAAGACTTATATAAAGACTTACATAAAGACATATAAAGACTTACATAAAGACATATAAAGACTTATATAAAGACTTACATAAAGACATATAAAGACTTATATAAAGACTTACATAAAGACATATAAAGACTTATATAAAGACTTACATAAAGACATATAAAGACTTATATAAAGACTTACATAAAGACATATAAAGACTTATATAAAGACTTATATAAAGACTTACATAAAGACACATAAAGACTTATATAAAGACTTACATAAAGACATATAAAGACTTATATAAAGACTTACATAAAGACACATAAAGACTTATATAAAGACTTACATAAAGACTTACATAAAGACACATAAAGACATATAAAGACTTACATAAAGACTTACATAAAGACACATAAAGACTTATATAAAGACTTACATAAAGACTTACATAAAGACACATAAAGACTTATATAAAGACTTACATAAAGACTTACATAAAGACACATAAAGACTTATATAAAGACTTACATAAAGACTTACATAAAGACTTATAAAGGCTTAGATAAAGGCTTAGATAAAGGCTTAGATAAAGACAGATAAAGTAAAGTAAAGTATCCCATAGCATTACTGCCGTAGGGGTGTGAGGTGTTAGCCATATCACATTTCAAAGGCTCGGCTATATGAGGGCGGTAGCCATCTCCTCTACCTCGCTGCTTTTACTTTCCGGACTGAACCGGTACCCATTTAAGGCTGGGTCGACCCGGGAGCCATTGCGGTCTGAAAAAAACATTACCGCCTCAACTGGGGAATGAACCCAGGACCACTCAGATGCGAAGCCAGCGTGCTAACCTTAGATAAAGGCTTAGATAAAGATATAAGTGTAGAAAAGAGGGTTATAGGCTTATTCAGTTTTGCGAATGGTTAGTATTATGTTTAGGGTTAGATCTAAATTTAGGGTTATGTTTAGGGTTATGGTTGCGTTAAGATAACATGGTTGCTATTCCATCGCCTGACAACATGGATAATGCCAAGATGATTTGCAATCTCGGTGCTACTCTCCCTATGATAGACCAAAGTTGAGAGATTCGTGAAATTCATTGCTAAGGCAGCAGGAATAAGCGGAAGCAGAAATTATTGTCTATTCTTGCAGAATATTTGACCCTCTCAGCGGTTAAAAAGTGGATTATTCTGTGCCGCCACTACCTAAAATTCGGAGCTAAAAATCTCTCTTTTGTTTGGGGAGAATTAAGATGCAAGTACCTGATTCAGTTATTGTAGTAGTGACTATCTGTTTATGTGTGCTATAACAACAACTGAATCAGGTACTCGCGGCTTAATTCGCCCCAAACACAAGGAATATCTATTTTTAAAACCGAATTTCAGAAAGTGGCGTCACAGAATAATCCACACGGTATTGGTTGTTTAAGTGTATTGTGTGAGTGTTTACAATTTACAGGTATGGTGTTAATTTGAGTTTTCTTGATTTTGATTTCTTATTTTGTATTATTGCCAATGAACTTGATTAAAAGGTCAGATTTGCTTAAACCAGCTATCAGAACAAATTTATTATGTTTGCGATATGAACTTGAAGTTGATTATAAAAAGAGAAAGGAATATATTAATAATTATATATAATAATTAATACTTTGGCAGTTTGGGGCTCTCTGAGACATGGCTATTATTTCAAGGGTTCCGAAAGGGCAAAACGGTTGAGAAACGTTGAGAACGAATGAGAAAGCCTGATCGTGAAATACTAGCGTGCGTGTGAAATCTATTTTTAGCTGTCATGTGACTTATCTTCAATGTTCAACATTCCGTCTTCGATTAAACCATAAACTCACGCTTGTCTATCTGATGTGAAGCAGCCATTCATGAATATGTTCAAGCTAAATGTCAAAAATTGCATTCTTCTGTTTAGCGTGATAGTTTTCGTGGATTCGAGAGAGAATTTGTTGCCTCTTGTCGTCAACACATGGCCTTTCACAGTTGCCACCAGTGCAGGTAAATTAAGATTGACTTCAAAACTAATAACTTAACGGCGTCTGTCTTTATTATTTTACTGGTATAAAGAATAATAAGAGAAAATAGGGAGACAGCCAATCTACTAAATCACTACTTTGACACAGTCTACACAAAAGAAGACTGCTACAACTACACGATCCCTGAGCCTATAGATATTTTCGAATGTGAAATGGATATACTGGGATTAAAATCAACATGAACGAACATGTATTGAAATTTGAAATGGTTTTAACTTTTATTTTAATATTTTAGATAACCATTTTAGATTATTTGTGTATAGTTTATAGTTAATAGTCGTGTATTGTAAACTCGTGTAGGATTGTAGGAGGCTAATCCTATAGTATATACTGTATACTCAGTGTTTGAGTGTGTTACGGAAGAGTAGAGGAAACATTTTTTTCATTCTGGGTTTCTATCAAGCTCTGTTACCTTGTCGAATTATTGTATTGCTAACGTGCATATAAAATATATTTTAACAAAAACTCGTGGAACTAAATTAACTTTAAAGCACAAATCGGTGTACTCAGGGCTGTTCATCAAATTACACATTCATATGTCTACAAAATTGATAATCTGAACAAATATTTTATAGCCCAGTTATTCAAGCGTGTAGCTATTGAAGTACTATTATAATTTTATTATTTTGCATTTCTTTATGTATGTCTTCTAATTGACTAATCTCTTTGATTGAATGTAAATTTAGGAATCGCAGGTTTCAGACACTTGGTCATTGACTGACTAAAAAGCCCTCTATTGATTCGTTGGGTCTAATAGGAAACGGGTGCTGGTATTAGACCCTCAGAAGACAGGTCAGTTTTACCCTACTAATGACAGGGCGTTGCTACGGTAATCCTGCTTAATTTGAGAGGAATCGCAGGTCGCAGACATTTGGTCCACGTGCTTGGCTGATAAGTCAATGGTGCGAGGCTACCATCTGAGGGATTACGGCCAAACGCCTTTAAGCCGGAATCCCGCCCTAAATCTCAGCACCACTGCGATTGGAGGCTACGATATGGTTGGGACCTGGGGCTCGCATCTCAGCCCGACCCGGTCGAGTCGCAGAAAGAGGTCTCTGCCGTCCGCCGATCAAAGCGGGCGGGAAGCTGCCTGATATTCACCCCTTACGGCGATGAGGTGTGAAACCACTAGTAGAAGATTTAGTTCTCGGTCGGGATGTCGTAAGCAGTAGAGCAGCCACCTCACTGCGAACTGTTGAGACTCAACCCTTGATCATGAGATATGTCCGCACACCAGGCGAACATCTCCGTGCCATGACCAGGCTTGTCCCCTGGTTAAATGCACTCCTGCCTCGCTCTTTACCTCTGTCTGCTATCAATCATCCCAATGAACGCAGAAGAGATGCAGGCCAGCGGACATTGCACCTCTGCCCTATTGTGACAACCTCCCGAGTGGCGGGGAATGCTAAGCGTACCATCACTGCAGAGAAGCCGAGAAAATAAAAGGGAGCAAAGAGATACCCCACTCACATGCATATGCTACGTTTCTGGCAGGACGTGACGATCCTGGGATACAGACACACTGGACTGCCTCTCTTCCGAGATAGTACAAACTAGTACATAGTCCATCATATCATATTATCACCACACCCTATAGACACGAGTAGTGAAGACTCGATAGTCCTGCAAGACAACTTCCCTAAGAGAGACAACTCTGACCACAAAAAACTGCTGCCTTGCAGATAGGCTGGGGACAGCCAAAGGCTAAGGAGGGCATCCCTACCGAAACGCCTGTTGAAATCGGATGCACTGGGCCACAGGCTTAACGAAACAGTGCAACAAATATTGCAGTATGATGACGGTACAACCTAACAGAAAAAAGTGTGGTGCTCATCCTGTGGAGTCCCGCCAGGCAGTGAGAGTGCCGGGCCTCACGCCTCGAAGGAGCCCACCCAATGCTACTGGTGATCACCCACCAATGTGCTCTGGAGTCAAGGCACAAGGTGATGGGTCAAAAACTATTGACCAAAAACACAAGACAGTGGAATGCGGAGGGAGTCATTAACAAAAAGCTTTCCCTAACACATCACCTGCATGAAGGTAAGATTGACGTGGCATGTATCCAAGAAACGCACCACAACAACAACCACAAATTCTCAATCAGAGGATACCAGACCTTCCATCTTGATAGAGAAGGTCACAAAGGAGGGGTTCTGATACGTAACTGCATACCGAGTAGCGCGGTAGCTGTCAATCACACCGGACAAGCAGAAATTGTAGGAGTCGACATAATGACATAAGAAACGAAGATCCGCATCTTCAACCTGTATGGCCCACCCAACAAAGACCTGTCGCTCTCAAGTATGGAAATCAAGGACTCCAGCTGCCTAGTAGTTGGAGACTTCAACAGCCACTCAGAGAGATGGGGATATTCGGACACAGACAACAGAGGTGATGAAGTGGAAGATTGGGAGATAAACACAAATCTCTATCTAATCAATAGGCCGGAGGATAGCCCTAGCTTCTATTCTAGAACATGGCATACCACCTCTACTCCAGACTTGGCTTTTTCCACTGCGGATATTCACCACAAAATAGACCGCCAGGTGCTAAACCAATTGGCAGGTAGCGACCACAGGCGAATAAGGCTAGAAGTTGATATAGAAGTAGGCCCACAGGAAATAAAACCGCTCCCACGTTGGAATTATAAACGAGCCGACTGGGACAGATTTGCAATCCTGACAGATGGGCTGTGTGAAACCATCAACACACGGAATAACAATATGAAACCCATGGTGGAAAGCCTAAGCAAAGCAATAATTCAAGCAGCCACTGAAACCATCTCAATAGGGGCAAGGAAAAACTACAAGCCTTATTGGAATGATGAATTGCAGAAAGCGGAAGACGAAGTCTCAAATTCTAGGAACATGGCAGAGAGAGAACAATCTATGGCGGCAAATATCGCCCTCAAAGACATCATTGCGAAATACAAATACACTCTAAACCAAATAACAAAAGAAAGTTGGAAAAAAAAATAGAAAGCCTCAATTTAGATAAAGAAGGGAACAAACTATGGAAGTTAGTCAGAGCCATGAATGACGAAACTCCATCAAACAAACAAATTACCATCAAGCAGGGCGACAACATGCTCACTGGAAAAAAAGCAGCAAACGTCTTTATAGAACATTATGCCAGAGAAAACCACATTGATGTCCCTACAAATAGGCATACAGACATTAATGAAGAACAAAAGAGGCACGACAACATCAATTTGGCACCAGAGGAGCACATGATGGCAAAACTAACAATGAATGAAATGGACGAGGCCATGAAAACTTTAAAGAAAAAGAAATCGCCCGGAAAAGATGGCATAACAAACGAAATGCTGATGGGGTTGGGCTAAACAGCAAAGAGAAAGTTACTATCAGTCCTGAACCAAAGCTGGAAAAGGGGAATTGTACCGCAGGCATGGAAAGACGCTGTACTTATACCAGTACCAAAGAAAGAAAAAGATAGAACAGATCCAAATGGATACAAGTCTATCAGTCTACTGAGGTGTGTAGGAAAACTGATGGAGCGTATGATAAACACCAGACTGATGTGGCACCTGGAAGAAAAACACATACTAATTCCACAGCAAGCAGGCTTTAGACAGCACAGATTCACTGAGGATCAGATCACTCTCATAGCCCAAGAAATAGAGGATGCTTACCAGGAGAAAAAACACACAGTAGCGGTTTGGGTTGATTTAGAAAAGGCATTTGACAAGGTCTGGAAAGAGGACGAAAGTATACTAAAGAAACTGTACACTGGAAGAGTGAGACCAGTTCTCGAGTATGGCATTGCGGCATGGACAACAGCAGCAAAGTCGAACTTTGACAAAATTAGCAAACTTCAAAACCAAGCCATGAGAGTTGTAACAGGAGGCATGAAGTCAACGCCAATTGTAGAACTTGAAAAGATTACAAATCTGCAATCCATGACCGACAGAAAAGACTGCAAAGTCCAGCAGCAAGCAGAGAAACTCAGAAGACTGACAGACCATCCAATGCATCAGAGACTAAACAATTTGGGAAATGGGAAACTAAAGCGGAGAAACTTTGCAGAAATAGCCAAAACAAAGATGAGCGAAGACCCTATGAACGCATTAACAACACCAAAGCCCATTCCTACTGTACGAAAACCTACTTGGAGGCAGGATATATTTCCAGAGGTGGTAGAAAATATACCAGGTATTGCAAACAAAAACTGCCAGAGTGAAAAAGAAAGGAGAGACACTACCCTAAGCTTCATAATGAAAAGCTACCAAAGCATGGACTGGACCCATGCATACACCGACGGTTCTGTAACAAACACTACACAGAACGGAGGGGCAGGAGCATTCCTGAACCTACCAAATGGCAGAAAAATAACACTGTCATTCGCTACTGGTAAGTACACAAGCAATTTCAGAGGCAGAGGCACTGAGGGCGGCAGTGGAAGAAATGGTAACACACAGTGAAAATGAGAGCCATATAGTCCTGCTGACAGATGCTCTCGAAGTAGTCACAGCGCTAAAAAGCCAGAAAAACACTGAGCTTAATGACTTAAGAGCAGCACTCTGCAAACTGTGCCAGCAGTCCGCACCAAAAAGGGTAGTGGTACAGTGGGTTCCGTCACACTGCAACATCCAAGGCAACGAGGAGGCAGACAGACTGGCAAAAGAAGGTGCAAGGCTACCACAAACAGATACCAGTATGACGTACGAAGAGTCAAAACGGCTTATCAAAGCCAGGTACATGTCCAAATGGGAAACCGAACATACTGGTTACACCAAAAACGATGCCTATTACCAGTTGAACCGAAGAGAGCAGGTCGTTGTCTTCAGACTTCGCACTGGCCACAACAGACTGAGGTACCACCTTTTCAACAAATTGAAGATAGGGTGTACCGACGAATGCCCGTGCGGTACTGGTAAAATGACCACTGAACATCTGCTGCAGAACTGCCCGACATACGAGGATCAGAGAGAGCAGATGTGGCCATTGCCACTGGAACTGCAAGACAAGCTCTATGGTAGTGGCGAGAGTCTCAGGATGACCGCCGCTTTTTTCGAGAAAATAATGGTTACTGTCTGACTGTGTACGCAGAAGAAGAAGAAGATCTCCTTTTTAGCCTTTCCTCTGCGGTCCATAGCATGGTAGTTCTGATGATGGTGTCAGGAGACTTTCTTCTTAGGCATGACCAATTACAATTATGGCATCGACCGGTTACAATTACAGCATTTGCCGGTTACAATTACAGCATTTGCCGGTTACAATTACAGCATTTGCCGGTTACAATTACAGCATTGACCGATTAAAATTGCAGCATCTATTGGTTATGATGGAGTACATATTTTCTGGGCTGCTCTGAGTAAGCAGTTTTTGGTTGGTGATGACCTCAGACCAGAAAATTTGATGAATCTTCCTGAAATAGATTCTATGCAAATGCTATTTAAGCTGGCAAAGACTACTTTGATCTCATCCGTAATGATTTTGATGTGTCTGTTTTACCATCTCATATAACTGTTCATCCCATGTGTGCAAATTTGTCTGTTATTTGCAAGTAATTTTAATTTGTGTGCAATTTTTTGCATTTAGTGTTATGACATGTCTTCTTGAGATTAATATTAATTTCTACTTATTGACTTTATTCACTCAATCTATAAGTTTTTTCTAGATTGTCTTGTCTTCGTTCGTTCTCAATCTCCAGCTACCAAACCCTGAAAGGGCTTAAGTGGCAGAATGTAATCCAGAGAACGCAATGCGCTGTGTCGTAGTTTACAGCTTGTCTGCGATATTTGCACCTTTCGGTCCAACACATCTGACTTCGGCAAACATTTTTTGAGTACCGGGTTAGCATTCCCTCTTCGATCCCTTCTCCTTAGCCAGTCTGCCCTGCTGCAGCCTGTTATCCAGTATCACCACGTGGGGGCGTAGAAGGGTCTTGGCAGCTCTGGTTCGCTGGCCCTGACGCTAGCAGTCAGCTATGTGTAGCTGACCACTGCAGCTCATGCGCTGCTCAGCGTCTTGATCCCCTTCTCTGGAATTGACTGGAGTCAGATACAAAGACATATAGCCAACAATTTTTCAACAGAAATGAAATCACTCTTACAGTATTTAATTTTAACAGAAGTATGTAAATGAATGACTTATTTATTTCTGTATTAGCTTGGGATGTCCTAAAGAAGGGCGGAAGTGCAGAGGACAGCCTGGTTGTTGGATGCAGCACATGTGAACAGTTTCAGTGTGATGGCAGCGTCGGATTTGGAAGCAACCCAGATGAATCGGGCGAGACCACTCTTGATGCTATGATAATGGATGGGTGAGATGATTACAAAATTGTTTCCCCTGATATAGCCATTTTATACAGGGTGTCCCACTCACTACCAACCTCTGGTTTTTCCTTAAAATTTTTAAACCAATTAATATAATTAAATAAAATTTGTCTTGGCTTGGCTTCGTTCGTTCTTAATCTCCTGCTACAAAACTCTGAAAGGACTTAAGTAGCAGAATGTGGTCCAGAGAACGGAATGTGTTGTGTCGTAGTTAACAGTTTGACTGCAATATTTGCATCTTTCGGTCCAACACATCCAACTTCAGCAAGCATTTTTTGAGTACCGGGCTAGCATTCACTCTTCGATTCCTTCTCCTTAGCCAGTCTGCCCTGCTGCAGCCTGTTATCCAGAATCACCGCGTGGAGGTGTAGAAGGGTCTTGGCAGCTCTGATTCGCTGGCCCTGACGCTAGCAGTCAGCTATGGGTCACTAACCACTGCAGCTCATGCGCTGCTCAGCATCTTTATTCCAAATAAAATTTGACATGGACATACTTTGGTGTGTGAAAAACATATTGCTCATATGTTGCAAGTGGTCACCATAAGCATCAAGGTATGCCTGCACATGCCTCTCCATGTTACGGAAGGCATTCACCAATGCATCAAAAGTTGCAGAATGTTTTCTTATAGTTTCATGAGATTCCTTGGCTTGTTGAGAAACACTTTCTTTTTGAGCATGCCTGATAGGACCCAATCAGGTTGGGTAAGGGCAGACGACCTTGGTGGTCAAAGTCACTTAGAAATGACACAATCTTCAAAGAAAGAAGCAGTTTCAGCCATGCTGATATTTGAGGTGGGACATGTAGCTTGATCCTGCTGAAAATATCCAGTACATAGTTCCTCATTGTCCAACTGGTTCACAGTATGCCTATGTCAAATTATATTGAATTTCCGTGCATTGGTTTAAAAGTTATGAGGGAAAACCTGGGGCCGAACAGTGAGTGGATATATCCACACGAGCGTGCACACACACACACACGTAACATTCAATATGAGTTCATATTGTTTCTAACACACCAAGGTATGTCGATGTCAAATTTTATTGAATTATGTTCAGTGGTTTAAAAGTTATTAATTAAGGAAAGCCAGGGGCCATTACACCCTGTATAATGACATTATGTTATTATTTTATTGTTTCAAAACCCAAAGCATGTATCTTTTAAATGAATGTAATTGTTATCACAAAATTCAGTCAAATAAGGTAAAGGTGAAAGTTTTTTTGTTTTTTTTCACTACAGCAGACACTTATTGTAACTAATACAAAAATATTGTAATGTTAAGAAATGAATTCAAAAGATATCATTTGTTAATTTACACAATAGCCATCTACTTTACACAAAAACAGTCACTGATCGAGCAATCACAATATTATTCTACTCATACATTCACATACACATCTTTTTGTTTACTCAACCACAACATACATTCACATTCTAGTTTACCCAACCACAACATACATTCACATTCTAGTTTACCCAACCACAACATACATTCACATTCTAGTTTACCCAACTACAACATACATTCACATTCTAGTTTACCCAACCACAACATACATTCACACTCTAGTTTACTCAACCACAACATACATTCACATTCTAGTTTACCCAACCACAACATACATTCACATTCTAGTTTACTCAACCACAACATACATTCACATTCTAGTTTACCCAACCACAACATACATTCACATTCTAGTTTACCCAACCACAACATACATTCACATTCTAGTTTACCCAACCACAACATACATTCACATTCTAGTTTACTCAACCACAACATACATTCACATTCTAGTTTACCCAACCACAACATAAATTCACACATTCACATTCTAGTTTACCCAACAATAACATACATTCACATTCTAGTTTACCCAACCACAACATAAATTCACACATTCACATTCTAGTTTACCCAACAATAACATACATTCACATTCTAGTTTACTCAACCACATTATACATTCACATACATAGTCCCATCCACTTATTTAATACATCCATTCACATAATGATCTGTCAGCCTACATAGCAAACACCAGAACATATTCTGCAGGACTGCCCCACTTGTACAGAACAAAGAGAGGCAGTCTTGGCCCTGGGGAACGACCATGCTCGGAAAGCTGTGGGGGACTGACAAAGACTTGAAACGCAGTCTCCTTTGTGAACCTCACCGGGCTAGAAGCATAGCGTTTGGGTTTAACCCCAGCAGGAGGAAGGAAGACTAACGACTGGTCAGGCAAAATTTACCAATCAGACATGTTAGTCAGGTTCAGGCAAAACATACTGGACAAGACCCTCATCTAGGCCTCCTCGTAGCCCTTCCTGGAAATGTGCTGTTTCCATTGCAGCCTGGCTAACGAGGTGAGGTATCGACGTGATCGCTGTAGCAGTGAGCGATACGCAGATGAAGCCAAGCATAGCAAAACTGCCTGAAGGACCCCGGTTTACCTTTATCAGCACGCTCAAGATGGGAAGAAAGCTAATGCAACTCGCCACTTAACGCCCTTTTCAGGGCGCACAAAAGAGTAACCTACTCATTGTGGGCATTTGCAAGCAACAACAACCCCAGCAGGAGATAAGACGGGACAGCAAACAAGGTTAAGATGAAGTCAAAGCCCCCAGCCAGAGGAGGGAAAATACTTTGCCATAGAACAGGTGCTGAAGACAGAGGTACCAGGCCAGGAGACACACCAGCAACCAAGGTACCATGCAACCAGCTCGGCCTGTTTATATGTATGTTCACACAAAAGTGTTCAATATGCATGTAGACGTAGTAAAAAAAGGGGGTGAATGAGAAGATATACATAGTCACTTTCACTCATCTAACAAATTATTTGCCACATTCTTTCTGTGATCTGATCACATTCCATGCAGTCAAGATTGATTTATTAAATCTCAGGGCAACGTATGCAGTAGGAGCTGTAGGGGATTTACGCAGGGTTAAAAATGCCATTGGTGTAGCCAGAGCTGTGATGCAATACTCTGATCATACACTTTTAGCGGGAGAATCAGGTTGGTGACATGCTTTTTATATCTTTTCCAAGACTGTTGTTTTATTTATGGGGATGAGGTATTGTTATAAAACTAAACAATGAATTATGTTCAACAGCAATTTTCACTGGAAGAAACTGCAATGGACTCAATGATGAAGCTACATCCCTGAGGCAGGCAGCCAAAACCCCCAGGATCTGCTGCAAGAAGCAGACATAAGAGCAAGACGTTTTCACAGATGTTCTTTCAGTGATGTTAGCGGTTAAGAACCAGCACAAAAATAAAAACTCAGTGTCCTAACAAACTAACTCAAAATGTTTGGTCTAATGCTAGAAAAGAAGAACAATCCATAGGATACCAGTCTACTGCAATATCTCAGGCAATGAAGAAGCAGACAGACTTGCCAAAGAGGAAGGAATACTGCAACAAAGTGATAACTTGTGATGAGACAAAAGAATTAACAAGGGCAGAGTCCAGATCAAATGAGTAATTATCAAGATGCTGATCATTGCATAAGCTGCAGTGGTCTGCAACCCAAAGCTGACTGCTAGCGTCAGGGCCGGCGAACCAGAGCTGCCAAGACCCTTCTACACCTCCACCCGGTGATCCTGGATAGCAGGCTGCAATAGAGCAGACTGGCTAAGGAGAAGGGATCGTAGAGGGAAGGCTAACCCGGTACTTAAAAAAATGCCTGCCGAAGTTGAATGTGTTTGACCGAAAGGTGCAGATATCACAGGCAAGCTGTAAACTACGATACAATGCATTATGTTCTTCGGACAACATTCTGCTACTTGCAAAGTCATTTTCAGGGCTTGTATAGTGGGAGTTTGAGAATGAAGAAGAAGAAGAAAATCAAATGGAAAAGAGACCACCCTGGCTATATAGAAAATGACATCTGTAGCCAGCACTCCAGACGAGTTCAGGTGGTTATTTTCCGGCTACGCACAGGGCACAGCAGACAGAGATTTCATCTTTATATTAAATTCAAGATTGGCACTACAGATCTCTGTATTTGTGGCACAGCCCCTATGACAGGGGAACACCAGCTACAGTTCTGCCCATCATACACCAGTGAAAGGAGTAGTACCTGGCAACATTCAATGTGCTTTCATGAAAATTCATATTATAATGTACAGAACCTTGTGCTGACTGATACCTTTGTTAAAGTCATTGAATATGAAAGAAGAAGAAGATTTTTTCCTGTGTGGATCCCTGGACCCTTTCTTTGGGAGGAAAGAAAGCTAGCATAGACAAACTTAGCAGAGATGTGCAGACAAAGACCTTCAGTCTCCAAACGGGACATTCTAGACTCAAGGCCCACCTCCACAGAATGGGTCTTAGAGACACAGTTACATTTGATTGCGGAGCACCCAAGCAGACACCAGAACACATCCTGCAGAACTGCTCCACTTATGCAGACCAAAGAGAGGTAGTCTGGCCCGGAGAGCGACCATGCTCAAAAAACTGTTGGGGCCGACAAAAATCTGAAAAAGTTTCATCCGTGACACTCACAGAACTAGAAGCATAGCATCAAAGAAGAAGAGGAAACTGTCAGTGACTAAATGTAGATACCAATTTTCTAAGTGGGGCAAATAATTTAAACACTCTGCCATATTAAACTTAAAAAATAACTTGCATTTTCATTGACAAATTTCTTGGTATTTTCAGCTACAAAATTTGCTGTTGAGATGGGATTCAAAGAAGAATCATTAACAACTAATAAATCAGCTGCAATGTTTACTGACTGGGTCAAAGCCAATTGTCAGCCTAATTATAGACAGGTTGGTTAACTGTAATTTTATCGGACGGTCATATTACAGTTATTTTATCTGTTTCTTGTCTTTTGTTCTTCTGCTGCTTGTAAAATAACATGTTGTAGTGAAACTCAATTTTCATCATACATGACAACAATGTCTGATATAAGAATGGAGTGTCAGATAGTTACTTCAGCTCTCAGGTAAGCTGTCTATGACCTCATTAATCCTTGCAGTAATCATTCCTGACTTTTAATTTTAGTTTTGGAAGGTTTGAGAAGTAATGTCTGTCATGAGTTGGTAGCAGAAAAAAGGAATCACAGATTCAGGAGAATGTGTACTGTTCTGGTTATGCAGGGTTTACAGTAATGAAGGAACTGACATCTTGGCCTTAGTGAGCACATTAGACATGGGACTCGTTTAGTCACTGTCTGTTGGATTATAACACTGCAAGACATTTTGGAAGTCTGTCAATGGCTACCTGTTGGATGAAGGCACAGTAATAGATGAATAAGCAATTCACAGACTGCAGAACTATGAAATCAAACGAGGTTTGAGCGACTGGTTTGCAAGAAAGGATGGAGTAGTATGTACACTAATAAACTGCAGTAACCATCAGCATCCACCTTCTTTGCTATTTACTGAGAGAAACTGAGCATCTATGGGTATGCCCGGAGTGCAGTGGAGTCAATTCTGAGGAACGGAACAGTTTAATGTAGAAAAATGTACAGTCCTCCACATGGGAAGATCCAATAATGAATATAATTACAGGATGGGAGAGAACAATATTAGGACAACAAAGAAGGAAAGAGACCTAGTAGTTATAATAGATCATACAGGAAAGGTGTGGGAGCAAGTTCAGGTAGCAGTGAAAAAGGTTAATGCCATGTTGGGCATGATAAAAAAAAAAAGAAACATTTCTCATAAGAGTAAAGAAATAATAGTCAAGCTATATAAATCATTAGTGAGACCTAAGTTAGAGTTCAAGTGTGGAGTCCATATAATAAAGTGGATATAAACATGCTGGAAAGGGTTCAAAGAAGAGCTACAAAAATTATCGTTGGTTTTCAGAATTATAGTTATGAGGAAAAACTAAAAATAAAAGGGTCTTCATTGTCTAGAACAAAGAAGAATTCGAGGTGACTTAATACAAGTGTATAAATTAATAAATGGAAAGAATAAATTAGACTATACCAAGTTTTTAAAAGTACGACCTGCTACAAGAACAAGAGGGCACAGCTACAAATTGTTTAAAGACAGGTCTAGATTAGATATTAGGAAATATTTTTTTAGTCAGAGAATGGTGAATTCTTGAAATGCATTCCCGCAGGATGTAGTGAAAGCAGAGTCAGTTAATGCATTAAAAAATAGATTGGATGCTCACAGTATTTTTGGTATCTGTGGAGTGAAATAAACTGGTTGTATACAGACTCCGTAGAGTCTTCTAAACAAGCTAAACCAGTAAAATGAAGTTAAGTTAAGTTAACACTGTAATTGATGAATTGGTGACCCATAAATTGCAGGCATTTTGTTTCACATCAAACGTAGGTTGAGTAGGTAACAGGGGAGAAGACAGTAGGAATGTGTTCAACCAGCGAGCATTTGGTCACCTGCATGAAAGTGTTTGGAATCGATGAAACATCAATGCCAAAACCAAGGTCCAAGTATATAGTGCCTTCGTTCTTGCCACCGTGCTCTACACTTGCGAGACTTGGATGGTGTGCAGCAGTCATGCCAGATGGCTCAATCACTTCCACATGTGCTGGCTGCTCAAGATCAACTGGTAGGATAGGTATCCATCTATGAAGTGCTTCAAATAGTAAAACTTCTGAGCATCTACACTCGGTTGTAGAGCATCAAGGTTTGGTGGGCTGGGCATCTTGTTTGCATGCATTGCGGCTGCACCGAGAGGATCGATAGACTTTGATTGATTGATTGATACAAATTGAGCTAACATTATCTTTCTTCTTCCTCATGCTACCAAGCCTTGGAAAGGGCTTTGTATGTAGAAGGATATAGTCCAGAGAGCGGAATGTGTTGTGTCATAGTTTACAGCTTGACTGCGATATTTGCACCTTTCGGTCTGACACATCCAACTTCAGCATAGCATTTTTGAGTTTTAGGTTAGCCTTTTCTCTTTGATCCCTTCTCCTTAGCCAGCCTGCCTGTTGCAGCCTGTTATCCAAGATCACTACGTGGAGGTAGAGAAGGGTTTTGGCAGCTCTGGGTCGCTGGCCCTGATGCTAGCAGTCAGCTTGGGTCACTAACCTCTGCAGCTTGTGTACTCCTCAGTACCTTGATCCCCAAGCTATCATTATGATTTGAATATTGAGGTTGGGTTGCTAATCTCATACACAGCCCTCTTTAGCCAACTTTTAAAATACACTTTGAAGGTTGCATTAGTTAAAAAGGACTCTCAATGGTATTCATACACATTAGCATTATTTAAATAGATCGGTTGACACAGCTGCTCTATTTATTACAGAATGTCAAACCCAATCCAAAAACCAGCTGTGGTCCATACTCTCCTGCTTCTCAAGGGAATGTAGAATCCACTTCCGACACACATCAGCGCTGGTACCACAGAAAACCGCACCTGGAAATCAATCGTCAGAATCATGATACTATTGGTATGGTTGTCATCGATGGCCAAGGACATGTATGGGCTGGTACATCAACCAACGGGGCAAACCACAAGATTCCTGGGTAATTTTATTATTTCTTCTTTGGTATACACTCTGAAAAAAGACGTTTGTGACATTGTGTCGTAGTTTACAACGAGGCTATGTTATCTGTACTTTTGGCCCGACACATCTGATTTCAGCACGCCATTTTTGATCCATAATAGTTGCAGCATGCATTGTTGCAGTCTGGTTCCAGGGCCACCACTTGGAAGCGGAATAGGATTTTGGCCAGTTAGGGGTCACAGACCATGATGCAATCAGCCAGCTACTCGTAGCTGGCTGCTGTCAGCCCAGCCCACTCACTGCTACATTTTCTGCCTCTAATTTTGTAATTTTTTTATACATCTGTGATATTGGAATTTTTATTTCTGAAAAACCAAATGTTATTTCTCACATTCACATTTTCCTCAGCGTCAGTCCGGCAGATGTGCCGTATGTGAGGAAGCCAACAATATTCTGTATGCGTTCCGATCTTTTGCAACACAGTACCAATGCGAGCCTAGGCTGTTGGTCAGTCTATCTCGTCATCGCATAGGTGGGTGACCAAGAAGACGTGTACAGGCACATGGCCACCAAAATGTTGTTCATCTGTTGTCAGGCATGTCCAGCCTAACCATGTTTGTGTGATATCGCTGTTTCCACAATGTCCCGAAACAAGGTTTGATGTTGAATTTCTTCATTGCAGATCTTACCCCATATACACATTTTTTTTTATGCCTCGTTCCATTGCTCTCTGAGTGACTCTGAGCTTCTCAGTATCTGTTTTGCGCAAGTTTCACACTTTGCATTCGTAAATCATTGCTGGAATGACTATGGAATTGAAAGTGTGTGCTCTTGCTGTGGTGTCTTTCATCTCTTGGAGTATTGGCTAAATGGAGTTAAAGGAATAATAAGCTGCTTTAGGTCTTCTAGAGATTTCATGGTCGATTTTGGGGTTGGCATTTATCTCTTGACCTAGGTAGATATAAGAGTTGACATTCTCGATGGTCTTCTCTCCTCGCTTGACGTCCTACTTTGGGCAGTAAGGGTTTCTGAGGCATTGTATTTTACTTTTATTTATCTTCAGACTAGCAGCTCTGCTGACCCCATTTAGGTCGTTCAAGGATTGTTGGACTTCCTCAGTGGCATGACGGCTAAGCATAATCGTAAATAGGGGAGCCACTCGCCATCTATATTTACACCTCTGTTGATCCAATGTAATTGTTAGAAAATCTCTTTGGAGTGATGTTGTCACCTTGTCGACTCCTCTTGCTATCGAAACATATACTGGGTGGTGGTAAAGCGTGATGGCTGTATTGCAGTCTTTTGTTAGTTTCCTCAATCAATCTAATATAGGTTTGGTTTTAGAGATGGCCTAGTTTCCAATGGCATTCACCACAACATTGGTCTCGATACTCTCAAAGACTTTCTCATAATTGATAAATACAAGACGGAAATGCGCAGTTCACATGCCCACTCCATCACTTGATTGATAGTGGGGAGGTGGTCAATGAAGGAGAACCCTTTCTTGAGAATCTGGCTTGTTCTTGAGGTTGGCGTTCATCAAGTTGCCCGTCAATTCTGTTGGCAATGACTTGTGAATATCTTGTACATTATCCATAACAGACAACTTGGTTGTTATTTTTCAGGGTTTTAAAAACAATTTTAAGGACGAAGTTCGACCAGTTCAGTCATAGCTGAGCTATTGCTTGATAGGTTTATGCATTGTGCATATATAAGCATTGAAGCATACTTGAGATCACATCCCGACATGTGTCTATGTGGGAAGGACAGATAAACAATTGAACATTAAGTTCTTCTAGTTTGTCAATTCAATGAGGGGAGCATGATCCTCTCCAACTCAAAATAGACGTACGAGGAGCGTTCAAGTCAAACCAGGACTTTTCTTTTAAATAAAAGAAACTTTTCCCAAGTAATCAAAATGCCATTTATTTTTTAAAAATCCCCTGCAACATTTATGCATTTATCCCAGCATTTAAGTAATGCTTGAAAAGCTTCAGCGTAGAAAAATTTGTCAGCATGTCTGAACTAATCTAGAACAGCCTATTTCACTTCGTCATAAGTGCTGAAATACTGACCTCATAGGAATTATTTTAGGAGTCCAAATAGGTGGAAATCGCTTAGAGCGATGTCGGAGGTAGATGTGGCAATACCTCCCAGCCGAGTAGTTGCAGACATCACATAGTGCGGTGAGCCTTATGAGGTAGTGGATTATCTTGCAGAAGCAGGATGGGATCATCACTCTCGGATGTATGGCCTTTTCTAAAACATTTACACCATTGAAATGTCTAACTGCGGCTAAGTGTCTCATCACCATTTTGTGATTGCAGTCTTTTGTAAATTTCCACAGGTTTCACGCCTTCTTTCACAAGACACTTCATCACATCACGCTGTTCCATGCAAGCACTAACTGTGTTGTTCTCCATTTGTATTTATTTGTCACGTGACTGGCCCATGGCAAGTAGACCACCTAGCAGTAATAGGACACAAAGTGACCCTAACTAACGATAGTAGTTCCAGCACGCTATAACCAAATCAGGTAGAACTAGAACAAAAAGTCAGGGTTTAATTTGAACGCACTTCGTATACTGTATGATAATAAGAGAAGCTCTCTCCCAGTGGATCTTAGAGAACCTTGCTAGAGAGGAAAGAATAGAACCACTGCACCTACATGTGTATTGTAAAAAGCAAACTAATGAGAATTGTGCTTTTTTATTCACTCATATGCTGATGATAATTTAACTAATTTAAGACGTAACCTCTACTCACAGACGTATCGGTGATTCTCCGATTATGGGTGCAGGATCATATGCCAGTAACCTTGGAGGTGGTGCTGCTGCTACTGGTGATGGGGATGTTATGATGAGATTTCTGCCCAGGTGAGTACACATTTATATTTATGTTCTCACGTAAGGTAGTCTCAGATTCTCTTGAAAGTGGCATTGCATCTAGAATGGGTTATTGTTAGTGGTGTAATCTTCTTTTGAAGAGGATATGGTGAGAATACCCCACTTTAAAACTACAGACACAATCTTCTTGGTTGTATTATGGTGCGTCGGCCATGAGAGAAAAGCTGCACTGAGAATGCTTGAGACAGAAAAGCAACCATCAACAAAAATAGCTGTCTTCACAGGCTGCAGATATCTAATAGACACAATAAAGAAAACAAACAACAAATCGTTTTTTTCAGGAATCAGAACAGAACTTGAAAAACTCCAAAGATCCTCAACAATAGCGATCCAATGGCTACCATTTCGATGCGGAATCACATGAATCGAGAGAGCGAACACTTTAGCAAAAGATGGTAGTAAAAAGGCACAATTTAATCATCGAGTGCCATATAGAGAGATCAAGAACATCATCAGAAAGCAGTATATACATCAACGGAGAGAAGACGTGAACATAAGCAGTAGACCAGACCCAATTCACCAACTCAAAAGAAACCAACAGACTACCTTAATTTCGCCTGAGAACAGATCACTGCAGACTACTAGAACATCTATACCAAATAAAGATCTCACACACCGATGAATGCGCATGTGGAACAGGGGGCCAGAATCCTGAACACATTCTACAGGAATACCAACTATATAGGGAAATAAGTTTGCCGAAGACAGATGTGTTGGATCAAAAAGTGCAAATACTGCAGTCAAGCTGTAAACTAGCGATACAATGCATTCCGTTCTCCGGACTACATCCTGCTACTTGTAAAGCCTTGATAGATGGAGTTTGAGAACGAACGCAGAAGAAAAAGGAGGGAAATGAGATACCAGACATACCAGGGGATGCAGAGCAGAGACAACAGCTGTGAGGCAGCTGCTCCAACCTGGTGAAGACTACAGATGTCATCATGGTGACCGGCCTATAGATATAGCATGACCAGATATCCTGAAAGCAAAGAACGAGAGAATAGCTGGCATAAAGATCTTAGCTCTTGAGCAATGTTAACATGAATTCATCATGACAAATTCAGCGCTCCGAGCAAACCACAAAGCTGTCAACAGGTAGATGAATAGTTTTCTTGTCTTGTTCCTTTTTTACTCCAGCCGAAGTATAGGGCCACCACTACAGAAACCTGCACCAAAGACTATGTGCTCTTGCAGTTGTGGTTTCTGTAGAAATTTGTTTTGCACCCGTATTTATAAATTGCTATCTTCATGCACAACTCTGTTTGGTTACTTCTAATGACATGCATGAAAATGTAGTTCTGTTCTTTCCAACCCAGTAAAGGAACTAGGAATCCACTTAGGTAGTAGGTGAATAGTGAAATAAAATTGTTCATACGTGAAAGTTACATTAAAACAAAAATAATTTAGGCAATAATTGATTATCATCTGGTCCCTAATAGTTTTTGTAACATTTAAAACCTGCGTTAGGTCACTAACAGCACCAGAGGAGACAGAATCACAAATACGAATATTCGGGAGAAGGTTGGAACAAATCCCTGCCTACAGTACATCAGGCAACAGAGAATGAATTGGTTTGGCCACATTGTGAGAATGCAATCAGACTACATTGTTCATGCAACTTTCTACAAGAGAACATCAAGAATAAGGGTGAGAGGTAGACCAAGGGAAAGAGGGATAGACAGCGTAAATGAGATCTGCTGTAAAATTGGGAAAAATGTTACTTGGGCCACGAGAGAGGCGAAAGACAAATACAAACGACACTGGGCTACAACCCAAAAGAATGTGATACAACAAAACAAGGAGGAAAGACAGGGAAATTTATCTTATATGAAAGCTATTTTCAAACACAAATATCTTTCAGGGCTTGGTGGCAGGAGATTCTTCTTCGTATGCGTACGAAGAAGAAGAAGAAGGAGGATGGTCTGTCATTCTTCTGAGTTTCTCTGCTTGCTGTTGGGCTCTGCAGTCTCTTCTATCGGTCATGGATTGCAGATTTGTAATCTTTTCAAGTTCTACAATTGGCGTTGACTTCATGCCTCCTGTTATAACTCTCATGGCTTGGTTTTGAAGTTTGCTAATTTTATCAAAGTTCGCCTTTGCTGCTGTTGTCCATGCCACAATGCCATACTCGAGAACTGGTCTCACTCTTCCAGTGTACAGTTTCTTGAGTATTCTTTCGTCTGCTCCCCAGCTTGTGCCAGCAAGTTTCCTCATGATTTCCATTCTTTCTCTGGCTCTCATTCGGTTTCTCTCGATCTGACTTTTCCATGTCATGCGCCGATCAAATGTGACTCCCAAGTAGTTTGGGTTGTCGTTTGGCCGCAGATATTTCCCGTTAAGACTTATTTTGGTGTTTTGTGGTTTATTTGAAAGCAAGAATATCGTACATGTTGTTTTTTCCTCGTTTATTTTGACCAGCCATGAGTTCGCCCACTCCTCCAACGATGTTAGGGCCTGCTGCACCCGATTGTTTGCTACGGTGATATTTTTTTCAGAGGTCCTCATAGCCAGATCATCTGCAAACATGGAGCTGTGGACTCGTCTTGGTATATTCTCTGTGATGTTGTTTATATACCCCAGGAAAAGTGTGGGTGACAGTACTCCCCCCCCCCCCCCTCCTTGGGGGACTCCTTGCTCCAATGTCACCTTTTTGCTCATCTGCCCTTGTACATGGGCTCTGGCTGTTCTGTTTTTGAGGTAGTGGCTGATCCATCTGTACATTTTTCCAGAAACTTCTTCTTCATAGCTTGACTTTAAGTCCCTCTTTCCACACCTTGTCAAATGCCTTCTCTAGATCCAACCAAACCGCTACTGTATGCTTTTTCTCTTGGTAAGCATCCTCTATTTCCTGTGCTATGAGAGTGATCTGGTCCTCAGTGGATCTGTGTTGTCTAAATCCTGCTTGCTGTGGGATTAATATGTGTTTTTCTTCCAGGTGCCACATCAGTCTGGTGTTTATCATACGCTCCATCAGTTTGCCTACACATCTAGGTAGACTGATGGGCCTGTATCCATTTGGATCTGTTCTATCTTTTTCTTTCTTTGGTACTGGTATAAGTACAGCATCTTTCCATGCCTGCGGTACAATTCCTCTTTTCCAGCTTTGATTCAGGACTGATAGTAATTTCCTCTTTGTTTGGCCCAACCCCATCAGCATTTCGTTTGTTACCCCATCTTTTCCAGGCGATTTCTTTTTCTTTAAAGTTCTCATGGCCTCATCCATCTCATTCATTGTTAGTTTTGCCATTATGTGCTCCTCTGGTGCCATCTTGATGTTGTCCTGGCCCTTTTGTTCTTCACTAATGTCTGTATGCCTGTCTGTAGGGACATCAATGTGGTTTGCTCTGGTGGCAGGAGATTGAAAATGAGCGAAGCCAAGCTAAACCAAACAGAAATATTTTAAGACGTGATTAATTATTGTGTCTTTCTCATTTAGTTTATGTAACATTTAACTGAAAAAACATAAGTCCTTCTGTTAATAGATCCATATGGGTTTCTGTGCCAGAATTGGACTATATAGCCACCTCCGGACTTACTGATGAGGTGCAATACAACATGTCTGACTACTCTTGTCATCATCACGTGCGATGGACAGCTATTATTATTATTATTACACATGATGTTATTAGGCTTTGATATGTATTTGCAAGAAAAAAAAGTGGTTCCCCACTTTGAGCTATTTTTTTGTACAGCAAGTTCCTGAAACTAATCAAAAATAAATTGCTGTTTGATGGTAAATTGACCAGTTTTTGCTGTTAAAAAAATAAGCTGATGTGCTTTTGAAATAGTTTTTTTTTACATATACATTCAGTTGTTCATAACATTATTTTATATACATTGAGCAGTTTCTTCGATATAATTGGCTGTATTCTTATCTTATAGTTTTCGTGCTGTCGTTGAGATGGAACAAGGGGCGTCACCCACTGAAGCTACAAAGTTGGCACTTGATCCCATTATCAAATTCTATCCAACCTTCAGTGGAGCTCTAATAGCTGTCAATGTGACTGGACACTTTGGTGAGTGTGTCATTATTATTAACACACAAGCAAATTATTTTGGTAGAAAAGTCAATTTGCAGATAATCATTATCAAATGTTAGTGTCAGGTGGTGTAGATGATCACTTCCTTCCACAACAATGTCTTTTAAACATTTCAGAACCACATTTTTTTTGCTATTCAGAAGACACCCAGAGGTCGAAGATGCAACAGCAACTCATAGCTGGCTGCTTCTATAACTGACTAAGACCCTGTTCAGCCTCTAAGTAGTGGCCCTGGAAACAGATTGCAATCAATGCAGCCTAACTAAGGGGTCGAAGAGGGAAGGCAAACCTGGTCTCCAAAATGCTGTGTTGAAACCAGATGTGTCGGGCCGAGAGACGTAGATAAGATATCACAGCCTAGCTGTAAACTACGACACAACATCCTTTTCAGGACGAACAGTGAAGAAGAAGAAGATGCCCAGAATGAAAATGTTAAGATATAATGAAGATGGATTGGGTACATTTCCGTTGAAAATGATGCACCAATTATTACGTGACTATCCGACCTATAACTTGGCAAAAGAAGATTAGGCTATTCAACACAAATGTTGTTTTTGTTGTTTGAAGCTGCTTGTGGTGAGTTCATTCTTGGTGACTGTTCTTTGGTAATGGGTTACAGTGGCTCTTTTTACAAGCTTTAAACATGACATGAACATTGTACACACGGACTTCTATTTCTCCTATTTTAACCAACTTCCCCATAACCTAAAAAACTGAAATTATATTGTGTACTAGTGTAAACTGTTAAATTTAAATTGATGGTTGTTATTTCACAAAAAATGAAAAAAAAATACGCAAATTCACCAAAGAAAAAGCAAACAATTTTTTTTAAAATTATGTTTTCAGGCACTCTAAGGAGAGACATACCTCCATGGTTTTGCCGATTGTCCTCTTTTTTTTACAAACATGTCTTAGTATAAATAATGACTTGTACCGAGAAGGTGGACTTGGGTCCTCCAAGCTATAGTGTAATGTGCGGCTCCTCTGTAAGCTCGCAATTATGAGAATCACAGTCAATCCCCACCTAGTTGGTCAGACTGCTTTGACACAGCCCATTTTCAGGGAGCGCGGACGTGATGTAGGGTCTTGATCAGCATGTTTAAAAATGACACATACGATCTTCTCCCTGTCAAACATACGACAGCATGTAAAACTAAATGGAAATGAGATACGGCTGGATGAGGCTCTAACTCATTTAGGGGTTTCCTTAAGACCAATGTCTGACCTGGAAAACACAAATTTTAAAGATCCAGCTGAGGGTGAGGCTACGCATGTCCATCATGAAGAAACTTGCTGCTACTACATGGGGTGCTGATGGAAACACGCTAAACAAATTATATACAGGCAGAGTGAGACCAGTCATGGAATATGGCATTGCAGCTTGGTCTACGGCAGCTAAATCAAACTTCGACAAAATAGGATACTCCCAGAAAGCAGCCTGCATCATAACAGGAGCCTTAAAGTCCACTCAAATAAAAGATGTGGAAACCATGACACGGTTACAGTTAGTGAAAGACAGACAAGACAGTCAAATCCTACAGCGGGGACAGTGTGGCCTAGTGGTTAAGTGGCACGGCTCACAATCCGAAGGTGCTGGGTTCGATCCCCATCACAGCACCGGCCGTTACCCCGGGGAAGCAAACCCTTAGAAAATGCAGGAGGAAGCAGACCCTTACATAAAATGCATGCTGAAGTCGGATGCACTGGGCCGACAGGCGCAAAATAAAAACACAGTGCAACGCACGCCGCCTTGGGGATTAGAAAAATAAGGCGAACGCAAAAAAAAAAAAATCCTTCAGCAAACAGAGAAATTGTTAAGATTCATTGACCATCCGATGCACCATAGACTAAGTGAACTGAGACATGGCAGGCCAAAGCTAAAAAGTTTTGCAGCCCAGGTAAAAGAAAACAAATTAGAAACAATGCTGTTCTCTCAAATGAAATCATGAAACCAGTACTAGCATCCTCTGGAAGGGAAGAATCTGTAATATCCCCAACATAGAAGACAAAAGGTCACAAACAGAAAAAACACATAGTTACCAATTATATCAACCAAAAATTTCCACCAACAGTCTGGAAACATGCCTCCACAGATGGCTCAACAAAAGATGCCATTGAAAATGGGGGAGGAGAAATCGTTATGAAACTGAAAAGTGGAATATACTCAGCAGCATTTGCCACTGGGAGACGCTGCATCAACTTCAGTGCCGGAGCCAGAGCCCTGATACAAGCAGTTGAAACCCTTATAGACCTTAAGGAACAGGCAGAAAAGCAAGTGGTCATTCTCACAATCTCAGTGTTAATGGCTCTCAAGAACCAGTCCAAAAATTAACTTGGCGCTCTGACAGACTTACTCTAACTCCCATCCCAGTGCATAAATAAAAGCATAATCTAGTGGATACCGACCCACTGCACACATTCCAGGCAACGAGGAGACACACATACTCACAAAGAGAGGGAGGAACACTACAACAGAGGGATACAGCAACCACATGATGAGATAAAAGCGGCCATTAGAGCTAAGTAGAGAGCAAAATGGAAAAAAAAGACCACTGTGGCATATAGAAAACGATGCCTACCGCCAACTTTCCAGGCGAGATCACGTGATCATTCACCGACTGCGCACAGAACACATCAAACTGAGATATCATCTATACAATAATTTCAAGATTGGCACTACAGTCCTTTGTACCTGCGGAACAGCCCACAGGACAGCAGAACACAATTTAACAGTCCTGTCCATCATATACCAATAAAAGAAGCAGCATTTGGCAACAGCCAGTGTCCTTCTACGAAAAGCTGTACGGAAGTGCACAGAGCCTCAAATTGAATGTTGCCTTCATTAGAGTCATTGAAGTTGAGGTCTGAAGATGAATGAGGAAGAAGAAGAAGAAAATCAGTATGTTTCACCTGGCCATGATTGCTCTTAGCTTCCCTCAAAATGAATGTAAAGTCAATCCAGCTATATGGCTCAGATGCATGATTTTCACTTAGTCATTCCTCTTCTATCCATGTAGTGGAGTTGAGGTCTTTTATACTTGCAATCTGATGTGCAGGAAAATAGATGATTATCCTATTGTGTCTTTGAATGATGGAGGAGTCACCTTCATGCAGGCCACTTATTGGTAAAGAATTTTGTTACAATTTGAACTTTTGTTTAATGTTGAGTTATTTTTGCCAGGATTTACGAATCTAGTTTATTTTTTTAAGCTGTCTTTTCTGTGCAATGAAATTTGTGGAGTTCAAAACCTGAGAAATGATTTATTATTATTTATTTATTTATACTACGAGTCTCTGATGCAAGCAGCCAGTTATGAGTCGCTGGCTGCTGTCAGCTCATTTACTGCTGCATCTTTGACTCCCCTTAGGGGTATGACCTTGCTGTGTCTGCAATCCGAAACCCATGCAAGTTTGTTTGTGATATGCTATGTAACTCGTGCCGAAGACGGATGTAACAGACCGAAAGGTGCAAATGGAAGTCATTTGTCTACAATTCTGGAAACATGGTCTGTTCCATTCAGGTCTGGAAATCCTGCCAAAGACGGGTAAATCGGACTAAAAGATGCAAATATCGCAGTCAATCTGTAAACTAGCGACACAACGCATTCAGTTCTTCGGACTACATTCTGCTACTTGCAAAACCGTGTTCAGGACTTGGTAGCAGGAGATTGAGAACGAACGCAGAAGAAGAAGCTTTGCCACTCTCATGTAATAAAGTCTGCTTCTTTCATCATTTTACATGGGAAGAGAATATAAAACATAATCATGATTTTCCCCATGGGTTGCCTCGCTTTCTGAACACCTTGTTTATAATCTTTCCCTTTTTGCTCGTATAATAATCCTGGCTCACTTTTTATGATCATTTATGTTTGATAATCTCTACAGGTGCTTCCTGCCATGGATTCAGCTCATTTGAGTTCAGTGTAGCATCCCCACAGTCTGAGAATGTTCAAGTGATCAGCGTTCCTTGTTCATCCTAATCTCTTTTCATGTGTGGGTTTTTTAATCATTAGTTTTTTTCTCTTCTGCATTTTTCACTGTAAGATCATTTTTTTATACACTGCTATATCCTTTTGGATAAAAAATGAGAGGTGTTGGCCAGAATAGCACAGACAATAGTGGTGCTTGCAGGGCTTAACAAAATCTGGCAAGATAAACGGTTAGCCATATGCACGAAGATAAAATTAATGCGTAGATTGGTCCTGTCTATGCTTGTAAGATATGGACCTGCAGTGCAGGATACAGTTTTTGAAGATGAGATATAGGCAGACTTATCAGTATATACATGCACCAATGGAGAGAAGACAGAAACATAAGCAGTACACCCAGACCCAATTCACCAACTCAAAAGAAATCAACAAACTACCTTATTTCGTCTGAGAACTGGACACTGCAGACTACTAGAACATCTATACCGACTGAAGGTCTCACACACGGATGAATGCCCATGTGGAACAGGATTCCAGAACCCTGAGCATATTCTATAGGAATGCTCAATCTATAGGGAAATGAGATGCCAGACCTGGCCAGAGGGAGCGGAGCTGAGACAAAAGCTGTGGGGCAGCCGCTCCGACCTGGTGAAGACTACAGACTTCATCATGGCAACTGGCCTGCAGATATAGCATGACCAAAAGATCCTGAATGCAAAGTAGAAGGCAGACTTATACACTATTTATTTGTCACTAAGAATTGTCCATGTTTGATTTGTTTTCTGAATTCTATATTTTGTAATTATTGAAATCAATCAATCAATTGAAATCTTTTCAGTTTGCCCATGTCAATGTTTAATTTATTCACCTATATGTTTTCTGAATTTTATATTTTGTCATTATTGAAATCAATCAGTCTAAATCTTTTCAGGTGACGTTTTTGTTGCATAAAGTTTGTGCAAGATGGGGCAGCCAGCCCCATGTCGAACCCTCCTTAATCGTTTCTTATGACAAGCCTTACTATTTTGTTCCAGTTTTTGGGTCTGGTAACACTCTGGTGCATTATTGACATGTCTATTTTTGTCTGTATTTTTCATGTATGACACTAATTATATCATTGTCTCGCTGAACATTTGCTGCAAAACTGCCGGACATACGAGGATCAGAGAAAGCACATGTGGCCAACACCAGTGGCAACACTAGACAAGCTCTATGGCAGTGTCGACAGCCTCAGGATGACCGCTGCTTTTTAAAAAAAAATACAGGTTGATGTCTGACTGCGTACGAAGAAGAAGAAGATATCATTGTTTAATCTCTGGTTTCTCATTCGAGTTGAAACATGACAATTTTATTAATCCTTTTCTCAGGAAGTTGACTAGTTTTTTTGTGGTGAATTCGAGTTCATTTCAGTTCAGTTGTCATCTCCACATTGATGGTCAGCTGCATTGAATCTTCCTCCTCTTCTTCTGCGTACGCAGTCAGACAGTAACCATTATTTTTTCTAAAAAAGCGGCGGTCATCCTGAGGCTCTCGCCACTGCCATAGAGCTTGTCTTGCAGTTCCACTGGCAATGGCCACATCTGCTCTCTCTGATCCTCGTATGTCGGGCAGTTCTGCAGCAGATGTTCAGCGGTCATTTTACCAGTACCGCACAGGCATTCGTCGGTACACCCTATCTTCAATTTGTTGAATAGGTGGTACCTCAGTCTATTGTGGCCAGTGCGAAGTCTGAAGACAACGACCTGCTCTCTTCGGTTCAACTGGTAATAGGCATCGTTTTTGGTGTAACCAGTATGTTCGGTTTCCCATTTGGTCATGTATCTGGCTTTGATAAGCCGTTTTGACTCTTCGTACGTCATACCGGTATCTGTTTGTGGTAGTCTTGCACCTTCTTTTGCCAGTCTGTCTGCCTCCTCGTTGCCTTGGATGTTAGCTGCATTGAATCTATAAAGTCCTACGAGGATCAGAGAGAGCAGATGTGGCCATTGCCAGTGGAACTGCAAGACAAGCTCTATGGTAGTGGCGAGAGTCTCAGGATGACCGCCGCTTTTTTCGAAAAAATAATGGTTACTGTCTGACTGTGTACGAAGAAGAAGAAGATGAAGAATCTATAAAGTCCTCTGTCTCTTGCCTTGATGGTGCAATCTGGCAAGCTGTGCTGTGTCAATATCTTGATGATGTCATCCTCTTGCTTATATTGTTGTCTGTGGTTTGGATGGAAGAAGGGGTGTGGCATCTTCGTTCATTTCTTTTCTAAGAAATTTGACTTGCTGTAAAGGATGAAGTAGGTAAGGGCATCTTGATTCTACACAATTCTGGGTTTGTGAAAATGAAATGACATTAAAAAATAATAGTTAGTGGTTGATAAGCATTTAAAAACATCCGCCATGGATCCTCTTCAAAGCAAAGATGCACAAATATCCCATAAACGCACTAACAACACCAAAACCCATCACTACTGTACGAAAACCTACCTGGAGGCAGGATATATTTCCAGAGGTGGTAGAAAATATACCAGGTATTGCAAACAAAAACTGCCAGACTGAAAAAGAAAGGAGAGACACTACCCTAAGCTTCATAACGAAAAGCTACCCAAGCATGGACTGGACCCATGCATACACCGACGGTTCTGTAACAAACACTACACAGAACGGAGGGGCAGGAGCATTCCTGAACAAAATGGCAGAAAAATAACACTGTCATTCGCTACTGGTAAGTACACAAGCAACTTCAGAGCGGAGGCAGAGGCACTGAGGGCGGCAGTGGAAGAAATGGTGACAAACAGTGAAAATGAGAGCCATATAGTCCTGCTGACAGATGCTCTCGCCGTAGTCACAGCGCTAAAAAGCCAGAAAAACACTGAGCTTAATGACTTAAGAGCAGCACTCTGCAAACTGTGCCAGCAGTCCGCACCAAAAAGGGTAGTGGTACAGTGGGTTCCGTCACACTGCAACATCCAAGGCAACGAGGAGGCAGACAGACTGGCAAAAGAAGGTGCAAGACTACCACAAACAGATACCAGTATGACGTACGAAGAGTCAAAACGGCTTATCAAAGCCAGATACATGACCAAATGGGAAACCGAACATACTGGTTACACCAAAAACGATGCCTATTACCAGTTGAACCGAAGAGAGCAGGTCGTTGTCTTCAGACTTCGCACTGGCCACAACAGACTGAGGTACCGCCTATTCAACAAATTGAAGATAGGGTGTACCGACGAATGCCCGTGCGGTACTGGTAAAATGACCACTGAACATCTGCTGCAGAACTGCCCGACATACGAGGATCAGAGAGAGCAGATGTGGCCAGGATGACCGCCGCTTTTTTCGAAAAAATAATGGTTACTATCTGACTGTGTACGCAGAAGAAGAAGAAGAAGAAGGATCCTCTTCTTTGTCAATTTCTTTTTCTCCTTCATACAGAACAATACAGAAATAAAACAACGAATAACTATTTTTTTTCCCCAAGGATAGGAATAAAAAGATGAAGAGTATTATAAATCTTCATAGTTACACATCCTCATTTCATTTGCCTTAAAGAACTCTACATCAACCTCTTCCCAGAAAACTGGACTTCATGCAAAGATGTAACAAGAAAAAGTATGGTGAATGAGAAGGTCATCTCATTCGCCCTAATTATGTACATCTAAAAATAGTCACTAGGAAAAATGGCGACAGCATCAGACTTGTGCTGCATTATGTGATACATCATATTGTTCTACTTCACCATTTGTCCTGAATAGGATGTTGTGTCGTAATTTACAGCGAGGCTGTGGTATTTGCACCTTTCAGCACTACAGATTCAGATTTCGCACATCATTTTTAGAAAGGGATTTGCCTTTCCTCTGCAATCCCTATTCTTTTAGACTACACGAGGACAGCCTGTTTCTAGGGCCGCCACTTGAAGGCGGAATAGGGTTTTGGTTAGCTATGGTTCGCAGACCTTGATGCAAGCAGCCAGCAATGAGTCTCTGGCTGCTATCAGATCCTTCACCGCTGCATCTTCGGTCTTGATCTATCACACGAGGTGTGTTCAAATGAAACTGGACCAAACTGCACCAAGTGAACATACATACAATGGGCAAAATGACATCACTTCTTGTACAAAAACCACATACCAACCATCAAGTTTGCAAAATTTCATTACACTTCGACTCAAAGTTTCCTTGGCAGACCGTTGAAAACATGGCGGGTGTAATAAGAAATCCCTCCAGAGTTGATCAGTGAGATGATTCAATTTCCAAATTTCTGAAGGGTGTTGACCCGTTGACATTCATCGCATAATGCAGGCAGTATATGGTGATAAAGTGTGTCGAAGACAACGGTGAAGAACTGGACAACGATGTTTAAAGAAGAATGTGAGTTAACAAGATCTTCCCAGACCTGATCAGGCACATATTGTTGCATAACTTTGGACAGATTCCGTATCACAACCGCAATGAAATTTTGCAAACTTGACGGTTGCTATGTGCTGTTTACACCAGAAGTGACGTCATCATGCGCATAGTATGTATGTTCATTTGTTGCAGTTTGGTTCACTTTCATTTGAACATGGCTCATAAAATGTGTCCTGAAGCTTTTTCAATTGAAAAACTCTCTTCCTACGTGACTGTTTCTTCTCAACGCTGCTTCTAGGCCCACCACTGGATGAATCCTTAAAGTAAATCTGAGCTAAAACACTATATGTTCATTACAGTGGCGGTTTCTGCTGCAATTTGTTTGACTTGTTGATGTTGCTATCCACATGGACAACTCTCACTAGTCAGCTTTCACAACACGAATGAAGGTGCTATTATTTCATTCCGAGTCTACACAGAGAAATTGAAAATTCGAAAATGCAAATGTTTTAATAAAAGCGAAACTAAAACAACATTTTTTAATTATATGGATACTTACAATACTGATATTGTTTTGTTTCTTATGTAAAAATCCTGAACGTATGTTTTGCAATTTAAAACAAATATGTCATGTCCAATTCTAACAGTTAATATGAGTGCTATTATGCATCACATTGTTAGCGTGACAGTCTGGATTCCATGTGACCCCATTTGCATAAGCAGGCGGCCTTTATGCTGGGACATAAGCAAGCAAATAACTGTGTAAGATAGTGGTTTCAGACTGTGAATAGTGCAAATGTTATGACTCATTATTAAGATAAAGGAAGTCGAGAAGCAGACCTTGCTACGGGGGATGAAGTGTTAGAGACTTGACAGTACTATGTCACAGCTTGTTTATGAGATGGGGTGTCAGTTTCTTTCCTCACTGTCTTTACTTCCCTATCAGTAAGCCTGGATCCATTCACAGCTAGATTGACTGTGGCATACCAATAACAGTGTCTTCTTTTTTCTTCTGCGTTTGTTCTCAATCTTCCGCTACCAAGTCCAGAACAGAACTTTGCAAGTAGCAGGATGTAGTCCAGAGAACTGAATGCTTTGTGTGACTAGTTTACAGCTTGACTGTGATATTTGCACCTTTCAGTCCGACACATCCATCTTCAGCAGACTAACGGTGTGCAAAGGCCTATGATAGAGCACCTCATCAAAGATTTTTTAGAAAGTTAATAGCACATGGTGAATTGTCAAATGAATTGAAAATTGGTTAGCGGGAAGAAGGCAGAGAGTGTGCATAAATAAGGAGTACTCTGAGTGGTGCGAGGTCAAAAGTAGAGTGTCACAGAGCTCGGTTCTGGGACTAATTTTGTTTCTGATATGTATGAATGATTTGGTCAATGATATCAGATCCATGATGGCAATATTGAAGGTTGACACAAAACTATGCAGAAGTGTCTCATCTAAAGCGGAGGTAGATATACTGAGGTCACATTTAGATAAAATTTGGGAATGCAGTTTAATGTAGATAAATGTACAGTCAACCACATGGGTAGATCCAATATGAAATGTAAGCAAACAGACATCTATGTCTTTGGTTATGGACTTCTTGTTTGTTAACTCCGTAACCAGGCCACTGCGTTCGGTCATTTTGAAAATGAGTCGCTCTGTTCTGTTCTTAAGAATTTACTTCACTGCACTCTGAGCAAACCCATAGGTGTTCCATCTCCCTCAGTAAATGGCAAAGGATGTGGGTGGTTATTGTAGTTTGTTGGTCGAACAAGTGATTACAATTTAGGAACACGTAGATAACTAAGGAAAAAATACACAAAAAGGTGGGTTGCCTTTGCTTGACAACAATGTGAGACATGGAGTTCTACTATTGATATTATGGGATGGTTGTGCTATGCTTGGCTTCATCTGCGTGTCAGGGGACAGTGGGCTAGTGACATGGCTCACAACAGGAAGGTCCTGGGTTTGATCCCAACACAGCACCGGCCGTCACTACTACTGGGATCCCATCGATCCACTTCTCGTCCGCCAAGCTGCCTTGAAAACACCCTGTTTCCAGGGAACAAGGAAGAGAGATTGTGGTCTTGGTCAGTGAATTGACCCTGACACCGACGTTCTAGTCAGTATGTTGTGCCTGACTCAGTTTCCCCAACAAATGATCTTTCTTAAATAGTGGAATTCAAACACAATAATAACTACATGTATTATCCAACTTTCGTGCTGGAAAAATACAATTGCTCACCTGAAGATTTGAAATCCTAATCACATTAAAAATAATCTTCTTGGGACTACACATACTTCTCCCAGTGGTCCTGCCATTTTTGAAAGTATTTCAGGAAGACCTCTTTGGGAATGGAGTACAGCTGGGTCATCAGATTCCGCATAATGTATTCTATTGACTCAAATCGGGTCCTTTCAGCAAAATTTTAAGCTTGGGAAATAGGCAAAAGTCGCAAGGAGCCATGTCGAGAGAATAGAAAGTCTGACGAACTAGAAGAAAGTTGTGTTTGGCCAAGCTAGTCTGAATCAGATGTGAAGAATGGGTGGGAGTGTTGTCATGAATGGAGCTGTCAATTTTCCATTGTCCCTCAGATCCAATCATTTGCGTCGAACAACATGATAAGGCAACAAATGTCCTCCAGATAGTGACCTTGGATGGTGACACAATGGTTAGACCAAGGTCTGAACTTGGTCAATGACTTCATCATTTCGGCCTTGTTGAGTGCCTACTGGAACGTGGTTCGCTCTCTTCCAATGTGCGGCCATCTTTAAAGCGGATACTACTCATTAATTTATGTGATGCTCAGAGCATTGTTACTGAAAGACTGTTGAAGCTTCCGAACGATTTCTACTTGGCACGTAGTTTTTGGCAAAATTTGATGCAACGCCGCTGATCAATTCTTTCAGAGCATGTTGAAAAGCCTTCAATCGCACTACAGTGCGGAGGATCCAGGTCAACCTTCTTCAGTATGTCCTGGAATGTTAGAAAAGCTATTTACTAAAGACAATTCATCACAGAATTGTTCCTACACTTTTTTGAACCTACACTTGCTGAGCTAACTCTTGATGTTTCACTGGTAGTATGTTACAGTGGCTCTTCTTGCATCCACAGGTGTAGTTACAAAGGTAGACCAGGGTCAAGCTGTCTGTAGTGCAATATGATGCTTCTCAGTAAGCTAGCCATAATGGGGATTACAGTGTTGATCACCTCCTCATTGTCCTGACAAATGTGACATGGCCTGTTATTATGAGCACAAACAAAGTTGTGAGGAGGGGGTCTTGATCAGTCTCCCACCTTGATCAGCATGTTTGACCTGACCCTCATTACTCTTCACTCCCACCTTGATCAGCATGTTTGACCTGACCCTCATTACTCTTCCCTCCCACCTTGATCAGCATGTTTGACCTGACCCTCATTACTCTTCCCTCCCACCTTAATATAAATGTTTCAGGTGACCCTCATTACTCTTCACTCCCACCTTGATCAGCATGTTTGACCTGACCCTCATTACTCTTCCCTCCCACCTTAATATAAATGTTTCAGGTGACCCTCATTACTCTTAGCTCTCATCTTGAACAGCATGTATCACCTGACCCTCATTAATCTTTGCTCTCACCTTGATCAGCATGTTTTACCTGACCCTCATTACTCTTTGCTCTCACCTTGATCAGCATGTTTGACCTGACCCTCATTACTCTTAGCTCTCACCTTGATCAGCATGTTTGACCTGACCCTCATTACTCTTAGCTCTCACCTTGAACAGCATGTTTTACCTGACCCTCATTACTCTTAGCTCTCACCTTGAACAGCATATTTTACTTGACCCTCATTACTCTTCACTCCCACCTTGATATAAATGTTTCAGGTGACCCTCATTACTCTTAGCACCCACCTTGATCAGTCTCCCACCTTGATCATTATATTTCATTGACCCTCATTACTCTTAGCTCCCACCTTGATCAGTCTCCTACCTTTATCAGTCTCCCACCTTGATCAGAATATTTCACCTGACTTTCATTACTCTTCACTCCCACCTTGATCAGAATGTTTCACCTGACCCTCATTACTCTTAGTTCCCACCTTGATCAGTCTCCCACTTTGATCAGTACATTTCACTTGACCCTCATTACTCTTAGCTCCCACCTTGATCAGTACATTTCACCTGACCCTCATTACTCTTCAGTCCCACCTTGATCAGTCTCCCACCTTCATCAGTATGTTTCACCTGACCCTCATTACTTTTAGCTCCCACTTTGATCAGCATATTTCACTTGACCCTCATTACTCTCACCTTCATCAGTATATGTCATCTGACCATCATTACTCTTTGCTCTCACCTTCATCAGTATATGTCATCTGACCCTCATTACTCTTTGCTCTCACCTTCATCAGTATATGTCATCTGACCCTCATTACTCTTTGCTCTCACCTTCATCAGTATATGTCATCTGACCCTCATTACTCTTTGCTCTCACCTTCATCAGTATATGTCATCTGACCATTACTCTTTGCTCTCACCTTCATCAGTATATGTCATCTGACCCTCTTTGCTCTCACCTTGATCAGTATATGTCATCTGACCCTCATTACTCTTTGCTCTCACCTTGATCAGTATATGTCATCTGACCCTCATTACTCTTTGCTCTCACCTTGATCAGTATATGTCATCTGACCCTCATTATGCTTTGCTCACTTTGTCAAGAGGGAAGACAGCTGTGTGAGCAACTTTGAAAACAAAAACAAAAACCCCTAATTATAATGAATTGCTAAAACTCCCAAATCATTATCCACATTTATTTTTTTCTCCAATATCATCAAAATGAATTGATTAATTTGACATATTTATTTATTTCATTTCCATATCATCAATATTAGCTAACTAGTTGATTAATTTCATATATTTGTTTCTTCTTCTCCAATATCATCAATATTAGTTTCATTTTTATTTTTACCGCACTATTTCCAAACCTTTAAGCCTGACAAAATTTTAGTTTTACGACTAAAGACGCAAAAACTAACCGGTCGCATTGTCTCTGCATTGTTAACAGTTATTGCTATAGAAACAGCGAAACGTATGGGTATTTGAATCTAAAATTAGACCACTTCTGTCAGCTTTGAATTTAAGTGCGAAAATGACTTGCTTGATTTCAAAGTGAATTTTGAAACGATTTATTCTCTCTTTCACTCAGATTTGAAGATTATTCCATAACTGATGGTGATGAAGTTAAAGTGTTGCAAAAGATTTGTCTTACGTAGATCTGTTTAGTTTGTTATGTAGATGTGATAAACACGTTTATAGTGGGAACTAACAGATACGCAGATTTTGAAAAAAATTCTGTAGTAATTAAAAAATATACGTGAATCTAAATGTTTGTTGTTTTTCCAAATTTCTACATTCTTCTTCTTGTATCTCAGAAACTAACACACATACATTAAAAACAATAACACCAACAAGTTCTTTATTCATTTATGTCTACATACAAACAAGTCATATCTATATATAATCCAACAAATACAAATTTTACAAACTCTCGAAGTCCACAACCATAGTAAAACATGACGCGCTGAAAAATAATAGTTGCAGGTGAAATTGCATTAATTTTTAATGTAGTGTCGCTGAGGTTAATCTATTTCTCCTTCTTCAATTTTATCAATATTAGTTGATTAGTTTCACATATTTGATTCATGATAAAAACGGCAAGTGTCTCATTGAGGGAAATGATGTACTGGCAAGATGGACAGAGTGCTGTTCTGAGCTATATAACTATGAAGGGCGAAACAACCCTGAGAAAACATTCCCCCCAACACCAACAAATATAGAGGATAACCAACTGATAACGAAGGAAGAGGTAATTGCAGCGGTAAAGACATTGAGAAGAGAGAAGGCGGCCGGCGTGGACAATATACCCGCAGAGCTCTTACAAGCAGGCGGAGAGGTAGTGGTGGAAGGCCTGACACACATCTGTAACAAAATATGGGCGACCGGAAACTGGCTGGACTTATGGACGAAATCAATAGTTATACCGTTACATAAGTCTGGAAACCTAAAGCTGTGCCAAAATTACAGAACAATAAGCCTCATTAGCCACCCTAGCAAGGTCATGCTTAGATTAATCCTCGACTGATTGAAACCCCAAGCAGAGAACATTATTGCAGAGGAGCAAGCAGGGTTCAGACAGGGAAGAAGCACTACAGAACAGATATTTAATTTAAGGCTGCTAAGCGAGAAATATCTAGAATAGCAGCAAACACTGTATCATGTGTTTGTGGATTTTAAGAAGGCGTTTGATAGGGTATGGCATTAAGCGCTTTGGGCAACCATGAGGATGTATAATATCAACGGAAATATTATAACGGTCCTTGAACACCTGTATAACAAGGCGTCTAGTGCAGTTCTTGTGAATGGGAGGTGAGGAGACTGGTTTCGCACATCAGTTGGTGTGAGACAGGGGTGTACACTCTCTCCAACTCTTTTCAATATATTCCTTGAAGGAATTATGAGTGAGGCACTTGGAGGTCACGTTGGTACTGTCATGATAGGGGGCCGAACGATTACCAACCTTCATTTTGCAGATGATATCGACGGGTTGGCAGGTTCAGAAGCAGAACTCCAGGAATGGGTCAGACGGCTCGATGAAACAGCTCTTGAATATGGTATGGAGATAAACGCTGGAAAGACAAAATTAATGACCAACAACACTACGGGCTTCAAGAGCAAGATAAAAGCTAACGGTCAGGAACTCAAAGTGGTTGACCGTTTTAAATATCTTGGGTCGATTGTCAGTGATGAAGGATCAAAATGTGAAGTATTGGTCAGAATAGCACAGACAATAGCGACGCTTGCACGGCTTAACAAAATCTGGCAAGATAAACTTTTAGCCACATGCATAAAGATCAGATTGGCTTGGTTTGGCTTCGTTCGTTCAGAAAATCAGATTAATGCGTACACTGGTCCTGTCAATATTCCTCTATGCGTGTGAGACAGAAGAGTCACAGGCAGCAGCATCTGACAGAGAGGGATGGCGTGGAGTTGTAAGGATGTCTTCATGTGTGCCCCAACGACCTCACCGGTTACGGGATGACCTAACCTGATCTGACCTGATTTGTTTCTTATTCTCAAATTTCATCAATATTAGTTTAACATTTATTTCTCATTCTCCAATATCATCAATATTAGTTGATTAGTTTCACATATTTGTTCTGTATTAAAGTAAACATGATAATGGATAATCAGTTTCATGCCTGACTGGCCGACGAACACAACACAAGACCACATCTGCAAATATTCACTGTTTTATTCATGCTATGAGACAGCAGTTTGTCTGAAAAATATATTTAAGTGTATCACTGTATACAATTTTGTTTAACAGAAGATCAAGAAAAACAGCCACCACACAAAAGAGTAAGAAAATATAAAGGCTTAACAACGAGCAGTGTTAGAATATATCTCTCATGTTAAGATCCATTTAATTAAACATAACTAGATATCCCCTTGACTGGAACACACTAAGAGAATATAAAGGATTAACAACGAGCAGTGTTAGAATATATCTCTCATGTTAAGATCCATTTAATCAAACATAACTAGATATCCCCTTGACTGGAACACACTAAGAGAATATAAAGGATTAACAACGAGCAGTGTTAGAATCTATCTCTCATGTTAAGATCCATTTAATCAAACATAACTAGATATCCCCTTGACTGGAACACACTAAGAGAATATAAAGGATTAACAACGAGCAGTGTTAGAATCTACCTCACATTAAGATCCATTTAATTAATCAAACATAACTAGGTGTGACCTTGACTGAAACACACTTAGAGAAAAGATCAATGTTTCTTAACATAGTTCGTACGATCCCATTCAGGGAAGCAATACAATATTTCTTAGCGATTTTATTGGAAAGATAATTAACTGCGACTAGGATGAGTGGAACCCCCAAAGAAAAGGTAGCAAATGAAGGATAAAGACCACATGGAGAAGAGACTTACACAAGAGAAATGGGGAAAAGCTGGACAGAACTGGGGAAAATAGCACAGAATAGATCTACTTGAAGAGGTTTGGTTCATGGTCTATTTGCCCCGAGGTATCAAAGGCAAAAAAGAAAAAAGATAAGTGAAGGCTACAAAAGCAAATGAAACTCAGAAGAAAGTCATTAAAAACAAAAATTAATTTGTCGCTGTTCCCTTTTGTTCTTGTATACAACTGTATTTTTTAAAAACTTGTTATAGTCTAATTTTCATGATCTGACATTTGAAAAACAGGCCCAGAGTCGACCCGATAGACTGTCGGACAGTGTTATGTACACTGACATTCGTGATGTGATCTCGATGCAATATTCCAAGGATCTTTCGTAGACACATCTCCATGGCCTGATTGTCTGCTCCAATGCAGCATTTATTGTCTATGTGTAATTATGTTACGTAGAGAATTAATTATAAACACAAAACTGCGACAAGAATCAACAAAACAAGAAAAGTTAGATTTTGAAAAGAATTGACAACAATAATGAATTGGAACATATTTATAAACATATTTTCATTTCCTCTCCCAAAATAAAGTAGAAATATGACTGACTTAGTTGCTCCCCTTTTGACCATCGAGTGTAAAGGCCGCTTTTCCTTTTACATGTGGCAACTAAAGTTACTACAGGATGGGGTAGCCAGCCTCATGTCCAATCCTCCTTAGCCACTTGGCAGGTTACAGTGCTACTATTCTGTTTTCACCAGACCCCAGTAACACATAGGTGAGCAATACAGATAATGCAGTATATAATAAATGATAATGTAAAATAACGAAATAGAAAAATTAACTGAAAAATATAGACTCATTGCACCCTTATAACGGCAATATACATTTCAGATACTGTACCTCCCCCGAGTCCGCCGGGGTCTTTGTGTACGACAAGAACAAGAATAGCACCATTGTCACACAGAGAGCATGCCGTAAGAGGCAACTAACAATGACCATGTTTAGTTGGTTTGTTGAGAGCAATATAAATGGCACCTAATAAGCTGTGGGGCTACTTTGTTCTAGTGTCTATTAAGACACCCTCGGCTGCACTTGTCCAAATGCAGTGAAGTAAAAAACTATTCGAGCCTAGCCCGCTAAGCAGGAAATCCTCCCCCAGCTACATCCAGCTCAAACCAGAACTGGGACCTACACAGGGGCATCTGCCTCTGTAGAAATACAGGTCGACTAAGCATTGTAACAATTATTCTGCGTACGAAGAAGAAGAAGTAACAATTATTCTGCGTACGAAGAAGAAGTAACAATTATTCTGTCATATACAACCTTACATTTAAAAACATATTATTTGAATAATATATAATTCTTTGGGGTCCTGTGTACATTCTGTGCATGTATAAGGTCGTAGGTCATTTGAAAACTGATAACAGTAGAAGGTTAGATGCAGTCTGGGAAACATTCTTAAAAGTAATGAAATTCCTACACAATAAGCAATCTCCCTTTCCCCAAGCCTAGTAAGTAAATAGTGTGCAAGAATCTACTACAAATAGTGTTCGGCTACCTGGCCGCATGCGTGCATTTGCTCGTTTCTTCTATCTCCATCCTGAAAATCACGTTTTTGATGTTCGTGTCGTAGTATGCAGCACAGATGGGATTTCTGCGCCTTTCAGCCCAGTACATCCTATTTCAGCAATGTAGTTTTGAAACTGGATTGACCTTCTCTCTTTGATCCCTAGTCTCTAAAACATGTCTGTTTTAACACTAATATTCCAAGTATAAATTATTTTGTAAAGAAATGGTTTATGTATCTTCTTCTTCGTTTGTTCTCAAACTCCCACTACAAAACCCTGAAAAGGGGATGTTGTCTAGAGAATGGAATGCTTTGTGACATAGTTTACAACTCGACTGCGATATTTGTACCTTTCGATCCGCCGCATCCAACTTCAACAGGTAGTTTATGTATGAAAGAGAAAACACCGTGATCTAATAAATATATAGGATCAAGATGCTGAGCAGTGCATGAGCTGCAGCGATCAGCGACGCATAGCTGACTGACTGTTAGCGTCAGAGCGCCACTGAAGATGGATGTGTCCGACCGAAAGGTGCAAATATCAGAGTCAACCTGTGACACAGCGCATTCTGATCTCCGGACTACTTCCTGCTACTTGCGAAGCCCTGTTCAGGGCTTGGTAGCGGGAGATTGAGAATGAACGCAGAAGAAGAAGAAGTGTAAGGGCCAGCGAACCAGAGCTGCCAAGACCCTACTACTACACCACACAGTGATCCTGGATAACAGGCTACAACAGAACAGATTGGCTACGGAGAAGGGACTAAAAAATTATTGCTGAAGTTGGATGTGACGGACCGAAAGGTGCAAGCAAATATTGCAGTCAAGTTGTAAACTACAACACAATGCATTTCGAACAATTGAGAACGAATGAAGAAGTAATAAATATTTATCTCCTGTTTCAAGGTTTAGGGTGTAATGGATTGAGACGCTCTCATGTAGATTTTGGGGAGGAATGAATAGGGTCAATGTTCCCTACTATGTGTAGTGTGGACAATGGAGCCAGGAATGTTCTTCGTCAATTGTAAAAGAGGAGCTCTTTTGGTAGACGTTGGTCCGACATGCGTACCACATGGCCAGCCTATCTCAGCTGTGCTGCACATATCAAGTTGTCTATACTGGACATGCCTGATCGAGCTAACACATCTGTATTTGGCACCATGTCCTGCCATCTTCGACGACTTCTGCGTTCATTCTCAATCTCCCGCTACCAAGCCCTGAACAGGACTTTGGAAGTAGTAGGATGTAATCCAGAGAACAGAATGTGTTGTGTCGCTAGTTTATAGCTTGGCTGTGATATTTGCACCTTTTGGTCCGACACATCCATCTTCGACAGTCC